>JAGDQO010000473.1:132500-1332500 GCA_018342035.1 Solanum appendiculatum
AACTTCTCAAACATTCTTTTTTGTCATTGATATAAAAGAGTACATGCATATATATTATATGCTAGCTCCGGTTGTCATGTTATTAAACAAAATATCGAAAGTTGTTTTTTTTTCCTTAAAATGATTAGGAAATTTAATTAATTAAAATTAGATGACTTTTGATAAGATAAAACAAAAATAAATGAGCTTAATGATTAAAACTATTATAAGTTGAGTTACCACAGAGATATTCAACTAGATTATTATTATACAATTTTGTCATTATAAGCATAGGATGATAATAAATTAAAGGTAGATGAGATGGGAACGATCGAAAGTTTAATTTATCTTGTGTTGCATGCACGCGGACAAACAAAACATCTCAAGCATTCCCTTTTTCCATGTAAATGGGACTATATATAATTAAGGTTCCTTTATGCTTTTCTACCTATACATATATATCAACAACAAATTAAATGGCGAGTACTTCAAGCGGCAGCTCTAGTACTGATCGAACGGAGGAAGAATGGACGACTCTGCAACGAGAAGAAATGGCTGAGCTTGAACAAGCTGCAGCTCAAGCCAGAAACGGCCAAAAAGATGAAAATCAACTCACTCAACTCATCCAAAAAACCGTACAAAATTTTCAAGATTATAATAACAACCGTAGCCGCCAAGCCCGTATCCACGTGTCACCGTTCTTTGTGCCCACGTCATCTACCACGTTAGAAAACTCGGTCAAATGGATCGCTGGCTGCAGACCGGCATCTTACATACGTTTCCTGTACGCGCTGTCCGGTATAGACATTGAGTCTCATTTAACCGAGTTTCTTGAGGGGAAAAAGGTCGGTATCCTCGGTAAGCTGACAACGAAACAAATGAACATGATCGATGCTTTGCAAGCCAAGACGATTAAAGAAGAGAGTAAACTTTCTTCAAAACTGGCTAGCTTGCAAGAGGACATAGTGGACCGGCTGATCGCTAGCAAAATCAAGAACGAGATGGGAGAGTGTGGGAATGTAGATGAACATAGCCGATGCATGACGGGTTTAATGGAAGAAGCTGATGAGCTGAGGATGAAGACATTGAACGAAATTGTACTAAACATACTTAAACCGCTTCAAGCCGTGGAATACTTAGCCGCTGCCAAGAGGCTCAAGCATTGTTTCAAAATATGGGGCAAGAATAGGGAACAAATCCAAAAGTTTGACTAGTTGTGTTTTCTTTAATTTTCTGGCTTCTTAAACTTTTAGTAAATATTGGTTATGAAAGTGAGTACATATCTTTCTTTTGTCTTTTAAAAATCATCTAATTTCACCTAATTAATTTTCATAGCCATTTTAATAAGAAACTTTTATTAACAAATTTGAAAAAATATTCAACTTTTATTTGATGTTTTTTTTTGGGGGGGGGGGTCGGGTAGGGGCTTAGAAACATCTGTAGAATTGTTGAAAGTTGAATAGCTCACTAAATTTTACGTAATCAAATTTAAATTGCAAAGTCATCATAATAATTTTTATACATTTGAGGTGTTTATTAAGTACCTTAATTTATTGAAGGGGAGAAAAGAACAAACAAAAAAGAAAAACAAATTATATAAACGCGTCCTTTAACTTGATCTCAATTAATACTTATGTCTTTCAACTTTTGGTGTATATAAATAGACACTTGAATGGTACAAAGTTAAACAAATAAAATACATGCATGCCGTTTGATGTGTATTATATCACATTGCTGATTTAATTTTATACAAATATTAATATTTACTTGTACTCATTTAAAATTTGAAGACATAATGAAGTCAAATTAAAATGTCTGGTTCCTTGTTAAAAAAGAAAAAGGAGGGAATTGGGCCGAAAGTCCAACCCAAAATCCCCAACCCGTTCGTCCTCAATCCCTTTTCGGGAATCTCAGGCATTCTCTATTTTCCCACAATTGGTACAACATTTTTCTATTGCTGCTGCGGACTGCCATTGTTACAGCTCTCTCTCTCCTCATCCGCAACAGGTATACTTCTTGCGAATTATTCCCTAATTAATTCGACATTCCTTGAAGATATAAGCCCTAAAGTTTGCTCGATTTCGATTTATGTGAAAAATAATTCATTGATTAGTTTTGAATTTCAATTAATACTGTTTTGGACTTGTGTTAGTGATTGGGTCAAAATCATCGAATTTGTTTAATTGAAGGTTAAGTGTGCTTAGTTGTTTATTGTTATTTCCCCTTCAAAGAAACTACTTTTCTCTCTATTTTAAGATTCACATGTTATGAAAGTTATATCAACATCTTTTTAAGCTTCGTTCGTAGTCACACTAAAACATAAAAGATTGAAAGAAGTTACAAAGGTAGTAAGCATTTAAACTCCTCTATTTTCGTTTTCAAGACAAGATAAAGTTGGACATGTGTTCCTCTCTTGTGTTGTTTCTCTGTTGCTGATGATCTCTTGTTTTACCCCAAGCATTGACACACAGATGGAGCTTCTTGCTAGCTATCAGAAAATCCACAGCTTGAAGTGGACTCAGTATGTTGATCACCAGCTCCTTCAAAGTCTCCATCCTCAGCTCATCAGCTTCTTCTACAACATTCATCAAAAACTTAGCATGTCTATCAAGTTCCTCCTCTGCTTCACGACACTTTTCACCAAGACTTCCCACTTCATTGGTGATAATCGCGAATGGCTGATCAGCTATCTCCTCCTGCAAGCTGGCGAGCTTATTTGACAACTGGTCTTCTTGCCTTATCGTCTTCCTCTGTAACTCATCCACTGAATTCAGCTGCACGTTCAAGAGCCCGCTGAGGTTTCCGGATTTATTACCTTGGAGATAGTTTGAGAGATGGGATTCAAATTCTTTGCCACTCATCGCATAAAGGAGCCGGATGTAACTGGAAGGCCTGCATCCAGAGATCCAAAGCTTGGAGCTTTCTAACGTGGTGCACCAAGTGGGTGCAAGGAAGGCAGTGACATCGCTACGTGCCAAATGTCTGCGGGTGTCAATGTATTCTTGGAAGTGTTTGATAGATTTCTCAATGAGTTGTTTTAGATTGAAGTCGGTGCTGGACGAGGAGGAATTGTGGAGGAGCTCCAAGAGGTCTTCTTGTTGGAGCTTCATCCATTCTTGAAAGCACCAGTGTTGAGCTTCTTCATCACTTGCATTGTTATTGAAGGAAGTCATCTTACTCTAATTTGCGTGTCAATGAACAATGGGTATTCATAAGACACACCTCCAAACAATAACGTTTATGTTAAGAGATGGTGGAAATACTTCTTTGCTTTCGATACTTTATAGTAAGAAAATCAAAAAGATTTTGTTTGCATAATAATTAATGTTGGAACTCGTGCACTACGTATATCTTTGTTGGAAAACAATTATCCCTCCAGTAGTAACATGTTATGTCTTTCTTTTTTTTTTAGGTGTATGGATCTAATTTTATTTTTATGCCAAACACGTAATTAAAATAGGAAAAATTACTAAAGTACACACCTTAGTATATTATTTTCCATTTGTCCCTATATCTTTTAAAAATAACTAAAATCCCTTATTTTAATAATGTATTCGTATTAATGTATCCGTGCTTGTATTAATGTATCCGCGCTTTCATTAATGTATCCTGATTGAGTTAATTTTTATTTTAATAATGTATCCGTGCTTGTATTAATGTATCCGCGCTTTCATTATCCGGATTGGGTTAATTTTAAGGGATTATTGTAATTAGAAAAAAAGTAAGAATAAATAGTAATTTATCTTTACACTATGTGATTTATATAACCTACCCATTAAAATAATGTTTATGCCAAGTTCGAATGTATTTATTTAGTGTCATTGTTTCATTTAAAAGAAAAATCCTTTGTCACCGTTGCAGAAGCCGAATTGTACACGAAATTAAAGAAATTGTCTCTGGGGCCGATGGAGTGATTGTAGACAAAGTTGAACATTTCTTGGTTGTTTCTCAGAGCCAGTAAACGACACTGCACACTGCACAATACGTACAATATTGACACTAGGGCTGTTCAAAACCGAATCGAAATTGACAACCCGAATCGAAAAAACGGTTTGAGATTTTTTCTTAATGGGTTAACCGATAACCCGATAGTAAATTAAATAATTATATTTATATCATTTTGTATATAAAGTCCTTGACTTAGAGTTTAGTTTCCTACTTTTATTTCTGGCGGTTTCAAACTCTTGGATATTCTACAATGTAAAAGTGTTTGCTTTTTAGCAAGATGTAATTTGTGAAGTCATGTTCATGGTTCATTTGGTTTGTCACCTTGTTTCTAAGTGATTTTTAATGACCTTTTTTTTTGTATCAAATCTTAACGGTTAAACCGATAACCGAACCGATAACGATCAATAACCAATAAACCAATAACCGATAAGCCAATATATTAATGGTTCTTTAACGGTTTAGCATCTCTACAAACCGATAACCAATAAGTCAAACCGATAAACTTCAAAACTGAACCGAACCGATCGATACGCAGCCCTAATTGACACTGAACATATATAAATAAGGCATAATACATAAACATGCCCTTTAACTAAGCTTTAATTGGGTCTTCTTTGAACGTGAAGCTTCAAGCTTCATTAATGGCTTCCATGGAGTCCTCGTAGGGGTGTGCAAAAATCGAATCGAACGATAAACCAAATCGAAAAAAGTGTTATTGGTTTATTGCTATTGGGTTATTGGGTTAATGGTTTTTAAATGGTTTTATAAAAAATAATTATCGGGTTATCGATTCGTTATTGATTTTTTATATTGGGTTATTGGGTAAACCGATATCCCATTAAGACTAAGAATTTACTACCTTTACCTATACATAAATATTAAATATTAATCTCAATACCTTACTAGTTACTGTCTTTGTCATTAGCCTTCAATTCACACTTCATTGTGACTTTGAGTTCATAACTTCACATTATACAAAATGTCAAAACCTAAAGTAAGAACTCTATTCCTCTCAATTTCTATTTGTGTTACACTTGTATAGCTATTTTCATGTTTGTTACTATTATTTCTATTTTATGAGCATTTATAAAGTTACACTATTGTCTTGTCGCGTCAAATTTATTAGAGAAGTCATATATTTATTTATAAGCATTTTCTTATTGGTTAAACCGAAAACCGAAGCGTTGAGGACCAAAATCGATAAACCAAAAACCGATAAAAAATATCTTATTGGTTTAGCGTATTTAAAACCGAAAACAAATAAACCGAATCGATAATAAGTAAAACCGAATCGATAATATGTAAAATCAAACCAAATCGACCAATACACACCCCTAAGTCCTCGTCTTCTTTCTTCATGTTAATTTTGAGCTTTAATTAGATGGTTATTCATGTTATCAACTTCAAAATTAGAACTGTCAATACGCGCCCGGTCCATTTATAAAATTAGAATAATAAAACCTGACTCAAGAAATTTTAAAAATTATATAATAATATTGAAAATTATAAAATAATTCTTAAAAGAAAATAACTTTGTATTTTATTAAAGGATACCGCATAAATTAAAATTAATTAGAGTATAGTAGTATTAGTATTAACCTCATTCACTTGATTTGATGGTACGATTTCATTTTACTTTTTGAGAATTAAATAATTAATATTATTTTATCATACCATATTGAAAAATTGTGATTAATATATAATACTTTTTATATAATTTTTAATTATTTAAATTTTAATATTAAAATATTAAATTGATTTAAGTTTACAAATTGATCAAATTAACTTTGGATAAACGTAACATGTGGATTATCTAACGAATTACATTAGAGGAAAGCCAACATATTTATGACTTATTTTAGTGTCTAATCAAACACATTCAAGACGAAGGCGGTGCTCTTTGGTTGTTTTTTTGTCCTTTTCTCATGATCGGATTTATGTCTTAACCCCCTCCCCACCCCACCCCTTCGTCGTAGCCTTATATATTACTAACTAGATATGGGGATACGGAAAAAAAATTTGATAATCATCTAAAAAATTTATGATTTTTAAATATTTTAAGTTTTTAATTATTGTTATTTATAGTATTTTCTACATAATTTTCAAAGAAATTTACATGGTACAAATAAAATTTTAAGAATCAATCATATTTTTATATGTTTTTAAAAATATTTCAAGTTATTAGGTATGGTGATTTTTAGCATTTTAAACGTCTTTTCGAATTATATATGTTACTACTTTTGTCTCAATTTATGTGGCATCGATAGAATTTCGAAAGTTAATCAATTTTTTTATATTTTTTAAAGTTTAAATATTTTAAATTGTTAAATTATCATGATTAAAAAATAAAAAAAATAGAAAAAATTATAGAAATTACATAAATATTCTCGATTAGAAACAAACATAGTGACTAAGAGGTACTTACTTCTAGACTTCTCTACCTATGGTAATACTAACTATTTGTTTTAAAGTGAAGATGGTGATTTTTTTCAAAAGTAAATGCAAGTTATTTTTTTTAAAATCAGATATCAAATGTATTACCATCAAATTACAAAACAATTGTCAAGATGGTATAATATATTTAGTTAAGAAATAGAAAGTAGAAAAAATGAAAAAAAATTCGGATACCAAATGTATTACCATCAAATTACAAAACAATTGTCAAGATGGTATAATATATTTAGTTAAAAAATAGAAAATAGAAAAAATGAAAATAAAATTATCAAAGTACCAAAGGCAAATTAAAAAGCCAACTACAGCAAAGTATAAAGTTAGGCCCACAAATCAGAAAAAGGTATATGTGTATGAAGGAAATGAAAAGGGACCCACATATTCAGAGAAAAAATTGTGTGCAAGCATTCATAAGGTATAGTGAAAATAATTGAAAGTCGCTTGGCTTTTTAGTCCAAAAAGAAAAATAGTATATCCACCGAACAACTAAGTACAATAGAGTTGAGTGCATTTTTACGTGAAGTGACCAAAATGCCCCTTGATAAGCCGCTTGTATATATAGAGAATCATTTAATTCTTGAAAAGTAAAATAAGACAAAGTTAATAATGTGTTAGAGGAAAGCTAATCTGTATAACTTATTATTTTAGAACAAACACTTTAACATTAATTGAGAGGAGAGCGGTACTATTCGGTTGTTGTTTGTCCTTATGTTGTGATCGGATTTATATGTCTTCCCCATCGGCCCCTTTAGTTGTTTGGCAGGTCATTCAGCCTTATATATATTCCTCCCCGAGTATACGTACTCCATATATACGTGAAACAACTTGTCATTAGAAAATGTCAAGTAATTCAAAGAACACTGATCGATCGTAAGGAACAGGAATGTGCAAAGTGTGCTTGGAAGAGTCTTCAACAAGAAGAACTAACAGAAGTCGAACATGTCAAAGACGGTGAAAAAGATGAACAAAAACTGACACAAGTCATCGAAAAAATCATACGACATTTCCAGAGGCGTATCCAGAATTTTGAGATGAGGGGTGCACTATTGTAAAAAGGTGGATCTAAGATGTAAATTTGATCGGATATATTTTTACATATATAAGATTCAGATTTCTAACCTCACATAGACAGGTGCACCCAATCATCGTCCCTTAATATATAGCGCGATATTCTGAAGCAGTGGACCACTTTAGTATTATCATGACTCAAACTTGAGGTTATTGTTATTCTTTCCAGCAAACATATACTTAATGATTAGTGAGTCTAAAATTGCTGAATCCATCTTGTTTACTCCAAATTTAGCTGCATATCTCTGCCTCGTTGTCGTTTCCACTTTTAATATTGGATCGATGTGTAAAATGGCACGATGAGTTTACCTCTGAAGTTGCTTTTTGTAAGCTACTTTCTGAAGTGATTCTACTACAATATTGACATCCACTGGTGTATTCATAACACTTTGTGACTTCTGATGCAGCTGCATATATACTAAGGTTGGCACTACTCGGCAGAGGAATCAATTCCCGGAGCTCGCTCATTTTTATGTTTTTGCTTGTGTTGTAATGGTTTATTTCCATTAATACATTTTCTCTCTGTTTTTTCAACTACACATGTCTAGATAAGTGAAACTTATTATCTAATATAACTTTTAAAGGTCATTTAGCCAAAAACTCAGCATCTTAACTATGATTAAAATATTAAATTTGAAAACCACTTTAATTATAATTATAGTATGCAATATTAATTCCCCATATATTTTGATACTCATCAAATTTCTATTTGGAAATTTTACATTGAAAAACAATAAATCCAAAGTTTGTTAATAAGTTCAAAATTTTTAACTAAATTTAATAGCATCAAATTAATATTACTATCATAGTACTTTTCCCAATTTGTTTTCCTCATATATTCTCCATTTTAGCTAAAATAAACTAAATCGAAGAGAATTAATCTAAATACTATCACGGATGATTGATTTAAACATGTACTTGATAACAGCCATTTATCCACAAGTATTAAACCTTTAACCTCCCTAGAAGGTTCCATCTCCACTGGTAGCAGCCAATTTAGCTAAGTGATCAGCCACATTATTTGCTTCTCTCAAACAATGGGATTGGGATATATCATATATGATAGTTAGCATTGCTCAAAATCTTGATAGTATCTTGAATGATAGATTTCAACTTCAGGTTGGCAGTACTATTCTTGGTTATCAACATGTTGGTGATTATCATAGAGTCAAGTTCTATATGTATGTTGTTGAAACCATTTGCAATGCACCACTGACTTCCGCGATAGTTGGTTTTGTAGCTGTCCTTTATTTTCCTTCCATATTGTGAATGGATTACTGAAATTCTTCCTGTAATAAACCTGCTAGCCAGCTTCTCCGAATAGAAGGGAGAAATCACAAAGGGAAATGTACAATTGTAGCACATATGTGTAGAACTTGGTCAGCAGTATCTTTTTGTGAAAATTCTCACGAATGCACATGGTGCATTGCTACTTATTGTTAGCATTATAAATTTGTAGTTGAGTAAAGAAATATTGCTACAATTGTTAAAGTATGCATTTTGAAGCGTGTTATAGAGGGAGAGAAACATATTATGAGAAATCACAACTTTGAACTTTGGGGCATCATCACAGATGGACAAATCCGCTTGTTACCACTCTTATCTTGGAAAAGTAAGCGGACGGGAGTTCGACAAAATTCCAGCCGATGACACCCTTGTAACCATTGTAATTTCCCCTCAACACTTGCATTTACTTCTAGACGTAGTTACACAATCAGGTCATTTTATATTTCTATTTTGGACAGAATTGTGTGTTTGACATTATCTTATTAATTTAACGTGCAGGCTTGGAAACATTTCAAGGAGAAAAGGGCATATGTGAATGAAATACGTACTAAGGGTGGTTCAAATTGCGCTGCTATGTACTCAAGAGTCACCTATTATGCTATGCAGGAGATACTTCTTTTTTTGAGATAATTGGTAAAGTTGCTGCCATGTGACCATGAGGTCACGGGTTCAAGATGTGGAAACAACCTTGCAGAAATGCTGGGTAAGGCTATGTACAATAGATCGTTGTGGTCCGGCCCTTTTAACATGTACCAGTCATCTTTATATCTTCAATAGCTGTGGTAGATATCGTTGTACTATCTAAGTTATAGGGCTATAAGCCTAAAACTATAGTCTTTTGACAACTTGTACATGTTCATTAAAATGTTACATCATGAGCTGCTATCACTTGGTATTTATAAGCAAACACACCTAATGATAGTCCATATAACACAACTTATAGAAATTGCCTTCTAATTATCAAATTAAGTAGGGACAATTTTCGTTTTCTCACATTGATGAATGATGACCAATGTATAGCATGCTTGCAAGCTAGCAATCTAAGCGGTTTTCCTCGTCAAAACTAGCCTTATAAACGCAATACAAATTTAAGCACATGTAGGGGTGACAAAATTTGACAATGAAAACATAAATAGTTCAATCCGATCAAGTTTGGAGGGTTATTGACCATTAAAGAATAACAAAAGTCTCATATTGGTGGTTAATGAGATGCATGAACTCCTTATAAGGCTTGGGCAATCCTCCTCCTAAGACCTAATTTAACATGGTGTCAGATTAGGATCTGTCTTACCCAATGTTGGGCTCCCGAAATTAAAATTGCTCACGCACCAGATGCTAAGAACGGGGCGTGAGGTGGGGTGTTGTAGAATGACAAAAGTCCCACATTGGTGGTTAATGAGATGGGTGAACTCTTTATAAGGCTTGGGCAATCCTCCTCCCTTTGAGCTAGCTTTCGAGGTGTGAGCTAGGCCTAAGACCTACTTTAACATTGACCCATCAATCTATTAGCTTAGTCTATTATAGCCTGATGCCAAAAACTTGTTGCTTCCAATTGCACACGCAAGTGTACGTGGTCGCAGAAGTAATAAGTGGCTCTTTAAGAACCGGAATATCGAACCCACAGAGACTTGTCAATTAACTATTTACTAAATTATACTAGTCTAATTATTTATTTAAGAGTGTCAAAAGAAATAAAAGAATGCAAGAGATAAATATTAAGATTAACTTACAGTGATTGCGACAATTCCAGGGCTGCAGCATGCATAGGGTTTCATGTATCGCATCTCATGTAATGAATTAACTAAGGTTATCAAATTACTGATTTACAGGGTTGATTTTATGATCATGATCTCTCGACCTCTAATCGCCTACTCCAACTAGCTGTCTAACTACATCGTTGAGCGGGGATAGGCAGTCCTAATTGGTGAGCATTTATATTTCATCTTGTTTCGTAACCAAGCGAGGTGTTCGTCCGGGCGTCACTCCTGAACACGAATCTAAACAAAGTTAGAACAAGCTCTTTGCATTCTTTGGTCTATCTACCTCTTTATCTCTCGAGTCCAAGAATAGACAATAGATTTATTTCTATGGTGATCAAGCATGAAATACTAAAAAAAGAATACAAAAATAATTTAAATGATAACCAACATTAATTCAAAACAATCGATGTTCAACAATTACCCATGGCCGCAGCCCCAGAACAAGGGTCTTTAGCTACTAATACCTAAGAAAAAGAGAGACTTTTGAAGAAAGACACTTTGTAAGGAAAAATTGTCATGAAAAACTGTCAAAAATATTTCTAAAAAGTCATATTTTTTTTGTGTGTGTGATATGTTAATATAATTATAATAAGGAAAAAAAACAATTTTATTAATCAAGTGCTTAAAAAATTATATAAGAATAAACAAAGAAATTAAAATTTAGTAAGAATTAGATTGAATCATCACTCAGTACTTTTTAGCTCATTTAAGCCTAACTCATTTCAATCCAATTAAATTTTAAGAATCATTTATTTAAGCATGCAACTCATTTTAATCCGCTCAAATTCAGTCAAATCATTCTATTGGACACTAGGCACATGTAAGTTGGGATGTTCTGTTTTTCTTTTTCTTGCTAAAGTTATAATTATACACTAATCTAGGAACATGCATGCATGTTGCACGTACTCAATTACTCCATTTAATTTCTTTTATCATAGTTGATGGACTATTTAGTTGACTGTATTGATAACAGCCTCAAATCAATTGTGGCGTAACATATATAGTGAGTTGTGAGATGCTCAATCAGCATTAGTAGTGACAAAGATATATCATTCAATAGCATTATACGCTAGTCCACTTCATTTTCCTTCAACCACATGTATAACCAATATACGTATCGATCTGCATGATTATGCATATTGCTCAACATTATTGATGAGTCACATGTAAAGGTCGGCTCAGTAGATGTTGACACTTTAACATACCTATTCTCCAATTAGTTTCTACCAATGTATGTGTACACATTGTATTGGTCAAGAAATAATATTGATGTGACTCGATCCCATCGACCTGTTTAATTACTTATTGGATGGACAAATAAAATGTTACTACCGATCCCATCCAAAGTAAAGAAGATTTTTGAATATATGATCTTAATTTGAAGATATATGAAATGTACAAATATCTTTTAATTTTGTGGTTTTAAAGCGCTTGAATCTTTGAAAAATTAGATCGTCTATATATGTGTTTTAGTTTCTTTTGTTTGAAATACTAAGGTTTAATTAATCATGTACGCTATCATTGAAGCACATGATCATTGATTTAGAAATACCTAAACTGAGAGGGAATGAACAAAATATCAATTTCATACACATATACATATATATAGTATATACTATCATTTAATAATAACACCTTGTTCATCTCTTATATCTCTAGACATAAAAACACTAGCAAAAGCACATGTCGTGAAAATAGGAATTGAATTTGAAGAATTCATGGTTTTTGTTGCGTTTCATATCTTAGCTATAGATGCATGCATCCGTGGATAATGGATATCAATTGTTTTTTTTCCATTTTCTCTCCACCACTAACTTCTTAGCAGATACCGTTCCACCAAGCCATCATATGTGATTCACAATTAATATATTTTTTCCTCTTTTAAAACAATTTTATTTTTCTATTTTGATAAAACTACCTAATTATATCTTAACTTTGATGTGATGAGTCCAATATTGACTCCTAAACAATCATAGTGTTGCGGAAATATCATAAATTAACTAGCACACAATCACAAACAAAGAAAATAGAAAAGAAGAATAACACAAGGATTTAATGAGGTTCGGCTATGCCCACTCCTCCCAGCAAAAACAGAGAGAGTTTTCCACTATGAAAGAAAGAGAACAAATTTTACAATGTTTTAGGATCCCCAACTACATACCCTATATATAGATCCCAAATGATCCTAAACCTATAAGGAAAAGCTTTTCCTAATCATGTAGGAACAATATTTTCCTTTTCCAAATCTATTAGGACAAAGGGTCTCCTAAACTAATAGGAATTATAGTTTCCTAAAATTTACAAGGAAATAATTCAAGACATAATTAACAAATCTTCCCCTTGGCTTGAATTCCTTTCATCAATTGAAATAACGTCTCTCTGCCTTGCTCCCAGCCCTCCAAAGGGCTTACTGAGTACAACTCACACCAATCAAGTCTAGGCAATGCCTAAACTTATTGGCACGGACTGTCTTGGTCATCATATCTCCTGGATTATCATGTGTAGACACTTTCTTCACATCAACAACCCATTTAGATATAACATCTCGGATAAAATGATGTTTGACTAACTTTTGTCCCCTTGGCAATGAACCAAGCTTCCATGTTTGATTCTTTTGAAGAGACTCAATCTCTTCACCCATAGCACCAACCCGTTGATCCGCTTTTGAACTAGAAATAGCTTCTTTATAGCTATTAGGCTCAAACACCTCAATGGTCTTTGCAACTGATAAAGCAAATTCTATACAATTTGCATATCCCAAAAGATTTTCATCAACCACGTTTGCAAATCTCTTTGGTTGATTGATCACCCTTTTTCTTCTACCTGTTGCAGTGTTATATGATTGTTGTTGCATAGGTGCAACATCATTATCATCTTGATTAATGTTTTGCATCTCTTCCACTTCTGAACTATTGGGCTGAGCTAGTGGAGATTCAACTTCTAATTCTATGCGGTCACTAACACCGTGATCTGTTTCTGCTATTGCCTTTTCCTTCTGACTGTCTAGTGAGGTATATTCATTGAATGTCACATCCCTGCTAATAATTAATCCCGGATTCTTTTGATCTGTGCACCACAATCTATAACCTTTCACTCCAGTTGCATACCCTAGAAATATGCACTTTTTTGCCCTCGGCTCAAGTTTTCCATCCCTTACATGAGCATAAGCAAGACAACCAAATATTCTTAAATTTGAATAATCAGCAGGCGAATTGGACCAAACCTCAAAAGGAGTTTTGAACTCAATAGTTGTAAATGGAGATCTATTGTCCAAATAACAAGCAGTATTGATTGCTTCAGCCCAAAAATCCTTGCTAACACATGAGTGTGAAAGCATACTTCGTGCTCTATCACAAAGTGTTCTGTTCATACGTTCTGCAACACGGTTTTGTTGTGGTGTTCCAACACAAGTGTGGTGTCTCACTATGCCCTCTCTGTTGCAGAAGTTATTGTACTCTAAGTTATAAAATTCCAACCCATTATCAGTTCGAAGACGTTTAACTTTTCTTTCGGTTTGCCTCTCAACCATCGTCTTCCATTTAACAAATGTTGAAAATGCCTCATCTTTTGTTTCAAGAAATACACCCATCCATTCTTGAGTAATCGTCAATCAAAGTCATAAAGTACCTTGCACCACTTTTGGAGGGAATTTTGTTTGGACCCCACAAATCTGAATGTATATAATCTAACTTGTCTTTGGTCTTGTGAATAGCCTTCTTGCTGAACTTCACCCTTGTTTGCTTACTAAACACACAATGGTCACAAAAATTTAAAGCTTTATCTTTGTAACCATCCAACAAATTTTGCTTGTTCAACAAAGACAATCCCTTGTCACTCATATGACCAAGTCGCAAGTGCCACAATTGAGGCTGATTCAGATCACTCTTCCCAAAAGCTACAATTGCTTCCCCTTCAACTACACTGGCTTGTAGATAATACAACCTAGAATGAAGCTTACCCCTCTTGAGTACCATGGAGCCTTTACATACTTTGAGTGTTCCATTCTCTAAGTGAAACTTATATCCTTGATCATCCAAAGTGGAAAGAGAAATCAAATTTCTCTTCATTTGAAGAGCATGCCAACACTCAATATTTCTAATAATGCCATCAAACATTCTCAATCTGATGTTACATATTCCCTCTACCTCTAATGGATTATCATCACCTAGGTAGACAGTCTCACTCGTATGTTTGTACGTTGCAAACCAATTCTTGTGTGGACACATGTGAAAAGTTGCACCAGAATCAAGAACCCAAGAATTTTGCCTATGATCAGAATTCACAGCACAAACTTCCCCTATATAGTCATTGTCATCAGAATTATTACCAGAGTCAACAATATTTGCTGAGTAATCAACTTTCTACTTCCCTCTTTTCTCCTTTAGTTTAGGACAATCTCTTTTGTAATGACCCTGCTCCCCGCACTCATAGCAATTCTGCTTCCTTGCTCTAGACTTCGATTTGGCGTTAAACCTTTTTCTATTAAAGTCCTTCTGTTGTGTTCTTCCCCTACTCACAAGACCTTCACCCTCAGTTCTGCTATCCAGAAAGCTCTTCTTCAACTCTTTAGATTTTAGTGCATTACTAACATCATCAAGTAAGATACTGTCTTTCCCATATAGAAATGTATCAGCAAAAGTATTATAAGACGGTGGTAAGGAACATAACACAATTAAGGCCTGATCCTCACTTTCAATTTTGATATCTACATTCTTCAAGTCCATTATAATTGAATTAAACTCATCAAGATGAGTTTTGACCGGTGTACCTTCATTCATACGAAGATTGTATAACCTCTTTTTCAAGTAGAGGCAGTTTGTCAGCGATTTCTTAGAGTACAGATCTTCTAACTTCTTCCATGCCGTTGCTACAGATTTCTCTTCAGCAATTTCCCGAAGAACGCTATATGTAACGCTCATAAATATCTCACTCAAAGCCTTCTCCTTCAGGTCTACTTGTTCTGATTCTTTCAACTCTTTTGGAAAATCCTCCTCAATAGCCTTCCATAACCCTTGTAACACCAAGGACGATCTCATTCTAATCTTCCATAGACTAAAATTAGATCCCCCATCGAATTTCTCTATTTCATTCTTTGTTGAAGATGATGGAGACATCTTAACCCTTGATTATGTCTAGAAATTCCAACCTGGCTCGGATACAAATTGTTGCGGAAATATCATGGATTAGCTAGCACACAATCACAAACAAAGAAAATAGAAAAGAAGAATAACACAAGGATTTAATGAGGTTCGGCTATGCCTACTCCTCCCATCAAAAACAGAGAGAGTTTTTCACTATGAAAGAAAAAGAACAAATTTTACAATGCTTTAGGATCCCCAACTACATACCCTATATATAGATCTCAAATGATCCTAAACCTATAAGGAAAAGCTTTTCCTAATCTTGTAGGAACAATATTTTCCTTTTCCAAATCTATTAGGACAAAGGGTCTCCTAAACTAATAGGAATTATAGTTTCCTAAAATATACAAGGATATAATTCAAGACATAATTAACACAGACTTACATGACAAAGCAATAAGAAAACGATCGATTTATGCTAAAATATTAGGGCAAATGTAGTACTAGTATAGTAATGATGGCATGAATTCAATATATCAATTTAGAATCGCAAGTTTTAACTTTTTCACACCATTACATTAAAGCTAAACATATAACAACGGGTAATTGCCTCTAGTAATTCTAATTAATAACTTAAAATATCTATAAATAAACATATTAAAATACACCAATAATGCACAAATTTCATCTCATCCGTTTAATACCCAAAAAGTACGTCATCTTATGACTTTTAGCTAGCTAGGCTTAAGGTTTAAAATGGTGAAACTAATAAAGGTATCTTCTTCATTTTTATGAAATAGGATAAATCACATGAAATTAATATAATATTGACGAGGAGGATTAAGTATTTTCTAAAATCCATTTATGATTGGTAGTTGAGGCATGGGGAGAAAAAAAAGGAAACTGAGAGGTGAAAATTGAATCATGCATGTTAGGATATGTCATATCTTAACTAACTTTCACCAATTTTCCCCTATGCATCATACACTATGAGATTAGTGCATTTATTGCCATTACTTTTCTCCATACTAATTGAGAGTACTTTCTCCTATAGCCATTTCCTCTAACCCTGCCACAAATAAGGCAAGGTTTTTGGCCTCCTTGTCTCCTCCATATCAATGTTCCAAATCTTTCAAAAAAACAAAAAGGGCTCCTTAATCTCCATACAAAAACGACAATAACAACTACGCCTCTTCCAAACAAATTACGATTAGCTATATAAATCCTCATTGATCACGAGGAAATCAAGTTAAGCCACAATGGCAATGATTCCCCAACGATACTAATAAAATTGTCTCAATTATATTGCCAATTTCTTCTTCAGGATGACTACGAAGAACGAGAAGAAAGGCAATATTTTGATGCAACGGTATGAGATTGGGAAATTGCTTGGGCAGGGCACATTTGCCAAAGTGTACCATGCTAGAAATCTCAAAACAGGGCAAAGTGTTGCTATAAAGGTGATTGACAAAGAGAAAATTATGAAGGTTGGCTTAATTGATCAAACCAAACGTGAAATCTCCGTCATGAGGCTAATCAAACACCCAAATATTGTTCAGCTCTATGAGGTTATGGCTAGCAAAACAAAAATATATTTTGCCATGGAATATGTTAGAGGTGGTGAACTTTTCAATAAGGTTGCTAAAGGCAGACTTAAAGAAGATGCTGCAAGAAAATACTTCCAACAACTAATTGCTGCAGTCGATTTTTGTCATAGCCGTGATGTCTACCACCGTGATCTCAAGCCTGAAAATCTCCTCCTTGACGAAGGTGGTGTTACATTTCTGTTACAATTTCATCTAAAAACTTTAAAGAGTCGTGAGAGTAGCACATTCTTTATCTGCTTTATTAAGTTCTCGATATACATTTTATTTACTTAATTATGTCTTCGTGCAACAGGTGGCAACCTGAAAGTCACGGATTTTGGTCTGAGTGCATTGTTCGATTCCAAAAGGCAAGATGGTCTGCTCCACACAACGTGTGGAACACCGGCTTATGTTGCACCAGAGGTGATCAACAAGAGAGGTTATGATGGTGAAAAGGCTGATATTTGGTCATGTGGTGTTGTTTTATTTGTCCTGTTAGCAGGTTATTTGCCATTTCATGACCAAAATCTTATGGAGATGTACAAAAAAATAAGCAGAGGGGAATTCAAATGTCCACAATGGTTCCATCCAGAGGTAAGAAAGCTCCTCTCAAGGATTCTTGATCCAAATCCAGGGTCAAGAATCACCTTAATTAAGCTCATGGAGAATTATTGGTTCAAGAAAGGATTCAAACAAATTGATAAAACCCCAAATCCAAGGAAAGATCAACGTGAATCTCCTCGTAGTGTTTTCGATATTGAGGACAATAATTCAGATGGAGAGGGACCTTCCAATCCCAAAAAAGATCAAGATTCCACAACAATGAAGCCTTCTTGCTTAAATGCATTTGATATCATTTCCCTTTCCCCGGGTTTTGATCTTTCTGGATTATTCGAGAAGGAGAAAGAAAGAAGATCAGAGGCGCGATTCACAGCGAAAAAGCCAGCTTCAATAATAGTATCAAAATTAGAAGAATTGGCTTCAAATGAGAGTTTTAATGTAATGAAAAAAGATGGGACAGTGACAATGCAAAGTATTAAAGAAGGAAGAAAAGGGCAACTAGCAATTGATGCAGAGATATTCGAAATTACGCCATCTTTTCATGTTGTGGAAGTGAGTAAAAAATCAGGGGATACAATGGAATACAAGAAATTTTTTGATCAGGGATTGAAAACTTCACTTAAAGATATTGTTTGGACATGGCAAGATGGTGAACAACAGCAACAACAACAAGTTGAAAATCAAGAAAGAATTTGATCATCTTTTTTGTTTGTTATTGTAATGAAAATTTTCATTTCTTTCTTGTTTGTATTTATATTTTGTTTTTGTTTTGTTTTGGGAGGGGGGAGAAAGGGGTAACTGGAAGTATATTAAATTTTCTAGTTTTTGATTGATTAGAGTATATTGTACAGGTCTAATAGGGCGTACAGAGCTCAATTGAATGCAAGTAAAAAAACATATATGATAATGAAGCCAGTTATCCTTTTATCTCATTCTCCCCATTTTTATTACATTTTCCTCTGCTTTATGATCTCATATTTTGTAAAGAGAATACGAATTTTATTTTTATACATGGTTATATACAGAAAATTGAAGAGAAATTCAGGACAGATTGGAAGAAGCCCTAGCTTCAAATAGAGAAAGAATGAGAGTTTTCTTATTGAATGAATAGCAAGATACAAATTAAATGAATTTTTTTACCATCAAATATTCTATATAGTAAGACATCTCTATAACAATCATCATCTTTAACAACATCGCTATAACAGCCAAAAAGTATCAAAACAAAGGAGATGTTCGATTGCATCTATATGTAATATAACACTAATTACATTTACAAAGAAAATGTTACATTTGTCAAGAAAATATAATGAAGTCTTCTCATGGTAATCTTTGTGACTTTAAAACTTGATGGTCTTGAACTTTTGATATTGGACTTCAAAATATGCCAAGTATTGCCCAAAATACCTACTTAACCCTTTTTAGTAATGGTCTTTAATTTTTGCCCCTTAGGATAAATAATTTTTCAAAAAACATAAATTTATATTTTTGCATCATAATATCGCACAAGTTATGTCGCGCATTCTTAAGTAACTTATGCCCCATTAGACATAAGTTAGATATCTAAGGGCAAAAATTAAAACCGGCCTATTTGAAGGACAAAAAATTAAAAACCGTTTGAAGAGCAAACTATACAATTAAATGATTAATGTGCTTAATACAAAGCTGAGACAAAAACCGAGACATTAGTAATGGATGAAAATTATTTACATGTCCAACTTTGCTTTTAAAATTGAACTTTTTACTCAATTTTGAACAATTGATATTCTTTGCCTTTGTTCAATTGCATCATTAACAGAGCACTTGTTCAAAGCGTATAAACAGACTGTATAAGTTCCAGAAGCAGCCAAATTCAGCAATCACTTTCCAAAAAAAATTGAGCAATTGTGCCTTTCAGTAAAGAAAAAAACTATACCAGCATGGTGATACATGACATCACAAAGAAATACTATAAAATATGAAAAGAATCAGAGAGGGTCCAGTCCTCCACTAATTTTTAAATAAGAAAAACAGCTATAGCATAAAGAAGTAATGAACATTTGCAGGGTAAAAACAATAAAACTATCATTAAAGAACCAAAGATAATTAAATAGTCTAATATGAATACTCCCACACAATCAAATTAGCATAGCAAATATCACTACCACAAAAATAATTTTTAGCGGCAATCAATATTCACATTAATAAAGAGTGTTAAAGTTTTTACCGACAATAGTTAATTGCAAAAAGTGCTAATTGCCACTAAAAATCATATTTAGCGACAATTAAATTATTATCGTTAATTAATTACCGCTAAATAAAATTTAAAAAATAAACACACTAATGATTTGATGGTAGGAGATGCGATTTGCCTAGATTAGGCTGGAGATATTTTTGTTAATAGTCATGTAGATCTTCTTTTATAGATGTTCCAAGAGGATGAGACGAAATACTTAAGGTGAAAAAATAAACAAATTAATTATTACTCTAGTTAAATAAACGGCGATATAATAACATAAACAAAAGGGAAAACTATGATGTTCTTCTCGTACTCCTAAGAGAGTTGTCTGATTCACATGCTAATTATTTGCAAATTATAGTGTAGGAATAGTTTATACGATAACATTATTTGTCTCTAGATCTTATAATATTTAATATTTTTAATATATGCTTTTTCATTTTATAAACCTTTCGTATAAAATAATGCATCTGTATAAGTAATACGGCTTTTTGATTCCAGTTTTGAACTTCACATAATTTATGTTATATTTAATGCTGAAAACAAAATGTAGTATTAAGCATATGGAGATTATATTGTAATTCGAAATACAGGATTTTATAGTGAAACCAAATGACATACCAGTAATTTGAGTTTTACATTGAGATTAAATTTCCTTATTCTACAAGCCGAACAAACTTAGATGTCTAGCATATAACATGATATTACTTATACATGATTTAATACCAACATAACTCATATCCAAACCAGCTACCAAACGACCCCAGAGGATTGTCTAGTTTGGATAGCGTCCCTTTCTCCTCTCCCTAGTTCAATAAATGATTTTCCACTATTTTCACCTGTCTGTCATCCTATTTTCCCTTTTTCTCTATTATCTAAAGTTTACAATTCCTAAATTAGTAGAGAATTGTACGGTGCTCCATAAGATTCGCATAAAACAAAACTAGATACCAATAGCCCCACAGAATAAAATAAAATTGACCAGAAATAGATTCGTTTAATCTAACAAGCCTCAGAATTTTGGCTAGAGGACAACAGCTAGTGAAACTGCCGTCTAACGACACTAAACAAAGCATCCAAGTTTCAATCATTCACTACACAGTGGTCCAGATTTATTCTTCTTTTTTCTATGGTCCAAAAAACATTATTACAAAGTCTTTTTTGTTTTTTTTCATAGTTTTAAACCCAACTTTGACAATTCCCTGAGCCATTTTCAAATTTCTCTGAATAAGTATTACATCAACTAACGCGAACCGGATGGCCTTGTTTTGCTACAACTACCAGTTCCATAGACGGGGATTACTACGAACCACGTTTTTCACTGGCTAGAATTGAACTGGTGAATCTTGATCGCGAACATCAACTCATGACATAGTGCTAGGCCAAGGGTTCACGGGTGTGGCGCTCCATCAGTCTAGCTTGGCATGTGTTTCTGCTTTTTGGTATTCAGGAAGTCCCTGTTCGAGTGCAAGCAGCCTCCACCTGTCCCTAGAAGTCCACAGTTACCTACCAGACAGGGAACAAACAGAAAAGTACTGTTGAACTGCAATTTCTGAATAATTAATGAAGAGTAGGAATGCCTGACTAGTTTTGTTTGGCATCCATAATATGACACAAAATCATTAGAACCTGCTGGCCAGTGCAATTACACAGTCTAGCAATAAGTGAAGACACGAAAGAACATAAACGGAGATCAAACATAAACATAAAAAGAGATATAGTAATTAGAAACCAATCTGCTTAGCTAGGGCAGAACACAAACATTAGACCATCAACGGGGAAGTGCTTATTCAAAGTAGTACATAAATAGATGAGTCATCAGTTAATTGGTAATAGGTCAATTACTAGATTATATAAAGAATTCATGAGTGGCCAAATTCAGGCAATCAGTTGCAGAATTCAAATTGAGCAATTTATGTCTTTCAGTACCAACCACTACTAAATATTTAATTAATCACACCAGCATTATAGTGATGAATGACCTGGCCGTAATAAGAAAACAATATTCTTTTATATGAGAAAGGTTGGTCAACAATGTTCAAATGACAGTACCAAGAAAAGAATATAAAAAGGGAAAGAACGAGAAAGGACGAGCCCTTCACTAATTTTAAAATAACCATCAGGATGCTCATTTTTAACATGATAAGAACCGGAAGACCACTATGACACAGCATAACACACTACAACAAGAACACCTTTTAGCGGCAATAAACATACACAATAACAAAGAGGGCTAAAGCCTTTACCGGCCTTAGTTAATTGCCATTGGATCCAGTGTCACTAAAGGCTTTAGGGACATCTACAAAGAGTGCTAATTGCCACTAAAAGTACATATTTAGCGGCAATTAAGCTATTGCCGTTAATTAATTGCCGCTAAAGATCATTTTTGATGTAGTGACAAAATACAGCATATGCAAGAAGTGATAAAGATATGCCCTTAGATCCAGGATCTTGCATCATATTCCAATCAAAAGATATTCAATCCCCTACTGGTGAAACAATAGGACTATCACTATTGAGAGATCATCCAAAACCACTTTTTTTTTCCTTTTTAAGGTAAAATGAATTTTATTACCACAGCACCCAGAAGGTGCCTCAAAAAGTTGGAATATACTAGACAAATTGAAAGCATACTCCTATGAGTGTATTCACTTTTCAGCTATGTTGCTCGGACTCTCCAAAAATGTTGCCGCACCCATATCGGATCCTCCAGACATGCACTATTTTTCGAGCAACACAGGTTTCCAGCACATGGATAAATTCCAAAGGCCCCTTTCTCCAATTAAATTTTTGCACCGCACAAAAGAAAGTTTATACCTACTAAAAGAATAATGGCAGAACCATTCTCTCTGAATATCTAACCCCCCCCCCCCCCCCTCCTCCCCAACTAGACAAAAAATCAAGCAATTTATGTCTATTGACACTATCTCCAGCAAGGGCAGTGAACCAAGTGCTTGCCTTTAATGGAAACTAATTACTCACAAGGGAGCAATTTTACCCAAATCCATTTTCCAGCTAGTGAGACTTTTTGGTTCTTTCCATTCCAGTTTAATTCTAGCTAGCCACGCATACAATCAAAGCACAAGTTATCCCACCTTTTCTCTTAATTAATTTGTTCCATGTATGGTCTTATTATCCCTGTACTCTTGGATTTTAACAACAGATTTAGGCATTTTATACAGACATCATTCAGCATAAAGCACTTCCCATCAATTGGGGAAAAGCAAAAAGTAGTGTGAACTATCAAAAGAAGCAAAACTTTTGCTTCAGGTCTTAGTAAAAAATCTAGGCTGCAAGGTATGGAAAAGATCGAGGAAAATTATTTGAGCACCATATATACCAATTTCATCACCACCAAGGTTGATCAAAGAGCTGGTTTTCATAAATCTACAACAATCGTCTTCACAAAATGTTTTCGCCTTAGTTGCCCCCTGTGCTCAGACATACCTAAACCTATCAAAGGTTAATCAAAAAATTATTGTGCAGATGTTTTTAGCAAAATTGCCCTTTATGTATAAATAAATGCTTCATGCGGTACAACCAATGGCAACTGCCTGGTGGTGATAGCTACACCTGCTTCTTGTCCATACTAACTAGAGAAAAATTGCACAAAACAAGAGCACTCAAGCATATTGCATCCACAACCTATGGGACATCATAGCTGGCCTTACAAGATTGAGAAGCTCAATTTGCAATACAGCGCTTCCCCCAGAGAAGCTGAGAAGCTCAGTCTATAACATCGCACTTCCACAAGCTGCAGACTACTACAGCCAAGCCATTTGCTCATAGGAATAGTGTGCCAAATTCTTTAGTTGGAGTCAGAATATTACTAGAAACAGAAAATAAAAGATAATTCAGAAACGAATCAATTTCGAGACACTAATGTGTTCATTTCTTAGATAAGTTTATATAACATCCCACAACAAGAACAGAAATTACAATATCTGACAAACTTTGACCATAAGCTAATAGCAGATGCAAAAGTGCAAAGAATACAAAGTGCTACCTATAACAATGCGCCTAAAGATATAAAAAGGAAAGAGAAAAGAGCTTACCCTTTCCCCTTCTCTCTCTATTCAGTATCTGATGGCAAATGTGATGAATCAACAGGGTATCCAACTTCATATGCTAAATTCTGTAATCCTGGCTTCAATTCCCTGTTGTAAAACTCCTCATACTCCATGCTATCTCCTCCTTTCTTCTTCACTTCAACAACTCTCAACGATGGCGTCAACTCAAATATCTCAGCTGCAACTGTCAACGGCCCCTTTGCACCTTCCTTAGACCCCTCCATACTCACTTTACAATCCTTCTTCCTTACTGCAAAGCTCACAACTTTAGCAATTTCCTCCAACTTATTTATGATCTTGGGCACAGGAGCCCCAGATACAAACCTTGCCCCATCTCCTCCCTCCTCAAACAAACCGGACAAATCAAAACCACGGGAAAATGAAATGATATCAAATGCATTCAAGCTAGCTGGCCTAGGCAAACAAGCCGACCTCCTTCTGATCTCTATTTCAGACTCAGACTCTGATCTATCAGACGAATAATCAATCCCGCCATACTCATCATCATTTATACTACACAACTTATCATCCTCAATATAAAATTTGACATGTTTAAAACCCTTCTTAAACCACCTATTATTCATAATCTCCGGAACAGTAATCCTGGTTTCGGGATTTATATCAAGAAGGCGCTTAAGAAACCGGGTTAATTCAGGTGAAAACCACCTGGGACATCTAAATTCACCCCTATATATCTTCTTGTACATAGCCATAATATTCTGATCATGAAATGGTAAATACCCTGCCATTAGCACAAAGAGTATCACCCCACATGACCAAATGTCAACTTTAGCTGCATCATAACCCTTTCTTCCTAACACCTCCGGCGCCACATAAGCCGGAGTACCACAGAAAGTATGAAAGAGCCCATCTTGCTTTATCTGCTCTGAAATGGCACTAAGGCCAAAATCAGAAACTTTGACATTCCCATCTTCATCTAACAGTATATTTTCTGGCTTTAAGTCCCTATGGTAAACACCCCGGGCATGACAAAATGCGACAGCAGAGATTAACTGCTGGAAATATTTCCTAGCAACTTCTTCCTTAAGCCTGCCTTTGGCAACCTTATTGAAGAGCTCACCGCCTTTGACATACTCCATGACAAAGAAGATTTTGGCTTTGGTAGCCATAACTTCGTATAATTCAACTATATTTGGGTGCCTAACTCTCTTGAGAATTGAGATCTCACGTTTTATATGATCAATAAGACCCACTTTCAAGATCTTCTCTTTATCAATCACCTTAATCGCTACGCTTTCATTCGTCTTCACATTTCCAGCATGGTACACCTTAGCAAAAGTACCATGCCCTAATAATTTCCCAATTTCATACCTGCCCAACAGAAGCCCCTGATTTTCCTTCTTACTCAAACTCCTCGTCGGCGCTAGGTTGCTGCTGGTGCTGGTGTCGCCGGCGGTAGCGATGCCGGCCATGGATTCTGCAAACTTTTAACCAAAAATATGTATAGTTCAATTTTTTCCTAAAAGAACCAAACTTTATCAAAAGGGTGCTTCCAAATTGCGACAAAAAAGCCAAAATATCAGATGGGTAATTCAAAATTTGCAAAAAAAACAACAAAAAGGGCTAAATTATCGAAAGGGTCGTTTGAAGATTTGCGAAAAAGGGGGGAAAGGGAAGGCCTAAAAGATCAATAATATTAGTTGAAAGTCAGCCTAAACATTGATTTTTTTGAGGAGAAATTGCCATTGAAATGGTGGGCTGTCGTGTAGTTGGAGATGTTGATGTTATTGAGCTATTTTTAGGTTTCAAGGAAAATGATTGTGTACAGAGCTGTAACCTTTATGTATACTCTGTTTTTATATATTTGAGTGGTGTAGGATTAATGGAGGGTGCGGGTGATGCGTATAAAGAGGATTTTATATATATAACTTTGTGGAGGAATCCACAGCTGGAAAAATAGGCAAATTAATTAATTGTCAAATGAGAAAAGGTTTTATATACCTAAGGATAAATATACATCGAACTATCGTAAATGATATTTAAATACCTTTTATTATATTTTTATGTCATTAATGACCTTATCGTCTAACTTTTGGATGTATATATCTTTGGATTATCCTTATCCGGGTGGGGTTTAAATTATATGAATGGGTTTCAATTTTGTAGGTGAAAAATAAATTAATTTCGAATAGGACGTTAAGAGCATGACATGTGTCTCTCCGTCAATCCAAAGAGTCTATGCATCCCAAAAGTTAGACCGTAAGGTCACATGTGACCTAAAATTATAACAAATGATATTTAGATACCATTTATGATAATTTGTAGGATATATTTGTCATTTTTCTATTTTATATATAGTGTGTGCTTCTCTTTTTCTTTTTCTTTGCTTTTTTAAAAAAAATAAATAAGAAAAAATGATGCTAGAGTCACGTGATATACATGTGATTGTTTTTTACGTGGATGGACTTAATTGGTTTTAAAGATGTATGGTGTGTGCTTCTTTGAAGGAAATTTCTCGATGGAATAGCCTTTGTTTGGGGTCCAAAAAAAAGTTTTTTTTGGGGAAAAATTAGGCAACACGACAAACTAACACCTAATATTTCCCCGAAATAACGGTAATTTAAACAAATTACAATAGTTATTAAACGCGGGAATATTCTTATACGTGTGGATATAATATATTCTATAGCACGAATACATTTATTATGCTTGAAAAAATAGAAATTTCATTATTATTATTAATAAAAAAAAAATTAATAAGGAAGTTTGCAGTCACTATTCACTGGGTTGCACATAAGATAAACTCCGCTCGATTATACTACTCCATAAATCACACATAAAAATTAAATCGCACAAAGTGTATTTTAATATTAATGTGCCCGCGAATATAAACAATCGCTACATCTCATAAATATAAGAATTATAGCTATGTTTCATAATTAGAAGCCAAACTATAGCAATATACAAAAAAATAATTCTCTTCTTTTTTCCAGTTCTTTTTCGTGAAAAGGAGTTTTATTCGTATTGTTGAAGGCTTTACAGTCACTAAGATTTGTACGATCAAGAGATAATGGTGAATTATTTGAGGTATTCTTTTGGCTATGAATAATATTTATAAATATTGAAATTTTTTGTATTTGCAATTATTTCTTGGTAATGTTTTTCAATTATAATTGCTTACCTAAAATCTATATTCTACCATAATTTGAATACTCTCTTTCTTGAATTGTTTTTTTAAAAAAAATAATTGGGGTTTAGAAGATTACAAAATGGGAGTCTAACCCTCATGACCAATAAGGTGAAACTTCATATAGCCAACTCCTTCAACTTTAAATATTAATCATTTTTCACAATTTCAATCAAATACTATCATATCGTCTATTTAAGTATTTTTAACTTTATAAACATGAATTTTATTATACACCAAAAAAAATACACCTTTCATGATTAACGTGATTTTGTGGATTGTGTATCTTCATTTTCTTAAGTCTTATTGAATCAAGCAATTTTTTATAATGTCAACTTTGTTGAAATTGAAAGAAAAATGTGGAAATTTAATAGAACTAGCGTTTGTCTATGGAGAGTTTGTGTGTGTCACATTTAATACACTACACATACTATCTTTCATTATTATTTTTACTACTAGTAAAATCATAAAAACAATCAATAAATATATAATAGTTCCTTATTTTTAAATGAAGTAGTATATAGTGTTTATATTCAGATTAGGCAGTGAAGACAATATAGATCTTTGTCTTTGTCCTGAACATGATATATAATTTTTATCTTTTTTTCTTCAATATGTAAAATATTAATTTTTAAACAAAAAAAATGATATATAAGCGGTGAGGTAAATGAAATATAAGAGGTTAATTTTGAAACAATAATTTACTGTATTGAATTGAAAACATAAGTATTTTTTTTTTCAATTTTCTCTATCTTTTGTGTACTACAATTCTCTATGCAAACATTGATTTCTTTTTTTAAAACAAAAGCTTTTGAACTTCTACGTTGTGACTTTATCTTACATATGTTTATTATATTCATTTACACCTTCAATAAAAAAATTTAAAATTTATGGAAATGAAACAAATAAGAGTTATGAATAATACTTAAGAGTAGACATTATAAAGAAGATAAGGAGATATGAGCTACTAACAACTTGAATATATAATTTTATTAGATATTAAATGCATTAATCATTATCCATTTATTTTATTTGTAAAAATAAATAAATAATCTATGAAAATAAGGGAGATAAAAAGAATAAATAATTTAGTTGGATAAGAGATGTGTCACGTCACTATTTCAAAGACCACAATTACATAATATATAGACATAGATTTTCATAGTTATGCAATAAAAAATAACCTACACTATATATCACATTCACAAAGTACAAAAAATAATAAGAAAAAACTTATAAATTCATTTAAAGCAAAAAAAGAAATAGATACAAAAATAAATTATAACATATATAAAAGAATAAGCAATGATATTATAAAATAAATTATCTCATCTTTGATTTTCTTTGCTAGAAAAATAAAAATGAAACTCTTCGTAATAATTCTTTTGGTTGAAATAAGGTAATTATAAATTATGCTTCATAAAAAAAATAGAATCGTAGAAGACTAAATGAATAGCAATATCAATAGGTGTAACAAAACTACTATTACAAGTCAAAGTAAAAAAATCTCTAGCAAAAATAATTTCTAGTTATGCTTAAAAAAGTTTTCTTTTAGGCCTTCCTTTGCAAGTAGATCTATCACCGTGTTCCGCTCCCTAAAGCTATGTCAAAGCATTCATCATATGCTACTAACTAAAAAAAAATTTAACACTATTATGAATAAATAAAATAAATTATTTAATGATAATAATATAAAACACAAAAAAAATATATGCAATTGTTGATACGATACTGCAAAATGTATGATATTTATAATATTTCTATTATCATGATACCAATTCAAAAATAATTATATCAAAAGAGAGGAAAGAAATCTAAACTACACAATACATTTACAAAAAATAAAAATAAAAATGAGTGTACAAACAATCAAAAATCATGATTGCTTGAAATCTAACAAATATTATAATCAAACTCCATTATGTAATTATGAAATTAGTGTCAGACACAAATTGACTTTCCGACCAACCACAAATATACTTGCTTGGAGAATTATAATGAATACGTAAAAAAAACATTCTAAAATTAACAAAGCATAACTAACTACATAAAAATGAAAAGATAGACTTGAGATGAAATATTTCTTATCTTTCATATATTCCTTTCGTATTACGTGTTATAATTCACAACTCAAAAGTGATGGAGAAGAGAAAGACTAACTTTGAAAGTATTCTTGAACAAAACATGAGTTTATATAGGCAAAATAGAGGAATACAATAAGGAATTACAAATTAAAGTTTGGGAGTTATGAACATGAAAATTATGAGAGTTATGAATATTATTAAGAGTAGAAATTGAAGAGTTATGAATTATGAATAGTTACTCCTTATAAATATATTAAGTAAAAAAATTATATAAAATATAAACAAATATTATTAATTTATAATTAGAAGAAGGTAAAAAGAATTGAAAATTTCTTGACCTAAATTAGTGTCATATCACTTTTTTTTCCAACTTTAGTGTATATATATTCACAAAAAATAAAATAAAAAGTGAAAATTTAAAAAAAGAGTAGTTAAAATGAAAAAGAAAGAAGAAGACATGGAATGACTTTTCACTTCTTCAATCATATATATTATAATTAATAATCAATGTAGTAACTTATAGACAATGAGTTAATATAGTTGTAAAAAAAAATTAATGAAACTTCATAAATAGGATAGATTATAGTTAATTTTTAAATTAAAAAATAAGAAAAAAATAGGGAAAATGTCGAAAAAAAGGAGAAATAAGATAAATAACAATGGTGGTCTTAGAGAGGTGCCACATCACCTTGTCTACATTTGGCTTTATATTATATATAGATTCGATATTCATATTAAAGTCCAATTAAATATGAATTCACAGCATGACTCAATTTTTATGACGGTGCTATCAGTTGAAGAGATTTCAATCATCTCACCTCAATTCATGTTGATATTACACATATTATCTAAAATTGAATTACTACAATTGCTTTGTTTTCATTTTAGGAGGTAAAAAAAAGAGTCTTATCGAGTTGAATCATTGATGCTCTTCAACTAACTTACATTTACCAAATTTATCGATACATTTGGTACACTCAGAAATATGTACCATCCTAAATCAGATATGTAGACTAAAAATATCATTTTAAACTACAATATCGTAATATCTTATCTTGAATTTGTGTCACACAGAGGCGTATTCAGGAGGGGGTCACCGGGTTCATGTGAACCCATGCTCCCCTCCTGAAATCATATATAGTAATGTTATATTTTTTAAAAAATATTTAAATATAGATGTGTGAACCCACACTTGAAGTATCATATAATGACGTGCGATGATGATTGGGTGCACCTCTCTAAGTGATGTTAGAAATTTGAATATTTTATTTATCTTGTTTTATTTCCTTTCTAAAATTGGGTAACGCCTCTCTAAGTGGTTTGGATAGATAAAAAATATTTTTGAACCTATAATTTTAAAATTTTAATAATTTTCAGTGATAATAGCCTAAATGTTAAACCGACCAAATTTATATCTTAGATCCACCTTTTCGTAATAGTGCACTCGTCATCTCAAAATCCTGGATACGCCTCTGGTGTCACATCTATTTCTTTCCTGAAATTTTGACATCTTATCTCTACTTTATTTTTAGGTAAGATATGTTTGCTAACTTTCTGGTCCTCATTCTTTTTCTTTTTTTTGTTTTGTATGAAAACATAAATATCTCAAGGAAAAGCAAAACGTTCTCATCAAGATGTAGACTTCTCTTTTTCTCTAATCTTAATAATTATAGTGTCGTAATCATCTGAAATAATTAAAAGCATACTTAGTGCTAATCAATCACACATTGCTTCTTTTCTCCAACTAATAACAAAACTATGACAAGTTTAATTTCTCTGTGTAATAAGTAAAAGCACTTCTATGTACACCTGCAATAAAGATGTGGTCATTTAGATCTGGTTTTTTAATCTTTTTCTTAGGAGTAGTAATGAAGGTTAATGAAAAAATAGTTTTCTCTTCTTTTTCCCGTCATTTATTTTAGATTTATCTACAAAAATGATCATAAAAGAAAAACATTATTTTTATCCTTTAATAGGCAAACCAAATGCAAATTGGGTACCTTTAATGATGATAGCACATTTGAGCTTCAACGGCTGGAGTAGGTCTGAGAAAATGAAGAAACTTCATTAAAAGCGTAAAGTCATTAAAATAAAACTCCTTCCGTTTCAATTTGTTTTTCTGATCGTAACTTGACACAAAGTTTAAGGAGAATATTTTTGAATTTTATGGCCTTATATTAAATATATAATGTACTGAAATATTTTTTAGTGTATGATGTTAAACATGTCATCATGTGAAAAGTTGAAATTAAAAAATGGTATCATGATACCTAAGGAAGAATTTCTATCTTCAAAATTAGAAGGAGATTAATTTTTAATACATATAGTTGAATTGAAATATAATATCACCTTTTCTTAATTAAGAGAAACGAAACCTCTAATTTTCTTTTTAAGCCTTTAGATTTCACTTTCCCATGGTGGACTTTTATCACTGATCATGGACTACAATGTCTTGATAAAATTAAAATATTAAGGAAACCAAAGTCATCAACGTATATATATTGTACACTTCTTATAATTTATGGATAGATAAATTAAAGTAGCAAAGTCAACTTATGGTCGGTTTGGGATTTAAAGATACGTATGCTTTGAAAACAATATTTATTGTTGCAACACTTTCAACGATTACAAAGGGTACGGTGTTAGGCAAATGGAGGGAAAAAGTTTTTTATTTTTCTCAAAAATAAATAAGTAAAAAAATATCGTCTCACGATAATCATATATAATGCTACCTAAGTCTTAAGATAACGGTTGGAGTCCTTGGTAGACAGTTACTTAGTACCTGTTATTGGTGGAAGGGTGACAGATGTTTTGTGGAATTAGTCGAGGTGCACGAAAGCTGGCCCGAACACCATGATCATAAATAAAAAAGAAAAAGATAATTGTTGGAGCAGTCAAAACCATTTGAATGTCTTCTTCGACCCTTTTGCTTACATAATACATCAACTTTGGAGTTCATATGATGACTTGATTAATTGTGATTCTCGAGTTGTAAATGAGCTTGTCAATTTGACTATTATAAAGTCTTATAAATTATAATAGTGGGTGATAAATGTATTTTTTGTACTTAATATAGATAGATATTTCCCCAAAAATAAATGAAAACAGTACAATAATCTTACAGTATATGCACACAAATTTTTAGTTGTATTCTTCCATGTTATTTAATATATAATATGAGATAATTCATCCTATGAACCGAAGAATTTTTTCTATTAATAAAATGACAACAATAAATATAAGTTAAAATGCCGGTAGAAATAAATCTATTAATTTCTACATCAAAGTTCATTGCGTAATCTCATTTATCAATTGTCGGTTTAATTTTTAGGTCACCTACGTGCAAATGTGTCACATCTATTCAATATTCATTTATGCTTATGTATGAACTTCAACTGCTGTGTATTAAATTGATTTTTTATGATAAGTGATAACAAAGTTTTCATGGAAATGATCTCTTACAATCACTTAAAAATTGAATAGAAAAAAATAACGTTTTCAATTTTTTTTTATGTATAAAAATATATGAAAAATGATATAAAATTTAAAAAACAAGCCTGTAAAGAGATACAAAACAAAATCTCAAATTTCGTGAAAATGATCTTATAACCACTTGTACGACAAAAAATCATGTTTACATTAGACATTGTGTAATTATGAGAAACAGCTAATTGTGTTGGTCATGTAAAGTGAACGCGTAAAAAGTAGCCAAAAGACGTTTCGTTGTTGATTCCGTACACATTTTTTCCTTCAAGGAATTTATATTTATAGAAGGTGCTTTTTTTAATATAAATATCGAATATTTTGAATTTATGAGTTCAACTAATCTGAATTTGTTCTGCATAAAATAAAATCTATTAAACGAAGAAGGACACTAAACATATTTAAATTAAATGAGTTCCTAAATGTCATGTCCCATGGGTAGTGGCGTAGCCACGTATAGCCCAGGGTGGCCAATCGAACACCTTTATGTCAAAAATTATTTTTTTATATAAATATATTAAATCTTGAATACTTTTAACGAAATTTCTGATTTTGCCACTTTTCTTCCTTCTGATCTAATAGTACAATTAGCAAAATTGCTTTGAAGTAAATCATTACTAAATAACTCTGTTGATATGATTTTCTTTAAACAATCAAGGTTATTGATTTCCTCAAGAGTTTTTTAAATTTTTTGTCAACAATTATTATCTTTAATTGGAATATTTCTTTTGTCCTGCTTTCGAGTCATACTTCAAATCTTATTTTGTACTATGGTTTTATTTTTAATCAATAATGTGTGGTTACTAATTACTAAACTTATTAGTAACCACACATTATCAATTAAAAAAAATAAAACCATAAAATAGTGCAAACTAATATTGAGAATCCTTTTGATGAATTTGGATATATTTAATGTATATAGGTGCTAATTATAAATGTTGGATTATATATATGATTATATTAATACCACCGTCCACACTCCGGCCTTAATCCCCGGCACCACCCCCCACCATTGCCTACGTACAAGTTTTATTATCCCTCATTATACATAAAGGAACTATATATCAAAGAAGCAAAATTGAGGAATTAATTATTTAGAGAATTAAATAAAGACCGTTGAGTAATTAATGATTGCTTCATCATATATCCTTCGTTGTTAGTTGTAAAGAAAAAGAAAACAAAAAGATATATTCAATCAGTCAGGATCATTCACGTCTATTAAAAAATTAATAAATATAATGTGTATCCTATTTAATAAATGACTTTTTGAAAATTGAAAACAATTAAGAAGATGGAGTATAAGGATATAGTTTGAAAAAACATATTAATTTTAGTCTTAAATTTCTAATGTGCACAAACTTTTCTAAGGTGACACTTATTTCGAAGGTAAAAAAAGAGATACTTTTGATAGCTCTCTCTTTCAGAACCACACAATTAATAGAGGCTTCTTTTCTTCTCATTTTACCATACTCCTAAGGGTGTCAAAAGTGAGCCCAAACTTAATAACCCGCCCATACTTTTATGGGTTGGGTTCAGCAAAATTTAGATTTGGGTCAATTTTCAACCCAATCCAGCAAACCCGTTTTAAATTAATTCTTATTTGAGCCCAATACATTCTCCACTTCAACCCGTTTCTTTAAACCTATATTCTAAAGTTAGCCCGCTACTCTCACTTCTTCATAGAAAGATCGAGCAGATTTCATGGCGTTCTTCTCAGATTTTGGTTCGCACCATCTTTCTCTCTTGTTGCAGTGAGAGTTCGAGTCGCTCTTTCCAAGTTCAGACCATCTTAGATTTTGCTTAGATTAAGCGGGTCAAATTAGGCGGGTCATGACCCAAGCCGGTTTTAAGCCCATTTGAGCCCAAAGTAAATTTGGGCAGGTTATAACCCAATCCGCTTTTTAATGCAGCCCATTTGAACCTCTCCAATTTCAGCCTAACCCGCCCATTTGACACCCTTACATACACCCAATATGATATGCTTTACTTCTCAAAGTTATATATTTATGTTTTGGGCCATTACTTTATTGATCCACCTTGCTTAACTTAAAACTCTTTGCTTTCGATCAAGAACTGATTGTGACTTGTGAGTTATGGCCTATGGGTTATCTGCAAGCAAGCCCATCCTAATAATAGAATCTAAACCTACACATACCTAAGATTTGGAGGTGCCTAAATGGATTGAGTTGATAAATAGTCCCTTGAAAAGTTACCAGTTTCAAAAAGTGAGTCATAATCTAATCCACCAATTCTGACTAAGTTGTTATTGCTTTGATTGTTCTTTTATATAGTAAATTTTTAGTACCTAATAAAATTATTTTTCTCTTTATAATGACTACATATAACATATCAAATAAAAAAGATATCTTTTTGAAATATTTGGTGAGATTTTTCATGTATAAAGTACAAAAATCTCATACATTTGGGGGCTAATTACATCTTATCCCGAAAGTTTTCCCAATTGCAAAAATCACGAACTTTTCATTGCTCTCGAATATATTTCTCGGTTGTCTGATACATTACTTAATTGGGAGGGATGTATTTGAAAGGGGATAGGGATATATCTGAGAGGGGATTTTTGTAATTTTCTTAAATGGTAGGAAATTTTAGAGATTATGATATCTTAAGTTGTGTATTTATGTAGTTTTTCCATTTTTCATAGGTCAATTTGAATTGCATATCAGTCCAATTTTAATGGGCTAAAATGGGTTGGACGGAAAATGATTGAGCTGGTAAATGGGCTGGTCATTAACTTTTGTACTAGAACCGTTGGGCTACTGATAGCTGTAAATGGGCTAATAACAAGAGCGTTCAGATATACTTATGTCCATGGCCCAATAAAAGTTTGGGTAATTGACAAACAAACCCAATATAATTCATTACTGAGCTATTATTGAAGATATTGCCAATATATGAGTAGAACTTAACAAGGTCACCATTAAACTTACCTCGAGGGAAGCAAATCAGTGTATGGATTTTCTAGCAAATAAATGGCACAAATACAAAAAAAAAATTGCCTATCTAAGAAGATTCGATCAAGGAGATATAATTTTTTCTCCATGTAGATTTAAGTCATGTTGCTTATGAATGATTTAAAATTTTTGTAATCAACGGAAATAAAAAACTCTGAAAATCCTGAAAATGAAAGTCGTAAGTAATAGAAGAGGATATCTTTTTATTGTTTAAATAAAAACATGAAGAGTTATGTATTACTTCCTCCGTCTCAATTTATGTGATTAGTTTGAGGGCACGCAATTTTAAAAATATTGGAAGACTTGTAATATTTCAAAACTACCCTTAAAAGAGTATACTTTTTATCAAATAAGTGAAACCAACATATATAAAATATTAATAGTGTCGTTAAATAATTATCAAATAAAGAAATGTACTCGCAGCCGAACCTATTTTGATTTTATCCCTTTTTTAAGATTGACTAAAAAGAAAAATAGTTATATAAACTGGGACAGAGGGAGTATATATCATATGTACCTTCAAGCTTCAAGGACAATATCCCACACCAAAAAAGTTATTGGCAAAAACTATAAGATAAATGATAAAATAAAATTATTAAATGATACGTAAGAGTAAAACGGAGAAAAAAGAAAATAACAACATAATCACATCAAATTGATCTTTATATCAAACACTTCACATCTTCCTTTCTCATCCAAATACAATATTGTCTTGTATCCTTTTTGTCTTTCAAGTTTGTTTTGTTGGAATTAGCATAAGCACAATTGTTGTAAACGTTGGAACATGTATACTTAGGGAGTGATGACATTGACTATCAAAAAAGCTATGTGAAAGCTTGATTTGACCAAATCAAATATATTATACATAGGATTGAGGAGTAGATGCAACTCAAAATGGAAAACCTAACTCCAACTTTCTTCAACAGTTCAACTGCAATAGCCCAAATCCAAAAACCAAACCCCAATATCATTGCAAGTCAAAAAGAGAGAAACTACTAAAATAAAGTAAGTCAAACATCTATTAGAAAATAGAGAAAGAAAGGAAAATAAAATGTTATGAACGAATGAAGTGGGATAATATTAAGTGAATGTGGAAGATGGGTATTTTGAAAATGGAAAAGGTGAAAATAATATAGTTTCATTTTCACATTCTATCTTTCCTAAAAATACTGGTGGTGGTGGTACAAATTAGTCAAAAATTGAGGGAGACGTAAAAAGGTTGGATAAAAAGTGATACTACTTCATAGTTTTCATATTAGTGTTTTCATTAAATTGCTCTTGATTAGATATAATAAGTATTTATTTGATATAATTTTTTGGTTACGTAAAACCCACATATTTAATAACTGTAAAATTAGACTAAAAAGTTATAACATCTTTTTTATTATACAAAATTATTTATTTTAAACTAATATAAAAACCAAAAACACCATGTAATATGAATCAGAGGAAGTACATTTTAGGAACTCCACTAGTCAAATAGGATAAATTTTAGAGTTATACATTGATTGTGTAAAATATTTGCACCTTGAGTCACTCAAAAGATAGTTATAGACAAACTTTTATGATATTATTAGTAATTAATAAGCAGATACAAATAATAAATTAATACATTATAATAATTTAAATTACATTAATATAGTGTATACAACTTAAATATATTTATTTATTAATTGATAAAGGAAATCTGCTATCACTATTTTTTGAGTGCGCATAAGATAAATCTCACTTCAGTGTAATAGTGCACGAATCACAGAGTAAAGGTAAATCACACTAGATACGTCTCGTGCAACAAACTCAACCAAAAAAACATGAAAAATTTTCGAACCTAAGACCCCCATTTGGGATTGATCATCCACACATGAATATTTGCTTTCAAGGTCCCATACCATCACCTTATCAGTTAAACAAAGAAACGCCATTGTTCTCTAGTTTTTGTATAAAATAATTACAAATTGAATCATCTCTTTGCTTATACAAAAAGAAAATGAAAAAAATTGTAAACAATAAGAGAAAAAACAAAGTTTGAATAAACTGACTATTGAAAGCAGCCAGGTTTGCACAAACTGTGAGAGATTTAGCAGCAAGAAACAATGCTCCTGAATTTATTAAAAGTACTCTAATTTAATATAGTGACTCCAAATGGGAATCCACTTTTTGGTAGATAGTTGGTATAATTATATTTTTTTAGTATTATAATTCGAAAATCTTAGTTGTCATTCCATTTGGAAATTTATGTTTGGCTTGACACGAGGTTAGGTGAAGTCATATTGTCTATACATTATCATTCTCTCAGAAATTAATAGTAATAATAATATAACAGCACATTCTTATCTAGTTTATAATTATTTTGTGGAAATTATAATCAACATTTACTCGTTATAATTAAAATTTAGTGGATTATCAAAATTCTCTTGTTCATTTATATAGTAAATGAGATAAAATTACTAAATTCAGTTGATCGTGTGTCTTACTTGTACATTCGCCTCTATTCATGCAAGTAAAATCATGGTTTGGAGCATGATCCATTGATTGGAGTCGTAGTAAGAGTAACTTTGGAGGATAAAAAAGGAAACATATTAAGATTCTTTTTTTTTTTATCAATATATTCAAATTATGAAAACGATTAATATTTGAAATTAGATGAAATTATATAATTTTATTTTCTAATTTTTTTCGCGGGGTAGACCGATGCTTTATCCTTAGTACGCATTGAAACTTCTTGTCATGTTCCTAGTTGATTTTTCGTCCATCATGTATTTGTGAAAGACATTGAATTCAACATTTTTGGAGTTTTATATATGTATATAAACGTAAACATGGAGTTTGTAATTTACTATTACTTGTCCACTCAAATTATATTACTTTGATGGAGTCAAGGTCTTTTCTCAAAAAATTGTGGCATGATTATTGTCATTGTATGCTCGACTTTTATTACGTGTATATAATTTTTGTCCATATATTTAACATCCTCTTCGAAGAAACAATCATGATGACTCCTTTGTAAAAAAGAGTTGCAGAACAATTTGTTTTTTTTTTATAAAAAATGTATAGATTCAAGTACTCATGTCTTTGATGATTAATTTGATTATTATTAGCTTCTGAAGTAAAGTAGATGTTCACATGATTAACAATAACTAATCTTTGTTAAAGTAACACAAGAGAATGGCTTTGAAGTGAATAAATATTCTTAAGTAATTATTTACTCCAAATACATTTATTCTCACCTAAAATTAAGTAATATATTTTCTGCTTTGAAGTGTAACTTTTAAAGTTTAAATTATTCGATTTGATAAATAGGAAAAAACAAGTACTCGACACAATCAATGAATTCAACTAAACCTAAAATTTTGGGCACGAAGTATAGATATACATGTGAAGATCGACTCGTTAAATTTTGGAAGAATATTAATTTTTGATTCATACTTTTAAGAGTATAGTGAATTCAATGGTATGAATTTAAAGATAGAACCACTTAAATTATATCTTGGAGGTGCCTTTTATACTTTAGTATTAATTTGCACCCCTGACCTAAAAAAAGAAAAAAATGAACCATGTGAATCCTTAGAAGAGAATGCAATATAATGCAAGATTTTTAAATACCAACATACTTTTTTTTGAGCTCTTAGTATTTAGAATTTATTATATTTACATTTTCAGGATAGATTTACAGCAATTAATCAGATACTATATTATTAATCTTATCCTGAGTAACTTTAGCCTAGTTGCCAACAGGAAGAAAAAAGGAACAGCCAACAAAATGACAAATAATTGGGATAGTGATGTATTTTTTTAAAAAAATTCTGCCTAATAAGTTTATTAATGAGTCACTAGAGAAAGAATTGACAAGGATTAGAAACAGGTCAAACTACGTCTCTCAAGGCACCGTTTGGTACCGAACACGCGTTTTAATATTGAACTACAAATTCGTTAGCAAGTACTAGCAATAATAATAGGAAAAATTACTAAAATACACACTTTAAGTATATTATTTTTCATTTGTCCCTATATTTTTTTAAAATAACTAAAATTCCTTATTTTAATAATGTATCTGTATTAATGTATTAATGTATCCGTGCTTGTATTATTATATCCGCGCTTTCATTAATGTATCCGGATTGAGTTAATTTTTATTTTAATAATGTATCTGTATTAATGTATTAATGTATCCGTGCTTGTATTAATGTATCCGCGCTTTCATTAATGTATCCGGATTGAGTTAATTTTTATTTTAATAATGTATTTGTATTAATATATTAATGTATCCGTGCTTGTATTAATGTATCCGTACTTTCATTAATGTATTCGGATTGAGTTAATTTTAAGGGATTATTGTAATTAGAAAAAAAGTAGGGATAGATAGTAATTTCATCTTTACACTATGTGATTTATGTAACTTACCCATAATAATATTTATTATTCAAAGTAATCTCATGAATGAAATTTTAACGAGTAGAGTATGTGTAGAGCCGTCAAAATGGACTTAGCCCATGGGGTCTGCCCAACCCAATTCATTATTGGAATAGGGTTGAGATAGAATTTTTCAAGCCCATTTAAAATTAGGGTTTATAAGCCCGACCCATATAAATCTTTAGCCCTTAAGGCTTGATTGGGGTCGGGCCGGGGTCGGTCTATAGGCCAAAACTATTTATTTAAGGGTAACTTACAGAAACTTCCCTATGAGCTAATTACTTAGATGCATGCTATGTTGTAATAGTACGAATCTTATCAGATTTTGGTGTATCCAGATAAATGTATCTCGGGATACATGGACTCAAACTCGGACTCAAACTCAGGTGTAATTTATTTTAGATACACTCTATCAAAGTAGAATCACATGTATTTAGGATACATTGACAAATCCAGCGCTCTCGCCTCCCTCCCATCTTGCTTATCACTTTCTTATCTCACTCGCGTATCAGGAATGCATCACACCAAATATATGTTAATCACTCGAGAAATTTTGCTAGTGTTATTGAAACAACACCATTGTTTGCCATATTTGATGTGAAAATCTTCTCATTTTCTTGATGTCATAGAATTTTAAGTTTAAAAAGAAAAAAAAAAAAAAAAAGGGGGAAAAAAAGAGCTAGCTCGCCCCAGCCTGCGACCCTTCTAGGAGTAGATTGGATTGAGCATTTTCAGGCCCTTCCAAATGAAGGGTCGGCCCGCCCTTGCCCTTCAAACTCCTTGACCTGTGAGGCTTGAGCTGGGTAGGGCTGGGCTGACCCTTTTTGACAATTCTAAATATACGTTAAGTAGCAAATTTTACCTCTATTTTAAAAGATAATTATTTTCAATAAATTCTCGATTTTAAAAAAATAGAATAAAGAAATAAAATAAATTTTGCATGTACTCATATTTATATTATATTAAATACTTGATTTTATCAGTTGGAAAATGAAATGAAATTACATGGAGAATTTTAATTATTTAATTGGTTGGTTATACAAATTTTCACATTATTAATAAGGATTTGGTTTCAGCTTATAATCTCTTCCTTAATCATTTTTTTATGTTTTGATTTCACCTTATAATCTAGACCTCATTCGTCTTCTTATGTCTAATTTTAGAAAAATCAACCCACTTTTAAAAAAACAAAGAGTAAAGAAAATCTTAATTATTCAGTTGATTGACTATCTAAATTTTTATAATAAAAAATTGTTTTTCACCTCGTAATCTCCTTCTCTTACCTTTGATTTTTTTTTTTATTTACGAAGAGCCAAAAAAAAGAACGAAACCTTTAAGAATTTGCTTCTTTTTTTTCACCCTGGTATCTGGCACACGCATTGGATCCTAGACTAAATCCGAATCGTGCACTCCTAGGCTTATTCAAGGATGGCGCTCTCAATAAAATTTTCTCCATATCCAAGACTCAAATCTGATACCTCTTATTAAGAGTTTATCCTGATTTTAAGAATTTGCTTAAGCAAGTGGATGTTTGAAAATTCTATGCTTAAAACCCCAAAGGAAGTTTAGGTTCAACAAACCCTCTCACAGATCCACATATATTTGTGCATCTCTCTCCCTACTTATCATTTCTTGTTTCTTTTCTCTCTCCATATATATATATATATATATATAAAACCTATTCTATTGGACTTACTTACCTCCACATGAAATCCCCTTCATTCACCTACTCTTATCAACTCTCTATGGCATTTACATCAACTACTTCCAACTGAAAGAATCAATATCAATTCCCACAAAACAAAAAATGAAAATCTTGTTCACACTCTTCATCTTCCTTTCTCTTTTCACATTCTCAAAATCAGAATCCACTTGCAAAAACAACACAGATTTATCTTTTGTTTCCAAGGCTTTCACCTCTGTTCATGACTTCAACATCTCTTGGTTCAACTCAAATTGTTCCTCTCCAATAACTGAAATTAACTTATCTTCAAGAAACCTCACTGGCATAGTCTCATGGAAGTACTTAACAAATTTGTCCCATCTTCATACTATAGATCTATCAAATAATTCCTTAAAGGGTTATGTTCATCCTCTGTTTTGGTCCATTTCATCTTTGGTTCAAGTCAATTTGTCAAAAAATAAGCTAGGTGGAGCTGTTGCTGTAGCAAGATCATCATCATCTATTCAAAGACTTGATCTTTCTTTCAACAGGTTTACCAACTTAGGCTCTGTTTTTAATGGTTTTCATAATCTCACTTCTCTTGACCTTTCACATAATGATATCAAGAATTTGCCTTTTTGGTTTACCAACCTAACTAAGCTTGAAAATTTGAGCATTTCTAGCTGTAATATTTATGGTAATCCAGAACCCCTTTCACATATAAAGTCACTGAAACATTTAGATGTTTCTGTCAACCACATGGATGGTAAATTTCCTAATGATTTTCCTCCTCTGTCTAATCTCAATTTCTTGAATATCTCATTCAATAACTTCACTGGGGAAATACCACTAGACCAGTTTGCTAAATTTGGGAACTCTTCTTTCATTCATGCTGGGCACTTGCAAATCAAGAATCTCTTACCACATCCCAAGAATTCCTCACAATTACACATTAAAAACCATAACTTTACAACCCCAACACACAAAAAAATGTTGCCTTTGAGACACAAACCAAAAACACAAAATCCCAAATCAAGAAAGAAAGTTTTAACCATAGCTATTTCATCTGCTTCAGCATTTCTAATCTTGGTCATGGGGTTAGTTATTTTGTGTCTATACAAGAGGAGAAAAACATTGGCTAAGAAGAACAAATGGCTAATTTCAAAGCCAATACAAATACCCTTTAGAATGGACAAATCAGGGCCATTTTCATTTGAAACAGAGTCAGGGAATTCATGGGTTGCTGACATTAAAGAACCAAGTTCAGCAGCAGTTGTTATGTTTGAGAAACCATTGATGAACCTAACATTCAAAGACCTCATAGCAGCCACATCTCACTTTGGAAAAGAGTCCTTGTTAGCTGAAGGAAGATGTGGGCCCGTTTACAGAGCCGTACTTCCAGGTGACCTCCACGTGGCAATCAAGGTCTTGGAACATGCTAGGGAACTAGGCCATGATGATGCTATTGCCTTGTTTGAACAACTCTCCAGGCTTAAGCATCCTAATCTATTGCCTATTTCTGGTTTCTGCATTGCAGGTACAAATCTTCTTTCACTAATGTTCCCTCGTCTTAATTCAGTTATTATTTTGAAAGTCAGATTTAATTTTTATGAAAATATCTAGAGGTGAGCATATTGAATGCATTCACGTGGGAGGATGGGGTGAGAAATAGGACAGGCAGTAGTAAATGAGACAAAAATCTCTGCAACCATAGAAACGTAGGCAGTAGTTATGATTACATACAACAAGATGAATCAGTAAATAGGAATGCGTGGATGTTAGTACTATGACTACATCATTCAATTTATATGTGCTTTTAATGCTCTTTGTAAATTGTGTCCATATTTTACCCTACAAAGTCAAAACTTTCAAATCTTATGCCAGATTGGGATTTGAAAAATATTGAAACCGCAGGATCCTTTGCAACTAATGATATTTTATATATTATGATATTTTTTGAGATTATTTTATTTGGAATTAAAACAGTGGGATGAAAGAAATTTGTGATTAATTAATATCTTAAACTAAATATAGAAAAAGATTAATCTTAAATTTTATTTTGAGATTATTATTCTTATTCCATATATGAAAACGACATTTATGATGATACTCTTGGTAAATTGTATCCATTTTTACACAATAGAGTCAAACTTCAAAAAATTCTTACTAGATTGGGAGTTCAACTGTTCAGCCTTGATTTATGATTTTTGGAAGAATGTTGCACAAATGTTATCCATAAAGTATTATTTTATGGAGGCTTCTTGAATTAAAAAAGATAAGAGGATATTTTAAAAGCGTTAATGGTTCAGAAGAATGTCATTTTCAATTGAAAATTCTTAAAGTTGGAAAATTATTTCATGACATGCATTGATTGATCAATTGTAGTATCAAAGTCCTTGTCAAATAATTTTGGAGGACTCTTCTAATTAGGAACCATAGAAAAACTGTTCCATTTGATAAGAACAGAATCCAATTATTTTTTCTTTCAATCAAGTCATATTTAAAGCTAATTTAATACTTCCCTTTGATGCAGGGAAAGAGAAGCTAGTGTTGTACGAATTCATGTCCAATGGTGACCTCCACCGATGGCTACACGAGCTTCCAACTGCAGCCACCAACGTGGAAGATTGGACTACCGACACGTGGGAGCTACAAAACGGGTCCCAAATAACATCACCCGGGAAAATGGAATGGCACACGCGCCACCGCATTGCGGTTGGCGTAGCGCGTGGACTAGCCTACCTCCACCACGCGCAGTCAAAGCCTGTGGTTCACGGTCATTTGGTGCTATCTAATGTCTTACTAGCCGATGACTTTGAGCCTCGGATAGCCGATTTTGGATTGAGCCAAAACCAACCTGATAGATCTAGTGAAATTGATGTGTACGATTTTGGAGTCGTATTGGTGGAGCTATTAACGGGGAAAATCGGCTCGGATGAGACGATTAAGTCGGTGAGGAGGCTAGTGAAGGATGGACACGGAGCTGACGCGCTTGACTCGAGACTAAGACTCGGTGGTGACTCAGTGAGTGAGATGGTGGAGTGCCTCCGTGTTGGGTACTTGTGTACGGCAGAGAGCCCACATAAACGGCCTAGAATGCAACAAGTTTTGGGTTTGCTAAAAGACATACAGCCACACCACCAACTCGTAACTCATCTGAGTTAACTCGACTCGGCTCGGTAAATGCAAAATTTATATTCTTTACCCAAACCACTCACTCCAGCGCGTGTTTTGCACGACTAGAAAGATTGATTGGCACCAGTGCATTATTGTACTCCCATGTGTTTGATTGACCACTGAAAAGTCAACAGTACAAGCCATCGATTCCACTTCATCAATGGCATTCAGTCACGTGAGGAGGAAGTGTAGTGAGTGGAACATGTTTGCTTGCTTGTCTCATTTTGTTCTCCCTCTTTTTTTTTGTTTATTACCTTTTTTATTTTTGTAATTTTGTATAGTATTAAATTAGAAAAAAGAAAAAAAATTGAACAAAAAATTATGGGTAAATCTTTTTTTTTTTTGGAAATATTTTATTTATTTATTTATGTATTTTGAAGTGGAGCAGAGAAGGCAGAGAATCCCACTAACTTCTTGTCTCTACCAAGGGGCATTAGAATCATCAACTCCTTTTTCTTTTCTTTTCTTTTCTTTTTTTCTCTTTAATTTAAACTTTTCTTGTTTGTTTGTTCTTTTTCTTTTCTATTTATTGCTTTATTCCCTTCATTTTATTTTTTATAGGAGCAGTCTTTAATTTTTTGGTAGAGAGGACAAAAGGGAGTGTGATGATAGATATAATAAAGTGAGATTTAGAACAATCTTTTCTAAAGTGATTGGGTCAAATATTGAACCAATGAAGGTATCCCATGAGGACTTTTTACTATCTTATTACTTCCATTATATCTAACCTTTGAAGCATTTGGATGACTCCAAGGCCACATGGGGTGGTGCCTTCAACCTTCAAAAAAATAATAATAATTCATGGATTTGAAATATGAATAGTCAATTTTGTAGGCAAAAATTCCACTCTATCAACTAGTGGCACATAGTTTTGACTTGTTCTCAATGGCAGACATGATATTAGTAAGAGGGGTATATTCTTCCTTTTATTTAATTGATTGTGTTTACTTGTTGATATTTGAATAATGATATCAAAAAAATATTCACAATAAAAAAAAGTTAATAAATGAGATGATATGCAAATGTCTTCTTGTTTTCTCGATTTTTCATATTATACGTGTAAAGTTTTATCATTTTGGGTCAAGGGGAGGAATTGGATTAAAAATCCATATTAGGAGTCATATGTTTAAACGAATAACAAAAAGTAATATTGACTTGAAAGCATGATTGAGGATGGATAAAAAATGGAGTAAAATATTTATCCGTTGGTTATTGTATGTTCCAATGAAGATTTGGGGGGTCTGTTTATTTGGGGATCAAAATAATGAGGGGAAAGTATTTAAAAAGCAAAATCAACATGTATGGAAGATCCATTTTCAATGTCTCACTTTCAAAGGTTTGGTCCTTTAACCTTTCACTTTTCCCACTTTTCTTAGATGTAATATCATCGATGCCAATGTAAAGAAAAAGGCAGAAACATCTTTTGCTCCTTATCTTGTACATTGGTTTTCCCGACCTAAAACAATCATCGTCGAAGCACTAGCAATTCATGAAGCTTTGGAAAATGCTATGAAAAATAAATGGTTAAAGATGCAAATCTTGTTTGATGCAGAAACTATAGTGGATATAATATTAAAGGAAAACATGTAGTTTTAATTTGTGAAGATATCTGGAAACTTGTGAATTTCTTTGAACACATATATATATTGTATTTCCAACAATTTGTGCACACATCACAAATTAGCTAACTTTTTTGTTTCGTTATTACAAAAGATTATTTGGGTTTCTATTTTTCCTAGTTAGGTTATAATTGATATTGCTACATTATTTAACTCTTTGAGACAATTTATTGCATTATTTTAATATAGAAAAGTTGGTTGCTATATTATTATAGTTGAAATCTTAAAGAGACAATAGGTTCGACAATTAAATAATTTAGGAACGTGAAGGAGGTGGGAGTGATAGAGTTAACTTTAATTGTATTATATTATACTCTATCATAAGCATCATATTGGTATTTTTCTAGTGATATAAACATATCTAATCGCTAGTTGATTAAAATGATTATTTTTGGTCCCTTCACATAAACTATGATAAAGAAAGACTCTGATGTTTACATGAAACTACAATTGAAAAATCAAAGCAACCATGCGTGCAGTGCGGTTCTTATATTTTATTTTTATTTTTTTTATATACAGTTATAATTAATATTAGAACGAGTCAAACGTGTACATAAACATTGATAATTCATATAACTAATTTTATTTTGTTCAGAATTGAGGTGGAGTTATAAATTTTGGGACATTCGCACAAACATATTGCTTTTTTGCATCGATTCACCTTAGCCTGAAAAATAGTCGAGATTACTTTCTTTCGTTACTTTCCTTGCTAGATACTAGATAGTTCATTTGTATATATCTCTTTTTTGTTGATGCCTCTTATCACTGTCACACAAGTTCGATATTTTAGCATATTTTCTTTAAGTTCACTTATATTTTTCTACACAATTTTTAAACTCGAAAAGATTGATATTGCATGTTAAAATTATACGATAGTGATTAGTGAATGTTATTTTTACGTTTGACACATTCGTACAGTGGACTATTTATCAAGTTTACAATGAAGATTAATTTCCGAATTAGTAGAAGTTTAAAAGTCCAGCCAGGAAAACAAAGTTCAATAGCCCAGCCCAAATAAGATGCAAAGTCCATAAGAGAAGCCGAGCCCATAAAAGTCATCACGAAATCTAATTTTTGTACCTGAGAAAATTTGGTGGGATCCGGGATGACCAGTTTTTGCCACTGTTAGTTTTTGTTACTACTTCAAATATAATTGATAAATGATAATAGTTATTTTTAATATAAAAATAAATAATATTATTTTATAGATAAAACACAATAAATCTACATTCAAATTTTTTAAATCTACATTCAAATTTTTACAACTGAAACTCTTGCCCATTACTATGAAATTTCAAAAAAATTGTTGAAGTTTCAAATATACTATTCAAACTTAGATGTATAATGAGATATGACATTTTTTCATGGAGTTTGAACTATCACAATTTAAATTTCATAATTTTTTCATGTAGTTTTGGACTGCTATATTTATTTTTTATATTCCTAAAAGTTTATCAATTTTTGTTATAGCTATTGCAGCCGCTGAAGCAATCATTGGCCTGACTGTTGTTTCATTAATTTACCATAACAGAAAATCAACTCTTATACAATCAATCAAATTTGTTGAATAATTAATATTAATCATCTAGATTCTAATATTGAGAAACCGATTTTAATTAGCATGTTTACTATGTAAGATATGATCTTGTTTGCAAAACATAAGAAATCAAAGTATTTTGGCCTCTCTCATATCTCATAAACCAATCCAGAAAGGGGATGATTAGAAAATTATGATAACTCATTGATTCATTTCGTTCGAGAACTATGATTTTTAGCTCTAGAATTGAATCAGAGCAAGTATTAGTAACATAACAAAAAAAAACCTTCCTCGTCATTAATATCTTTGCTCGCGACAATTATAACCTCTTGGGAAAATTAATGACTGCATCAAAATACAGTGCTAGTACATCCGAGACTTTTTAATTAGGTAGTTGTAAATAGCTCCAAGGCTATGGAACAAAGAATTATCTCTAACCTAGACCGAGGTATCGATGGTGTCGGTATTTCTAATCTAATCAAATTAGGAAAATGATTTTTTTTTAAAAACAAGACAAATGAATAACTTTCCAGCCCAACTCCGGACCCTTCCTCAACCCAATTACCCAACAGCTCCCGACGGAACCCTCGAATCTCCAATTTTTTCAATCTTCGAAAACCCCTACCATTTCAAAACTTCGATATTCGCAATTCATTAGCTAAAAACCCTAATTGAATCGTAATGGCATCACAGAAGAAGGAATCGGAGGGAATCGCTCTACTGTCTATCTACGGCGACGACGAAGATGAAGACATGGAAGAACATGAAGAAGAACAAAGGGAAGAAGGTGCACAGGAATACAGACCTGAATCACAAAACTTCGCCATTACAATGGGCACCGAGCTTCAAGATGATAGCAATAAAGTTTTCGGGTCTGATACGGGTCGGAGTTCGACTCCTTCACCGCTAATTCAACAACTTCAGCAACAGTCTGTTGAAAATTTCACACCTAATAAGGTTTCGAATTTTGGTGTTGGGTCTACCACTACGACGCCATTAGTGTCCGTTTCTTCCCCAAATCCTCAGCCAATAGAGATGAATTTGAATGTGAATGTGAGCAGACGAGAAAGGCTTACTATTGTTGATTATGCTCATGATGAAGTTACCATGTCACCGGAGCCTGAGGTACTTATTTTTATTCTCTATTTAGTGTTGGGTTTTGCTTTTTTATGCTTGTCCAAAACGGATTGAAAAGAAGATGAGAAAATTAAGGATTTTGGCTTTTAGATTATGCTAGAAAACTCATGTTTAATGGGATGCCATTAGAGAGTTATTCATGTTATGAACCTATGATTTAGGAGTTGATGTGAGTTTTTTCTCTTTCTGTAGGAAGGAGAAGTAATGGCCAGAGGAAGAGTCATGTACGGAGCGGAACTTCAAACTGTTAGTGGTATGTATGCTTTGTGTTTTCTCTATTCAGCTCTGCCTCGTGTGCTGTTTTGTTGTTATGGCCCTTGCTTGACTGCTTAGTTGAATTGACGTAGGAGTTATGCATAGTATGGTTACATTGTTCTGGATAGGCAACTATTGTAATTCAACCAATTTTTTTTCTGGTTCTGCCATCTTAATTTTGTATGACTGTCTTTCCTAGGGAGTGACACCTCTCCATTTACAGAAGCTGTTTTTTAATAACCGTGGTGTCCACGAAAGCTTTTGTGCATCTCGACTAATTCCGCAGGATACCTGCCACCTCCCACTAACAAATGTTAGCAGGTAACTCTGCCCACTAAGGCTAGGATAGATGGGAAGATATCACCTAGTGTTTTTTTGTCTCTGCTGGTATTTGAACCAGAGGTCGACATCATGGCTCTCAACTCACAACTAGGCCACACCCTTGGGTGCCCATTTACGGAAACATTTTACAATCTCAGTTTCCATTTCCCCTTATTCACGTACTCTTATAAGAATTGATATTAGGGGTTGGCATAAATACCGAAACACCGAACCAAACCAAATTCTTTCGTTTTTTCGGTTTTCGGTAACATATTTTTGTAACTTCGATTTTTCGGTTCAGTAACATAATTTTGGTATTTCGGTTTTAACCGAAATTTATGCACATACATACTATGTTGGATACTATTTAATTATTAATACTATATTAGATTATTAATTCCTTTTCTGCCCTTAGCCTTAGGTTTTCATTTTTGTCTTTTTGAAATTTTCCAATCACTTTTTAATTTTCTCATTCTGCCGCCTCACCTTCTCTTCCAACTTCCAAGTTCCAAGTTCCAGCCAGGCTCCCCGCTCCAGCAACTTGAACTCTTGCAGCTTCCCGCCGGCCACCGGCCAAGTGGCTGCACTCCGCAGGGCCTAGCGTCCGCCGGCCAGCCAGCAAACGCCAGTGAACATCACCATTACAAAACCGAACCGAACCGAATTACAAAAAGCCTAACCGAATTAATTTGGTTCGGTGTTCGGTACAACAAATTCGATAACCAAAAACCGAAATTAAAAAACCGTAACCGAACCGAATTACCGATGCCCAGCCCTAATTGTAATTGATATTACTTGCTGTGGACTCCACTTGATACTGAAAGAAAGTAAGTCTGGCAAGATACTTTTGGTATGCATATTTAGTTTATGTGTCAAAATTTCTTATTTTTTGTTAATTCCCATATCCAGTCAAATAATTCAGAATGAATTGGGACAAGGGAGTGTTTTATAAGCTTATCTAGAAAGTACATTGGAGCAACTTTTGGGTTAATAGAAATCATTTTTATCTGGTTAGCTTGTCATTTGGTAAGACGTTGACATTTACAGTATTTTGATCCATATAATTGATACTTATGTAGAGAATGTCTGTCATATTTATAAAGTTGATGTATATATTCCGTAAGAAACAGGATTAGCTAATGTGACTCCAATCATCAAAGTCAAAACTAAAAAGATAACTCTTTATCTTTTTACTTACCTTATTAATTTGGAAGTTCAAGCTTAAAAATCTTTCTCTTTTCTTTTTCAGTTGAATTTATAGAAAAGGCTTCACCAGCTCTTCAGGTTAGAACACCTAGTACTCAAACTCCTCCTCAGTCAGCTGAACCAACTGATCAAATGGATGATACTATGGATTTCGCTGTTAATGAAGGACATGGAGTAGCTAAAGAATCTGTTATGGTTCCTGCAGAAGAACAAAAAGAATTAGATCTGTTGGAGAAATTTCTTCCTCCACCACCAAAGGAGAAGTGCTCAGATGAATTGCAAGTAAGTGGTGACAGTAGTATTTTTCAAATGGATACTAGAAATAGGCTTTCATTAAATGTATATGCACTATTCTGAGGTAGCCCGAGTTTTCTCTAATAGACGTTAAAAGTTGAAGCTTGCATCTTCAGACTTGTTTCTGTAGTGTACATTTAGATAATATTGGTAATTTATGTGTCTTGCATTATATATCTTTTTTGTGGCTTTTAAAACGAGTTTGCATTTTATGCAGCGCCTTTCTGTAGTAGTTGGTGAAGGAATGTTTACATGTGGACTGGCTGACCATGAACTCTGTGCTCGCTAAATCTCTCTCTCCTGTCACAGACAGAATGTCTCAGTCTATCTCTCCCTCTCACTTTGACACACACACACACACACACACGTATGCACATTATGCATAAATAGTCTATCCAAAGATGTATCGATTTTCTTCTACTTTTTGACAAACCTGGAGTGGTCTACAATAAGCTTAGTTTGAAAGTATATTATGCTTTTTGCATAGGCAAGTTTTGAAGTTGGCAAGAGATGTAGACCCCAAACAGTACATGTATTTAGTGTCGTTTAATTATTTGACTTTAAATGGGACACTGGTGCCAGTAACAAAAGTAAACGTTTATTATACTAGCCAAGCAAGAAACTGCTTGCACATTTGGAATTACACTAAAAAGAAACTATTTTTGAAACCTGTATGAGTTGGTTCTTGATCTAAGATAATGGTCATTGATTATTGAAGCTGCATATGACTGCCAGGGACATGTCTAATCATAAGAATCTAGAATCATTTATAACTGCTTGAGACTCCTGCTTAGATTTCCTCAACAGAAATGATTAGTTTTGCTCTGTAAGTTGGGTTACACAGTTGTCCAGGGAAATAATAGATACATTCTAGGGGTGTGCATTATTCAGATTAAACCAAGAAACCAATCCGAACCAAAATCTTTTGTTCTTTTTGGTTGAATTTCAGATGAAGAATTTAAAGCCATTGGTTTTTTTCTTGATTTGGAATATGGATTCTTTTTTTGAAAGAACTGAAGGACCTAATTTCTTATAAAATATGGGTTTCTATCTTTATTTAGCATTTGATTATCCTATGTTCTTAGAAAGTTAGGTTCACAACTTTGGTTGGGCCATCTTTCTTGTAACTAATGGATACTGAAGTGTAGTCATGGAGTAACTGGTAAAGTTGCCTCCATAAACAAACTTTTGCAGAAATGTAAGGTAAGGTTGCGTACAATAGACCTTGTGGTCCCGCCCTTCTCCGAACCCGTGCATAGTAGGAGCTTATTGCACCGGACTGCCCTTTTTTTTGTAACTAATGGATACTTAATGGTTGGTTTGGAAGTATGCGAGTTGTGAAATTAAGGATTCTGATGATTTTGTTTTCTATAGTACTTAATCATAGTGAAAAATTTTAAACTAACATTTTCGCATGAAAGATTTGTATTGTTAAATGAGTTTGCATGATAAATATTATTGTCTCTCTTCCATCAGAAAGTTTTTATTTTTTTGTGAACCCCCCCCCGCATTCTGTTGTTTTATGAAATTATCACTTTACACAGAAAACATGACAAGTTCTCGATAGGTTTATGATCTAATCTAGTTTGTAATTACTAATGTTCATCCAGTACATTGATCAGTATGTTCAAATTGTGATATAAATATATTTTGTTCAATCCTGTATCTTTAGAATGAAATTCGGTAAATGCGAAAAACTAAATCGAGAGAAACTGAACTAAAAAAGAGAAACACCGAAGCAGACTGAACTTATTTTGGCTTAGAGTGGATTTTAGTTTTTCAAAATTGAAAAACCAGATCCAAATAGTATAAAATCAAATTGAATTTAGAACACAATAATACATGCTCTAGTATCATAGAATTGTTAAGCGTTCCTATGCTTGCTTATCTTTCAACAGCATGCTTGCTTCTTTCTTGACCAGTATGCCTTGTGGTCCGTTGTCTTAATTGGATGCTTCATATTTCATAATTTCTGGAGATACTAAAAATATTTCTGGATACACTAAAGGATTGGGAAGAAGAGATGTGTAGATTGAAATATGTGGTGGCTTTCTTCTAATTTAATTTGCACATTCTTCGAGGGATCACTTTGTTCAATGTTTTGTTTCTGCTTAGTTGGGGATAGGTGGATATTGTGAGTAGATTCCACTATAGTGGTTTTGCTGTAGTGCTAGTTTTGTTCAATAAACCATAAACGGTGTGTAACTTCGACTGTTGGGTGCCTTTCCAAGTATATGGTTAGTTAAAGTTCAGACCAACACTTGCTAAGAAAAGATGCATGCATTAGCAGAGGTCTCAAGGTAGACTCATGTGAGTGGAATGAGGGATGATACCTTCTTGAATATAATTAGCTTTTTAGAGAAGAGGCAGTGGTATCCCCTCCAACATGTTATTGACTTGTTCAATTTCTGTGGTCAATTCTCGTCTGATGGTACGATGACAAAGTTATGTGTTTCTCTCTCTAAGGAGGGACTCTTTCTCCTCTCTCGTGCACCACATGCAGAAGCTATATTGTTTTGGGATAATAAGCAGTAAGAAGCTATAACTTATTAAGGATGACAATGTCTAACACCATGCATCATTTGTGACTACGGAACCTATAAGGGTGGGCAAGCTTACCATTTCTTAATGAATTTTGCATTTCCTGTCATTTTGTCTCTAGATTCTTATCTCTTCAGATACTGACAATTGTTTGTAAAAGCTGTCTGTCTTCAGTTATCGTTGTGTAGGATGCTCTGTTATCTTTAACTGATAGATTCTAGAGCTTAACTTGCAATTTATGTCCTCCCAAGTCCCAAATGATCCCTTATAACTTCTACAGTGACTCTGATCATTTTTGTCTTCCCTTCCAATTTATGTGAACCTTACCATTTATGTATTAGCCTTATGGTGTATACCCTGTTGCATAGATGATTGATTTGGCTACTTTGCTTTCAATTGTTACACTCTATTCTTGTCAATTCATTCTGCAGGAGAAGATCATGAAATTCCTTGCTCTAAAGAAGACTACTGGCAGAAGCTTTAATGCAGAAGTACGCAACAGAAAGGAGTATCGGAATCCAGACTTCTTACTGCATTCAGTGACTTATCAAGATATTGACCAGATAGGATCTTGCTTCAGTAAAGACGTATTTGATCCGCATGGATATGACAAAAGTGACTTCTATGATGAAATAGGTACTAGCAATACAATTTCCGATTTCTGTCTATCTTTCAGCTAGGCATATCTACTTTTGTGTGGCATTGGTTATGGAATGTTTAAACAGTTTTTGCTACTTCCATTGTTATGTTTTTGTTAACAAAATAGTTCATTCTGTGAATCTGGAACAATTATGACTACGACTTTTTCTGAGAAAGTTCAATCACATCTTGCTGGTATTCCTTTTGGGGTTTAAATGCTAAAATGTTGAAAATTTGATTAGTTTAGGTCTCTGACAGGTAGCTATTAGAAGTTCTTATCAAAGGCGAAACTTTAGCCATTTGCATCGAACTCAAACTTTCATCCTGCATGCGCCCCTCCCCCAACCCTGTAGCACATACTATAAGTGTGCTCAATCCAATGGGATGCTTTTCTCCCTGACTACAGATCCCATCGACCCATCCTAAACCCCATAAACTGAAAATCCATAACCCCAATTGCTACGGGATTATCGTTTATTTTGACTGTCCTTAAGATGAGTGACTACATACTTAAAAATATGAAGGAATCTTATGTAAACAATGGATACTTAGTGGATCTTAAGTGTTTGTCATTAGGATTTCGATGGTGTGTAGTTAGTATGGTACTTCCCTTTCCAACTTATTTTTTGGAGCTAGTGTGAAGGATATCTATTTCTTTTGAGGTTAAGCTTTCACGAAATTTGGTCTGTTTTAGTGTAAGATTAATTTTCCTCGAATTTATGGATAGTTTCTTGTCTTTGAAGTCTATGTTGAGTATAATACTTTATCCAAGAGAAATCATTTGTAAACAGAGGCCGACTCAAAGCGTGAAATGGAGAGAAGGGAGCAAGAACGGAAGAGGAGTCCAAAAGTTGACTTCATATCGGGAGGAACACAGCCTGCAGCAATGGTTCCTACACCAAAAATCAATCTACCGATTCCAGGTTACCCACCTTTCTTCCTCGAGTAAAAATTTCTGTTGCACTGGTTTCAGTTGGCTATTGATTTTAAGAGTTCCCTGCATTACTCATTTGCTCTCTCAATTCGTTGCAGGGATGGCTCTTGTTGCTGCTGGTGCATTACCGCCCACTATAGATGTTGTAACTCGGGATGGTAGACAGAACAAAAAGTCAAAATGGGACAAGGTTTTCATATGCAAAGTCTCAATTAAATTGCATTGATTATCGCCAATGCCTCTTGTATTGTAATCCTCAATGCTACCTTTTCAGGTGGATGGTGATCGGAGAGACCCTGTTTCTGCTGTTGGTGCACATGCAGCACTTCTATCAGCTGCTAATGCCGGTGCTGGTTACACTGCATTTGCGTAAGTCCATTACGACTCCCAATTTTATCTGTATTTCTGTACTTATAGAATTTTCTTTCCATAACTCCTACCCCTCCCCCGGCCGCACTACGAGATGGGAAAGCCTTAGATCCTTAGGGTGGATAGCTACCTCCTAGCTTTCTAATAAAAATGAGGCGCGTGTATTACTTTCTGAAAAAAAATGATGTCGAGTATGGTGGATTAAAAATTTAACATCATGTTCAAGTCCCATATTGTTTTATCTTTTACATAATTGTGGCAAAGTTTCACCATAGATTCCTCTAGGATATACCTTGTTGGAACTGTGCAAATGTTAAACTAGGTTGAGCACTTGCTTCGAAGCTTTGAGCAAGATCTAAGAATACTGAAAAATGGATATCTAGTCTCTTATTTATCTGTAGAATGGTGCAGTATTGGTTTCTTAGGAAATACTCCTTTAAAGATATTGGGATGCGCTTCTTTTCTTTTGCTAAAATCTCATCTTATCTTTATGTAGGTTGAGGCACTTTTCCTGCCTAGCTGTTGTATTCTTAATGTTAGTAATATAGCCTTTTCTGTTTCGAAATTTTTGACGAAAACATCTCATTCTTAAGTTCGCATGGAACTCATGATACCCCCCTGCCTCCCCTCCTCCAAACACATATACACATGGAAAAAAGGAGGAAAAAAAGGAATCAAAATGGAAGTAGTTAAGTTGCATGTTTCACTTCTACTGGTGTTTCTTTTAATGAAGGGTATGTAATTCAAGATTGTAATCATTAGCTAATATAGGAAATTGTGACTTCAATACAAGTCTGCATTAGAACTTGTGTTTTTGTTTGTAAATAAGACTCACTAGCGTTCTCTAATTGTTGATCATTCAAATTAATAAAATGATAGCTTACTTATCAAAAGAAAAAAAAAGAGATACCAACTTCATAAAACTATGAATGTGTTTCCAGTTCAAAGATTTCATATTCATGTCAAATTTTCACAGTTGATTCAATTTTTTAGCATCTCACTCTAACATAGAAACTCATTTTTGGAAGTAAAATCTGTTTGTGTTTCAGCTTACTAGTTCCTGTGGTGTCCCTACATTTGTTATCTATATTTTAAAATAGTTCTTTTAGCACCCAAGGGTGACCTAGTGGTCGATGAATATATTGAGAATCATGAGGTGTATCTGGTTCAAATGCCAGCGGAGGCAATGAACACTAGGTGAATTCTTTCCTATCTTATCCAAGCCTTGGTGGACTTACCCGGCATTTGTGCTGCCTGTGGAATTAGTTGAGGTAAAAAAGAGTTTCTTTACTTGGTGGATAGAGTTACTTAGTATCTATGTGGGTGGAGGTAGGAGGTACCCTGTGGAATTGCACGCAAGCTGATGCCGACACCACAACTTTTATTAAAAAAAGAGCTAAAAGAAAGAGTTTCTTTATATTACATGCACTTCTTAGGTACGTTGCTATTTCGATTGAGGGGGTCTATTTTTGTTTAGTCAAACTTGCAGAAAAAAGTGAACTTCAAATTACGGGGGTCTCATGCTAAAATACCAGTCTAAAAGCTTTCACACTTAAATTATAGGAGCAATCCATGGTGTCTAATTCACTCACATGCACTTCTTAAACTTCTATTTAAGTTTCACTCCATATTGTTTCTGTGGGTCATGCAACCCTATTCTCAATGAGTAGCTAGTTCTTAGGGACTTTATTGAAAAATGAGATTCATGTTTCACCTTTTTATTACCTTTTGAAGTCCAAAAACCTTTTATCCTCCTTGTTTTTCAGATGTAGAGATGTCTGATGTTTCATTTAGCTGAGGGTGGAGTGATGCTTCATTTTTGTTTTCCACAGGCAACAAAGACGCCGGGAGGCAGAAGAGAAGCGACCTAATGACAAGAAGTTAGATAGAAGATCTTGACAATCATCATTGCTGTGTATAGACTAGCTTTAGAGCTTTCTGTATTTGTCCAATCCTTTCCAACACATCCAGTCCTGCACAAGTGTTGGCACAGACAAAGCAGCTATCTTCCTTTGAGCAATGGCGCCTCATTTAGAAAGACAAATTACTGTCAACAGGGAATATTCCTATCTACTGTAAATTGTATATCTTGATATACCCAATTTTTATTTAGTAGTGAAGTCGATAACGGGTTCTAAAGTTAAGAGTGTAACCATGAAAGTCATTGGAAGAATTTTCAATATGAAAGCTGGGGAGAGTAAATTGTATGAGTCTTCTTTTTGCCATGTGCACCATAGATTGCAAAGTATTAAGCTGTACTCTTTGACTAGAGTCCTAAAAGAGCTGAAAATTTTCTATGTACTTTCTTTGAAAAGTCAGATACCTATGTCCTTGTTTTGTTTATCCAGTCAAATTTCATTATTGAGTTTATTGTTTGTAGTCATTCAACCGAAAGCAAATCCCTTTTCAAAAGGAACTCTTAAAGGCCAAAAGGACCCTACCTTAGTCATGTCATGTAATGTAAATACCTAAATATGAACTTTACAACTTAGCTCGTCTTGTCTTCTCTTGTGAATAGTGAACTGTTATCCATATTTTATGACCATTTTTTTTCAAAATTTTGTAGGATTTTGAATTCTACTGATGCTAAACGTACATCGTGTGCTAAAAATTTCTGAAATTTAATCTTACAAGTATAATTTGATTTTTAAAACTTGACGAAGTTAATTAAGGGAACAATAATCGTTATTGCTTGTTGATGCAAGCTTGTGTGTACGTTGATAATTGATTCTAGGCACAACCTATTCCCTTTGGCTATATAATTGTGCGGTTTCTGGGAATTTAAAATCCAGTTTCCTTCATAAATTCTTCGATCCAAATGGCTCTGTATTCAAAGTGAATTGTGTAAGTGCTCTAGACTGCTCTAGAATAGGTTAACCGTTGGAGATGAGAACGAGTAAATCTAGTTTCGAGAGCATGCATTACTCTAATAAGGGGGGGGGGGGGGGGCATTCTCAAACTTCAGAGAAAAAAAAAATTGATAGAATGTAGGAGTCCTGGTAGAAGTGGCGACCATTCTCAAGAACGAAAAAGACTGTGCAAAGGGAAGGCCCTATAAGTCGCTGAAACAATGGGAGAGAGGTCAGTCTTTAGAAACAACTGGTTGGGAAAGCAAGAAAATGCTTCATGTTTTCTTATCTTCTTCCCACATTTCCATTTACTTAGTTCTTTAGAGAGGTATTTAAATTTCTAAAACAAAGTTTCTATAAATTTTTAATTCACGTCCTTAATTAGGCCGGCTTCTTTTTCTATTTGAGGTATATTTTGTTAGGTAAACTTGCACATTAAAAGTAGAAAAAAAGTAGGGGTCACATTGGAAGACCCTAGTGTAAAGAGCTTTTGCATTTTAAATTGGAAAAGTGTGGAGCAATCAATTGTTTCCAATGTCACACAAACACACTTTCTTAAGCTTCTTTTTATCTTTCCCTCCACATTCTTTTTGTAGGTGCTATCCTTAATGAGTACACATAGATAAATGTGATTTTACTCGGGAGAATTCAAAGATAAGATTATTTTTCTCTTACAAGATTTCTCGCATAAACTCTTCGTGTCATGACAACTAGAAATCTCATATTCTTATCATCAATTACTCTTTATTCATGTTATGTGACATTCCTATTATTTGAAAAGTAAAACTATTACCCTTACTATCTTTATATATGACAATTATTTTAATTTTTCGACTCTCATCTTGTTAACTGACTCAACTATAAAACTTGTCAAAAACAAGACATTGAAAAGGTTGACGATCCAAGCCATGATTTTAAATGAACTATGTATGTTGGACATCATCAACCTAGGTCAATCAAAACTCAGAAGATAAAACTACGAACGAAGAAAGCCATGAATTTTTTTTTTTGACTATAGTAATTGCGAGATTCCAATTCTTAATTAGAGGACACATGCCTCTGCCCTTTCATCATCTCCTGTTAAAATTGGAAACCCTCACTAATATTTATTTCTCACATAGGCAACTTCTGGAAGTTCGTTTTATCTGGAGTTCTGGACTATAAAAAAGAAGAGTTAATCAGTTTTATTATAATTTTCCCGAAGTTCTTTCAAATGCATGTTTATTTTAGAGGGATAAAAATGAAGGCACCTATGTATTTAAGTAACTATCCTTTTAGACATTAATCGTACGTACACATTAATTTTACTTCTTAATAAATTAGATATAGAGATAGGAATAATTAATCTGTCCTATTTTATGTGACATATATATATATTTTTAATTTCCTCTAAAAAAAAAGTTGGCATATTTTATATTTGAAACTATTTATCTGTTCAATCTTATTTTTATCCTTAATAACGGTGCTTATTTCGACCTACTTCATATAAAAACGTTCACATTTTTGTGGGAATATAAGCGAAAAATATAAAAAAAAAAAGTGGATTTCTTACTTATAGAAAAACTATATTAACGCTCTAACTCATTGTTGGCGCAAGTACTTTTGGTACTACTTATATTTCTTTTTTAAATTCGGCTTTCAATTATACGCCACCATATAAAATAAGATTGAAGGAACTAAAAATAATCTTTTATTTGTTTTAGTCATTTTAATCTTTATAAAATCAAAACCTACCAAGTTGGCTCTATCTTTATGAATGTTTGTTGGATTTGTATATCAAATAGTTATTATTGTGAAATGGACACAAGAGAGCAAAATCCCCCAATTTTCGCTGTTTTTGCAGGGAAAAAGTTGAGAAATTTTGAGCCCAAAAAATATTAAATACTTAGAATTATAATCTTCCAATAGGAGTAGTAAATAGGCTCGAATATCTATGCTCTTTTTATTTATTTTGTCTTTGTACATAAAGAGAGACGTTGAAGATTTTGTAAGTTCCCTTTCACACGTTGATCTTACTCAGACACTTCTATTTCCGCATAAACTTAAAAGAATCTTAATAATGTAATGTTTTTTAGATTCTATTTTCACCAATTATTTTATCTATGTCATGCACTTTTCTATTCTTTTTTTAAATGCAACATTTATGAGGGTCTTGACTCTTGTTTCAGGTAGATTATATATAAATAGTTTTATTCACTACTACCATATTGCATATGAAATGCAAAATTCTTTTCCTAATTAATTATTATACACTTGTATTGACTTCTCTAATTCTTATTACTATTCCTTCCTTACTTTTTTTGACATCAAATTTTTTTGATCGATTTCGCAATTTAGTACTATATTGAATAGATACATTTTTGAAAGCTGTTCAAATTTAACAAAAAAATCAAATTAAATAGTGATAAAAGAAATATTGTATTAATCTTTGAAATCCTAATTGATTACCGATAAAATCATAGAATTGCTATTTTCGTTCATCGCAAAAATCTGATTTTATCTATCATTAGACACATGATATCAATCTAAATTCAAGAAAAAAGACAGTTGACCATTACTATGTCAAACATTACAAGACATCCTCGTACTTGGCTACAATGAGTTGCAAGACAAAGATTTGGTCCATATATTGCGTCTCTTATCAAATCAAAATTCATTTTTTCCAGTAACATATACTACTATATTTTTAAGAAGGAGTTTAAGTTTTATACTAATAATGTAAAAGATATTTACACAATCATATCATTTATAAATTGTTGGACAATACCTATAATATACATTAATAATAATTTAATTAAAAAAATTAATAACTAAATTATTATCACAACATATTAAAAGTCACTTAATATTATTCAGAAAATTTTATACATTTCCCATGAATTATCGAGGTATTAATTATGCCTATACTAGTTATGCATGTATTAGTTATTCTATCTTCCATCATGTATAAGATAATACATCAGATCCTTCCTAACTTATACATATACTCCTAATTAATTATGCGGATTTCTTAATTACAAAACAATCGACTCCTAATTAGTTATACAGATTTCTTAATTACAAAACAATCAACTCCTAATTAGTTATGCAGATTTCTTAATTACAAAACAATTGGCATATTAATTTTATCCTAAATAATTTATTTTCTAACTAACTACCAAATATTATATAACTTATATAAAAATCAATATACGAATAAGTTTCCTCTTTACTAGCCCTAATTTCTTTATGGAAAGTACAAAAGTCACAAGGAGTTTGAGTTAAAAGATGAAAAAAAAAAAAAGTACAGCACAGCAATGACCAGAAAGTAACGGTAACATGAGGTGTCTTTGGAAGTTCCTTAAGGGGTATTTCCGGAACATAAATACTAAAAAAAAAAGAGTTAACGGACACTTTCACACACAATCTAAGACAAACAACACTAAATAAACCTTTAATTTTAAGTAAAAATTCACTTTGAAAGAGTGGGTTGCAGGTGTTGTTGAATCTTTCTTTCTCAATCTCTCTCTATATATAAAAAACAGATACATATCACATCAGCTTGACTTCTCTCTCTGTCTTTCTTTTTTCTCTCTCTCCATCACCTTTTTTTTTTTTCTTCTTATTTCACTGTCTTTGCTTGTTTACAGCTTTTTACTTTGTTATCTCATTGATTCACTAAAACCCCACTTGGATTGAACTAGTATACATCTTTCTTGATTCATTTTTCTGATACCCATTTGAGTTTTTAGTGGAAAAAGATTGTTTTTTTAAGCAATGGCAGCTCCTCCTAAACCTGAAGAAATTAGTCATCCTCCAATGGACCAGCTTCAGGGTTTGGAGTATTGTATAGACTCAAATCCTGCTTGGGGTATGAAAAAGATTGAATCTTTTTTAATGAATGACCTTGTTTTTGTTGTTACTGTTTGATTTCTTTGTGTTTTTTGCATGAGATGAATCTGTGAGAACTGAATTTGGATGTGTGAAACAGGGGAAGCTATTGCTTTGGGCTTTCAGCATTACATCTTGGCACTGGGGACTGCTGTTATGATTCCTTCATTTCTTGTTCCTTTGATGGGTGGAAATGATGTAAGCTAGTTTTGCTCAAGTTTTCATTTTTTTTTTTGCTTCTGTCTAAGTTCATGTGTTTTCATTGATTGGAATTTGAAAATCATTTAACAAGTTTTTCATGAATGAAAAAAAATTATTTTTACTGTCAAAAGAATCAACTGAGCCTTTTTCGTCTTATACTTGAATTTCAATGAACTTGGAGAAAGAAAAAACTATTCCAGCCGTTTCAATTGTTTGTCTGGTTTTGACTTGACCTGGAGTTTATAGAAGTAAAGATTTTTTTGAATCTTGTGGTCTTTAAACATGCTATATAGAAAGTTAGAATTGAAGAGTTGCCAAAAAAGTAAAGAGACATTCTTAAAATAGACTAAAAAGAAAAGCAAGACAAACAAATTTAAACAGTGTATAATGAATTAGGAAAATATTGGTTTTTTGTTGAAGAATCTGGAGATTCATCATGTTGGTTTTTATGGTTTCTGATTTTGATGTGTTCTTGTTTGGTGGCATTTTTGATTCTTAAATGTCAGGGTGACAAAGTGAGGGTGGTGCAGACCCTGCTTTTTGTTGAAGGAATCAATACACTCCTACAGACTTTATTTGGAACCCGTTTACCTACTGTAATTGGAGGGTCATGGGCTTTTGCGGTACCGATTATTTCCATAATCCATGATTCGTCATTGACAAGGATTACTGATCCTCATGAAGTAAGTAACTCTGAGAATAGTAGGTGATTTTGTTGATTAACTATTCAGTATGATGTATGTAGTTTATCGATCGGCTTTATCACAACTGTGTCGCGCTGCTGATAATAATGGTGTAGTCTGTGTATGATTAACTCAATATGCATCCATTTTAAAGCAAAATCATCTTGTGAATACCTGTCGATGTAGATACGTGATTGTAGCGTTTTGCTACAGGGCAAGGTATATTTGGACTACACTGTCAAAGAGTGCAAATTTATTAACCATTTCTCGACATACAAATATTCTTTTAGAGAAAACTTACAGTATTTCTTAATTTTTGTTTTTATCCTTACTTGTAGAGATTCCTTGGTACGATGAGAGCAATTCAGGGAGCATTAATAGTAGCATCAAGTGTTCAGATAATTTTGGGATATAGTCAACTCTGGGCTATTTGTTCCAGGTGCAAATTATCCCCAAAGATGAACTATTTTGTTCACTCATAATGTACTGTTTCTCATATTTATGGCTTCAACATACTGACTTGCTGAATACTTACAGATTTTTTAGCCCAGTGGGAATGGTTCCAGTAATTGCCCTGGCAGGATTTGGTCTTTTCGACAGGGGTTTCCCAGAGGTTGGCTGAGGATCATCTACCATAAACAAAGATTATTGTTATCCATTGTATCAATAATGTTGTAATCTTGGTCAGCTTACACTGATTACCGCATTGTGCTTGTGCAATTTTATGACAGGCTGGACAGTGTGTGGAAATTGGTGTACCAATGTTCATTTTATTTGTGATCTTCTCTCAGGTATGTTACTTTTTTTGACCTTTAATTTGGCATTTTTTGGTTAAAAAATGTGAACTAAATTCATATTTTTGGCCAGTCAGTCTTCTTTTACAACGACGAGAATAATGAATCGAGTGCTAATTCCAAACTTTTCTGTCATCTGTTTCTTAAGTGTTAAATGCAAAAGGGAACTTCAAAATGATTGCCTGATGAATTATTCATTTTTTGTCCAGTATTTAAAAAACTTCCAGTTTAGGCGGTGGCCAGTGATGGAACGATTTGCTCTAATCATCACAATCACAGTTATTTGGGCTTATGCACACCTCCTGACCGCCAGTGGTGCTTACAGACATCGTCCAGAGGCTACCCAAAAGCACTGTCGCACCGATAGAGCAAACCTCATGTCCGCTGCACCATGGTTGATATTTCATCTAATTACTTTTCAGATGATGTTCCATGCATATCTATCTAACCTGCAAAATTGATGCCTTAGACGTTCTATAGTATTCTGTAGGGTGTGATACACGACACATTTCAGTCTTGATCTTCCTCATAAGTTTTTAGGATTAAAGGAATTATATAATCTCTTCTCCACTTTGGTATTCAGGATAAAAATCCCATATCCACTTCAGTGGGGTGCTCCTACTTTTGATGCTGGTCATGCTTTTGGAATGATGGCTGCTGTACTTGTCTCCTTGATTGAGGTTAGACCTGAATAAAATTGATACCTTAATCATATTTTTTCCATTTTGTACAGCGCTAAGTTTTACTCTTTTGTCTTCAGTCAACTGGAGCATATAAAGCAGCATCTCGTTTAGCAAGTGCCACACCACCCCCAGCTCATGTTCTGAGTCGTGGTATCGGCTGGCAGGTTTGTGCAGTAATTTGTAACAAACATGCTATCTTCAGAAATTTGTATATGCTTGTCACATATCAATAAGCAGATGATGCTATAACAGCCCAGAACTTCTAAACCTTTTCCAAATCTCACCTCTAAATTTTGTTATGTCAAGTGATTAAAACAAAAATTCACTTTCAGCTGGATATCGATAATACATACATTCATTATTACCTTATAAAAACAAAGATAATATATTCATTCATCATCTGTGGTTGAGTTCCATATTTGCATGAAATTTAGGGAGATCTACAGACTGATGTTGGAGCTACTTTTTTTTACAGGGTATTGGTATCCTGTTTAGTGGACTTTTTGGGACTGCTACTGGGTGTACAGTTTCTATGTTAGTAACTCAAGTCCTATATTACTTGTATGCAATGTGATTTATCTCTCGGCTTAACATATCTTTTATGGTTAACAGAGAGAATGTGGGACTTCTTGGAAGCACTCGTGTGGGTAGCCGCAGAGTTATCCAAATTTCTGCTGGCTTTATGATCTTCTTCTCAATTTTAGGTTGGTGATCTTCTGTGGACTCAACAATACGTGAAAGAATCTTTCAGCTAGTCTCGACTTGGTTTCCTCATAATCCATTATTTTGACATTTGTAGGCAAATTTGGAGCATTATTTGCATCAATTCCTTTCCCAATATTCGCTGCTGTATATTGTGTCTTGTTCGGTCTTGTTGGTGAGAATCCTTAGTAACTCCACTCCAAACATCATTCTGCAGATCTCTTTATCAATTTTCTCCATCTGACAAACATTTCTTTTATTTCCAGCTTCTGTGGGGTTGTCATTTCTGCAGTTCACAAACATGAACTCAATGAGAAACCTCTTCATTGCTGGCGTTTCTCTCTTCCTCGGGTTGTCTATTCCCGAGTACTTCAGGGAATACACCACTGCTGCTTTTCATGGTCCTTCTCACACTAAGGCTGGATGGGTGAGTCAAATATATTATGATTAAGTTTCTGAACTTCGAATTTTATATGAAGTCTACTGATCTGGTTCTCTTGGAAATATGCAGTTCAATGATTTTCTCAACACCATCTTTCTGTCGTCCCCAACTGTGGCTATGATGGTTGCTGTGTTTCTCGACAACACACTGGACTACAAGGACAGTGCCAAAGATAGGGGAATGCCATGGTGGGTGAAGTTCAGGACATTTAAGGGTGATAGTAGAAATGAAGAGTTTTACACCCTCCCTTTTAATCTTAACCGTTTCTTTCCTCCTTCATGACCGTGTTAGCGATTTATCTGGACCAGCAGGAAGGAGGTGAAAGTGAAATTATGAGAAGAGTTTGATCTCAGGGTTGGTCCCTAATGTATATTTGAATCAAAGAACAAACTCTGTGTAGGCAGTTGTGATGAAATTCTAGGAAGTAGACATCAGTTGACATGAATATTATTTATTCATTTATTTGTAGTCAAAAATGTCAAGGCCTATTTTGGCATAATGAGAAGATTTTCTTAAATGTTTCATTCAACTCTTACTCTGATTACCTTATCCCTTCCTAATTTTCGTGATGACGGAAAAAATAAGAAGGAATTGCAATGACAAAGGTGCTTTTTATTTTATTCACCAAAAATTTGTATCACTGTATGCATGATACTCATTTCCTATCTTCCTGCACTTTTTCCCCTGGGATATGATACAAAAGTGGACAAACTATTCAATGTTGGAGTATGAATTTGAGTTGTTGAGGGGAAACTATGACCAGCCTCCCTAATGCCTGCACATGCACTCTTTGCATCTGGGGTGTCGATAAATGCTACGACCCAAACCTCTTACCTGCACTCTCTGACCTTCATCAATCATCTTTCTTATCTTCCCCTCGAACGTGTGCCATCCTATGGTCTTATTTCTTGACAAAATTGCAGCAAGCCTCTTCTTGCTAGGCCTCACTGTTGGAGCATGACCACCACCATAATATGTTCTGAACCCCGACACAAGGGATGATAGCTGACTTCCTGAGTCTGTCATGGCAAATACATCGGATGTTGCACATGCGATGAAGTCTAATGCTGCAAGCTGCATTAAAAGTGATAAATTTTGTTGTTAAGAGTCACACAAGGTGTGTGTGTGTGTGTTTATCCCCATCAATTAAAATAAGAAGCAACTTACTTGAGAAGAAAAGTTTCTAAATGGTGCTAGTTCACTTGGTGTGAGAAGATCTTCCTTGGTCACTAGGTTGGGATAGAGGGCTGTTAAAGCTTGCATCCTTGATTGACCTCCATATATGTCAGAACCAGCTAGATAGATGTATGTTCCATGTTTGAAACCGAGGCCAGCAAGAACTAGTCCTGCTTCTTCTGGTGTCAATGGACATTTGCCCGTCTTTCTTAGCTCATCTGGGGAAAAAGGCCTGCAGACATCCCCATAATATGGTCAATTGAACCATCACACAAACCATGTTTAGCCAAATGGTGGAACTGATATAGAACATAAACTATACTTTGATTTCTTCAGACGCTCAAGAAGTAAAGGAAAATGGACTTCTCGATAAGTTTGCAGTTCCCTTCTCTCTGTTTCTCCGCCACCAAACTCACACATAGAGTAGGCCACCATATCAATCTCAAACCTTAAATGCAAAGCAAGGTACTTGGAAGGGCCTTCTGCTGCATGATAGTGTCTCAAGGGAACATGAGGGATTAAGTTTCCAAGAAGTTGCTTATCCAATGTGCTCCTAGCAAAATCATACCTCCGAATCCGCCTAACCAGTAAAGAACCTACTTGTTGGATCTCTGGCACAAATTTCAAGGCATGGAAGTTGCACTTGCACCTTAGTCTCTGCAACAAAATACAAATTTGTACTATAAACAAGAACATAAAACCAACATATTACATACCATCATTGATAATTTTTACAATGTCCGAAGCATTTGAAGCACAAACTAGACATCAACTTGCAGATGTCATTCCAAATTTGCATCTACCCTACAGCCAATTGGACAATTTAAAAGAATGCTCTTCACCTGAAGTTCATAAGGCAATGGGTCAAAGCCGAGTCTATTTCCATATCCTAGAAAGTGAACAACTCGATTGCGTAAGAGGTGGGGTAGTATTTTCTTGATGTATTCATCAGGTGTAGCTTCCTTTGAAAGATCTGCATCAGTTATCTAAGCAAAGGTGAAAGGTGTCATATATTATCCTCCAAGGTGTCTCAACTTTCTAACTAAAGAAGAAAACAAGTTAGAAGAAAACATACAAGACTTCCAGCTGCTTCCACATCTAGTAGTTTCAGATTAGGAGGGAGCTCCTTTATGATATTAACTTCATCCTTCAACATATCCATGAAATAGTCTTCTTGATATATATCCCCAAATTGGCTGTTGTACTCACACAAAAAAGAAGGTGTGAAAAGCTTGCTGTTATGTTAAGCCAAGTAGTGGAAGGGCTGTTGGTTACTGATTGCTATGCTAATAGCAAATAACCAATGCAAAGAAGAAAAAGATATGCAATTGAAAAAGATGAGTCTATTGTCTATCAAACCAAAGATTTATGGAAAAACAAGAAATGGATCTTCTGTAGAAAAGGTGAAGCTCAATTGATCCTAAAAGATAAAAGAGTTCAAGCGCGATACAATTTTCTTCAGATCAATGCAATAAATGTAATTCATGAAGCTAAGCCTTTTGTAGAGCTTATAATTGAAATCTGTAACTGTTTAATTGCTGAAACTAAAACAATTTTTTTCTGAGAACTCTTTGAAATGCACATCCAACAACTACTTAATTGCTGTCCCCAGCTTTCTTCTATTTTAGGGTGTAATACATTTTCCCTATTTTCTTGGATATCTGAATAACCAGAGGGATAATTAGAATACGATGAAAATATCGAACCTAGGATCCTTCCAGACATTGCTATAAAGAAACTTGGGAATGACCAATGTGGCATTTAGAAGAGATGCTACAGCCACAGCATTGCAGACCTGCAGGCACAGTTACAAATTTCATTTCACAATCGAATAAGCAAAAATAACAGTCCTTATCAAGTAGACTCAACTGTACAACTCGCTAAGAGTAAAAAGGAAAAAACAAGTTTATACACTTACAGCAACTCTTTGTTGATTTAGTCCTCCATTTGCGCTGATCAATATATAACCAGTGATGTTTCTAGGTTTCCCTGCCCTGACAACTTTCAACAATTATACCGCAATTCAACATTCAAAGGGAGAATCACACTTTCAATGAGAAATTGAACAGGTTAAAAACACATATTGTAAACAACATAGTATATGCATGAGCAAAGTACACATCAAAGAGAAAAAATATCCTATTACCAAGTGGACTAGTTTTATCTGCGCAAGGTTTCCATGATGATGTCTGAGCATATGGCTCCTCCCATAACTTTGATGACTCTTGCTTCAACTCCCTCTGCAGCAATTTAAGGAAATTCAAATAAAAGGTAGATGTTAAGATCGTCAGTTTCTACCGTTTTAAATGCAATTTCCATATGAAGTTAATCAGGTTGAGTATCACAAACAACCTCTGCAAGAGAAGAAGCAGCAAGATTTAGTAGCCTTTCATACAGCTTTACGGGACCTTCTTTTGCTGCCCTCGGTACCATTTCCACCTTCAGGTACAAAATTAGATAGCAAATTAAAGCTCATACGATTTTCAGAAACATGTCTACTGGTTCCATTCAGTATATTAAGCACTTCAAAGCCATAAACTGAGTGGTAAGAGATTTTGGGAATCACAATGTGATACCTCGGTTTTACTCGAGCTTTGTAAAGAAAAATTATTCTGAAGCATCGCAGGGTCAAAAATCGAGAACAGAAGAGAATCCAAAAGGTAAAGAAAAACCATTAACAATAATGTGAAAACAATAGACCTAATATGTTTATGCAGCCACCACATTTGTCTCTTCCCAATATAAACTCCTTTACAAGGAGCAAACTTTGCAGAGTCATTTTTCATCCCTTTGGTCAAAACAACTTTGTCCCAATTGTATTCTCCCCCTGATAACCTTCTTCCTATAGGAGGATCACCTCCGTATTGCATCTCTAAACTTCGAAATTCATGTTCTTTTACCCCAAATGATATATCTAAATCCTGGTTCTCTACTCGACGACCTCTAGGAGACACTTGTTTCCCCATTTTCTCACAACTAATAGCTCAGAAAATTGGAGTTCCAACTTAACAGAAGCAAAGACGAATTACGCTATCTCCCTTTTTTCTCTTCACAATGTTTCCAACTATATTACATTTTTGTTTGTGATGACCACCATTTCAAGAATTGAGTCTTCCGTTGAGTTTGTTGAAAAAGTTGTAAGAAAATTAGATAAAACTGAAACGTCTATGCAAAAATTGGAAGTAAAGTTAAAGAAATTGGTGACTGACACACACAAACCAAACATTGGGTCATGAAAAAATAACTTATGAGTAAAATTTAAGACATTAAATAAATATGAGAAAAGAATTGCCATCTGCAACAACAACTTCTCACCAAACGGTGAAAAAGTCTGGTCTTTATTTTGTGTTCTTTAATAGGGATTTTGGAAGAGTTAATTGGGTAACAAGAACCCTCGGAAGAGTTAATTGGGTAACAAGAAACCTTTACATGGCATCAGAGATAATTATAAGTGGTGCAATTCTTTCATTCCTACAAGAAAAGGTTTATATTATTGTTTTTTAAAAAAGTTCTCTGTCATTGGTGGGGTCTTTTTAACTAACTTTGGATACCAAACGGTTGGGTTGCCCCAATTTACTATTTTATATTCTCTAATTTGTTACTAATATTTTTATTAAATTTTCTTCTACCTCATTTTTTAATTTCTAAATCTTCTACCTCATTTTTTAATTTCTAAATCTTTTATACAATTAGAAAGATAAAGTTTAGTACTTCTATATTTTACTAAATCAATGGGCACAAAATGTGTGTGACTTTCTCATCTAAAAGTTTAAGCGATTAGAGAGAGAATAAACGTCATAAAGGAACAGTGTTATGCAAAAGTTTTCCTAATTTTTTTCCTATGATACTAATTTGAATTATTCGTTGGACAATACCTAAAACTCATCCTCACAGCTCATGCCTTTTCTTTTTCCTTTTGTTTTTACTCGAGGACGTAATTCAGTGGCCAAATGGGATAAAAATCACGGGAGATCAATGTTCATGTCCAAGCCAAGACAAATATACTATGTGATTTCTTCCATTTTGCCTAAGTATTAGAGGACAAAGTTACTCTGCTTGTGTTGGTGAGAGGTAATAGGTAATCCTTACAAGGCGTCATATGTTCATGAGAAGTTCAATTCAACAACTTGCCAGTAATATAAAAATATACAACCATCTTTCTCAATCCTTTAGTGATTTATTACATTTTCCAACGTAGTTCTGATGTTCTTCAGTTGAGCAAGAACATGTTTCATATTCATTCTTTCCTCTGGCAAGTCTGCAGTGCACCTCAGAGCTAATTCCATGATGGATAATAAGCACTGCACCTTTCCTATTTTGTTCTTCTCCTCTGGTATCATTAGCTCAGGGTCTATTATCTCGTCCATTGCGTGTGGCCATGATAGTCTTATTCTCTCCCTCAGGCTTGCATTTTCAGCAAACATTTTGTCTGTTGGCTTCTTTCTTGTTAAGGTTTCCATCAACATGATACCGTAGCTGTAAATGTCGCACCTTGTAGATACCAGTCCTTCCAATCCAAACTCTACATTGAAATAAAACAAGATATCAAGAGAATATATATGGTATCTTTCAAATGGATGAAATTTGAAGAGAAATGAAGCATGTTGACATGATTATTACCTGGTGCAATGTATCCAATGGTTGCAAGTGTTTTGGTTTGTACAATGCTTTCTCCTACCCCTAATAGCTTTGCCAGGCCAAAGTCACTCACATGTGCAACCATATCTTCGTCGAGCAAGATATTGCTAGGCTTTAGATCGCAGTGAACGACGGGCACAAAATAGCCTTGATGAAGATAGTCTAATGCTGATCCCACATCAATCATTATGTCTACTCTCTGCATGATATCTAAGGAACAAGTTCCGGAATGAAGCCAATCATCTAGGCTTCCATTAGGCATGTACTCTAATACCAAGGCTTTGAAATCATCACTGGAGCAACTATTGATGACTTTGGTCAGATTTCTATGACGAAGGTTGCGTAAGACTTCACATTCTGCGTCAAAACTTTTGAATGCCCTCTTTTTGCAAGTTGAATACCTTAACGGCCACTATAGTACTCCCAAATGTTGCTTTGTAAACAGAGCCATAACTTCCAGAGCCGAGCAAGTTGCTTGTACTGAATCTGTCGGTTGCTTGTTGAAGGTCATGGTATGAAACTCTTCCATGTACCGTGGCTGGAGAAGCATCCGCCTGATGAATAGCAATGTTTGTCTTCCTCTTTCGACTTCTAATCACCAAAAAGATGGTGAGCATGACTGAGAGCATTATGACTGAAGAAGCCACCAATAAGATCAACACTATAAGAAGCACCTTCTTTTTTCTTTTCCTACCAGGAGAATTAGACCTACATGCTGGTGTCTGCAACCTAGAAGCACCACATAATGCTTCATTTGAAAGGAACGAATCATAAGAGAAGTTCGCGAAAGGACCTCCAATTGGAATTTCACCACTCAATCTGTTGTAAGATACGTTGAGATAGTTGAGATGTGAAAGAGATACCAATGATTTGGGAATGTCACCAGAGAGCTTGTTATGAGACAAGTCCAATGATTCCAAGGCGACCATGTTCCTCATTGACTCTGGAACAGGCCCTTCTAGTCTATTTTCTGCAAAAGAAAGTTCAGCCATATTTTTCATCGCTCCAATTGTGCTCGGTATACTTCCTGAGATTTGATTCTTCGATATATTCAGCAATGTTGCGACTTTCAGATTTCCAATTTCTGGAGGTAGAGAGCTTTGCAAGGAATTTGAGGATACATCAAAATGCAAGAGATCATTGAGGTTCCAAAGGCTGGAAGGTATGCTAAAATTCAATTTGTTGGAACCTAGGTAAATGTATCTAAGAGATGTAATGTTCCCTAAACATGCTGGTATAGAACAGCAAAGCTCATTATTTCCCAAGCTCAAGAATCCCAATTTCTTTAAATTGCAGAGTTCCTCAGGGATAGGTCCACTTATCATTTTGTTGTCATACAAATTCAATGCTTGAAGATTCTCTAAATTCCCTATTGTTCTTGGAATGAATCCACTCAAGTAATTGCCTTGAAGTAACAAGAAAGACAAACCACTTAAATTTCCTATTTCACTGGGAATGTAGCTTCTGATTTCACTATTAGCAGCATAAATGTAGTCAAGAGAACTTGAGAGATTTCCAACAGAAGCTGGAAGATTTCCATTGAGTGGATTATAACCTATCCACAGTTGTCTCAAATGTCTGCAATTTGTCAAGGAATTGAAGAAAGTCAATTCTGGAGATGAAGGCTCTCTTGTGAAATGATTGCCGTTCACGTTTAGGTACTTTAAACGTCTTAGATTACCAAATGATCTTGGAAAGTGACCAGAAAAGTTATTATATCCAATTCCAAGCCGGAAAATATTGGAAGCATTTGAGAGAGAATCAGGGATGGCTCCAGTAAGGTTATTGTAACCAAGATAAAGTTCTTCAAGATTAGGAAGACCAAGTCCTATATCTGGTGGTAGACTTCCAGTAAAGAAGTTTCCCAAAAATGAAATGCCCCTTATGTTTGACATGTTGAATATTGTAGATGGAATAGAACCTGTTAAGAAATTGTAATGTAGATCTAATCTTTCCAAATTGAAAAGATTACCAATCTCCCTTGGTAACTCACCTGATGACATTTGAGTGACTCATTAAGATATGAAAAGCATAGGAACATACACCAAATCTTAGAAAAAGAAAATGACAAGCTGATACCTATTAAGTTGTTTTCTCTTAGGAAGAGGTCAGAAAGTGAACTGCAGTTTCCAAATTCTTTTGGAATGCTTCCACTGAACAGATTATTCCCAAAATCGAATGCTCTGAGATCAGGCATGTTCAAACATATATCCCGGGGCAATGTGCCAGAGAGATTATTTCCATAAAGATTGAGTGATTGAAGTGAAGTTAAGTTACTTATAGAAGACGGTAAAGGACCACTTAGGGTACAGTTCTGTACATCCAATATCTCTAGATTACGAAGATTTCCAATCTCTACTGGAATTTCACCTGCAAATTAAATCATAAATGGAAAGTCTACTTTTTGCAGTAGAGCAATTAAGGAGTGCATACATGACTCAAGAAATATGTTTCATGTATGCACAAAGAAGGAGCCAAAAAACAAATATGTATAACGCACCTTTCAAGTCATTGCGACCAAGATATAAAATAGACAGCATATTCAAGTTCCCAATCTGTTTAGGTATCAATCCACTGAACTTGTTGAATGACAATGACAAAATCTGAAGCTTTGAACATTTATCTATTCCCAAAGGAATTTGACCATCAAATTCATTGTCAGAAACTGCAAGTACCAAAAGATGTGGGAGATTCGAGCATATATCGACAGGAAGATTTCCAGACAAACTATTATTTGTCAAAATCAAACGTTGTAACGATGAAATGTTGAAAAGGCTAAGTGGCACAGAGCCTGTTAGCTGATTTGATCCCAAGCTCAACCAAGTCAAGTTCTGAAGATTACCAATTTCATTTGGAATTTCCCCTTGTAATTGATTAAATCCCAACACTAAACTCTCAAGTTTGGAAGCATTACAAATGGCTGGTGGAATAATACCTGTGAAGCTGTTAAAAGCTAGATGCAAGTGCTGGAGTTCTGGCAAACGAGAGAACCATGAGGGAATATCTCCAGTGAACTTATTAGAAGTGACATTTATAAATTCCAATCTATGCAAACTAGCCAACTCTCGTGGCAGAATTCCTTGGAAACCGTTGCTACTGATATTGAGAGAAACCAAAAAGGACAAATTTCCCAAGTGAGGAGGGATGGTGCCTAGTAATCCCATATTTGAAATATCCAACGTTATAACTCTTTGATGGCGAGAGCCGCAGTTGACTCCAATCCAATTGCAAACTGAAGTAGTTGAGGTCCAGTTGCTTGTCAAGCTATTGTAAGTATAAGAAGTAACATAGGATTTCAAAGCAAGTAGAGCAGCTTCATCAGTTTTGAGATTGACTTCTGCAGTGGCTGATAATTTCAGAAAATTATGCCATATTACTGAAACTACAAGAGGGAAAAGGAAATTGATTTTTCTCTTCATGGTTGTGTATATGTTAGAATAGAGTATGTGTGTTCAGTAAACACTAAGGTATAAGCCCCCATTACCAATAAATGATTTAAAAAATACAATTGAATAAAGAATTCAAACAGTTGTTATCTTAAAGAGAAATCAAAGAAGGTGACAAACAATGATGATGTTAGAGTTGAATTCATTAGTATTTTCCATGAAAATTCCTAAACATATATAAAAGTATAGAAACAGGCCAAATGAAAGTGAATACTTGATTGTTAGTTCTTCTTAATTTAATACTATTTTGAAAACCAGAGTCACCCTTTTGGACAAACATAACATGGCTTTTCCTATTTCTTGGTTATACCTCAATATGAACTCAGAATGGGTAATAATTACAAGTATGTCTACATGTTTGACTTAATAATTAGAATGGTCCACAACATTAGAATTCTTTAATCAAGCCTAGCAAATTGTTAAAGAATACTATATATATTACTCAAGTATTATTATCTATTTCCCCTTATTTTACAGAGACAGATTAATATAATGAACAGAAACAGCTAAGGAATAGGAAATACTACAAGTCAAATTACTGGATAGAGAAGCTGGGATACAGACAATCAATTCTTGGACTTTGAGCCTTCAAAAATCAGAAACTAATATGAACATGTGCATGAGTGGTAATGAACAAATTATTGGTACAAAGTCTTCATGCAATTAATGCAGAGGCGTATCCAGGATTTCGAGATGAGGGGTGCACTATTGTAAAAAAGTGGATCTAAGATGTAAATTTGATCGGATATATCTATACATATATAAGATTCAAATTTCTAACCTCACTTAGAGAGGTGCACCCAATCATCGTCACATAATATGATACTCCGAGTATGGGTTCACACATCTATATTTCAATATTTAAAAAAAAATATAACAATATTATATATGATCTCGGGAGGGGAACATGGGTTCACGTGAACCGGGTGACCCCCCCTTAGATACGCCTCTGAATTAATGGAGTTAATTAGTGAAATATTTAAGGAAAGATAAATGGTACTTCCTTTGTCCAATATTACTTCTCTACATTATTAAAAATATTTATCATATATTACTTGCCAATTTACAAACCAAGGTACAATTAATTAATTTTTTTTCTGTTTTGCCCTTGAAATCAATTTTTTGAAAGTATAAATATTATAAAGTTCCAAAAAAGTTCCTCTGTTGTTAATCATGGTATTGATAGATAAGGCACATAAATAGAATGTATTAAAAAGAATTAAAAGATAAATTAGTAGAAATATCCTTCTTATTTATGATTCTTAAATGCCGTGTAAAGAGAAAAGTGGACAAGTAATATAAGACGCTTGAGAAAAGTACTCTTATAGTTCAAGCTATTAAATGTCTTTATTAAAGAGAGTGTAAAAACCTTACAAAAACAGATACTAATATGGAGGTAGCATATGAAAGACTATAAAGTACAAAATACAAATAAACAGTCTAAGTATGCAGCTAAGTTTACAAAACACTTGCAATACCCTTAAGTGACATGAATCAAATGTCTTTATGTACTTGCTATACCCTTAAGTAACATCTTGACAAGCTTTGTGGCATATGACCTTGTAGATTATTAAAAGAAAGATAAAGCCCTTTGAGTATCGGAAGATGATCACATAAATCAGTAGGGAAGATTACCAGATAAACCATTTTGGGAAAATTCAGTAGTCTCAAAGTGTGGAAATATTGAAAATTGAGAACGGTATAGAACCTGTAAGCTGATTAGTTTCTATAGTCAACCAGTTCAGGTTGTGAAGATCACCGATCTCATTTGGGATGTTTCCATGAAGGAAATTATTCGAAAGAATCAACGTTTCCAGCTTCGTGGCATTTGAGAAGGATGGAGGAACAGAACCAGTAAGATTGTTATTTCCCAGGTTTAAACCCCTCAAATTCTTAAGATTTCCAATGTCTTTTGGATGTTTCCCTCAAAAGCATTGAAGGCTAAATCCAAAGTTGCAAGATTGGAAATGTTATAAAGTGAAGACGGGATTAAACCAGTAAAACTATTATTCCTAAGAGTAAGAACTTGAAGTTGAGCTAAGAAACCAAACCAAGGAGGAACTTCACCACTAAAATTGTTATAACTCAATCTCATAAGCTTCAATCGCCGCAAACTAGCCATTTCTTGAGGCAGATCGCCATAGAAATTGTTGCTTGTCAAGTCAAGAGAAACAAGAAATGTATATAACGTTCCCAAAAAGTTGCGGAATGGTTCCTGTTATACCCATGTTGGAGATATTCAAGGAAGTAACTCTGTAGTGCCTAGAGCCACAAGTGACTCCAATCCAATTGCAAACAGAAGTGTCCTGAGACCAGCTTTTGGACAAGAGCTGAAAAGGGTCAGAAATGATCTGAGTTTTCAAGGAAAGAAGCGCGAACTGATCAGTCGTAATATTGGCTTCTGTCTTGATGACTAAGCTAGTTACTATACATTGAAGCAACAAAAATGCTACTAATTGAGAATAGAACAAGGAGTTCTTCATGAGTGTCGGCTTTGAAAAAAAATTGAACTTGGTTATTTGAAATAGTGCAATGAGGATTTGGGATATATAAAAATGTTTCTTTTCAAAGAGTTTTATTTAATAAGAAGCCATTAGAGTTTTGACCAAACTTCTTAAAAGTATTTTTAAATAGTATTGTTTGTATATATCTCATTCTTCACACAATTAGACTGGACTTCCGTTTTAAACTGTATTTTTTTTTCTTTTGTGATTAATCCACCCGGTGTCCGAGTCCATATTGGAGCCATTTGGGGTGGCGCTCCCAACAAAATTTTTTCCATACCCAGGTCATCGAACCGAGATATCTGTTTTAGAATGGAGTATTGGTTATTTTAAACTGGAGTTAGTTTTCACAACTACAGCAATGATAGAGATTATTTGAGGAACAAAAAAACAAAACTACATAAATGGTGAAGATAATCATTCCTGAAGTCAAGAAAAGGTGCAGAACAGTCAAAGGGGACCTTTCGATTCATTAAATATGACGATTATAACCAGCCTAGTACTTTCTGTTGAATCTGATAAAAAAACTACTTGGGTTAGGTTATGAAGTAAGTTATTCATATATAAAATTAATACAGTGTTTGACTTAAAATTTAAAAATTTGTATAACTAATACATGTATATATTAGGAGAAAATCTACATATTACTTTATGCAAGATAGAGTGTGGAATAACTAATACATGAATAACTAAAACCCGCATAACTATTACATGCATAAAATAATATATAAATTTTCTCATATACATGCAGGTATAAGTTATGCATATATTAGTTACGTGGGTATGTATTGATTATTTCATCTTCTAATCCACATAAGATAATACACCACTTCCCTCATAACTTATACACATATATTAGTTATGTGAGTTTCAAAATAGCAAACCAACGGTCATATTAATTTTATATATGAATAACTTATTTTCTAACTAGCTACTAAACATCGTATAACACTATAACCTATACAAAAATTAATATATGATTATCTTGCTTCTTTACTAGCTACCAAACGAACTCCAAATGCTTATTATATTCAATATAATAAAGAATTCAAAGTAGTTATCCACTTTAGAGTCAATTAAAAAAAAAAAAAACTTTAAGAGTAATTAAGAAAATGGAGGAAGGTGACAGAAAATGATGATATATATATGTTGACTTAACACTCAGAAATTTAAGAAAGATAATGGACTCAAAAGATTTACGTTTGAAACATCTAATTGAACCGTTCAATTAGAACATGTCTTTATTGAATATGTGACAAATTATAGAGATGTTTAAGAGCTTCAGATTCTACTTTTTCTTCAAATTAATTGTTCCTTGACTCTTAGTTAGGGTTATCAGTTTGGACTTTGGAATAGTGAAGAAAGGAAGCTGCAACAACGTCAAGTAGATTTGATTTGTCACAATTAATTTATTTCAGAAAGTAAATTGAGTCATGACTATTTGAGAAATGAGAAAAGAATCCATTGTTCAATAAATGGAGCAATCAGGGATCGTTTGGTAGTTGGACAAGAAACAAATTATTTATATATTAATTTTCATTATAACTTATATTATATTTGATAGATAGATAAGAAATAAGTTAATAATGTATAAAATAAATACGATGCTTGATTGACAATTTGAATATCCTCATAATTACTACATGTATAAGTTATGAGGGAATCTTATGCAAGATAAAATGTAAAATAATCCCTACATAATTAATACACACATAAATTATTAATAACTTGCATAACTCTAACTCTATTTCCAAAATGACAAAAAGGTACTCATTATTAATGTGTTGCTAGTGTTCAATCAGGGGCATTTAAGGAAAACAAAAAAAAAGGGGATTGGGGTATCATCTTTTGTATTGTTCACACATTCAATCAATAGTTGCAGAATCCTTCATCCATTCTGTATTCTCTTCCCTTTAATTGCGTAAAATATCAAATGACTCATTCTCTGGCTTTAACTTCTACAGCCCTAGTTCGATTCGGCATTGGTCCAAAAATTGGGGCTTTACCTAGGGCAAATGAGCCATCGAGATCATCTTCAAGATTACTCAGAATTCAAGCTGTGCAAGATAATGGAGAAGGGCCTCGGAGGCTGATTGATATTATTCGCATTGTTCCTGAGATTTCGAGAAATTATTTCAAAACTCCTTCACGGAGGGCACTTTTTGGAGGTATATCATTACTGGGTGGATTTTATGTGGCGCAGACAATTTCTCTATCTTTTGGAGCTTTAGGAGTGAATGATGTGATTGCTGCCGTTGTGTGTGTCTTAATAACTGAGTATGTGACGCGGTTCTACTACACTCGGCCTAAGGTGACTTTTCCGATTGCTCTTTTGAACAACTTCAAGATGGGTTTTACCTATGGTCTGTTCATCGATGCCTTCAAACTTGCCAGCTGAATTATTTGCATCAGTTTTGCAGCAGTAAGTAATTTTTGCGTGCAGTTTCCTCCTTTTGGGCTGTTTGTGGATATACAAGTCATTCAAATAGCGAAGTTCTTATTCCAACTGTGTTATTGTCGTCTCATCTTTCAGAAAAATGATATGAGAGTAAACTCATTTCTTGTGTCTGGAAATCTTATAATCACCTTGGTTTATATACTTTACTGTTCTTTGGAAATTGATGGAAGTTAAAGCATTACACGGTACAAGTTCAATCAGTAAAAAAGTTCTTTTTTTTTTCTTACCCCTCCTAGGAGCTCCGAGTGCTTACCATTTGAGCAACCCCTCTTTCCGACAAGTAAAAAGTGATGCCAAAATGAAGGCATCTTTAAGTGAATGACTTAATCTTCTTTGAGATATACACTTCTCTTATTTATATGCCCAGAAGATGAGCTGTAAGGAGCATCTCTTTTATAGAGAACTAGGTAAAAATTGAAGAAGTAGAATCTTGGGAAGCCTTTAATAGGATTTAATTTTTCTGTCCCAAGACATGTGATGAAGGTTAAAATGCCTTCACTACCCGTCACTAATGAAGTGAATTCTAAAATGCCCTGATGGGTTATTTGTACTCCAATTAGTATGAAAATAACTCTAGAATAACATCCTTTTCTTTTTGCTGATCAGCATCCGTTGAGAAAAAAGATTTTAGGAATAAAGTCACAGAGCCAGGTCTTGAACTTTCATGTCTGAATATCATTTGACTAAAGTTAAGTCTACTGGTTCGTATATAGGGTCCGGCTAGATTTTGCCGAACTTGTGATCATTCTCAGAGTGTACTGTGTTGTTCATGAAGCTGTATAACCTGCTTTCAATATTTATTAGTTGTTTCGTATGAGAAGTAGTTTTCTTCTATGGTTTTGGGTAATATTTAACTCATAAGCTAGCTTTTGGGGTTGCGTCCAAGGTCCATTTTCTTAATATGAATCTGTTCCAAACCCATCTCTATTCTTGGTTTACTCAATATTGGGCCTCCATATTATATTTCTCATACTCTAGATATACAATCCTGGACATGCAGGGCTGGGATGGGGCTGTTAGAGTCCCACATAGGTTGAGGGTATATGCTATAATTTACATTCAATATAATAAAGAAACTCAATTTGTTTTGAAGGAATCAACACCCCTGCTCAAAAAACTCAAGACAAATTGCCTACTTTTGTTTTATTTTTGGTGTAAAGAAGATTTTGGAAATGATATTGAGTCTCTCTTAGGCATTATTGAATTTCTGTAAGAAGAACAAAGATTCATCTTTCGGGTTGTTGGACTTTTCTTCTGTAAGCTGTAAAGATGGCTTCCAGCACAGCCTTTGTGCTGGACATTTATATGAAACTGTTACTTTTCTGAAAAAGAAAAAGAAAAAATAATCAAGTTTGATAAACCTCCAACTGCCACTGGAATTCCATTTAAGAAGTTGTTTCTCGAGTCGTCTATGCATATTTCAGCCTTGGAGTTTCGAATAACTGGACTAGAGAACTTTTCAATAAGTTTGATGATAAACTTACATCTAGAAGATCTTTGAGACTACAAAGTCTTCTTGGTACACTTAAAGTTAACCTATTTGAATTCAAGTAAAACTTTTTTTAGAGAAAATTCAATTTCCCAAGTCATCCAGGGATTGGACCAACTATTTGATCTCTACTCAATACAGTTCACCCTGATTTTGCAACAGACAGAGACTATTAAATGGAGAGTGAAGCTTTTGTATTAGTTATGGGATTAATGGAAAGATATCCTTGGATTTTAGTTATGAGATTAGTGCAGATATTACTAATATACTAGACCACAAAGAGAGTGAAGCTTTTGTATTTGCAGAGTGTGATTATGGTAGCTTTCATGCTGTCTTTGTCAGTGAATGGGAACTATTGAAAATTGAAATACGAAACTTTCCAGCTGTTAAGGGGTCAATATTGGATGAATTAAGAAAGTAAGAAACCTAAGCTAAATGATGTAGAAATGAAGTTAAAATTGTTTCTAAATTCTTATGTATGCTCATTGACTGCTATTTGGTGTTCCAGGCAATGTTGGATTTTTACCAGAAGTCATTGGATTTGAGTTGCCAAGTGTTATTGATTGAGCGGGTGATCTAAGTTGTTGGAAAAGGACTTTTCGGTCTTTCAGTTTGTTGTTATTCACCAATTAGAACCCACATTCAACATTTGGGGTTCAAGTCTCAATCCCAATTGTGACCTGTGAGAGTGAAAAATATGGATTGCATTTGTGCTTTCAATCTACAGTCGAGCTGTTCATTGTGAAAACTCTGTTCAACTTGGTAACTAAAAGAGCCTAAGCTTGTAGTTCAACATTTTACTGCTCTTCATAGACTATTGAAGATGCTATCTCAATAATAATTCATGATCACCAGTATTATACTTTAGTACACATCTTATATATTAAATTTGTTACATAAACATACTCAAACTTGAAACATTCACAAGAGGAAGGCACAAGAAATAAGAGAAGTCCGAATCTCGGACCAAATGTTTGTTGGCAACTCTAATGGTGTCACCCAAATTTGCCAATGACAGGCATAAAAGGCCGCACTACCTGTACAAAAATTTAAATTGCATCAAACTTGAGTTGGCAGTCATTGCAGATAAAAGTTCATAGCACATGCAAAAATACACAAATTGTAACGGATACATGAGTTGTTTGCTTCACTTTTCAACGTTCATCATAATTTCCAAATGTTGGTCCTCATGAATTCTTGATTTATTTTACTCGCTAATGAAATTCTCCTTGATTTAATTATTATTATATTATTATTATTATTTTTATTTTTATTTTTATTATTATTATTTGTATGGAAAAAACCCATTTCTACATGGTATAGACAAGACAGTAATCTTTCTATTCCTGAAATGGGAAATAGTTTCTCCATATGACATTAGAATGTTTTAAAAAGTTGGATACCTAACGTCGCATAAACCTTGTTACATCATCTGCGTAGAAATTCATGCTTGATCTTCTTGATATTTGCCAGGACATCTTTCATGTTGAGCCTCTCATTAGGAGATTCAGCTGTGCAATTCAATGCCAACTCCAAAATTGAGGTCACACAACACAACTTTTTGTCGAAATCAATCTCTTCAGGTTGCAATAAGGTGTCATCAATAATATCATCCGGTGCTACAGGTAGTGAATTACAGACCCAACTCCTCATGTTCAAATTTTCTTGAAACATTTCATCATATGGCCTTTTCCTTGTGAATGTTTCCATGAGCATAATGCCATAGCTGTACACATCACATCTTCTAGAAACTAATCCAACTGATCCATACTCTGATCCAATATTACCAGAGTATTTAGTTTCTTGACGAGCCAGATAAAGAAATGAAAATATTATACATATATATATATGTGTGTGTGTGTGTGTTTATATATATATATATATATATATATTTGCTAGATATTAAAAATAGTTGAATCTACCTTGAGTAGATAAGAACTTTAAAAACCGAATGGTATAATGGGAATGAAACAAGTGCAAGGCAATCAATTGAAATGATATGGACTTCTAGCAGATTAAAGATGATATTAGACAGATCCAATCTATGAGTTCACTTAGCCGTTCACTTCCACACATACCTTAAGAGAAGGTAACACTCCTGCTGACATGCTTGCTAACTTGGCTGAATAGTGCAAAATGACTAATTCTTCACTGAGGCTATAAATCTTCCGTTTAAAATTATATCCATGTTGAAGAATGATGTAGTTGGCAAACCTAACATTAGAATCTGAATGAAGAGAACAACTTTCTTTTTGATCCTGGCTGAGTCTTCTCTGCTTGCTCTAAAATCCTTGAATTTAGATATCTTTTTGAATGCTTAATTGATGAGGGGCAACCCTCCCTCCCTTTCTTCTTTCCTCACTCCTAGTATCGTAAATTTGTATTGCTGAGGTCAGGTGTAGTCCCCCTCTATGCCCCTTTGGCTTATCTATTTAATATCCTTTGAGGGAACTTTTGATAATTTTTTTTTTTATATTACCACATGTTTCTTTTTCTTTATCACCGTAGATGCATGCATATAGAGTTTGACATAGTCATATTTCGATGTTTCTATACCATTTTTGTTCATGCTTAATCTGTGATATATTATATTTTCTTTAATTAAGCTATCCACTCAGGCTTTCACCCAATTTTAATGTGATGTAATAGTAAACTAATTGTTATGTAAATAACACATCATATGTGATATCAAAGGACTAAAAGAAAGTTACCTGGTGCAATGTAGCCCATTGTGGCAAGTGTTTAGTGTGAGCAATTGATTCGCCTTCTCCTAATAACTTGGTCAGGCCAAAGTCACTCAAATGTCCAACCAACTTTTCATCTAGCAAGACGTTGCTAGGCTTCAGGTCACTATGTACAACAACTGTTTCATACCCATGATGGAGATATTCCAAAGCAAATGCAACATCGATCATTATGTCTAATCTTTGGATCATATTCAAGAAGCAATCATCAGAATGTAACCACAGCTCTAGGCTTCCATTGGGCATATACTCAAGAAGGAATGCTTTAAAATCCAAGTTAGTACAACTGCTGATAACTTTGGTAAGATTTCTATGACGAAGGTTGCGTAAAACTTCACATTCAGCATCTAAACTCTTTAACGCACCTTCAACCTGTAAATTAAACACTTTGATTGCAAAAGTCATCCCATTTGCAAACATGCCCTTGTAAACAGAGCCAAAACCTCCAGAGCCTAGCAAGTTGCATTGGTCGAACCCTTGAGTTGCCCTTTCAATTTCAATGTATGAAATCCTGGCTAGTGTTGTTGCAGGAAAGGATTCGGCTTGAGTTGGAATATTTCTATTCCAACGTCTCCTTAACATAAACACAACGATTGAGCCAAGTACCGTTACTGCAGCTCCCAGTGAGACAAGTATAATCAAAAGCAGTTTGCTTTTCCTTGAATGATGAAAAGACCTAGTCATACAAGGTTGGAAAAGCAAACCGCCGCATAACCCTTCATTTCCCATAAAAGATTGAGAAGTGAAATTGAGAAAAGGTCCTTTACTTGGGATTTCACCTTCTAATCTATTGAATGATACATTGAAATCCTTCAGATATCGAAGTGACTCCAATGATTTTGGAATCGTACCTGAAAGAAAGTTATTGGATAGATTTGCTGATTCCAAACTTATCGTATTCCCGAGTGACTCCGGAATAGATCCTTGTAACTCATTATAAGCCAACGAAAGATAAAGTAGGCTCTGCAAGTCTCCAACTGCAGTTGGAATACTTCCTGAAAGGATTCCTGGAAAGATCTATGGATGTTATGGCTTTCAACTTTCCTAATTCTGGAGGTATAGAACCAACCAAAGAATTATTTGACAAGTCAAGCACCAAAAGATCTTTGAGGCTCGATAAACTCATGGGTATGTTGGTGAGCCTATTTGAATTTAGATAAATATTTCTCAAAGACGTTGCATTACCAATGCAAGATGGTATCGGACCTGAAATGTCATTGTATGACAATAAAACAACACCCAACTCTGGCGATTTGCAAAGGCACTCTGGCAAGGATCCACTTAATCTATTATTGTCAAGACCTATCCAATGAAGAATGTGTAAATCACATAATGTTGTTGGCACTGATCCAGTCAAGTCATTGTGGGATAGGGACAAAGTGTTTAAGTTGCTTAAATTCCCAATTCCTAATGGTATTTGACTCCTAATTTCACAACTATCTAAATAAAATTCCATAATGGTAGTGGAGAGATTGCCAATGGAATCTGGAATAACACCATCCAGAGGATTATGGTCTAAGTGAACTTCTTTCAAAGATCTGCAGTTTGTCAATGAAGTTAAGATACTTAGGTGCAGAGAGAATAAGTTATTATTGAACAAGTCCAGATGTTCAAGATGCCTCAAACCCCCCAATGAGTTAGGAATCTGACCACTGAATTTGTTACCATTAAGATATAATCTCTTTAGATATGAGGAATTGGAGAATGAGGTGGGTATAACTCCACCAATGTTGTTTACACCAAGATTCAAAATCTCTAGATTTGTTGGCCAGTAGTTTGAAGCATATGGAAGACTACCCGAAAGGTGATTAGAGAGAAGCGAAACTCTTGTAACTGTGGAGATATTGAAGAGTTCTTCTGGTATATTTCCCCTTAATTGATTAAATTGCAAATAAAGTGTCTCCAATTTGTGAAGATTCCCAATCTCTCTGGGTATAACACCTGACACATGAAAGAGTGTATATCGATTAGTTTATTTTATTGCCTCCGAATAACCAAATCTTACGTTACCTGATAAATTGTTTTGTGTTCAAATTAAACATCCATAGTGATGATAGGTTGGATATGGTGGTCGGTATTGAACCCACGATGTGATTGTTCTCCACTTGTAATTGCTACAATTCCAGCAAATTATTTTGACAAACTTGTAAACCTTTATGCTGTTGCTCAAGGTGTTAATTCTCAATTAACAAACTTCGAAATTAGCCTCATGCTAGAAGGCTTTTGAAAATGGATAAACTTATTTTATAAAGTGAAAATAAAATGATAGCGTTGGAGAGTTAAAATGGAACGTACAAGATTGAGATAAAGTATCAAAATGAAAACTAATGACAAGTTAGATGTATTTGGCCAAATGGGATGGAAGAAGTATTGTTAACATACTTAGCAGTTAGCACATCCTTAAGCAACAATATAAATACAATTATTTTCTAAATTGAACAAGTAAAAGTGGACGAAGGGAGTACCGTGCAAGTTGTTTCCCCCGAGATTTAAGAGCTCAAGCCTCTCCAAGTTTACAATTTCTGGTGGAATGGTTCCACTGAAGTTATTGTATGACAATGACAAATCATACAATTCTGTGCAGTTAGAGAAACCTGTAGGAATTTGACCACTCAAGTGGTTGGAAATGATTGAAATGCTCTTTATTTTTTCAAGACGACGACATATATCTACAGGAAGACTCCCAGTTAATTGATTACGTGATAGACCTAAAATTTCCAACGAGGACATATTGAAAATGGAGAGCGGGATAGAGCCAGTAAATTGGTTTTCAAATAAAATCAACTCCTTCAGATTCTCAAGATTCCCAATCTCCTTAGGGGTATTGCCTTGAAGACGATTGTTTCTCACATTCAGAGTTTCTAACTTTGAAATGAAACCAATACACACTGGGATCTCTCCGCTGAAATTATTGAAAGCAAAATCCATCACCTTCATTCTACGTAAACGAGACAAATCTTGAGGTAGGTCTCCATGTAAATTGTTTTGGCTCGCATCAAGAGAAACGAGAAAAGAGAGGTTTCCCAAGTGTGGGGGAATGGTTCCAAGAATGTCCATGTTGGATATATTTAGTGCAGTCATCCTACGGTGACGAGAGCCGCAGCCCGCAAGTGACTCCAATCCAATCACAAACGGAGGACTGAGAAGACCAATTTTGAGTTAAGGGATGAGAAGAGTTTAGAGTAAAGCTGGCTTTCAAGGAAAGTAGAGCTGATTCATCTGTTTTTATGTCTGTGGCCTCTAACAAGTAGAGTGTCAATAGCAGTAGAGAGAGAAAGAAAGAGTATGATCTCTCCATGGGGAACAAATTAAGTTTTCAGGTAGGGAGGGATATATAAGAAGGTGAGATACATATATATAGGTGCCTCTCTACATCACAAGGTAATGGTACGATTTGTGTACACTTTATCCTCCTCAAACTTCACTTGTGGGATTTCACTTGATATGTTATTGTTATTGTAATAGTGAATTAAACTTTTTTCCTATTGTTTGACGTGAATAACATCTCTAAGAGTATAAATTCTATTTTCTTGTTCATGTTATTAATTTGATGTAGTGTGCACATTTCCACAAATACATACTAACCCATTACCATTTTTATCAAAATTTTAATTATTATGATATTTAAATTGCAGGTTTTAATAGATTAAATTTTCAAGAAAAAAAATATTTAGGTAGTAAAGTTTTATTGGTGACAGTTGACGCATCTAATATACTTACACGCGTAAAAATTATTTACACCCCTAATTTTTATTTACAAATCAACCCCCTTCCTCTCTCCCTTATTATATGCATTATGAATTTTTTACCCTTAACATTTTTAATCCTCTATATATGCAGTAATATTTTTTCATATAAAAGAGAGGAATGCTTATTGTTCAAAAGTGAAAAGAGAATTTTTTTATTTTCAAATAAATTTGAAGAGTGTAAATGATTTTCACCCAATTTACAGATCAGTAGTTTTTTCTCTCTCTTTTTCTCAAAATGTATCTAATCTTAGAAAATTAAATGCGAAATATATATTATATAAGACTCTAATTTATCATATCAAAGGAGATCTGTTCAACTAAAGTCTTACTAACTGTTAAGGTAAGAAAACCTAAAACATTCAATGGATATTCTAAATCAAGAGGTTTATTAAATTCAAATATTATCATTTGGAATACTTATGTGAGGCAGCCTCTTTTGATATGCCATTGACTTTTTGAAAAATTGTAAACATTTTCATTTTCAAGTGATGTAATAAGAACAATTTTATGCAAAGTCATACAATCAACTAGAGATTCGACGTAACATTCAAACAATTATCACAAACATTTTGGTTTACATTTTTATTTTTTAATTTTCAATCCAAATGTCAGAGAATTGTCACTAGAGAATCTAGTAACTCAGTTGGATTATAATTATTATTATGTTATATTTCTTTTTTGTCTACCTATCTCACATTTCATTTCAACCAACATCCTGGTGTAAGTCAGGAAACAAATGGAAACCAATATCAACATGATATTTTTATTAAAAAATGAAGAATGTTATGATATCAATTTGTGGTGAGTTTATGTACACGCTAGAGGATTATAGTGACAAGTTTTTTTTTTTTTAATTTTGGTCAAATATACAAGTTAGGTTATCTATTTATCCCTTCATTTAGAGTTAATATTAATCATTTTAGACTAAATCAGCTTGATAGTAAATACCTACATAATTAAAATATAAATACATATTTTGTGTTGGATTTGTTATCAATATTTTAAATAGACATACTACAAAAACGTGTCATTTAATTTGGTCTCACTAGGAAATTGTTTTCTTCCTGGATTTTAAGTTGCCAAAGTGTTGGTCCTGGAATTCATCTTGTACAATCCAAATGATGCATCGTAATACTTCTAAAGGAAAATATTAAAAGAAATAAAAATGATGCACACGCTAAATTTTACTTCAACATTATATATACACTGCTCTTCGTGGACAATCCAATATTATACAGGGCATTCTTCCATTCCAACTGTTGTACACATCTTATATATTAAACTTATTTTACCAAATGTCCATATATGCACACGTGAAAAACACAATAGAAACAAGAAATGTTCAAATGTTGATTTTCATCTCAATTGGTATCACCCAAATTTGCTAAAGCCAGGAAAAAAGGCAGCACTACCTGCACAATTGTTCAATTGGGATCAAACTTGAGTTGGCACAGCACACACAAAAATAAACTAATAGTAACGCAGACTTGAGTTGTTTACTTCAGTTTTCAACATAAAGTATATTTTTCAACATTCATCACAATTCAAATTTCCATAGGCAAAAATGTTGGGTTCTTCTACTTATAAAATCATGATTTAAGTTATGCTTCAATTAGTTCTTGTTTTTTCTTATACAAGGGGATATATTTATATGGAAAAACAGAATACCCAATTCAACATTATGTATGATATAGACAAGATAATAATCATTTCTATTCCTGAATAAGGAAATAATATATCTAGATGACATCAGAATATTTTAAAAAGTTGGATATTTACCAGTGCTACATCATTTGCGAAGAAATTCCAGTTTGATCTTCTTGATATTTGCGAGGACTTCTATCATGTTCAACCTTTCATAGGGAGATTCAGTTGTGCAATGCAATGCCAACTCCAAAATAGAAGACACACAGTGCAACTTTTCCTGAAAATGAGTCTTTTCTGGTTCCATTAATGTGACATCAATAATATCCTCTGGCATTGCAGGTAGTGAATTGCAGACCCAACTCCTCATGCTCAAATTTTCTTGAAACATTTCATCATATGGCCTTTTTCTTGTGAAAGTTTCGATGAGCATAATGCCGTAGCTGAACACATCACATCTTGTAGAAACTAATCCTACTGATCCATACTCTGATCCAATGTTAACAGAGTAATTAGTTTCTTGACGAGCCAAATAAAGAAATCAAAATAATATCTATATTTATACCCAAGGCTAATTGTGGCTTGGATTAAGAACTATGAGGTCTCATGTTCAAATTTCAACAAAAGAGACAAAAACACTAGGTGATTTCTTCCTATTGATTCTAGCTTTGGTGGATAGAGTTACCTGGTAACTATTGCTGGTGGGGTTGACAAATATTCCGTGGGTTATCAAAATAGAAAAAATCTATATAGCTGTTAGATATTAAAATAGTTGGATCTACCTTGAGTAGTTAAAAAATAAGAACTGAAGGTACAGGAGTAAGACAATAAATTGAAACAATATGACCTCTCAAGTTCTGTTTCTTTATCATTGTAAATGTATGAATACACAGCTTGACATGGTCATATTTCAATGTTTCGAATTACCATTTTTTTTTTTCAAGCATAATTTGTGATATATTACATTTTTCTAAATAAGCCATCCACTCAAGCTTTCACCCAATTCTAATGTGATATATTATATTAGTACCAGTAAACTAATTATTTGATGTAAAATAACACATCATATGTGATAATAAAAGGACTAAAAGAAAGTTACCTGGTGCAATGTAGCCCATTGTGGCAAGTGTTTTAGTATGAGCAATTGATTCCCCTTCTCCTAATAACTTGGTCAGGCCAAAGTCACTCAAATGTCCAACAAACTTCTCATCTAGCAAGACGTTGCTAGGCTTCAGGTCACTATGTACCACAACTGTTTCATACCCATGATGGAGATATTCCAAAGCAAATGCAACATCGATCATTATGTCTAATCTTTGGATCATATTCAAGAAGCAATCATCAGAATGTAACCACAGCTCTAGGCTTCCATTGGGCATATACTCAAGAAGTAATGCTTTAAAATCCAAGTTAGTACAACTGCTGATAACTTTGGTAAGATTTCTATGACGAAGGTTGCGTAAAACTTCACATTCAGCATCAAAGCTCTTTAACGCACCTTCAACCTGTAAATTAAACACTTTGATTGCCAAAGTCATCCCATTTTCAAACATGCCCTTGTAAACAGAGCCAAAACCTCCAGAGCCTAGAAAGTTGCATTGATCGAACCCTTGAGTTGCCCTTTCAATTTCAATGTATGAAATCCTGGCTAGTGTTGTTGGAGCAAAGGATTCGGTTTGAGTTGGAACATTTCTATTCCGACGTCTCCTTAACATAAACACAACGATTGAGCCAAGTACCATTACTGCAGCTCCCAGTGAGACAAATATAATCAAAAGCAGTTTGCTTTTCCTTGAATGATGAAAAGACCTAGTCATACAAGGTTGGAAAAGCAAACCGCCGCATAACCCTTCATTTCCCATAAAAGATTGAGAGGTGAAATTGAGAAAAGGTCCTTTACTTGGGATTTCACCTTCTAATCTATTGAATGATACATTGAAATCCTTCAGATATCGAAGTGACTCTAATGATTTTGGAATCGTACCTGAAAGAACATTATTGGATAGATTCGCCGATTCCAAACTTATCATTTTCCCGAGTGACTCTGGAATAGATCCTTGTAACTCATTATAAGCCAAGGATAGGTAAATTAGGCTCTGCAAGTCTCCAACTGCAGTTGGAATACTTCCTGAGAGGTGATTCCTGGAAAGATCTATGGATATTATGGCTTTCAACTTTCCCAATTCTGGAGGTATAGAACCAACCAACGAATTATTTGACAAGTGAAGCACCAAAAGATCTTTGAGGCTCCACAGACTCATGGGTATGTTAGTGATCCTATTTGAATTTAGATAAAGATTTCTCAAAGAGGTTGCATTACCAATGCAAGATGGTATCGGACCCGAAATCCTATTATAAGACAAAGAAACCAAGCCCAAGGATGATAATTTGCAAACGCACTGGGGCAAGGGTCCACTTAACCTATTATTACCAAGATCTACCCATTGAAGAATGTGTAAATCACATAATGTTGTTGGCACTGATCCAGTCAAGTCATTGGCGGATAGGGACAAAGTGTTTAAGTTACTTAAATTTCCAATTCCTAATGGTATCTGACCCCTAATTTCACAACTAGGTAAATAAAATTTCATAATGGAAGTGGAGAGATTGCGAATGGAATTTGGAAGAACACCATTCAGAGGATTATCCTCTAACAGTATGGTTGTCAAATTTCTGCAGTTGGCCAATGAAGTTACAATACTTAGGTGCGGAGACGATAAGTTATTATTTGACAACCACAGATGTTCAAGATGCCTCAAATCCCCCAATGAGTTAGGAATTGGGCCGCTGAATTTGTTATCATCAAGATATATTCCTATTAGATTTGAAGAATTGGAGATTGAGGTGGGTATAACTCCACCAATGTTGTTTAAACCAAGATTCAAAAGCTGCAGACTTGTTCGCCAGTAGCCTGAAGCAGATGGAAGACTACCCGAAAGGTTATTGGATGCAATTGACAACCTTTTTAGCGCAGAGATATTGAAGAGCTCTTCCGGTATGGAACCACTTAATTGATTAAATTGCAAATAAAGTAATATCAATTTGTGAAGATTCCCAATCTCTCTTGGCATAACACCTGCCACAAGAAAAAGTATATCTAGATCAGTTAATATAATATATAGAGTTCATAAATCAACAATTAACTACATGCCTAGTACTAGTCTCAATAACCAAACAAGGCCACGTTACCTGATAAATTGTTTGTGTTCAAATTAAGTAGCCACAGTGAAGATAAGTTGGATATGGAGCGCGGTATTGAACCTACGATGTGATTGTTCTCCAGTTGTAAATGCTGCAACTTTCGTAAATTACCAATCTTTGCTGGAATTATGCCTGCAAATTATTTTGACAAACTTGCAAACTTTTATGCTGTTGCTCAAGGTGTTAATTCTCAATTAGCATATTTTTATGCTTAGCCTCGTACAAATCGGACCTACAAAACAAGTTTTTGGACCAATTTCCCCTATTTCGGAGTGGTCCTTAATTTTTTCCCCCAAATATGATGATCTGTAATTTCTTTAATTTTGCTGCTAATTCATCTATCAATGTACCCTAAAGTATGACTTAATTCCATCAACATAAGTTTAGAGAACTTTTGTCTTGCTAGCTTAAGTTACGTAGGAATTAAGTTATGCGGTGCAACATAAGTATTATCTAATTTGTACTAACAAATACTTAGAACAATAAATTTGCAGAAACATAAACAACAAAGTTTAAAGCACATAATCAAAAATAGAAATTAATAACATAAGCAGAAATTAAGGACTGTAAAAACATACCAGAATTTGTAACAATAGGATGAAACACAAAGGAAAAAAATTGAGCCCACTAAATGCACAGTGCGTTCTTAAGGAAATTATTTCCCTCCAGTACCTAAGGTTTAAGGAAATATATCCTCCCAGCATAGAACCCCTCCAATACCCAAGATTTAAAGGAATATATTCTCCCAAGATAGAACGATTCTATTCACCCGTGTATCGGTACGAAAACAATGGTGTCAGCGAGTGGGAGCAAAGTACACGATTTAAATTGTGTAGAAGAAGGAGAAGAAGTTCAAAAATTTCGTAGTGAAAACTCTGAGGAATCACAAGTATTTATAGCCAAGAAGTAATGTTTCTGAAAGTTTGCTACCTTCCACAATAGTCACTAAGACATGTCTGTTCCTGAAAGTTTGCAACCTTTCAGAGCAGACACCATAAAACGGGAAAGAAGTGAACTGGGTCGCGCGAATCTAATTCTGGGTTGGGTCGTTCGGATTGGCCATTTAATGATTAACTAATAATTAATTAAATAAATAATTAAAGAAAACTTTGTTCAAAATTGATCATAGCCGAAGCCGAGATGACGGTGCGAGGGGGTCCCTCTTTCTAACCCATTTAACAACTAGTAGAAGTGTTTTCTTATTTAAACACTTGAATTTTTCTTTCCATCACTAATGAGGTAGAATTACTTTTTACTGAAGCTCAGAAGAACTTTTCAATATTCTGTCCTTTCATCGTCCCTCCATTTCCCATTTTTTCTTACTATATATACCCAACAATAAGTATGTTGCGAAAATATCGTGGATTAACTAGCACACAATCACAAACAAAGAAAATAGAAAAGAAGAATAACACAAGGATTTAATGAGGTTCGGCTATGCCTATTCCTCCCAGCAAAAATAGAGAGAGTTTTCCACTATGAAAGAAAGAGAACAAGTTTTTCAATGATTTCAAGCCATTAGGACTACATTGTGTATCATGTACTATCTCTTAGAATCCCCAATTATATCCCCTATATATAGATCCCAAATAAGCCTAAACCTATAAGGAAAAGCTTTTCCTAATCCTGTAGGAACAATATTTTCCTTTTCCAAATCTATTAGGACAAAGGGTCTCCTAAACTAATAGGAATTATAGTTTCCTAAAATATACAAGGAAATAATTCAAGACATAATTAACAAAGTAGTTATGCCTTTTACGGTATAACTTGTGGGTTCTTAAACTGAATGTTTGCCTCATCTCGGCATAAGTTCTGTAGGAATAAAGTTATGTTGTACGACATAACTTATTATGCCTTTACGACATAATTTGTTGTATATTATAATACAAAAATATAAATTTATGTCGAGTGAAAAGTTGTTTGTTATTCCGATTTCAGGGGAATTTTCGGTCGCTTATATTTTTTACTTAAAAGTGTTGAAGGAAAGAAAATTAAAAATCACCATAAGAAATGAGCTTGAAGTGTATAAATAAAAAAACGAAAGCTCTAAACCAACAAGCACTAATGATTTAGGGTTAGAATAGTATCTTACCAGGATAAAGATGGGTGTAAATATTGATTTTTGTTTAAAAAATAATTGAATAATTTTAAACTGATCACAAAATTAAGAAAATTAGGATGATTTTTAAAATTTATAGTCTTAAATTAAAGAGTTAATTTTGTACCAAAGTGCTATTTATATCTTATGGGCTAACATATGGAAAGTAGGATGTTATTCACATTGAGAAAGTCTCAAAAATGTACCATGCAAGTTGTTTCCCCCAAGGTTTAAGAACTGAAGCCTCTCCAAGTTCACAATTTCTGGTGGAATAGTCCCACTGAAGCTATTGTATGACAACGACAATTCATACAATTCTGAGCAGTTAGAGAAACCTGTTGGAATTTGACCACTTAAGTGGTTGGAAATGATTGAAATGCTTTTTATTTTTTGAAGACGACGACATATATCTACAGGAAGATTCCCTGATAAAAAATTATATGAGAGAAATAAAAGTTCCAACGAGGAAATGTTGAAAATGGTGAATGGAATTGAGCCAGTAAGTTGGTTGTTGACTAAAATCAACACCTTTAGATTCTCAAGATTCCCAATCTCCTTAGGAATACTGCCTTGAAGACGATTGTTTCTAACATTCAGAGTTTCTAACTTGGAAATAGAAGAAGAATTGGAACCGAACCACATTGGAATCTCTCCGCTGAAATTATTATACCCGAGATCCATCACCTTCAATCGACGTAAACGAGACAAATCTTGAGGGAGGTCTCCTTGGAAATTGTTACTACTTAGATTGAGAGAAACAAGAAAAGAGAGGTTTCCCAAGTGTGGGGGAATGTTTCCAAGAATGTTCATGTTGGGTATATTTAGTGCAATCACCCTATGGTGACGAGAGCTGCAAGTGACTCCAATCCAATCACAAACGGAGTATTGAGAAGACCAATTTTGAGTTAAGGGATGAGAAGAGTTCAGAGTAAAACTGGCTTTTAAGGAAAGTAGAGCTGATTGATCTATGTTGTTTATGTTAACTGCGTTGATGCATGTTAAGAAGTAGAGGTGCAAGACTAATAGTGAAATAAAGAAAGAGTAGGCTTTCTCCATGTGATTGCTAGTATAAGGAACAAAGTATTCAGCTACAAATTAAATAAGTTTACTAAGCAATGGGTACCTTATTATAAACGAATCAAAGCAATTCCGTAGAAAAGGGGTTGTAAATAATTTTCCAGAGTGGGGTGACTTGACTTTATCAAAGTCTCTTCTGAAATTGAAGTGTTTAGTGCCATATCAAAGAACAGTGCATGGAAAATTGCATGGAAAATTATATTAGTGGTTATAAATGTTCCAGAGACTCTGATTTTACTGGGTCTTCTGAGATCTTTTTCAAAATAGCTAGTAAATTCAGTGGTTGAGTAGGGTAGGAAGAAAAATATATTTCTTGGAAAAAAAATATATATTTTCTTGTATTTGATAAATAAGTAGAAAATACCAATCCAATCTAGTTCAAATACCTCTTTACCTGAGATCTTATTATGTTGAAAGGTTTTCTTATTCTTTCCTATTTTAATCATATGAACCGCAGAAGAGAATGGCCATTTTATGCATACGTTTCCTTGATTTTTAATTTACCTTATTATCAAGGAAATACGGATTGTATTTGTGCTTTCAATCTACAGTCATTGGTAACCAAAAGAACCTAGCTTGTAGTTCAACATTTTAATTACACAGCTATTAATGAACTTCTTAAGTTGATATATCTAAACAAAAAGACTCAAGTCATCTGCGGCCCTTTAAAGTTGTCCTCATAATTCATTTAGACACCTCAACTAGGGCTAGTACTTATTGAACACCTTATATGTTCAAAAATGGTTCCTATTGGACACAAAATGCTGACATGGCAAAAAAAGTGCATCTCTCACTCCTTTAAGCGCGTATAACCATTGGAAATAATTTTTTTTCTTTCCAACTTGTACACCTCGATTAATAAATAATGTACTAATAATAATTAGTTAAAAAATAAAATAAAAAGAAGAACCGTCTCCTTTCCTATCTTCCCTCACTGCAACAACTCCATCTCTTTTACACACACCCCAGCCCAGCCCCTCCACCTCTCTCTCTCTCACCTTCTCCAATTCTTCTCATGCTTTTTTCCTTCTTCTTCTTCTCTTTTTTATTTTATGTAAATCTAATTAAAGTTTCAAATATTTCGACGAAGTTCCATTGTTTTCGATGAAATAATATTTTGGTGAAGCAATTGATTGTTTTTTCCATAAAATTCCATTTTTTCTTGTAATTGTGATAAATAATTTCTAGTGGAAAGAAGATGAAGATAACGGGTGAAAGGTTTGATGCTATTAGAATAAAAGGTGAATGAGGAATTAGCTTATATGGACAACAATGGTGTATTATTGGCATCGGTAAAAGGGATAAGAATCAATGGAGAAGAAAAAAAGGGTGGAGGCTATGGTTGACTGGCGTTGAGGTGCAGCGGCAAGTGGAAAGGGAACGAAGAAGAAAAAGAAGCATGGAGGTGACGGTTTACTGGTAGACGTAAACTAGTGGACATGGAAATAAGGTCGACGGAGAAGAAGAAGAAGAGTGGGTGGCCAGTGGGGTGGGTTAATTTAAAAAAAAATTTTATTTTCTTAAAATTGCTTTTGGATTATTTAAATAGATCTTTTAAAAAAATTAATCCAATCGCCACGTGTCATCGTTTCTTTTGTTTTATTTTTCTTTTTAATTTATTTTTTACTTGTTATTATGGGCCCAATGCCATATGTCCTTTTCTTATTAGTTACTATGCCACGTCATTCACGAGTGTATGACACACACTCTCAATTTTTAGTTGATTGTCATAAAATGTTCAATAGGTATATTTTTTAACTAATTGAGGTGTTCAATTGGAACAAGCCCAAGATAAGGTGTCTAAATGAATTATCCGGACGACTTTAAGGGGCCGCAGATGACTTAAGCCAAACAAAAACGATCATTAACTTGTACAAGGAATTCTTCCATAACAACTTTAGTACACATCTTATATATACTAGTACTACATTACATTTATTTGAGAGAAACACTCAGACTTGATACATACACACGAGAGGAAAGCAATAAACAAAGAGAAGTTCAAATGTTGGTATCTCATCTCAATTGGTGTCACCCAGTAGGGAAAGGCGGCACTACCTGTACAGAATTTTTAGCTGGGATTAATCTTTAGTTGGTACAGTCATTATGGGATAGCTGATAATAAAGAACTAAATAGTGACACAGATTTAGTTGTTTACTAGTAACTTTTCAACATTCATCATAACTAAATTTCCACACAAAAATGTCGATCCTTCTCCTTATAAACTACTTGATATATTTTACTCGATGATGAAGTTCTCCTCGTACTCAGAAAGTAAATAGTGAGATCATAGCCAATTCATTAGTAACTTCCAAAGCTTCAGTACTTTTCTTCTTTTTTGTATTACTTTTTTCTTAAGACTTCCTCGAAAAGGAACATTTCGCCTTGAATATTAGAGGTAATCGATTTGGAAATATTTTTTTTTTACCAATGCGAGTTATGAAAAATAGGACAATACCTAAATCTAACACTATAGTCTATCAAGGTAACTGTTTCTCTATCCCAATTACACTAGTTTTCAATTTCCTTTCACATTTTCTTTTCTTACATTAAGCTAACTTTTTAAACTACGAATTTCTTTCGTAATTTTACTTGACTTTGTTTTCCTTTTATTTCCCTTCTTATTTTGGACTATTATGTAAGTTACCCTTCAATTCAATTCTCTTCTTTCATTACAAGGGGACATGTTTGTATGGAAAATCCAGAATGCCCTTTTCTATTCATGTAATATGGCATGGAAAAAAGTAATTTCTATTCCTGAATAATAAGGAAATAATTTCTCCAGACGCATTAGCATGTTTGAAAAAAGTTGGATGCTTACCAACGCATAAACCTTGCTATGTCATTTTCCAAGAAATTTCAGCTTGATCTTCTTGATATTTGTCAGGACATCTTTCATGTTCAACCTCTCATTAGGAGATTCAGCTGTGCAATTCAATGCCAACTCCAAGATAGAGGATACACAATGCAACTGTTTCTTAAAATCGACCTCTTCAGGTTCCAATAAGGTGGCATCAACAACATTTTCTGGTGCAGCTGGTAATGAATTACATACCCAATTCCTCATGCTCAAATTTTCTTGAAACGGTTCATCATATGGCTTTCTTTTTGTGAAAGTTTCCATGAGCACAATGCCATAGCTGTACACATCACAACTTGTAGAAACTAATCCTGATGATCCATACTCTAAGCAAACATTACTGGACATATTAGTTTCTGTTAGCGGAAACGTGAAAATAAAGAACAAGGAAGAACAACAATATTTAACGTGGTTCGGATCAGAATGATCCTACGTCCACCAAAGAACAACTGCACCAGTATTTATTTCACTACAAAAAGAATACAAGTGAAATACTACAAGAGAGAGAGAGAGGAGATCAAATGCCTTAGAAGTTGAAAAGGCAAGTGAGAGGTGTGTTACAAATGAATTAAGAGCTACCTATTTATATAGTGAATTCTTCCTATTGATGTCATCCATGACATCACTATGTGTCATTGATGTCATCCATGACATTACTATGTGTCAAAATGTCAAGGTTTAAGATGTGAAACCATTTTATGGTTTACCTAAATTTCACCTACAAAGATACTATCTTGACATTTTATTTTGTACCAAAGAATTATCTTCCTACAAAATCTTCACATTAATTCATCTTCATTAGGTTTGTCTCCACAAGGACCAAACCAACTATTTTAGTTTCTTGACAAGCCAAATATATAAACCAAAGTTATTTCTATTAGGGAGATATGGAAAGTATTTAGAACTACTTTGAATAGACAAACAAAATAGAGCAAATGAAGGTACAACAGGAATGAATCAAGAGTAAGGCAATCGATTAAAATGATAGCAGCTTTCTGTTGCTTCGTCATTGTAGATGCAATAAGTTTAACATGTCATATTTTGAATTTTCTTATTTTTAATATTTCATGCAAAATCTTTGATATATTACAATAGAACCAATAAAGAAATTATGTAGTTTATATGACATACAATAAGACTTTATATAACGAAAGTCATCTGGTGCAATGTAGCCCATTGTAGCAAGTGTTTTAGTATGAACAATTGATTCCCCTTCTCCTAATAACTTGTTGATTAGTGCTTCAAAATAGTCGATTTGGTTCCTAGTTTTTAGCTAGTAAAAAAAGTAATGTTGTTCAGTTATTTAGCATTAAGTTGTTTGTTGTTTTCTAGTTGATAGGGTAGAGTTAGTGGGCATGTTTATCCACTCTCTTTTTAGTTGCTTATTTTTAGCTAAAGTTAGTTAGTTATAGGCCTATTTAACAGGCCATTGCTGTAACTATTCTGCTGCAATTAAAAGACTTCAAAAAATCTCCTTTCTCTGCTTCTGCGTTCTTTTTTATCCCCAACAATATTGTGGTATCAGAGCAATCAAGAAAGAGCAACCATTTCTCTGTTAACGCAGGCGAGATCAAACTAACTGGGCGATAGATTGAGAGTTTTCCATGGCAAGCAACGGTTCTAGTTCTTCCTCTCAGCCCCTGATTCCAATATTCAAAGGGGAAAAATATCATCTTTGGAGTCTCAAAATGAAGACAATATTTAAGTCTCAGGAGTTATGGGATTTGGTAGAGACGGGGTATGTTGAGCCAAATTCGGCACCGGCTCAACCTGACAATCAATTACGGGAGACTCGCAAGAAAGATGCAAAGACATTATTTCTCATCCAATCGACATTGGATGATGAAATTTTCCCCAGAATTGCAACAGCAGCAAATTCCAAACAAGCATGGGATACTCTAAAACAAGAATTTTTGGGCGACAAAAAGGTAATTACTGTTAAAGTACAAACACTTCGTCGTGAGTTTGAAACTTTGGCCATGAAAGAAAAAGAATCTGTGCAGGATTTATGTCTAGAGTGTCTGGAATTGTTAATCACATGAAAACATATGGTGAAAATGTTAGTAATGAAACGGTTGTGAGTAAGGTGTTGAGAAGTTTAACTAAAGGCTTTGACCATGTTGTTGCTGCAATAGAAGAATCTAAGGACCTATCTACTTATAATTTTGATGAATTAATGAGTTCATTATTAGCCCATGAAGTTCGAATCAGTAGGTCCTATGAAAAGGTAGAGGAGAAGACTTTTCAGATGAAGGGGGAGCCATTTTACAAAGGAAAATCAGAATATTCAGGTGGGCATGACAGAGGAAGAGGTGGTTATGAGGTCGAGGTCGTGGAAACAACAGGAAAAAGGCAAATTTGGTGAGCAACGTCAAAACAGAAATAACATTCTGTGTAGATATTGCAAGAAGTTGGGCCACATAGAAGCTGATTGCTGGGCCAAGCAGAAGGATGACCAAAAGCAAGCAAATTTCACAGAGGAAGTTGAAGAGGGGAGTAAGCTATTCATGACCCAATCTTCTGTCAATGATGGCCTTAATGGAGTGTGGTTTATGGACAGTGGGTGCTCAAACCATATGTCCGGAACAAGGTCACTGTTTAAAGAACTTGACGAATCCCAGAAAAGTGAGGTTCGACTTGGAGACAACAAGCCAATGAAGGTTGAAGGGAAAGGTACAATTGCCATAAAAACCACCCAGGGCAATGTAAAGCTTCTACATGATGTGCAATAGGTTCCTTATTTAGCTCATAATTTGTTAAGTGTTGGGCAATTGATAACTGGTGGTTACTCTATTTTGTTTGATGATTGTTGTTGCACTGTTTTTGATAAGAAATCTGGGCAGAGCATTGTCAATATTACCATGACACAAAATCATATGTTCCCTTTAGAAGTTTCTAGTGTGCAAAATTGTGTTTTAATTGCGAAAACTAGTGAAACTAGTTTATGGCATCTAAGGTATGGACATTTGAATGTTAAAGGGCTGAAGTTGTTAGGTCAAAAGAATATGGTTGTTGGGCTGCCTAAAATTGATGGTCTTCATTTCTGTGAAGGGAGTGTCTATGGGAAGCAAAGTAGAGTCTCATTTCCCGTAAACAACGCTTGGAGGGCTTCAAGTTGTCTTGAATTGGTGCACACTGATGTTTGTGGTCCGATGAGTACCGAATCCTAAGGTGGAAGTCGATATTTTTTGTTGTTTACTGATGATTATAACCGAATGAGTTGGGTTTATTTCTTGAAGTTCAAATCTGAAGTTTTTGAGAATTTTCGGAAATTCAAGGCATTAGTAGAGAAGCAAAGTGGATGTTCTTTAAAGGCTCTCCGTTCTGATAGAGGTGGCGAATTTACTTCTAAAGAATTTGATGATTTTTGTGAGAAAAATGATATTCACAGGGAGTTGACAGCCCCACACACACCGGAGCAAAATGGAGTGGCTGAGCGAAAGAATCAAACTGTGGTGGAAATGGCTCAAAGCATGATGAAAGAAACATAACTTCCAAAGACATTTTGGGTTGAAACAGTAGCAACAACAGTGTATCTTCTCAATATCTCACCGACAAAGGCAGTCATGAATCGAACCCCATATGAAGCCTGGAAGGACAGAAAGCCATGGATAAGCCATTTAAATTTTTTTGGTTGTTTAGCATATGCTTCGGATACTTCTCCATCTCGTCGCAAACTTGATGTGAAATAAAAAAAATGCATTTTTGTAGGCTATAGTCCTCAATCCAAAGCATATAAGTTGTACAACCCAATGAGTGGCAAAGTTATCATAAGCAGGGATGTTAGGTCCAATGAAACAAGAAGTTGGGCTTGGAATGAAAGAAATATTTCAGCACCAACAGATTCTCGCATTCCTGATGATGTACTCAAGTCACCTGTAGCTGAACAGTTGGCTCCAGTGACATCTGAAATTGTTGAAAAATCTTCAACAGAGCCAAGTTCACTAAGAAGATAAACAAGGGACATAAAACCAAATCCGAGATACTCTAATAACATGTATACTTCTTGTCAATTTTCTCTTCTTGTTTCAGATCCTATTTATTATGGAGAAGTAGTTGAAAAAGAAGAGTGGCAGCAAGCAATGATGGAAGAGATGAACGTTGTCAAAAAGAATGAAACGTGGAAATAGGTTAACTTACGAGATGGTAAGAATGTTATTAGCCTAAAATGGGTATATCGCACAAAGTACAATGCTGACGGATCTATTCAAAAGCACAAAGCTCGACTTGTTGCATAGCAGCAATGAGTTGATTTTGATGAAACATTCTCTCCCGTAGCACGCTTTGAAACGGTGAGAACTCTCTTAGCTCTTGCTGCTCAGCTCTCTTGGCCAGGTTACCAATTTGATGTCAAGTCTGCCTTCTTAAATGGAGACTTGGAGGAAGAAGTTTATGTTGCTCAACCTAAAGGTTTTGTTGTGAGCGGACAAGAAAGTAAAATGTATAGGTTGAAAAAGGCCTTATATGGGCTAAAGCAAGCCCCGCGAGCATGGTATAGCAAGATCAACTCTTATCTCCAGGAGAATGGATTTGAAAGAAGCAAAAATGAGCCAACTCTCTATGTAAAGAAGCGAGGTAAAGTTGATTTCTTAGTGATGTGTCTTTATGTAGATGATATGATTTATATGGGCTCTTGTGAATCTCTTATTGCTGAATTTAAGTCTTTCATGACGAAAATTTTTGAAATGACAGACTTAGGATTGTTGCACTATTTTCTTGGTCTTGAGATTAACCAAAGTTTAGAAGGCATTTTTGTCTCGCAAAGAAAATATGCAACTGATCTTCTTAGGAGATTTAACATGTTAGGTTGTAAGATAGCTTATACACCTATGAATGTAGATGAGAAGCTCATATCTGATGATGGTACGGGTTTGACGGATGCGCGTTGCTTTAGAAGTATAGTTGGAGGTCTGAATTATTTTTCGCACACATGGCCCAGCATAGCATTTCCTATTAGTGTGGTTTCCAGATTCATGCATAACCCAACAAAGCATCATTTGGGGGGCGTAAAGCGGATTTTACGATATGTTGCCGGAACAACTGATTTTGGAATCTGGTATTCTAAAAAATCAGATTTTAGACTGTTTGGTTTCAGTGACAGTGATTGGGCAGGTTGTCTGAATGATAGAAAAAGTACTTTCGGATACGCATTCTCTCTTGGTTCAGGTGTTATATCTTGGAGTTCAAAGAAGCAAGAAATTGTGGCCTTGTCGTCATCCGAAGCAGAATACATTGCTGCCACTGCATCATCTTGTCAAGCGGTTTGGCTAAAGAGATTACTTGCTGATGTATTTCAGGAGCAAGCTGATGGAACCGAGATTTTCTGTGACAACAAAGCAACTATTGCAATGACGAAAAATTCGGCATTCCACAACAGGACAAAGCATATTGACATTCGGTACCATTTCATCCGAGATCTGGTAGCAAGTGGAAGTATTATGTTGAAGCATTGTGGTACAAATGAGCAAGTTGCTGATATTCTAACCAAAGCACTTCCAGTTGGAAATCATGAGTACTTCAAATCACAGATGGGAGTGACAAGCTTTGAAGCAAGGGAGAGTGTTGATGAGTGCTTCAAAATAGTCGATTTGGTTCCTAGTTTTTAGCTAGTAAAAAAAGTAATGTTGTTCAGTTATTTAGCATTAAGTTGTTTGCTGTTTTCTAGTTGATAGGGTAGAGTTAGTGGGCATGTTTGTCCACTTTCTTTTTAGTTGCTTATTTTTAGCTAAAGTTAGTTAGTTATAGGCCTATTTAACAGACCATTGCTGTAACTATTCTGCTGCAATTAAAAGACTTCAGAAAATCTCCTTTCTTTGGTTCTGCGTTCTTTTTTATCCCGAACATAACTTGGTCAGAAATTATGTAGTTTATATGATGTACAATAACACTTAATATAAAGAAAGTTACCTGGTGCAATGTAGCCCATTGTAGCAAGTGTTTTAGTATGAGCAATTGATTCCCCTTCTCCTAATAACTTGGTCAGGCCAAAGTCACTCAAATGTCCAACCAACTTTTCATCTAGCAAGACGTTGCTAGGCTTCAGGTCGCTATGTACAACAATTGTTTCATAACCATGATGGAGATATTCCAAAGCAAATGCAACATCGATCATTATGTCTAATCTTTGGATCATATTCAAGAAGCGATCATCAGAATGTAACCACAGCTCTAGGCTTCCATTGGGCATATACTCAAGAAGTAATGCTTTAAAATCCAAGTTAGTACAACTGCTGATAACTTTGGTAAGATTTCTATGACGAAGGTTGCGTAAAACTTCACATTCAGCATCAAAGCTCTTTAATGCATCTTCAACCTGTAAATTAAACACTTTGATTGCCAAAGTCATCCCATTTTCAAACATGCCCTTGTAAACAGAGCCAAAACCTCCAGAGCCTAGCAAGTTGCATTGATCGAACCCTTGAGTTGCCCTTTCAATTTCAATGTATGAAATCCTGGCTAGTGTTGTTGGAGCAAAGGATTCGGTTTGAGTTGGAACATTTCTATTCCGACGTCTCCTTAACATAAACACAACGATTGAGCCAAGTACCATTACTGCAGCTCCCAGTGAGACAAGTATAATCAAAAGCAGTTTGCTTTTCCTTGAATGATGAAAAGACCTAGTCATACAAGGTTGGAAAAGCAAACCGCCGCATAACCCTTCATTTCCCATAAAAGATTGAGAGGTGAAATTGAGAAAAGGTCCTTTACTTGGGATTTCACCTTCTAATCTATTGAATGATACATTGAAATCCTTCAGATATCGAAGTGACTCTAATGATTTTGGAATCGTACCTGAAAGAACATTATTGGATAGATTGGCGGATTCCAAACTTATCGTTTTCCCGAGTGACTCCGGAATAGATCCTTGTAAGTCATTATAAGCCAAGGAAAGATAAAGTAGATTCTGCAAGTCTCCAACTGCAGTTGGAATACTTCCTGAAAGATGATTCCTGGACAGAACTATGGATGTTATGGCTTTCAACTTTCCTAACTCTGGAGGTATAGAACCAAGCAAGGAATTATTTGACAAGTGAAGCACCAAAAGATCTTTGAGGCTCCATAGACTCATGGGTATGTTAGTGATCCTATTTGAATTTAGATAAATATTTCTCAAAGACGTTGCATTACCAATGCAAGATGGTATCGGGCCCGAAATCCTATTATAAGACAAATCAACGTAGCCCAACTCGGGTAATTTGCAAAGGCACTGGGGCAAGGGTCCACTTAATCTATTATAAGCAAGATTTACCCTTTGAAGAATGTGTAAGTCGCATAATGTTGTTGTCACTGATCCAGTGAAGTCATTGCCGGATAGGGACAAACTGTTTAAGTTGCTTAAATTCCCAATTCCTAATGGTATCTGACCCCTAATTTCACATCTATCTAAATAAAAGTTGATAATAGAAGTGGAGAGATTGCCAATGTATTCTGGAAGAGCAGCATTCAGAGGATTATCCCTTAATTCTACTTCTATCAAAGATGTGCAGGTCGCCAATGAAGCAAAGATACTTAGATGCGGAGATGATAAGATATTATTGGACAACACCAGAGATTCAAGATGCCTCAAATCCCCCAATGAGTTAGGAATTTGGCCACTGAATTTGTTATCACCAAGATATAATCTCTTGAGATATGAAGAATTGGAGATTGAGGTGGGTATAACTCCACCAATGTTGTTATCACCAAGATTCAAAAGCTCCAGATTTGTCCGCCAGTAGCCTGAAGCAGATGGAAGACTACCCGAAAGGTTATTGACTGCAATTGACACCACTCTTAGCGTAGAGATATTGAAGAGCTCTTTCGGTATGGAACCACTGATGAATTGATTATATTGCAAAGCAAGTATCTCCAATTTGTGAAGATTCCCAATCTCTCTGGGTATAACACCTGACACATGAAAAAGTATATCCAGCTTAAATTTAATAATAACTTAAATGCTCACTCAACTTTTGATATGATTTTTTTATTAAACTTTATTGAAATGAATTTATATATATAATTTCAATACATTTAGAAGTCCTAAATATTAGGATGAAAATTATAAGTACAATTACCAATAATAACATGTAAAACAATAATAGTAAAAAAAGTTGTAAAAACATTATGAAACTCTTTTTTTCAAAATTACAATATTTTTGAGTTTATTAAAAGTGTAAAATAATGATGTGAAAACGAAAAATATAAATGAAGACAGTAACAATTTTCAATAAAAAATATATTAAACAAATGGGACCCCAATCACCATTCATTTTGATATTAAGAAAATTAACGTGAATTAGTACTCTAGATATATCATATAATTCAAATAAACAAAGGATTTATAAAGAGTAATATCCCAATCGATTTTAAAGTCCTAAATATAGAGAAATATTAAAAATGTACTTTTATATATTTATTTTATCATGGTTCTATGCATATATTTTAAAAGAAAATCTTTCTTTTAATATATTTATTTTTATTATTAACTAATAAATATTTTTAAGTTGAATAAAATTATAATTACATGTAAATCTTAAGAATATACCATACATATATAGTATTTTTCTTGGAATGACTTTTGAGTGAAAAACTAAAAATAGAAATATTAAAGAGCACTATTAGAGAAAAGTGAAACTTCTATTAGCGTAAAGATATTGAAGAGCTCTTTCGGTATATTACCACTTAGCATATTAAATTGCAAATAAAGTGTCTCCAATTTGTGAAGATTCCCAATCTCTCTTGGTATAACACCTGACACATGAAAGAATATATGTAGATTAGTTTATTTGATTGCATCAATATGATATAATATATAGAGTTCATAAATCAATAATTAATTCCATGCCTAGCACTATTCCGGCTGGATAACCAACAAGACCATATTATTACTTGAAAATTACCTGATAAATTGTTGGTATTGAAATTAAGTATCCATAGTGATGATAAGTTGGATATGCTGCGCGGTATTGAACCCACCATGTGATTGTTCTCCAATTGTAATTGCTGCAACTTTCGTAAATTACCAATCTTTGCTGGAATTGTGCCTGCAAATTTATTTTGACAAATGGCAAACAAACTTGCAAACTTTTATGCTCTTGCTCAAGGTGTTAATTCTCAATTTAACAAACTTTGATGCTTAACCTCATGCAAAACCGACCTACAAAACAAGTTTTTACACCAATTTCCCCTGTTTCGGGTCGTCTTTAATTTTTGTTTTAGTTATTCATTTAATGAAAATGTATCGATCCATCAACATAAGTTTAGAGAACTTTTGACTTCCTCGATTAAGTTCTGTACAAATCATTACATACTTGGTAATTTAATTTGATGTAGAGGATATCACATATTTTTTACCCTTGTGCCAAAAGTGGATCACTGCAAAAAAATTTATACTAATAGCCATATTATGTAATATTAGAGTTGACTCTTATGATTATCTTTATCTTTTTATATCTCCAAGGTAAGTGTGGAAAGACGAGTATTTTATTTGCATTACAGCATTGTAGAAGTATCTGCTTTGAAGTTTTCATTAAATTTAACATAGATTTAAGGCTTAAGTCATTAACGGTCACTTAAAGTTGTTTACATATTTTACTTGAACACCTCCACTAAGACTTGTATCTACTGAACATCCTCATTAGTCAAAAAGTATACCTGTATATGAAATATGCAGACAGCTTGGTATCGTTCCAATTTCATATATATGTACTAGGGAATCCTTTAGCTGCTATATCTTTTGTGGTCTACTGTCTCGATTTTTGTGTATGATAATGAAGTAGTAGCATACTACATCTTGCTGGTGTCCTAATTGATCAACTTATTTTCCTGGTTCTGGTTGGAGTACGGTACATGCATCTGTTCACCAAATATTTTGTGCTGGAGGATCCTTTCGGCTATCTCAAAATTCAAATCATTGAGGTATCATGAAAAAGCCTGACCAACTTATTCATACTTGAATATTCTAAACAAGAGCTCATAGATCAATACTTCATTACCCGTGGTTTCAGATTTCGGATTATATCGATCCATTTCCATTGTTGAAATGATTTGTTTGAGAATTGTTATGATAGTTTTGTTGAGTATTAATTGTTTTGAGTTTCTTACCATAAATGAGTTTTCCTTTTTCTAAAAGGACAACACAAAGTCTCCATATATATGGCTAGTCTTTTTCTTGTTCATCGAGGACGTAAGTCGATTGACTGAACCACGTTAAATCTTTGTATTTTTTGGTATATTTCTCATTTTATCTTCTTACGGTCTTTCGAGGTTTGGTTTGCTAGCTTCCACATGGCATCTGATTATTTCAGTGCTAACAAGTTTTGGCTTTGTTATGTTATGTTACAGCGAAGCATGCATCTTCCATATAGATGCTTAGTTACTAAATATAATAGCTTCCTAAGTTGTAAGAATATTTTAGCTAGAATAGCACGCACCTGCATTATCTAATTTAATGCTAGTAATCTTAAAGTAAAGAGTTAATTATGTACTGAAGTGCTCTTTAAATCTGGTGGGCGTAACATATGCAAAGTAGGATGTTATATATTCACATTGAGAAAGTCCGAAGAATGTACCTTGCAAGTTGTTTCCCCCAAGGATTAAGAACTCAAGCCTCTCCAAGTTCACAATTTCGGGTGGAATAGTGCCACTGAAGCTATTGTATGACAGCGACAAATCATACAATTCTGTGCAGTTAGACAAACCTGTTGGAATTTGACCATTCAAGTTGTTGGAAATGATTGAAATGCTCTTTATTTTTTGAAGACGACGACATATATCTACAGGAAGACTCCCTGATAATTGATTATATGTGAGAGCTAAAATTTCCAACGAGGAAATATTGTTGAAAATGGAGAATGGAATTGAGCCAGTAAGTTTGTTACTGACTAGAACCAACTCCTTTAGCTTCTCAAGGTTACCAAAATCTTTGGGAATCTCTCCACTGAAGTTATTGTTTGCGAGATTCATCACCTTCAATCGACGTAAACGAGACAAATCTCGAGGGAGGTCTCCTTGGAAATTATTACTACTTAGATCGAGTGAAATGAGAAACGAGAGGTTTCCCAACTGTGGTGGAATGTTTCCAAGAATGTTCAAGTTGGATACATTTAGTGCTCTCACCCTATGGTGGCGAGAGCCGCAAGTGACTCCAATCCAATCACAAACTGAAGCTTGAGAAGACCAATTATGGGTTAAGGGATGAGAAGAGTTTAGAGTAAAGCTGGCTTTTAAGGAAAGTAGAGCTAATTGATCAGTGTTTATGTTAATTGCGGCGATGCATGTCTCTAAGAAATAGAGGTGCAAGAGTAGAAGTGAAATAAAGAAAGAGTAGGCTTTCTCCATGTGATTGCTAGTATAAGGAACAAAGTATATATTCAGCTACAAATTAAATAACGTTGCTAAGCAATGGGTACCTTATTATAAAGGAACAAAAGCATTGCAGTAGATAAAGGGTTGTAAATTTTCCAGAGTCTGGTAAATTGACTTTAGTAAAGTTAGTCCCTAAGTCTTCATTAGTGTCTTTTGATTCTCTTTGTTTTGAGATAATATGTTATTTCATCAGACATTTTTACTATAGTACTAAAATTTCCTCTTGATTTTATTATTTATAAAATATAAAGTAAAGTCGATCTTTTAGCATGTTATAAATAATAATGTGGTTCATTTTAACTTTCATCAAATAGATTGTTATTTTTATTGATTCAACACTTGTAAGACGACTTTAAATGCATTCAAATTTGAAATAATATATCTAAACATTAAAAATTATAAACTAATTTTAAATATATTAACAAAGTAGATTATAATTTATTATTTTTTTATGTATTATAGCTTTTAATGTTAAGATATATTATTTCAAATTTGAGCTTGTAAATATTTTATTTTGTATTTAGATCGAAAGTTACAATTACATCGTTATAGATTTCAGATCGGAAGTCAACAATCTACTTCGTAAACATTTTGTTTTTTAATTCAGCTTGACTGTAGCCTTTATTCTTATAAATTTAACATATTGAATGTTAACATTTCAATGAAAGTATTTTGTACTCATGTGAATTTTACCATCGTTTTGAAGATTCTTATTCATTTAACATTTTTGATTCTAGCCTATTACATATGACAGTGAAAATATATTTAATCTCTTTTTCAATCATTATATAATTGTAAGAAAACCAGAAACACCAAAAACCATCCTTTTTATTGATTTAATTTATAGATTTAATAAACTAACATAATTGATTTAGCTATTTTTAATGAAAAATTAAATCAAATCAAACCAAGCTACTCCCTCCGTTTCACAAAGAATGACCTGGTTTGAGTTGGCACGGAGTTTAAGAAAATAAAGAAGAATTTTCTATTTTGTGGTCCTAAATTAAAGTTATGTCAAATGTACCAAAATGCCCTTTAATCTTGTGGCCTTAAACATGCCATGTGGAAAGTTGAAACTAAAATGTTGCCAAAAAAGGAAATAGGTCATTCTTTTTTAAACAAACTAAAATGGAAAGGAGGTCATTGGGTATCTTATTATCAAGGAATAAAAGAGGGCCAAGCAATGTCGTAGATAAGGGGTTGTAAATTTTCCAGAGTGACTTGACTTTATGTGCCATATCAAAGAGCAGTGCATGGAAAATTAGTTGGTCATAAATGTTCAAGAGTCAAAAGACTCTGATTTACTAGGTCTTCTCAGAGAGTTTTTTTTTCCAACAAGGCATTAAATTCAGTGATTGAGTAGGGTGGGAAGAATTAAAAATATTCTTTTTACTGTATATTTTCTTGTATTTTATTAATAAGCAAAAAATACAAATTTATATAATTTACCTAAAACTAATCTAGTTCGAACAATACTAGAAAAATTAGTTTTGAATAGTAATTGTTGAAGTTTATGACCATCTCATAGTAATACTGATCTTTACGTGAGCTCTTATTATGTTTAAAGGTTTTATTATTATTTCCTGTTTAAATCATATGAAGAGCATACCTTTCGAATGTTATGCATTGCCTTTCCTTGTTTTTTAGCTTTACTTATTATCAAGGACATAGGGCCAAGCAATGCCGTAGATCCAATGGGGTTGTAAATTTTCCACAGTTGGTCGACTTGACTTTATTAAAGTCTTTCCCAAAAAAGGGTGTTTAGGAGTATTAATTTGTGAATGGCTCAATCAGCCTATGTTACATACTTTTCGTCACGAGGAAATTATTTTCTCAACTTTAACCAAAGACATACCATGTTAATCAATAAGATTCTGTTTTTATTAGTTTTGAAAGATGATTAATCAGTACCACTATATTTTGTCAGTATACTAATGCTGAGGGATTCATATCTTGTAAAGTTTATATATCTAAACAATAACGATCACTAAGATTGTACAAGGCATTGTTTGAGTTATTTGAGAGGAACACTCAAACTTAATACACTCAAATTTTTCAAGAACATCATTAGTGAAGAAATTCATGTTTGATCTTCTTGATATTTGTCAGGACAGATTTCATGTTCAACCTCTCACTAGGAAAATCAGCTGTGCAATTCAACGCCAACTCCAAAATAGAGGACAGACAATACAACTTTTTTGTGCAATCAGTCTCTTCTTGTTCCATTAAGGTGACATCAATAATGTCCTCCGGTGCAACATATATTGAATTATATACCCAATTCCTCATGCTCAAATTTTCTTGAAACATTTCATCATATGGCCTTTTTCTTGTGAAAGTCTCCATGAGCATAATGCCATAGCTGTACACATCACAACTTGTAGACAACTTGTAGAAACTCGTCCTGCTGATCCATACTCTAAGCCAATGTCACTGGAATAGTTAGTTTCGATGGGTCGATCGATCATATAAACCAAAATTATATCTATGTAAAATAACACTTTATATGCCATAATAAAAGGATTTAAAGAAAGTTACCTGGTGCAATGTAGCCCACTGTTGCAAGTGTTTTAGTATGAGCAATAGATTCCCCTTCTCCGAATAACTTGGCCAGCCCAAAGTCACTCACGTGTCCAACCAACCTTTCGTCTAGCAAGACATTACTAGGCTTCAAGTCACTATGTACAACGACTGTTGCATAACCATGATGGAGATACTCCAAAGCTGATGCAACATCAACCATTATGTCTAATCTTTGGATTATGTCCAAGAAGTGATCATCAGAATGTAACCATTTCTCCAGGCTCCTATTGGGCATGTACTCTAGAAGTAATGCTTTAAAATCCATGTTAGTACAACTGCTGATAACTTTGGCAAGATTTCTATGGCGAAGGTTGCGTAGAACTTCACATTCAGTATCAAAACTCTTGAATGCACCTTCAATCTGTAAATTGAACACTTTGATTGCCAAAGTCATCCCATTTTCAAACATGCCCTTGTAAACAGAGCCAAAACCTCCAGAGCCTAGCAAGTTGCTTTGGTCGAACCCTTGAGTTGCCCTTTCAATTTCAATGCATGAAATCCTCACTAGTGTTTTTGCAGGGGGGAATTCAACTTGAGTTGGAACATTTCTATTCCCACGTCTATTTGACATCAACATAACGACGGAGCCAAGTCCCATCAATAAACTTGCCAATGAGACAAGTATAATCAGAAGCAGTTTGCTTCTCCTTGAATGATGAAAACGCCTAGTCATACAAGGTCGAAAAGGCAAGCCACCGCATAACTCTTCATTTCCCATAAAAGATTGAGAGGTGAAATTGAGAAAAGGTCCTTTACTTGGTATTTCACCTTCTAATCTATTGAATGATACATTGAAATCCTTCAGATATCGAAGTGACTCTAATGATTTTGGGATCGTACCTGAAAGAATGTTGTTGGATAGATTCGCCGATTCCAAACTTATCATATTCCCAAGTGACTCTGGAATAGATCCTTGTAAGTCATTATAAGCCAAAGAAAGATAAAGTAGTCTCTGCAAGTCTCCAACTGTGGTGGGAATACTTCCTGAAAGATGATTCCTGGACAGATCTACATATGTTATGGCATTCAAATTTCCAAAATCTAGAGGTAAAGAACCAATCAAAGAATTATTCGACAAGTCCAGCACCAAAAGATCTTTAAGACTCCATAGACTCAAGGGTATGCTAGTGAGCCTATTTGAATTTAGATAAATATTTCTCAAAGAGGTTGCATTACCAATGCAAGATGGTATCGGACCCGAAATCCTATTATAAGACAAATAAACCAAGCCCAAGGATGATAATTTGCAAAGGCAGTGGGGCAAGGGTCCACTTAACCTATTATCGTCAATTTCTACCTTTTGAAGAATGTGTAAATCACATAATGTTGTTGGCACTGATCCAGTCAAGACATTTCCGAATAGGGACAAAGTGCTTAAGTTACTTAAATTCCCAATTCCTAATGGTATCTGACCCCTAATTTCAGAAAGAGATAAATCAAATATTTCCATAGAAGTGGAGAGATTTCCAAGGGAATCTGGAAGAACACCATTCAGAGGATTATCCCGTAACTTTACTTCTTTCAAATATCGACAGTTGGTCAAGGAAGAAAAGATACTTAGATGCGGAGACGATAAGGTATTATTGGACAACACCAGTTTTTCAAGCTGTCTCAAATCCCCCAACGAGTTCGGAATTGGGCCACTCAACTTGTTATCCTCAAGAAATAATCTCTTTAGATTTGAAGAATTGGAGATTGAGCTGGGTATAAATCCACCAATGTTGTTTACAGAAAGAACCAAAAGCTCTAGATTTGTCCGCCAGTAGCTTGAAGCAGATGGAAGACTACCTGAAAGGTTATTGTATCCAAGTGACATCCTTCTCAATGTAGAGATATTGAAGAGCTCTTCTGGTATGGAACCACTTAACTGATTAAATTGCAAATAAAGTATCTCCAATTTGTGAAGATTCCCAATCTCTCTTGGCATAACACCAGCCACATAATACAGAGCAAAGACAGAGTTTATCCGGATTAAGTTTATTTGATTGCTCCAGTTTACCAAACATTGAATCAGTTCACATATCAACAATTAATTCTATGCATGATGCAAGAGTACTAATCAGTACCTGATAAATTGTTTGTGTTAAAATTAAGCAACAATAGTGATGATAAGTTGGATATGGTGCGTGGTATTGAACCCACGATGTGATTGTTCTCTAATTGTAATTGCTGCAAGTTTCGTAAAGTACCAATCTTTGCTGGAATTGTGCCTGCAAATTGCCAACCAACTTGCAAACTTATGCTGTAGCTCAAGGTGTTAATTCTTGATAGATATAGCACCTGGGCCTAACTCAACATCAAAAGCTAGCTTAGTGTCCAAGTCCATATAAGTAGACCAAAACAACCATCCCCCACCGATGAGGGAGACTTAACGATTCTCAATTAACAATTTCAAAACTAGACTCATGCTAAAAGGATTTTGAATAGATAAACTTTGTATTCACTTGCTAGTTTAGATTTAAGTAACTCACACAACTTCTTTTAGTAAAATACCTTGCAAGTTGTTTCCCCCGAGGTTTAAGCTCTCAAGCCTCTCCAAGTTCAGAATTTCTGGTGGAATGGTTCCAGTGAAGATATTGTATGACAATGACAATTCATACAGTTCCGTGCAGTTAGATAAACCAGGTGGAATGTTACCACTCAAGTGGTTGGAAATGATTGAAATGCTCTTTATTCTTTGAAGACCGCGACATATATCTACAGGAAGACTTCCTGATAATTGATTATGTGTGAGATCTAAATTTTCTAACGAGGAAATATTGAAAATGGAGAATGGAATAGAGCCAGTAAGTTGGTTTTTGAATAAAATCAACTCCTTCAGATTCTGAAGGTTGCCAATATCTTTGGGAAAATCGCCTTGGAGATGATTGTATCTAACACTGAGAGTTTCTAACATAGACAGGTTAGAAATAGAAGCAGAAGGTATATTAGTGAAACTGTTGTTATCAAGAATTAACATCTGAAGCTCAGAATAGAAACCAAACCACGTTGGAATCTCTCTACTGAAATTATTGAATCCGAGATTCATTATCTTTAATCGACGTAAACGAGACAAATCTTGAGGGAGGTCACCCTGTAAATTATTTCTGCTCATATCTAGAGAAACGAGAAACGAGAGGTTTCCCAAATGTGGCGGAATGGACCCATAAATGTCCATGTTGGATACATTTAGTGCAGTCACCCTATGGTGGCGAGGGTCGCAAGTGACTCCAATCCAATCGCAAACAGAAACTTGAGAAGACCAATTTTGGAATATTAAAGGATGAGAAGAGTTTAGAGTAACTTTGTGTTTGAAGGCAAGAAGAGCAGATTGATCAGTGCTTATGTTTGTGGCAATGCATGCCGCTAAGAAGCAGAGTAATTGAAAGATAACAGAAACAAATTTCTCCATGAGGGAGGTTTGTTGTAAGTATTAAAATAGGGATAAAAATATATTTTAGTATAAGCTAAGGTGTAGTGTTATAAAAAATATATTATTACAATTGATCAAAAGGTGGGTCCAAGTCCTAACAAACAACCAAAATCCAAAAGTTGTTAAATTCAGAGCAGACCTACCACACGTTTTTAAAATTTTTTGATTTCACAGTCCGTATGGCATTATTGAGCCTGTCGGCTGTCTGGACATAAATTTATTTGTTTTTTCGAAAAGCATTATTTGTTTATACATTAGAATGATGTTTTAATTATTTTTTAAGATGAATTTTCAAAATTTGACTAATTTTTCAAGAAAATGTCTTCCTACTCAGAAAAGCAACTTCATTTTTTTAAAAGTGAATTGAAAGTCCAAACATAGTTATACATTATTTATACAATATTTATATATTATATATACATATCAATACATTACATATATATATTATCATTTTGTTGAATTTTTTTTTATCAGTATATATTGGTAAGTAACCCTTTTTCTGTATGCTTTGAGGGGATTAATTTACCCCAAATATTCCTTTGGCCAATAGTCATTTATTTGTTTTACGTCTCCATCACCATGGAGTACCCTTTTTCCCACTTAGGGCATGTTTGAAAAGCCATCATGTAATTGAAATTTGATGTAATTATACTCTTTGAAATATTGGTAGACCAAGTAATCACTTGGTAAAAGAGAAATTGGGTGTAATTGAAGGGTAGTACACTCCTCAATTTTCAAGGGAGAGTTAGAAATTGAGTGTAATTACACCATGTAATTACATGAAACTTTTTTAAATTATTTTCTTCCTTTTATTTATATTTGTATTTTAAAAAAAAACTATTTTTGTTATTTTAATATCTTCTAAAATATATATTTTTTATTTTTTATATCCTTCACATTCTTAACCATTACTTTTTCATGTGATTTCATTCAATTTTTCGTATTATCTACTTATTTATTCTATTTTTTTTTCATGAGAATAATTTTGTTAGTACTCTAATTTTTAAATTAAGGTAGACTTCATTGTTGAATAAGGCTATAGACTTACATTTTTCTTTTATTTTAAATCATATTTATGTACGTTACGTTGAAATTTGACATAAGAGTATTATGTTAATTTTTTTGTTTTGAATTTAGAAATTATATTATATTTTCGATTTTATTTGTTTTAGTAGTATTGACTTGACATTTCACATTGCAAGTCATTTATTTTTTAGTTAAACTTGATAGATCATCTTTATGTGAAATGTTTTAATAATTTTATGAAATTATATTTTATAATATTAACATTTTTGTCAAACATGCATTTCATGATGTTCATAAAAATCTTATGTTCTTAGTTTTTATGATTAATTTAATTAAAATTTACTAATTTAAAAAAATATAAATCAATTATTTTTATAATATTAATTAAGAACATATGTTTATTAATTAATATATTTTCAAAAGACAATATATATCCTAAATATTTAATTTAATATCATTTATAAAGACCCTTACTTGTATAATAAGAATTTTTAATTTTAGGTAATCAACTTTTATTTTTGAAATTTAATATAAACTTATGATTGCACTTGTGCAATCAAACAGTACACTTATAATTACACTATAATTACATTATGACAAACAGACAGGTCAACGTAATTACTAAACTGGTACACCAATTCTAAATACCACGTGGTTTTCCAAACAGACCCTTGATCTTTTAAGTACACTTCTTATGGCAGATTTGAAATTAAATTGAAGATACCTCACTCTACAATACACAATCTTGTATAAACAAGAATTTATCAGCTAAAGTAGTTTCTCCTTTTTTTAAATAAAATAAAATAAAATAGGTAGCTGCATGCCATTTAATTTTTTGAACATAGCATTAACTGCAATTTACATTTTTTCTTCCATTTAATATATTGCCAATAAAACATTTATAGGTATGAAGTAAATTTTCTTAATATATATAGAGTTTAAGCAAAATCTATTGAATCGTGTGAACCCATACATCATATTGTGGATCCGCCCATGTCGATCCAGAATTGCATTTGGACTTAATTGATCATACAACCCCTTAAAACAAGATCAAGAAAATACAAATTCATCTAATTTGCCAAATACAAAATGGCTCGTGCCCACATACAATTAGTAGGAAGTAGGAACTTCATAAAAAAGAACTAGTTCTAATGGTACTCGAAAAAGTTAAGTTCCTATATATAAGGGTGTGTTTTAATTTTCTCATGTTCGATTAGTCAAAAAATTTATGAAGTTCCTTAAAAATGAGGAAATGACTTCTCTAATGGAAGTAGGGAAAACAAGTTCCTATTCCACATTAATTGTGTCCTCTCCCCCCTCCAACACACCTCATCTTCGCCCCACCTTTTTTATCTACATACCGAATACAGGAAAATTTCTTCGGGACCAAATTGATTGTTGTGGGGAGAGCATTGAGTCAGCCTTGAGTATTACATTAATTTTTGATCACTCCATGTTTAATCGAATTTGGCATTGTTTATTCAGTTCAGATATTGAAATTTTCAACAGGGAAAAAAGGTTAAGAGTAGTATCACATAGATGGAAATGTGCCTACTTGGGCGAAAAATGTTCTGAAGTACTCGGCGCGACTTCCAAAGGGAAACAATGCCAAGAGAAGCATGTGTAGAGTTCAAAATATTACTAACAGTACAGAATCCATCATGTAAGGATTGCACGCCATGGGCAAGTGTTGGAACCTTGTGACACGTTTGGGGGGAGATACTCTGCAGGCCACCTCAGCAAATATTTGCCCCCTGTAACATGGCACACCATGGAGCAAGTGCCGTGAGTGTTAGTCGTGTGAACAACAAGCATTCACGTTGAGCATCTGGCAAATGGGGAATTCAGGAGGCTACGAACATAGACAGATGCTGCATTACAGTTCCCTAGAGTGTCCTAGGAGTTTGGGAGAGGGCTTGGGGTGACCCAAAGGGCCTAGTTATAGGTTAAGGGCAGTATGCATGCCACAGGTGGAAGTACCTCATGTTCTTGAGCTATAAGTGGAATCTAGGGATTGATGCAGAGAGATATACACATCATCAAGAGGGCCAAAACATGTCAACTTTTGGTTTGTTTTTTTTAAATTTCAAGCATATATCAGGGAGTATGCTTGGTGACTCTCTTCTAGCCTTCAATGTGTGCTGACAACAAGCCGCACCAAGCTGAGCAGCCTTGAAGGCACCTGCCCAGATTACTAGGTGTGTCAAAGATCCCCAATATTGTCTAGGGAACTATGCGGGTGGTGCATAGCCTCATTGCAAGTGTTTGTTGCACAAAAGCACCAAAAGTTGCCATTTTTGGCAATGGTTATGCCCCTGGCCCATCTTTATGAAGGATAAACACATTTGCGATCGAGGCTCCATTCCTAGAGTCTCATGTGTTGTCTGTCTTGTTAGCTTTACTTGGGTTTGGCTTTTTGAGCAAACCCTCGAATGTGAAGCAGAAAATATATTGTTAGAGGGGGGCAAAAACAACTGCATATAGTGAAGGTTGCTTATTATATCTGAGAAACTATGATAGATTAGATATAGAACTACCATAGGAATGTTTATGAAACACAAACAAGAAAAAGTACCACATATATGTTGGAATTGCTGCATTTACTTCAGTTCAGCTATGTGCCTGTTAGCTCTATCTTGCCTTTTCTTCTATAGAGTTGAAGCCTTCCTTTTCTTCTTTGATTGATTGAGAACAGGCTTGAAACCCTTAATCGATACAAGGCTCTCAGTATAGTAGAAAACTGAACGAACAGAACTTGTTCCTATTACCCTCAATTCTTTTGTTCTCAGGTTGAACAAGAACGGCATGTTTGGATGATTTTTAACTACTATATCTCCACTAGTAAGACCCCAATGCGTAGAAAACTCAAAACCCATGGCAAAGGTGAACTTCTTTTGCCATACTTCCTCTCCACTGCTACCACCTACAATCATCCAAACCTCAAGACTCCCCTTGAATTCATTATGTGAAGTGTATGCAAGCAATGCAAGTGACCCATGATAGTTTATGGCCCTAAAACTTTGAGATTCAGTTACCATTACTTCTGGTACTGGAATTGTGCTGAACCTCTCTCTCCTCAAATCAAACGAGGCGATAACAGTGTAGGGGGGTACAATTGTGCTTCCAATAACCCAGTAAGTAAACCCTTCAACAATTACATCACAGCTGCAGCTAGTCATGTTTAAGCAATATTTAGTCTTCACATCTCTCCAAGATTCCAATTTGGTTGAGTAAACCTCAAGTATAATCGATGACCTACCTCTCCCATAGTTTAGAATCCTCATGACCTTGTAATCATCAGAATTCTGTTCATACCCAAAACCCACACTGACATAACATTTGCTTGCCTCTTTAAGGTTCATGTTTTGCGTAGGGAGAATCTTGAATTGATTTATCGAAGGGTTCCATAGACAAATCAATTTACGGGAACAAGTAGTAGTTAGACAGATCAAGCCATTGATTGAACCTACAACAGAATACTTAGACATACAGGGTTCAGTAAGCTTTATCAAGCATCCCGGATTGCGTATACTGATCAAACAGTTTCTCTCCCCAGTCTGAACAAGGATACGATGGTTATCAGGGTCTGAACTAAACCTCTTGAGCTGCGCATAGATGAACCAGGGGGTCGAAATCAGAGTGCGCCAGTCTTTACATACAACCTTTAGTTGCAGCAGAGTTTTAACTGGTAATCTTGAAAAAATATCCCCAAGAGTCTCTTCAGCAAGAAACGAAATATCGGAAATTTGTCTTGCCTTCTTCATCTTCTAATTATTAAGGAAAATCAAGATTCTATTTCTCGTTGAGACAATCAATCAAACAGTTTGTATGCAGAAAATACAGTTGCCCAAATCTTCAAGAAATTGTTGCTGAGGATGATTTGATGAGGGGAAGAAACACACACTCTCTCCGGTGAGAATTCTTTGTTTTTCTGGGAACAATTCTTTTTTAATTCTTTATGGGTGGAAAGTCTTAAGGTATTTTGACATGGGAAGTTTTTCCCCAATTACATTTTTGCTATAATATGTTCTATTGAATTCATACTCTTGTCCCTGTAATGTATGATGGGAACTGAACCTATCAATCAAAATTAAATTTTGAACCACATATTTAAGAAAAATTTTATTTTGCGCGAGGTACAACCAACAAAACTTATATGAGACTTTACTAACTTTTTGACATGTGTATTGTGGGGCCCAAATTGTCCTTTAAAGCTGTAAATGAAAGAGAGAGAGTGTAAAGCTTAAGGGGAGAGTGAAAGAAAATTGTGGGATCTACATCAAGTTCTATTAAATAAATTAAAGTGGTGTATTGAATGTAGAAAAGTGCACAGTAAAAAAGTAATGAAGGGAATGAGAAGTCATTTGATATGTATATTGAAATTTACTGATTAAAAACTATTTTAATAAAAGTATCAAATAAGATATCAATGCCCATATTGAAGTTTCATTAATTTACTATTCTTAGAAAAAAAATATAGTACAAAAACGAATTTAATACAAATTTTATACGATTTAATAGAAGTATAATATGTAGAAGTTTGACTAATTTGCTCCAAATTAAAACGAAATTCGTACTATATAATGTTGTTATTCATCTAACATCATTAAGATAAAAGCAATACTCTAGTAATATGCTCGTTATAGCATAAGATACTTTTTTAAATTTTCCCTTTGTTATATTTTTCAAGTCTTTTTCTCAGTTCATATACCAAATATCCATTTTTAAAGGTAATGCGAGTTTGAAGACAATAAAATATACACAAATCTTATTTTATCTTGTAATATATAACTATTTTTAAAAGTAACGCGAGTTTGAAGAGAATAGAGTGCATACACATTTTATCTTATCTTGTAATATAAAAATAATATTTTTTAATAGATCATCAACTCAACACTTAAATAAATATGGATATGAAATAAAAATAAAAATATTGGTCCGCTGATAATATGACTTTCTCGTTACTTTTTACTGTGCACTTTTCCACTTTCAATACACCACTTTAATTTATTTAATTGAATTTGATGTAGACCCCACAATTTTCCACTTTCCACTTAAAATTTACACTCTCTTTCTTTCAGTCACATCTTTAAAGGACAATTTGGGCCCCACAATACGCATGTCAAAAAGTTAGTAGAGTCTCATACAAGTTTTGTTGGTTGTATGTCGCTCAAAATAAATTTTTTCCATATTTTCACTACCAAAAAAGCTTATATATTTGTACTTCCTCCGGCAAATAATAGTTGTAAAAGTTATCCAACAATGTTTCTCCAATTTAAAAAATCAAGAGATAATTTACTTTTGTGCCTATTTTACCTTACTATTAAATACTATGTATCATGTAATACATTTCTCAAAACATTAAATTTAACAAAGTCAAATGATAATATAGTAATATTACTCCTATTATTTATTGTTTCTTAAGGGGGTGTGCCAAGTCAATAGTGGATAACTATCGTTGGACAAAAGGAGTATTTCGGGAAAAGGCTCAAATATGTCATTGAATTTTGAGAAAATGCTTATTTATGTCATCTGTTAAAAGTTTGGCTCATGTATGTCATTTTCGTTTGAGAAAAGGCTCATCCATGTAATTATTTGTTAACTGAAATGGCATAAATAAGCCAAATTTTTAACAGATGAAATAGATGAGTCTTTTCTCAAAGTTCAATGGCATATTTGAACATTTTTCCTTTTTTTAAAATGGTATAATTAATGAGGTGTCCGAATCATAATGACCACGTGTAAAAAATGATTTTGCAAAACCAAATCTATTTTTAGTTAACAAATAATGACATGGATGAGCATTTTTTTCAAACGAAAATGACATAGATGAACCAAACTTCTAACGGATGACATAGAAGAGCCTTTTCTCAAAGTTCGATGACATATTTGAGCCTTTTTCCTTGTATTTATATACTAGTTTTGGGCATGCAAACAGTAGATATATGTCATATTAAAATCGCATATAACGAGTAATATTCCAAATTTTTAAGCGGAAAAATACTAGTTACAAATGAAGAACAATTAGTCTATTTAAATGACTTCTTTGTTGAATGACAAATGATTAAATATTCCCTCAATCTGCAAAACTTGAACAATCAATTTGGCGGTCAAATTGTATAATGAGTCACATTCTTATGTTATTAGATGCATATGTTACCTCAATTTATGCGGCATCTATCACATTTCGCAATTCAAACAAATCTCTCTTTCATCATTATTTTTTATTAAATATTTTAATATACAAAAGTAGCAAAAGCTCCATTTTGACAATGGTTATGGCTTGCGATTATTCCTTCTTCTGTATGAGTTAATATGGCCTTGAGTTCAAAAAATACGTAAGAGTGATTACAGAAACATCGAGATGCTACTTGGCACACTACACGTTTTATTGGTCAAAATTGTTTCGCCTATCTTACTCAAAGAAGTAAAACACTAAACTCAGAAGATGTAATTCAATATAAAATAGTTCTCTTCTCATAAAGCAGAAAAAGTTGCATTAAAAGATATCTATATTATTTGGAGATTCCACCATGTTGTATATCAACAATTGTGACAAATGCACATTAAACTGGCTAGTTTTCTTACTACAGATAGCAACTCAAAGTACATATCTTGGACCATAATGAGGCCACTTACTAAACATTTAAATCCCAAAGTTTATGACAGATATGATACAGAATTATTATAGGAATGTTTATGAAACACAAACAAGAAAAAAGTACAATATAATATCTTGGAATTGCTACATTTACTCCAGTTCAGCTATGTGCCTGTTAGCTCTAGCTTGCTTTTTCTTCTAAGAATTGAAACCTTCCTTTCTCCTTTGATTGATCGGCGACAGAATTGTGAACCCTTAATCGATACAAGGCTCTCAGTATAGTAGAAAACTGAACGACTAGACTTTTTTCCTATTTTCCTCCATCGTTTTGTTCTCAGGTTCAACAAGCTGAACAGCATGTTTGTAGCATATTTAACTACTATATCTCCACTAGTAAGACCCCAATGCATAGAAAAATCAAAATCTATGTCAATAATGAACTTCTTATGCCATACACCCTCTCCACTACTACCATCTTCAATCATCCAAACTTCAACACCCTTCTTGAATCCACTGTTAAAAGAGTATGCAAGCAATGCAAGCGACCCCTGATAGTTCATGGCCTTAAAACTTTGAGATTCAGTTATCAATACTTCCGGTACTGGAATTACACTGAACATCTCCTTCGACAAATCAAACGAGGCAAGAACAATACGGGGTTCATTCGTGTTTCTGGCCATCCAGTAAGTAAACCCTTCAACAATTACATCACAGCAGCATGTAGTAATACTAAAGCGAACATCAGTCTCCACTTCTCTCCAAGATTCCGAGTTGGTTGAGTAAACCTCAACTATAGTCGCTGTCCCTGCACCTCTCACATAGTTTAGAATCCTCATGACCTTGTAATCATCACCTTTGTGTTCATACCCAAAACCCATACTGATACTAACATAACAGTTGCGTAAGGTTCATATTGTGCACAGGGAGAATCTTGAATTGATTTATCGAAGGGTTCCATAGACAAATCAATTTACCGGAACAAGTAGTAGTTAGACAGACCAAGCCATTGATTGAACCAACAATAGTATAATTTAACAAGGCAAGAACAATATTAGGGGGTTCAGTAAACTTTATCAAGTAGCTACGACTTCGTATACTGATCAAGCACTTTCTCGCCTCAGTCTGAAAAAGGATACGATGGTTATCAGGGTTTGAACTAAACCTCTCGAGATGCAGAGAGATGAACCAGGTGGTCGAAAACAGAGTGCACCAGCTTTTACTCAAAACTTTGAATCGCACCAGAGCTTTAACTGGTAATCTTGAAAAAATATTCACAACAACGTCTTCGGGAAGATACGAATTATGAGTAATTTGTGTTGCATTCATCATCTTCTAGTTATAAGGAAAATCGTTGAGACAATGAATCAAACAGTTTTGTATGCAGAAACCCAAATTTAACTAAAAATCCTCAAGAAATTGCTGTGATTTAAGCACTCACCTGAGAATTATTTGATGAGAGGCAGAAACCCAACTCAAATGAAGAAGAAACACTAAACACTCTCTTTCCAGTGGAAACGATTCTTTTTAACTGATTTTTCTCTTTATTTATAGGGGTGAAAAAAGATTTGAGATGATGCTGAGCTACTTTGACGTGGGGGCTGACATGGAAAACCAACTAAGCATATTTAATGACATGGAATGCCCTTTCAGTTGATCTCATTTCACATTTACGCCCTCCAACTATGAATGTGCACAAGTAGACACTTAAATTTGTATAAATTTGAACAAATAGACACATGAGTTTTAGTGGCATAATACACAGAGGACTCAAATTGTCATGTAGGATGTCATGACGTAGGATGCGTGTGTCTATTTATTCAACTTTATACAAATTTTAGTGTCTACTTGTGTACACTCAAAGTTAGAGGGTATAAATGTGAGCTGAAATCTAGTTAGAGGGCATATTTATATATTATGCCAAAATTTTATTATAAAATGCAACAGCTAGCTGAGAATGTATATTATACACTACAGTGTTCATTATGTATATTTTTGTTGGAAGGTTCAAACATGAAATAATGTGTTGAAAGATAAAAACTAGAGAAAAATGGTCAAATGCCCCTTAAGCAATGACCGAATTCTCAACTACACACTAATTCTTCACGGGAGTCCTATCACCCCCTAAACTGTTTAAAACTAAAATTATTACCACCCTAAATGCCTACATGACAAAGTGAGTGTATTGCACTCTCTTTGAGAGAGTGAAGATAAAAAAATAAATATTAAAAATTTACTTTTATTATTTTTTCGTAAATACAAGCATTTTAATTTTTTTTTTCTTATTTATTTCTACATCTAATTTGCTTTCTTCTCCATAGCAACTTAGTAGAGCATCAATGGCAGCCACCAAATTACACCATCTCTCACCATCTTGAAATCATTGTCATTATTATATTAATCGATACACCACAACTTGTACATAATAATTCTATCTCTATTCTCCACAATCAGGAACTCTTTGGACCCAAAACCTTTCAAGTCCAAACAGATTTAAGCTCAATACAGTGACACTCAACTAATTTTCTTCAATAAACTTTCAATACAAGGAAAATTCTTGATCCTATATTCAATACCCAAAAGACCCACGAAAATTCTTGTATGCGCTTGCAATTTTTGGGATTTGATTTATCTGATCTGGTTCGAAGCTAATTTCGTCAATGGCGGCTGACAATCAATTCAATGGATAAATTTTATTTCAGCTTCAAATAATACTCCTCAACTGATTTTGCAACTTGTAATTTTCCTGCAAATATGAAAAAATGCAGTTCATGTTCTTTATCTTTGTTGTATAATTGCTACAAAAATTTGATGCAAAACACCCTAAATCTTCTCCAAATTGCCTCAAATTTTAAATATAAGCTTCTCTCAATATTTCGATTCTTTTGGTATATTACTCATTCAAAACGGAGCTCGTCTGTGGTAAGTCAAAATTAGAACTCAAGCTTATAAACTAACTTTAATGGTGATTTCAAGTTGTGCTTCAAAGTTTCAACCTTTAGCTTCGATTTTCAGCCATACAGAATTCTTCGAACCATCGACGAAGTCAGTTTCTCCTAATTTAAGAATATAGATTCACAAAATTCATATAAATGCTCGTCGATTTTCATGGAGTTCCGACATTCTTCAGATCCAAAAATCATAGCTATGTTTAAATTCAATAAACCCAATATTTTCAGCTTCAAATAATTAGCAATCAACATTATAATAAAAAAGTTTCAATATATGAAGATCAAGATATTGAAGTTTTTGAAGCCGATGAATATCCGATGGTATGAAACTCACAAATTAATTTTGAAAAAGGTCCAAATATTACATATTGAAATAGTTCTATAAGAAAATTGGGAACTTCTCTGGAAATAATTCAAACAAAGATTAAGAAAGTAAAATTTTTGAGGTTACAAATGGAACTTGAAATTTCCATTTCAATGGCAGAAAAATTTTAGCCGAAGAAAAGGAAAAAAAGAAGAAGAAGAAATGGGCTGAAAAAGAAAAGAAAAAAATATAAAAGGGAAATAAAATAAAGAAAAGGAATAATAATATTATTATATAAAAAAGTACCATATATATTACGTGGCAACGCGCGTGCAGTCCACTACTTACCACAAATCTGGGTGTGACCTTTTAAGGGGCAATATATTCTACTTTTAAAATGTCTAGGGGGGTAATAGGACCCCTGTGAAATATAAGTGTGTTGTTGAGAATTTACTAACAGATTGGGGGGTCATTTGACCATTTTCTCTAAAAACTATGAAAAAGTTTAAGAAATATTTATAAACTAGAGTACTCGTTAATTGACAATTTTTCAATAAGAAGTGTATAAAAAAAATAATACAAATCAAGTCACAGTCTTCTTGTTGTCTATTCAGAAAAGTGCTAAAAAGATATTTTCAAACTTTAATTTCCACTTAGCATTGCCGATAAAAAGAAGAAAAACATAAAAAGTATATCAAGAAAAAGAAATTAAGTTATATATAACATTACATCGGAGATTATATTTTGTAATAGAAAATAAAATAATTGAAACACATAATATAAAATAAAATGTATATTTGTAAAAAAGTCATGATGTCATTAGTAATTTGATGTGTTACTTATTTACTCGATTATATAAAGATTATCCTTGAGTGACAAAATATTAAATTTTTGAGAGTACATGAAGTGTCAAGTTGTAGAAAGGTATACCAAGGGTTGAATCAATGTTTGTCCCTAATACATGTAGAGGAGTGGAAGAGTTTTATAACATTAATCTAATTATTATTGTAGTCATCACTAAAAAAAATTAATATATGATAATAACTATTAAAAAGATAACTCCTTCTTTAATGTGGAAAATTAAGATAGATAATTTATACTAAAAAGATGGTTTATTTATTTATTTGTTGACTGATTTCTAATATGATAGATCATATCATATATTTTTAGGGGCAACAATATCCAATAGCTATGAGAAATGTACCATAGGTAATATTATACCTTTTAACTATGACAAAATTTTAGAATATATTAATTAGAAATTGATAAACAAATACACACAAAAATAAAAACGTGATACTTTTCATCTTCATTCATTCGCACAATAATAATAATAAGAAGAAGAGCAAAGTTAATTGATCATAAAAAAAATGCTAATTGGACTTTCTAATATGTTGGTTAGTAGAGTTTCATAATTTAGTTTTTGTTGAATAAAAGGAAATTTACATATTTGATCAAAATAAAATAAAAAAGAATAGAATATTATTAATTGAAATCAAAACAATACATTAATGAATCTTCAAAATATTTAGAAGCCATTCAAACTTTTTATACTAATGTGGCCATTTCTTTTGATGAATCTTTCAAGATAATTAAACTTCCTTCTTCATTTTGATGAACTTGTATCAAACTAATGTGAACATCTCTATGATGAATCTTTGGAGAATATATCTATGATCTTTATCAAAGTGAAGGTCATATTGTGACATTATTAAGCACATAATTGATGAAAAAGATGAAGAAAAAATTTTAAAAGAAGGAAAAAACTATACTAATAAAAAGAAAGAATGAGAAAATGAAAATGAACATTGAACATTGAACATAGATGATTGTTATTAATAGATTGAGTAAACCATAAGAATAGTTACAAAGAAGTTGAAGAGACATGTTATTTAAGTAGAGAAGGTAAATAGATGAAGGTTTTTTGTAACTCATTAGATATAATTAGAATAGTAAAAATGATTGAATTTTTTAATTAATGAATAAATTATTTAACAAAACAATTAAGAAAAAAAAGGAGAAAAAAGATAAATAGAATTGGAGGCCATAGAGAGGTGCCACATCACCTTCTCTATGTTTCTCCTTTATATATATAGAATACATCACAATCAATATTTCTTTTATGTATAAAATACTTTTTTAAAATTGCATAGGATATCAGGTATGTTTGACCATTTTGTTAGTTAACACTAAACCAAACCAATTATGATTCGTTTTTTTTAATACCAAATCAAGTCAAACCTAACCACTAATCGATTTTGGGATGAGTAATATCACCTAGATAGATGGATAATGTGCCTACTTGGGTGAAAAAATATAATGTCCAAAGAGAAACAATGCCAAGAGTAGCATGTGTGTCGTACCGAAGAGTTCATTATTTTGGGCTTAGAGAAAAGCCAAGTATGTATATATGTTCAAATAATATTCTTACATGAGTACACATGCAGTATGAGTTTTTTGCTTTCATCATATTAGGATGAAGCGAAGGATTAATTAGCCGAAAGACATTCCAAGTTGACGATCAATGTTTATGAATTTAGCGGAGTGTCCATGCTAGCTGAATTTGTGAGTCATCGAGTACGTTGTTGATTGTTCTCTACGAGACAGGGTCTTATAGGATTTCTTCCAATCTTGACTAAAAGCCAAGAAGATGCAGACTCTGACTTATTGTTGGCGCCTTGTAACACGGTTGTGATGTTGCAGGCGCGCGAACAACAAGCATTCACGTTGGAACATATAGCACGTGCGAACAACAAGCATTCGCGTTGAGCTTCTGACAAATGGGAATAATTCAGGAGGCTAAGAACAAAGAGAGATGCTGCATTACAGTTCCTAAGAGTATATCCTGGGAGTTTGGGAGAGGACTTGGGATGAGCCCAAGGGCCTAGTCATAGGTTAAGGGCAGTATGCATGCCACAGGTGGAAGTATCTTAAGTTCTTGAGCTATGAGTGGAATCTAGGGATTGATGCGGAGAGATATACACATCATCAAGAGGGCCAAAACATGTCAACTTTTGGTTGGTTCTTTTTGAATTTAAATGATATATAAGGGAGTATGCTTTGTGACCGTCTTCTAGCCTTCAATATGTGTGCTGACAGCAAGCCGCACCAAGCTGATGAGCCTTGATGGAACCTGCCCAGATTACTAGTTGTGTCAAAGATCCCCATATGGTCTAGGGGGACTATATGGGTGGTGCATAGCCTCATGCTAGCATTTGATGTACAAACGTTCCTTTGACAATGGTTATGCCCCTGGCCTACACTTTATGAAGGACAAACACATTCGTGGTGATGCACTCAAGGCTCCATTATTAGAGCCTCCTGTATTGTCTTATTAGCTTTATTTTGGTTTGACCTTTCGAGCAACCCTCGAATCTGAAGCGAAAAACATATTGTTAAAGGGGGCAAAAATAACTGCATATAATGAAGGTTGCTTATTATCCAGTTCCAGTGTAATATCTGATCAGAAACTAGATGCAGGACCCTGCAAGAAAGTGCATATTAGTCAAAGAATCTTGGGGTCATTTCTTCTTCTGTATGAGTTAATTTAGCCTTGAGTTAAAAAAAAACTAAGTCAGATTACAGATACACCGAGATGTCACTTGGCACACTACACGTTTTACAGGTCAAAATTGTTTCGCCTATCTTACTCAAAGAAGTAAAACACTAAACTCAGAAGATGCAATTCAATATAAAATAGTAGTTCTCTTCTCATACAGCAGAAAAAGTTGCATTAAAAGTTATCTATATTATTTGGAGATTCCACCATGTTGTATATCAACAATTGTGACAAATGCACATTAAATTGGCTAGTTTTCTTACAACAGGTAGCAACTCAAAGTACATATCTTGGACCATAATGAGGCCAGTTACTAAACATTTAAATCCCAAAGTTCAGCTATGCGCCTGTTAGCTCTATCTTGCTTATTCTTCTGTGGAATTGAAGCATTCCTCCTCCTCTTCCTATTCACCTTCAGTTGATTGCGGACACGCTTGAAGCCCTTAATTGATACAAGGCTCTCAGTATAGTTCAAAAGTAAAAGAATAGGATTTATTCCTATTACCCTCATTTGTTTTGTTCTCAGGTTGAACAAGAACGGCATGTTTGGAGCATTTTCAACTACTATATCTCCACCAGTAAGACCCCAATACATAGAAAACCCAAAACCCATGCGAGAGGTCAACTTCTTTTCCCATTCACACTCCTCTGCAGAGACATCAACTTCAACCGTCCAAACGTCAAGACACGCCTTGAATTCCCTGTGTGAAGAGTATACAAGCAATGCAAATGACCCATGATAGTTCGTGGCCTCAAAACTTCGAGATTTAGTTATTATTCCTTCCGGGTACGGAATTATGATGAACCTCTCTATACTCATAACAAACGAGGCAAGAACAGTACTTCCATGCAAGTCCTTGGCAACCCAGTAAGTAAACCCTTCAACAATTACATTACAGAAGCAGGTATTCATTTTTAAGCAAATATCAAGCTTCACTTCTTTCCAAGAGTCCAAATTGGTTGAGTAAATCTCAACTATAGTCGTTGACCTATCTGTTTTATAGCTTAGAACCCTCACGACCTTGTAATCATCAGAATCTGGTTCATATCCAAAACCCATACTAACATCAGATTTGCGTATCTTGTGAAGGTTCTTATTGTACACAGGGAACATCTTGAATTGATTTATCGAAGGGTTCCATAGGCAAATGAATTGATGGGAACCAATATTAGTAACTAGACAGACCAAGCCATTGATTGAACCTACTACAGTATAATCGGACGTACAGGGTTCATTAAGCTTTATCAAGTGACCGGGATTTTGTATACGGATCAAACGATTTATCTCCCCAGTCTGAACAAGGATAGAATGGTTATCAGGGTCTGAACTAAACCTCTTGCGATGCAGAGAGATAAACCAGGGGGTTGAAATCAGAGTGCAATAGCGCTTAGATAAGCACTTCAATCGCAGCAGAGTTTTAACTGGCAATCTTGAAAAAATAACCCCAAGAATCTCATCGTCAAGACACGGATTATCGCTAATTCGTCTTGCCTTCTTCATCTTCAGATTATAAGGAAAATGGGGATTCTATTTCTGGTTGAGACAATGAATCAAACAGTTTTGTATGCAGAAACCCAAATTTAACTGAAAATCTTCAAGAAATTGCTGTGATTTAAGCACTCACCTGAGAATTATTTGATGAGAGGCAGAAACCCAACCCAAATGAAGAAGAAACACGAAACACTCTCGCTCCAGTGGGATTCTTTTTGATTTTTCTGAGAACGATTTTTTTTTACTGATTTTTGTGGGAACGATGCTTCTCAACTGATTTTTCTTTTTATTTATAGGGGTGAAAAAAGTCTTGAGATGATGCTGAGCTACTTTGACGTGGGGGCTGACATGGAAAGCCAACTAAGCATATTTAATGACGTGGAATGCCAAGTAGGATTTTCGGTCTGGTGGCCAAAGTCATGCAAAAATGCTAAAGAGTAATTTTCCCTTTTTTTTTTTCTATTGTGAAATGCAACAGCTGAGAATGTACATTATATATATATATATATATATATATCCTTGATATATGTACTTTTACTCATGATTATGTATATTTTTGTTTATATATACTTTGGGTGTGTTTGGTATGAAGAAAAATGTTTATTTTGAAAAATATTTTCTAGATAAATGGATTTCCTACTTATTTTTTTGTATTTCGTAGGTAAGTAAAATTCATTATCCTATAAGCATTTGTGTATAATTTAGAAAAATACTATGAGAGGTAGGAGCACAGTTGGTGGGAATGAGGACTATGGGAGCCAGGGTGAAGATGAGGTATGTTGATAGGTGAGGAGGATAGAATCAATGTGGAATATCACTAATAGAGTTTGCTTTCCCTACTTTCGTTAGAGAGCTCATTTTTCTAGAGAAAATATTTGACTAACTAAACATGAAAAAATTAAAAATGTGAGGATGAATTTGAATTAGTCAGACCAGCAAATTTTAGACACCAATGATTAAATGGACAAAAAAATGGAAGAAGAAGCTAGTGGAAGATTAATATAAGCATGGTTGGCAAGTGGGCTTCTTTTTGTTGCCTAAAATTTCAAAATTGGATGGCACCACCAAAGGGAATGTAATGGGTTAAAGCAAATGTGTATATTTCAATACTCAAGTGAAAAGTTGACTGGATTTATATAAAATCTAGTAGATCTTGAAATCCAGAAAAGAAGTCAATCTGAACGAGATCACATAACTTACAGAATGGAAAGTCCATTTATGGGCTAACACACTTGCCTAGTGCGTGGCCCTACTTGAGTTCAGTTTTGATTCCTAAGCAATCAATGTCTATATGCCAATTATCCTTTTCACATTTACAATACAGACCATACTAAGCTTTCGTTTTGGACATACGCTATGAAATCGTGATATGAAATTAAATGATATATATGAAGTTGAAATTTTGTTAGGATATGCAATTTGGATTTCTCAAGAGGTATTTTTTTCTTCATAAACATGAAACCCTACAAGTTATGAAACCTATCAAAATTTCCTCAATTCTTACAAAATATTATCAAATGAACAAACTATAGTTCATAAATAAAATATCTAAATATCCTAAGGCGTCACATTGATCAATCACATATCTCCATATTCCTCTTATAAATAAATATTTGTGATTATAAAGTTTCAAATGCACATAATTTTATAAAAATTCACTAGTCAACAATAGTAGAAACTAATTATTCTTCAATATAATCCTTTCATGTGGTATGAACAATGAGTTTTTTTTGTAAAACTTAAAATAATAAATCTTTTTTTTAATAAAATATAAACTTAAGGGTCAAATTTTACATAAAGTTTTTGAAATCATGATTTGAAATAGCAGATCATATTTTTTGTGTGGATAATTACATAATCACAAATCGCATGTCCAAAGACTGATTTGAAATCGTAATTTCATATTTGCACAAACTAAGAAAGTGAATGGGAATTTGCTTGTCTCTTTCCTTTTCTGTGTCTTGAATCCCCTGTTTTATAAATATTTAAATGTACCGCCACATTCTATGCAATTATGGAGAACATATTTTCTCCTATTCACTCAGAAAAAATGAGGATTTCATTAATGGAGAAAAATCCCTCTTTTCAGCTTCTAACATTTTTGTTCTTTCTTCTTCACGTTCTAGCAACTTGCTTAGCCATGAATATTAGAACTGATCAAACTTCTCTTCTCGCGTTGAAATCCCAAATCACTTCAGACCCTTATCAAATTCTTTCAACAAACTGGTCTTCTTCTGCCTCTGTTTGTAACTGGATTGGCGTCACTTGTGGCTCTCGTCATCAACGAGTTACTGTACTGAATATTTCAGAAATGGGCTTTTCGGGTACCATACCATCACAACTTGGCAACCTCTCTTTTCTTGTTTCACTTGATCTAAGCTACAACTATTTCCATGGTGAACTTCCACCTGAGTTCTCTCGTTTGCGAAAATTGAGAGCTATTAATCTTAGTTTCAATAACTTCACCGGAGAAATTCCTAATTTTCTCGGTGATTTTCAAGACCTTCAAATGTTTGCCATTGAAAACAATAGTTTCAGTGGATTCATTCCTTCTTCTATCTCAAGCATGAAGAATCTTGGATTCCTGAATCTGAGGTACAACAATTTGGAAGGAAATATTCCAGCTGGAATAACCACTCTTCGGAGTTTGAAATGGTTGAGCTTTGGATTCAATAAACTCAATGGCTCCAATGTGCTCTCCATGTTCAACATCTCGACACTGGAATATTTGGATCTCAGAAATGCTGGTTTAACTGGTGATTTTCCATCTGATTTATGTCGTCGCCTTCCAAGATTGCAAAAGCTTGGACTTAATTTCAATATGTTAAGTGGAGAGATCCCAAGACGTATATCAGAATGCTCTCAACTTCAAGTCTTATTGTTGATGGAAAATAACTTGATTGGAACAATTCCAGGAGAACTTGGGAAATTACAACTGCTGCAACAATTAGCTCTCGGAAATAACAAGTTAGAAGGTATTGTTCTGTGCCGAACACATGCATTCCCTTTTCAGTTTCGACCAGAGGTTAAGTGTTCAATTTTCGGCTCCTAAACAAGCATATGTTTGCTTTTGACCTGGTGTGAGAATTTGTTACATCATAAAGTAGACCTTTGCTTATACCTGTCTGGTAAATTATTCAATGAGGTATTGAGATTTGTTCAACTTAATTCCTTAGGACTTTTATTTGATAATTTTTCCTAACAATTTGACAGGCATAATTCCCAATGAGATTGGTCATCTTCATAACTTGAAGCAATTGGGATTAGAACAAAATGCATTAACAGGTTCAATCCCATTAAGCATATTCAACATTTCATCACTTCAAGTTTTATCAATGTGGGACAACAAGCTTGAAGGACCTCTACCAAGAGAGGTTGGAAATTTGGCTACGCTTAACGTGCTTGATCTTGGAATTAATAGCCTGACGGGTATGGAATAATATTTAACCACAGGATTTCAGAATGCTAGTTCTTTCAATACTTCTTCTAATGGTAATCTTACGTCATTCTGCAGGCGTACTTCCAGATGAAATCGGTAACCTTCAAGAGTTGTTGATGCTGAAGTTGGATTTCAATAACTTTAGTGGGTCGATCCCTGTTGGTATATTTAATATCTCAACTCTTGTATCTATTACACTCACACAAAACCGCATTTCAGGTAATCTTCCTAACACTATTGGCAGTGGATCACCCAATCTTGAACGAATTTTTCTAGGTGCAAATAACATTGATGGTCTTTTACCTAGCTCCATCTCAAATTTGTCTATGCTTACTGTTCTCGAACTCAGTGCGAATGAACTCACAGGTTCAATTCCTGAATCTCTAGGAAACTTAAGACTTATTGAAATTCTCAACTTGCAAGGTAACTCCTTCACTAGTGACTCTTCAATCATGAGTTCTATTACTCCTTTGGCCAATTGTAAACACTTAAGAGAACTGATATTGTCTATCAATCCCCTAAATGCAAAACTTCCAAAATCCATAGGGAATCTTTCTTCTCTTCAAACGTTTGAGGCAGTAGGCTGTAATCTCAAAGGCCAGGTTCCAAATGAAATTGGAAATTTGAGAAATTTATCTTATTTGAAGCTGGATGAAAATGAATTTACTGGAATTGTCCCGGCGACAATAAGTTCGTTGGAAAAACTTCAACAGTTTTCACTTGGTGCAAACAGAATAAGTGGTCCTTTCCCAATTGTTTTATGTGAGCTACCCAACTTGGGCATGCTAAACCTTTCACAAAATCAAATGTGGGGAAATATTCCTAGTTGCTTAGGGGATGTGACTTCTCTAAGGGAGATTTATCTTGATTCCAATAACTTTACTACTAGCATACCATCAAGTCTATGGAACCTCAAAGACATTTTGAAGATGAACTTGTCTTCTAATTTCTTCAATGGCTCTCTACCTTTAGAAGTTGGAAATCTCAAGGCTGCAATACTTCTGGATCTTTCCAGGAACCAAATCTCAGGCAACATTCCTAGTACATTGGGAAGTTTGCAAAAATTGATTCAGCTATCTTTGGCTCATAACAGAATTGGAGGATCTATTCCTGAGACATTTGGGGAACTCATAAGTTTGGAAGCATTGGATCTTTCAAATAACAATATTTCTGGTGTGATTCCAAAGTCATTAGAGGCACTCAAGCAACTACACTCCTTTAATGTCTCATTCAACAGGTTACACGGGGAAATTCCGAGTGGTGGACCTTTTCTTAATCTCCCTTACCAGTCTTTCTTGTCGAATGAAGGATTGTGTGGTAATCCTCAAAAGCATGTCCCGGCTTGTCGTTCAAATTCAAAGAATCATCATAACTCAAAGAAAAGAAGAATGATATGGATTGTAGTTGTCTCTTCAGTTATCTCTATAATAGGGCTTGCTTCAGCAATAATTTTCGTGTTGATGCGACGTCGGGGTAAAGTAATCAAAGGTGAAGATGAGTGGTCGCCTGAGGTAGCACTACAGAGATTTTCTTACTATGAACTTCAAAGAGCAACTCAGGGGTTTGATGGAAATAACTTGCTAGGTAGTGGAAGTTTTGGTTCTGTTTTTAAAGGGACGTTGGCAGATGGGATGATACTAGCTGTCAAAGTTTTTAATGTGAAGATGGAAGGTACATTTCAAACCTTTGATAGAGAATGTGAAATCTTGAGGAATCTTCGTCACAGAAATCTCACAAAGATCATTAGCAGCTGTTGTAACTTGGATTTTAAAGCATTGATACTTGAGTACATGCCAAATGGGAGCTTAGACAAGTTGCTATATTCTCGAGATTATTCTCTAAATATAATGCAGCGATTGAATATCATGGTCGATGTTGCATCTGCTCTGGAATATCTCCATCATGGTTACTCTGTTCCTGTTATTCATTGTGATCTGAAGCCTAGCAACGTCTTACTTGACAAAGACATGGTGGGACACCTAACAGACTTTGGCATTGCAAAACTTCTAACAAAGGAGGAATCTATTGCTCACACTACAACCTTTGCCACAATTGGTTACATTGCTCCAGGTGAATCATTTATTTAACTTGTAACAAAGTTTTTGATTAACAGTTAATCAGATTTGCGCCTTGTAAGTTCAGTTGCTGACGTATTTAATTTTTCTTTCCTAGAATATGGATTGGAAGGCCTTATATCCAAGAGGTCTGATGTTTATAGTTATGGTATCATGTTACTGGAAACTTTTACAAAGAAGAGACCTAATGATGAAATGTTCACGGGCAATTTGGATTTGAAAAGCTGGGTACATAGTTCACTTCCTGATAAGCTGGATGAAATCATAGATGCCGACTTAATCACAGTAGATGAACAAAAGCTAAATGAAAAGTTACAGTATGTGTCATCTATCATGGAGTTAGCCATGAATTGCACAGCTAAATCTCCAGTTGAAAGGATGAACATGACTGATGTTGTAGCAGCATTGGAAAAGATCAAGCAGCAGCTTTCTTCATGTTACTGATCGAACGGCTTAATGACATGACATCAGGTACCTTTTCCACATCACTTTTGGGAGGTAAAAAAGAAAGTAATAAAGTTCACTAGCATTTTAATCAGTAATTGTTCTTCAAATGCTTTTGCAAGAGACTGTGTGGCTATTATAATTGTCCTTCGTTCAGATGAGTCTTCTGTACAATGTATTGCTAATTAAGGACAATAAAATGCAGTGCTTCTTAATTTTAAGTGAAGTGATCCTCATCTGGCCTTCGTAAAATATCATCCAAAATAGTCACTTACCCCTGCGTTAATCTTGTATCCAGTGAAAATACATGTTTCAATCAGCACGACATCATAGAGGAAATGAATCATTCAGCACTACACTCTGTTCAGAAAATAATAAAAACATAATTTTGTATAAAAAATGGTGCTGTAGAAGCATTTTGGAAAAATGTTGAGATCGCAATTCCCTGGTGCCATTTATAGAGTGTCATTGTTTGAGTAATAGATTGATTCATTGATGATTAACAGTTTGAATACATAAAGAAGTGGTGTGAGTCCACTGACTCAGCGAATGATGATAAACATAATCCACTACTTTAACAGGACAAGTAAATTTGGAATTCATAAAGTTCAAATCCTAGATTCTGCCTTACTGAATCTCACCAAAAGATTCTTCTTCAAGAGAGAGATCCAGAAACACCAAGCTTATCGATCAAGATAACCAAATGATCTCTGGATTGGAACTTTTAGTCTGTTATTAGCTAACCAAGCTGGTTTCTCGAGAGATCTAATTAACTTTTTGGTGACCCTCTAACTTCCCAGCTATAGTATAACAGCAAGAGAACTTGAAGACATGTATAAATATAAAAAAAGAGTTATCAAATGATCTCATAAACTTGATGGCTATATCAATTAGAGGCTCACAATCAATGCAGGAAGAAAGCCATTTAAGTGGATAAACGTAGTCCCCAGTATCTTCAAGTCTACAAAATCTTCCCTAGTGGAAATAAAGATAATTTCTTGATCAATAGTCACTTCATTTACAAGTTTTATTACTGTGACCAGCAAAAAAAAATTATATCAGCAACATCAAAAGTAAGAAGGATAGAACATAAAAAGACCTTATAGAGATTTTTGCATCTCAATTTCACCACTTTAACATCTCATTAGCAGTGGAGATTTGGTTCAGTAATTACATGTTCACAGTCATCCTAGTTACTTAGCTATCAACTTATTACCCTGACTGATTGAGGTATAAATGAAGTTCATAAACAAAAGCAGGCACATGTTGATTGGCAAAACAGCTACAATAAGTTTATTGGATGAAGATGCTTTTTCATGTGTTAGCATTTATTAGCTGCCAGATCTTGACTCATTTTTTCAAATCTTTTTTTTTTTTGCAAAAAAAATTCTAGCAAGAAGACTTGCACGATTAATTAAGTTAATAAAACTGAGCAGTTTAAAACAACTACTAGCACTGTCTTCTCCTTTACAATAAATCTAATCAGTTCCAAGTTACAACCAACAAACACATGTCCTTTCACATTCTCTTAGTATTGGAGAAAGCCTCGCCTTTTCAGCTTCTCTCATTTTTATTAACATCTCTTCACCTTTTAGCAGGTTGCAGCTTGGCCATGAGTATTAGCACTGATCAATCTTCTATTCTAGCCTTGAAATCCCACATCACTTCAGACCCTCTTCACATTCTTTCGACGAACTGGTCTTCTTCTACCTCTGTTTGTGATTGGATTGGAATCACTTGTTGCTCTCGCCATCAACGAGTACATGGGCTTTTCGGGTACTATCCCGCCACAACTTGGCAACCTCTCTTTTCTTGTTTCACTTGATCTAAGCAAAAACGATTTCCACGGTGAACTTCCATCAGAATTTTCTTATATAAGGAGATTGAGAGTCATTAATCTTAGTTACACCAACTTCACCGGAGAAATTCCAATAGGAATAGCCACTCTTCCGAGTTTGATACAGTTTGCCATGGGATACAATAAATTACTCAATGGCTCAAATGTGCTCTCTAAATTCAACATCTCAACCCTTGAATATTTGGATCTCAGAAATTCTGGTTTAACTGGTGAATTCCCTTCTGATTTATGTCGTCGCCTTCCTAGATTGCAAAAGCTTGCACTTGGCAACAACATGTTAAGCGGAGAGGTACCAAGAAACATATCTGAATGCTCAGAGCTTCAACTCCTAATGTTGTTTCAACACAACTTTGTCGGAACAATTCCAAGAGAAATAGGTAACTTGCAGCTGCTGCAACATTTAGATATTGCAGATAACCCCTTAAAAGGTATGGGTTTACCATTTTTCTTGGGAGATTAGATTCAACTTATTTAAAAGAAAATGTATTTTAGAGAGTTGAAGTGTTTGGACAAGTCTTTTTAAAATGTAAATATTTTTCTAATAGTAGCAAAAGAAGATTGTTTGTTTTCACTAATTGCTCTGTTACTTCTGCTCTCGCTTTATATACTTATAGCCGGTTTGACCAAGCTTTTGGCAGACACATTTGGAAGCAAGGTGGGTCATTGGACCACGGTATTTTGGGAAAAGATCTTGTATATACCTTGAAGGATGATATATATTTGATTAGTCACCCAGATACATAAAGGTTAGTTGGGGACACTGGTTGAGTACTCTGCCTCTTAGGACTGGTTTTTCTAAACTCTTCATGCACAACAATGATTCCCTCGTCCGAATGTCGAGCCTAAACTCTGATACTAACTTGTATGCTGCGTCTTCCTGAAGGGCCAAATAAAGCAAAACAACCAACGTGCGTGTGATTACTCTTCCCCAACCGAAAGCCTGCTCAGTACACTAGATTAGATTGTCAGTGTCATACTAGAATACAAACGTCATGATCACAATAGAATGGTATGAAAAGCTAATTGCACGTATTAATACGAGCAAGGATTTCAATAAAAATCCAATGTGGGGATAGTGATCACTGGACCTGGTCCCTTAACAGAATAAAAATGCGGAAAATAAATAAATCAAAGTAGATCAGGCACAAGGATTTTACGTGGAAACTCCCTTGCTCAAGGGCGGTGAATACCACGACCTGTACTCACAAAATTTCAACCCAAACTCCATTTCACTCAAAACGGAGCAATGCTTCAGATTACAGACTCTTGAATCCCTTCCCTCTTACTGTAGCAACTCTACTACAAAGGAAACTAAGCAATAACTTTATTGCTCACTAAACCAACTAACTCTAGCTGATCTAGACTTCAAAATCCCAAGACCGATAACTCTAGCCACCAACTAGGATCTTCGAAGATAAGAGAGGAGACAAACCGCAACTCTGATGCACCCACACGTCAACTAACTCTAGTTGACACTCCTAGGCAACTCTACCCAAGAGAACATCAAAACAGTGATGAAAAGAGACATGACTAAAACTTAGATGATTCGACTAACTAACTCTAGTTAATTCGACTCAACTAAAGACTTAGACAAGTAACCGATCTACTATCATTTATAACATAGGAGTAGATTTACAATATAAGCACATAAGACACAAAACTCAAAAATACAACAAAAGATGTTTCAGCACTCCATCAGGTCCCTTCTTGATAATGAGCAGTGTTCTTCCTTGAAGATGGCTTTTTTTCTTTGTGAGCTTGTGAATTTTCAAAATTCACACTTTGTTTGCCAAAACTTGGTTATGTCTATGGAGAAGAAGCTTATATAAAATGGACACAAACCCTTGGGACCAAGCCATTGGTTGAGCCTGCTGCTATGAAAAGGCGTGCACCAATCATAGCAGCTTTGGCAATCATGGCAGCTTTTAGATAGCTGTCTTGTTGTCATTTTCACGTACTCAGTCTCTTCCCGACCTGGTCCCTTGTTACATTTGGAAGTTTGTTAAATCATCAAAACTTTAAATCAGCTTAAAATAACAATTTCCCTCTTTTTGATGATAACAAACTAATATCCAGCCACTTCAACTTTCGTTCCTTGATTTCATTCATCCCCCTATCATCAGTCCCAATACTAAAAGACCAGTTCTTTTTTGGATCTGGTCCATGCTTAGATCCCGAAGTTTGTTAAACATCAAAACTCACATCAACGAAATAACATTTTCCCCCTTTTTGATGATGACAAACTTATTCAATTTCTTCCCCCTTTCACAAGTTCCCCCTATCAGCATGATCAGGTCCGCTTTCAAGTAACTAACATTGATCTCATAGCTTAACAATTTTCCCCCTTTGACATTATAAAAAAGAGTTAAAGCAGTAAACCAAGTTGACAGAAATGCAGTTCAAGGAAATTCATGGCCATTTGGGCAACACTGAGCATGAGAAGAAAAATGCATAAAGTAATTAGACAAGTCAGTAGAAACAAGGTCCTTTTTTTTAATTCATAAGCAAAAGACCAACAATTAAAACATTGCAAATATTATTACGAATGAGAACCAGAACAATACCCACTGAGGTTCAACAAAAGAGGAGGAATGAGGACTGACACAGGAATTTAAGAAAAGAGGGGATGGCTTAGGAGCAAGGGAGTGAAAGAATATGATTAGTTGAGCATCTCCCTTATCATGGTTTTGCAGAAGCCTCTTTTGAAGTTCAGCATTCTCTGCTTGCAGGGCTTCATGGTGAACCTTCAGGGCTGCCAGCTCCTCTCAACCTGGTCCCTCTGATGGTGCTTTTCAGAAGTTGAGCTTTTAGCAAGAGCAACTGTTATAGCTTTCAGCTCATGCTTGAGCTGATCATGTTCCACCACCGGTATATTACCCTTGTTCTCCGGTCTTCCCTTCCACATACTCACATTCCAAGTAAGACGGTACCCATATCTCATGTCATATGTACCAACCTTAATAGACATGATCTTGTGCATGTCTTCTAGCATTATGACAGAAGGATTGATAAACTCAACCTTACTCAAGGCCTCCAAAATGAACAGATCAGCAGCCGAGGAACCAATACATTTTTTTTCATTATCATATATTTTTTTAAAAAAAAAACTCGGCAACAACACCTTAATAACAAACTCCAGGAACTATGGATATTCCCTTTTAAGATACTTCTTTGGAATACCTGCATCACTGAGATTAGGGAGTTTATTGATTCCTAAACAAACTATTGTGAAGCACATCCTCTAACAGCCAACCTGGTCCCTTCCCTGGGCATATTCAGAATGTCTCCCGAAATTTCCCCATTCAGATGGAAGAGATAGTTGCCTACATGAGTATTTAGACTCCCATCACCTATAACAATCATGTTGTGATAGAAGTCCCTCACTTCTGACTAATGCAACACATGTAGGTGACTTTCAACAAATGGGTCCCACTCTGAATCTCTACAGCATCAACCAAACTTCGCATGCCTGATTTTGTTTCATTTCAAGGTCAGGCACCCTCCTATTCAGAATATTTTAATTTCTCAAAATATCAACCTTTTCCTTTTTGGACATCATCTTTTCCACCTTCTTGTTTTTGCTTGCTGAACTTGGTCCCTCTTCAGACTTAAGAATTTCTTCATCAGAAAATTCTTCAGTAGGAGCAAAGAGTTTAGACATTTTGAAGTGTTGGTGAGAGAAAGGAAAATAGGGTTTTGAAAATTTTTGATTTTGGAAGGGGATTTGAATTTTCTGGGGAGATTTAAAGAAGTAGGGAGTATAAAAGGAAGTGAAAGGTTATATCAGGTCTCTGAAGGAAGTGTCATTTTGTATTCAAAGGATGGAACAATGATAAAATACCTGAATGACATACACGAGGCAATTGCAACAGTTCTCATGCATAATGCAAAATGCAATGTTAAGAGTGCTAACCTTCGAGAACGGACTGGATCCCTCTTTGTAGTTTGAATGTAATTGCCTAGATCTGTCCTGACCTTCCTTTTCCTTCAGTACTTTCACCATGTGTGTATACCTACAAAAGATAGGACTGAATTTGCTAAAACATACATAACTGAAAACAAGGATACCTGCTCCCTTTGCATAGTCATAAGAGGGTTAATTATTTCAGGAAAGATCCATTCAGTCAAGTTTCAGCCTCCCCAACTTCAATTTGATTATCTCAACTAGGTCCCTAGTCAGAGCTGTTGTTTGATCCACTGGAGTTGAGCACACCAAGCTGCATCTGCTACATACTCATAAGCTGTTGAAAGAGCAGCCGAATCTTGCCTTTAAGTTCCCTATAAAATGTGAGATGAGCCCAGAAAATGAGTTATTCCTGAGGTACTCTTTCTATCAACTTGATACCCTGCATAATCAGCGTCAGCATATTTCTCCAAAAAAAAAATCTCCTGATAGATAGAATATAATCAAGTCCCCTGTTTTCTTCAAATGTCTTAGGATTCTCTTTGCAACCTTCAAATGTGATTCATTTAGACAAGCTTGGAATCTCTAGACCAGGTCCATCAGCATCCAGCTTCGAGTTGGTGCCCATGGGAGTATCGATTTTCTTGGCATCCATAATATGTAATTTCTTCAGTAACTTCTCTGAACCGGAACCAGGTCCCTGTTCTTAACAAACTGTTCCTTTCTTAGGGCTTTGGTGAAGATGTCAGCCACTTGATCTTCAGCTCTAAGAGGAAATTTAATTCTCCCATCATGCTCATTTAGAACCTACAACCCATGAGTGCGGCAAACTCTTCACACAACACCTCAAAGGTTGCTCCAAAGATGATATCTCTTTTGAGATCATTTTCGACAAGGAGCTTGGACAATGTTAGCTGGTCAGGGAACCAAGTGTCATACTTTGCTTCTTTCAAACTGAGCTTGCTCAGCTTCTTCATTCTCACCTTCGAAATCTGCATTATTAGTTTGAACTACATCATCTTTGTTCAGCATTGTCTACCAGACCAGGTCCCTCATCAGGTTCATCATCTGCATCAGCTTCTTTGGGATTTCTGAATTCCTGATGAGGATGTTTTTTAGCAAGTTCATTGCTTAGACCGTCTCTCTGAATCTGAAGCAGCTCATCAATCTCAGAATCCTCTTTGTTTTGCAACTTCTTAATTCTTCCAAACTTATCAAAAATCACATGAACATTTTCTTCAATGCACAATCATTTTTTTAATCTTCACTAGACTATACAGATCCATATAGAGCAGCTCAAGAGGCCTGATAGTGCTCACTTACTTCTTCTGCTTGAATGATTAGCTGATCTCCTTCCCTTAACATGAGTATCACAAACTTTGTCATCTGCAAATTTTATCTTTGGCAGACTACGAACCAGGTCCCTTGACACAAGTTTGTTCATTAGAGAAGTATTCACATGGCCAAGTCTCTTGTGTCATAGATCAGTAGTATACATGTTCTTGCATCTCGATTCTATCAAGACCACCACCCAAGAGATCAAGTTTGTGACCATGCATTCATCTGATAGGAACTTAACTTCATTTCCTTCACCATAAATCTGTGAAACATTTAGAAAATTATACTTCATCCATTGACATAGTACACATCCTCAATGAGTGTTCCACAGACTTTCCAATCCTGCCTACACCAAGAATATTCCCTTTCTTGTTGTTTCCAAATGAGACACCTCCACCTTGAAGTGCCTTGAGAGAGAGGAAGTTTTTAATTTTTCCAGTCATGTGCTTTGAGCATACACTATTCATGAACTAACACTGACGGATGCTACCTCCTCTCACTTGCATAGCAAATCACTTGCTAGCCTTGGGAACCCATTTGAGACAGAGTTCCCAGTAAGCAGATAAATGAGTGATAAGAAAAAAATTTGTCTAGTAAGGTAGACTAGTTTTCTTCAACTTGGGACCAGAAGCACGACCATGTCCCTTCTTCTGCCTGTTCCTCTGTTTGGAATAGTTTGAACAACTTTCTTCATGTTTTTTCCAGACAAGACAATCTTTCTTAAGATGTCCATTTTGACCACAATGCACACATAGCAAATTATCAGCAACAGAAACATATTTGCTATGAGGATTGTATGGGGAATCTATTTTCTCACAACCCAACCCTCTTCTACTGTTGTTTCCCTAACCAGTCAACTTAGCCAGAATCTTTGAAGAATTAGTCCATTTCAATGAATTTTTTAGTTCATCCTTGACTTGACGAAGATCCATTTGTAACTGAGAATTCCTTTCTAGTGCAGTAGACAATTTTAGCTCAGAGTTTTTCAAATTCTCTTCAAGTTCCAACTCAAAACTACTCAGCTTTTTCTTTCCATTTAGGGTGATTTCTGAGTTTTCCTTGAGGTGCTGATTTTCAGCCTCCAAAACAATCATTCGATCATTTATTTAAGACATTTGAGACATTAAAGCAATCTTTTCTTCTTCGAAAGAGTCTAGAGTCTCATTTAGAGCATTCTTTTCAACAATTAATTCATCTATAGAGTCTATCAGAACATCAGCACGCTTTCTTAACTTCTTGATGGAATAAACATTTATGTTTCTTTTGAAGTCAAGAAGGGTTTGCTCTTCCTTGATGTCTTCATCGTCTGATTTTGCCATCAGTGAGAAGAGAGAGTCGAAGATGTCTTCATCGTCTTTGACCACCAGCATAGATGCATCTTCGTGGTGTTTAGATTCCTCCGAGTCACTGGAGGAATTTCCCTAAGCAGCAAGAGCTTTCTTTACCACCTGATCAACATTAGCTTTCCTTCTTGCTTTGTCAGGGACCTGGTCCCTACGCTTTTCTTTGTCTCCTCCAAATTTAACATAGTCTTTGTACTCGAACTTGTGCATTGGACAGTCTCTGATGAAGTGACTTCCACACTTGTAACATAAGTCATTTGAGTTTGTAGCCCTGTCAAGATTTCCTTTCTTCATGTGGCCTCCATGTTTTCTCACGATCTTTTGAAATCGTCGAGTGAGATAGGCCATGTTCTCATCCATTTCAGGGATTTCACTTTGTGACACCTTGAGAGCAAGTGATCTATCCCTTTTTGCATCTTTCTTCCGATCAGCCTCATTAATCGGATCTGTCCTTATGTCTTTATCTTTGAGAATGAGACCATTAAAAAGAGGTGGCCTTGTAGGAGACTGACCTTTTTGCAAGTATAGTGGAGTCACCATTCTTCACAGGAATCTCTCTCTTGGTGTTACCCAGATAGAGAGTCCAAGCTCTGATACCAATTGTTAAAATGTATGCGTCCACCAGTGATCTCTGAACCTGGTCCCTTAAGAGAATAAAAATGCAGAAAATAAATAAATCAAAGTAGATCAGGCACAAGGATTTTACGTGGAAACTCCATTGCTCAAGGGCGGTGAAAACCACGACCTGTACTCACAGGATTTCAATCCAAACTCCATTTCACTCAAAACGGAGCAATGCTTCAAATTACAGACTCTTGAATCCCTTCCCCCTTACTGTAGCAACTCTACTACAAAGGAAACTAAGCAATAACTCTATTGCTCACTAATCCAACTAACTCTAGCTGATCTAGACTCCAAAATCTCAAGACCGCTAACTCTAGCCATCAACTTGGATCTTCGAAGATAAAAGATGAGACAAGCCACAACTCTGGGTCACCCACACGTCAACTAACTCTAGTTGACACTCCTAGGCAACTCTACCCAAGAAAACATTAAAACAGTGATGAAAAGAGACTTGACTAAAACTTAGATGATTCGACTAACTAACTCTAGTTAATCCGACTCAACTAAAGACTTAGACAAGCAACTGATCTACTATCCTTTATAACATATGAGTAGATTTACAATATAAGCACATAAGACACAAAACTCAAAAATACAACAAAAGATGCTTCAGCACTCCATCAGGTCCCTTGTTGATAATGAGCAGTGTTCTTCCTTGAAGATGGCTTTTTTTTCTTTGTGAGCTTGTGAATTTTCAGAATTCACACTTTGTTTGCCAAAACTTGGTTATGTCTATGGAGAAGAAGCTTATATAAAATGGACACAAACCCTTGGGACCAAGCCATTGGTTGAGCCTGCTTCTATGAAAAGGCGTGCACCAATCACAACAGCTTTGGCAGTCATGGCAGCTTTTAGACAACTGTCTTTTTCACGTACTCAGTCTCTTCCCGACTTGGTCCCTTGTTACATTTGGAAGTTTGTTAAATCATCAAAACTTCAAATCAGCTTAAGATAACAGGTGATATGCCAAGGGAAAATACCCTAAGTTGCTCGGACTCGGGTGCGGGTGTCCGATACGGGTGAGGATCTAGAGGTCGGATCCTTCATGCATGATCTAATTTTTAAGATTCGGAGATATGGATACGGGTGCGGGGATTTGCCTAAAAATAATTAAAATATCTAAAATAGAGTTATAAAACCTAAATTATGAGATATTATGTGGAGAACTTGAGGAGAATCTTGGACGGAGATTAAAAGAAAAGGAGTGACATGGAAATTTCTATATAAAAGGTATTCCATTTTCTTTAATTTCACCTTAGCTTTTGTATTGATTACATATATCATTAAAACTGTCCAGACTTTCCCCATCAATTTTGGTCAAAGTACCCAAAATCGGTTGATCAAATCGGACATGGATCCCACACCCATACCCATGTCGTGTCGACACGGGTGCGGCACCAAAAGTGAAGAGTCCGAGCAACTTAGCAAAATATCAATATAAATATTTAGATCTTGACTAAAAATGACTATTTGACACTTCCTATATTATAAAAGTAAACTCAAGACACAGGGCATGACCTAAAAGAGCTGAATAAACATAATGTAAATACATGAAGTAAAGCTAATTTATACGTATGTGGGAATGAGCTTATGATCTGTACAAAGGACTTAACAAAACGTGTACAAGATCATGACAAAAGTGGAGTCGCAAAGACAAGTGTCCAAATGAAATATCTTACAAATATAAGGAGTCGTCTATGTATTCTGCCTAAACTAAAGTTAGGGGATTAGAAATAAGACTTCTGTTAAAGGTAATGATAATGAAGTGCAAAATAGTCTGTAAAACACTTATAGTTGGCCAGTGATCGGAAATCAGTTAACTTAAAGTCTAAAGGAGCGAAACACTTACTTTTAGTATGTTGAGGGATTTGATATTTGAAATAAGCTTCAGGTGAAATGGATTTTCACTTATTCAGCTAATGCCAAGTATGAATATATTATGTACGGTTGGTTTGATTTTCTATGAGTAAAGTCAAACTCTTGTTAAATATATGAATTTTTATGTGATATTTCTATTTTAACAATATGACAGGCACAATACCTGATGAGATCGGTCATCTTTATAACTTGAAGAGGTTATTCTTGGATAAAAACTATTTAACAGGCTCAATCCCTTTAACCTTATTCAACATTTCATTCCTTGAAATGCTATATATGAATGATAACAAGATTGAAGGACCTTTACCATGACAGGTTGGAAATTTGACTATGCTTGCCTGGTTTGATATCTCCTATAATTACTTTGCAGGTACGGAAAACTATCTAATTCAAGTCATGTTAGAATTTTCAGTTTTTTTGGATGCTTCTACTGATCATAATCATACTGAATTTTTCAGGTGTAATTCCACATGAAGTTGGTAACCTTCAAAAGTTGAACGACCTTCCATTTTCTTACAATGAATTTAGTGGGGGGATCCCTATTGGTATCTTCAATATCTCATCTCTTATAACTATTGGACTCACAGAAAACCACATTTCAGGTAATCTTCCGTCCACTATAGGCAATGGGTTACCAAATGTTGAAAAAATATTTCTAGGTGGAAACAACATTAATGGTGTTTTACCTGGTTCCATCTCAAATTTGTCTAAGCTCACCCTTCTTGAACTCTTTAGTAATGAATTTACTGGTTCAATTCCTGAATCTCTGGGAAATTTAAGACAACTTGAACTTCTCAACTTGTATGGTAATTCTTTTACAAGTGGATCGAGCTTCATTACTCCTTTGGCCAAATGTAAACACTTGAGGATATTGATATTGTCTTTCAATCCCCTAAATGCAATGCTCCCGAGATCCATTGGCAATATCTCTTCTCTTCAGTCATTTTTTGCTGTAGGCTGTAACCTCAAAGGCAATGTTCCAAGTGAGATCAGAAATATGAGAAATTTATCTACTTTGTCTCTGGGAGGTAATAACCTTACTGGAATTGCCCCGACGACATTAAGTTCTTTGAAAAACCTTCAACGGCTTTTTCTTGATGCAAACAGAATAACTGGTCCTTTCCCAATTGTTTTATGTGAGCTACCCAACTTGGGGATACTAAGCCTTTCACAAAATCAAATTTAGGGACATATTCCTAGTTGCTTGGGGAATATGACATCCCTAAGGGAGGTTTATCTTGATTACTATAACTTCACTGCTAGCATAACTTCAAGTCTATGGAACCTCAAAGACACTTTGAAGCTGAACTTGTCTTCTAATTTCTTCAATGGTTCTCTACCACTAGAAGTTGGAAACCTCAAGGCTGCACTACTTCTGAATCTTTCCAGGAACCAAATCTCAAACCAAATCTCAGGAAACATTCCAAGTACATTGGGAGGTCTACAGAAATTGATTCAACTATCTTTGGCTCATAACGGAATTGAAGGATCTATTCCTGAGATATTTGGGGAACTCATAAGTTTGGAAGCACTAGATCTTTCATATAACAAAATGTCTGGTGTGATTCCAAAGTCATTAGACGCACTTAAGCAGCTAAACTCCTTTAATGTCTCATTCAATAGGTTACACGGGGAAATTCCGAGTGGAGGACCTTTTCTTAATCTCCCATACCAGTCTTTCATGTCGAATAAAGGATTGTGTGGTAACTCTCAAAAACATGTCCCAGCTTGTCCTTCTTATTCAAAGAATCAGTCTAAGTTGAAGAAAAGAAGACTGATATGGATTATAGTTGCCTCTTCAGTTATCTCTGTAATAGGGCTTGCTTCAGCAATAGTTTCCATATTGATGAGACGTCGGGGTAAAACAATCAATGCTGAAGATGAGTGGTCTCCTCAGGTAGCACCACAAAGATTTTCTTACTATGAACTTCAAGAGCAACTCAGAGTTTTGATGAAAATAACTTGCTTGGTAGTGGAAGTTTTGGTTCTGTTTATAAAGGGACGTTGGCAGATGGGATGATTGTAGCTGTTAAACTTTTCAATGTGCATATGGAAGGTACATTTCAAACCTTTGATAGAGAGTGTGAAATCTTGAGGAATCTTCGTCACAGGAATCTCACAAAGATCATTAGCAGCTGTTGTAACTAGGATTTTAAGGCATTGATACTTGAGTACATGCCAAATGAGAGCTTAGATGAGCTGCTCTATTCTCAAGATTATTGTTTAAACACAATTCAGAGATTGAATATCATGGTCGATGTTGCATCTGCTCTGCAATATCTCCATCATGGTTACTCGGTACCAGCTATTCACTGTGATCTGAAGCCTAGTAATGTGTTACTTGACAATGACATGGTGGGACATCTGGCTGACTTTGGCATTGCGAAACTTTTAACTAAGGAAGAATCTATTGCTCACACTGCTACCTTTGCCACAATTGGTTACATTGCTCCAGGTGAATCTTGGTTTTACTTGTAATAAGGATATGCCATTAATGCATTATAAGCGTCTTTTCTAACATATTTTATTTTTCTTTTTTAGAGTATGGTCTGGAAGACCTTATATCTAAAAGGTCTGATGTTTATAGTTACTGTATTATGCTGCTGGAAACTTTTACAAAGAAGAAACCTAATGATGAAATGTTCACGGGAGATTTGAATTTGTGAAGCTGGGTGCATAATTCGCTTCCTGATGAGTTGGATCAAATCATAGATGCTGACTTACTATCTCTAGATGTTAACTACGTCTTGAATTTTTTCCTTGTTTATTTTAGGAAAATATAATTCCTATTAGTTTAGGAGACCCTTTGTCCTAATATATTTGGAAAAGGAAAATATTGTCCTTGTAGGATTGGAAAACCTTTTTCTTATAGGTTTATGACCATTTGAGATCTATATATAGGGTATGTAGTTGGGGATCCTAAAACATTGTAAAATTTGTTTTCTTTCTTTCATAGTGGAAAACTCTCTCTGTTTTTGCTGGGAGGAGTAGGCATAGCCGAACCTCATTAAATCTTTGTGTTATTCTTCTTTTCTATTTTCTTTGTTTGTGATTGTGTGCTAGTTAATCCATGATATTTCCGCAACAATTGGTATCAGAGCCAGGTTGGAATTTCTAGATATAATCAAGGGTTAAGATATCTCCATCATCTTCAACAAAGTATGAAATAGAGAAATTCGATGGGGGATCTAATTTTAGTCTATGGAAGATTAGAATGAGATCGTCCTTGGTGTTACAAGGGTTATGAAAGGCTATTGAGGAGGATTCTCCAAAAGAGTTGAAAGAATTAGAACAAGCAGACCTAAAGGAGAGGGCTTTGAGTGCGATATTTATGAGCGTTACAGATAGCGTTCTTCGGGAAATTACTGAAGAGAAATCTGCAGCAACGGCATGGAAGAAGTTAGAAGATCTGTACTCTAAGAAATCGCTGACAAACCGCTTCTACTTGAAAAAGAGGTTATACAATCTTCGTATGAATGAAGGTACACCGGTCAAAACTCATCTTGATGAGTTTAATTCAATTATAATCGACTTGAAGAATGTAGATATCAAAATTGAAAGTGAGGATCAGGCCTTAATCGTGTTATGTTCTTTACCACCGTCTTATAATACTTTTGCTGATACATTGCTATATGGGAAAGACAGTATCTCACTTGATGATGTTAGTAATGCACTAAAATCTAAAGAGTTGAAGAAGAGCTTTTCGGATAGCAGAACTGAGGGTGAAGGTCTTGTGAGTAGGGGAAGAACACAACAAAAGGACTTTAATAGAAAAAGGTTTAACGCTAGATCAAAGTCTAGAGCAAGGAAGCAGAACTGCTATGAGTGCGGGGAGCAGGGTCATTACAAAAGAGATTGTCCTAAACTAAAGGAGAAAAGAGGGAAGCAGAAAGTTGATTACTCAGCAAATATTGTTGACTCTGGTAATAATTCTGATGACAATGACTATATAGGGGAAGTTTGTACTGTGAGTTCTGATCATAGGCAAAATTCTTGGGTTCTTGATTCTGGTGCAACTTTTCACATGTGTCCACACAAGAATTGGTTTGCAACGTACAAACAGACGAGTGGGACTGTCTACCTAGGTGATGATAATCCATTAGAGGTAGAGGGAATATGTAACATCAGATTGAGAATGTTCGATGGCATTATTAGAAATATTGAGTGTTGGTGTGTTCCTCGAATGAAGAGAAATTTGATTTCTCTTTCGACTTTGGATGATCAAGGATATAAGTTTCACTCAGAGAATGGAACACTCAAAGTATGTAAAGGCTCCATGGTACTCATGAAGGGTAAGCTTCATTCTAGACTGTATTATCTACAAGCCAGTGTAGTTGAAGGGGAATCAGTTATAGCTTCTGGGAAGAGTGGTCTGAATCAGTCTCAATTGTGGCACTTGCGCCTTGGTCATATGAGTGACAAGGGATTGTCTTTGTTGAACAAGCAAAATTTGTTAGATGGTTACAAAGATCAAGCTTTAAATTTTTGTGAGCATTGTGTGTTTGGTAAGCAAACAAGGGTGAAGTTCAGCAAGAAGACTATTCACAAGACCAAAGACAAGTTAGATTATATACATTCAAACTTGTGGGGTCCAAACAGAATTCCCTCCAAAAGTGGTGCAAGGTACTTTATGACTTTGATTGACGATTACTCAAGAATGGTATGGGTGTATTTCTTGAAAACAAAAGATGAGGCATTTTCAACATTTGTTAAATGGAAGACGATGGTTGAGAGGCAAACCGAAAGAAAAGTTAAACGTCTGCGAACTGATAATGGGTTGGAATTTTGCAACTTAGAGTTCAATAACTTCTGCAACAGAGAGGGCATAGTGAGACACCACACTTGTGTTGGAACACCACAACAAAATGGTGTTGCAGAATGTATGAACAGAACACTTTGTGATAGAGCACGAAGTATGCTTTCACACTCTTGTGTTAGCAAGGATTTTTGGGCTGAAGCAATCAATACAGCTTGTTATTTGGTCAATAGATCTCTATCTACAGCTATAGAGTTCAAAACTCCTTTTGAGGTTTGGTCCAATTCGCCTGCTGATTATTCAAATTTAAGAATATTTGGTTGTCCTGCTTATGCTCATGTAAGGGATGAAAAACTTGAGCTGAGGGCAAAGAAGTGCATATTTCTAGGGTATGCAACTGGAGTGAAAGGTTATAGATTGTGGTGCACAGATCAAAAGACTCCAGGATTAATTATTAGCAGGGATGTGACATTCAATGAATATACCTCACTGGACAGTCACAAGGAAAAGGCAATAGCAGAAACAGATCACGGTGTTAGTGACCGCATAAAGCGAGAAGTTGAATCTCCGCTAGCTCAGCCCAATAGTTCAGAAGTGGAGGAGGTGCAAGATATTAATCAAGATGATAATGATGATGCACATATACAACAACAATCATATAGCATTGCTACATATAGGAAAAAGAGAGTGATCAACCAACCAAAGAGATTTGCAAACGTGGTTGATGAAAATCTTTTTGGATATGCAAATTTTATAGAATTTGCTTTATCAGTTGCGGAGACCATTGATGTGCATGAGTCTAATAGCTATAAAGAAACTATTTCTAGTTCAAAAGCAGATCAGTGGATTGGTGCTATGGGTGAAGAGATTGAGTCCCTTCAAGAGAATCAAACATGGAAGCTTGTTTCATTGCCAAAGGGAAAAAAGATAGTAGGCTGCAAATGGATTTTCAAAATAAAGGAAGGCAATTCAAGGGTTGAAGCACCAAGATATAAGGCAAGGTTGGTGGCTAAAGGTTTCACACAGAGGGAGGGGATAGATTACAATGAAGTGTTCTCTCCAGTGGTGAAACATAGCTCTATCAGGGTCTTACTAGCTTTGGTCACTCTTCATAACTTAGAGCTAGAATAGTTAGATGTGAAAACTGCATTCTTGCATGGAGAGTTGGAAGAACAAATTTATATGAATCAACCCGAGGGATTTGTCACTCCACATAAAGAAAATCATGTTTGTTTGCTCAAAAAATCTCTGTATGGATTGAAACAATCGCCTAGGCAATGATATAAAAGATTTGACACATTCATGATTCAAAATGCCTTTACTCGAAGTGCACATGATAGTTGTGTCTATTACAAGAAGCTTGGAGATGATTCTTTTGTGTATTTGTTGTTATATGTGGATGACATGCTTATTGCTACTAAAAGTGTGTCTCAAATTGATCAATTAAAGCAACAACTAGGAGAGGAGTTTGAGATGAAAGATTTGGGAGCTGCGAAGAAAATATTGGGGATGGAAATTATTCGAGATAGAAGAGTTGGAAAACTGATATTATCTCAACAGTCCTATATTGAGAAGATTCTTAAGAGATTTAATATGACAGGAGCTAAGTCTGTGTCCATTCCTTTGGCTTCCCATTTCAAGTTATATGCAGACATGTCACCAAAAACAGAGAAGGAGATGGAACAAATGTCTACTGTTCCATATTCAAGTGTAGTTGGTAGCATCATGTATGCCATGGTATGCACTCGTCCTGACATTTCACATGCTGTTAGTGTTGTGAGTAGATACATGGCATGTCCTGGTAAAGAACATTGGCAGGCAGTGAAGTGGATCTTGAGATACTTGAAGGGTACTGTATATATAGGCTTGATTTTTTCCAAAGACAAGTTAAATGAATCAGTAGTAGGTCATGTGGATTCAAATTATGCAGGGGACTTGGATAAAAGAAGATCTCTGACATGCTATGTTTTTACTCTTTCTGGTAGTGTCATCAGTTGGAAGGCAACTTTGCAATATGTTGTTGCTTTGTCCACCACAGAGGCTGAGTACATGGCAATTACAGAAGCAGTGAAAGAGGCTATATGGCTACAAGGCTTGGTAAGTGATCTTGAACTAGATCAACAGAAGACTCTAGTGTTTTGTGACAGTCAAAGTGCTATTTATCTTACCAAGAATCGAATGTTTCATGAGCGGACAAAGCATATTGAAGTCAGACATCATTTTATTCGATACATTGTGTCTAAAGGGGTTGTTGATGTGAAGAAAGTGTCTACACATGATAATCCAGCAGATATGATGACCAAGGTAGTCCCGACCAATAAGTTTACTCAGTAAGCCCTTTGGAGGGCTGGGAGCAAGGCAGAGAGACGTTATTTCAATTGATGAAAGGAATTCAAGCCAAGGGGAAGATTTGTTAATTATGTCTCGAATTTTTTCCTTGTTTATTTTAGGAAAATATAATTCCTATTAGTTTAGGAGACCCTTTGTCCTAATAGATTTGGAAAAGGAAAATATTGTCCTTGTAGGATTGGAAAACCTTTTTCTTATAATTTTAGGACCATTTGGGATTTATATATAGGGTATGTAGTTGGGGATCCTAAAGCAGTATAAAATTTGCTCTCTTTCTTTCATAGTGGAAAACTCTCTCTGTTTTTGCTGGGAGGAGTAGGCATAGCCGAACCTCATTAAATCCTTGTGTTATTCTTCTTTTCTATTTTCTTTGTTTGTGATTGTGTGCTAGTTAATCCACGATATTTCCGCAACACTAGATGAACAAAACTTACGTCAAAAGTTGCAATGTGTGTCATCCATCGTGGAGTTAGCCATGAATTGCACATTTGATATTCCAGTTGAAAGGATGAACATAACTGATGTTGTAGCAGCACTGGAAAAGATCAAACAGAAGCTTTCTTCCTGTTATTGAACTACCTAACAACATGATATCAGGTAGTATTCCAAGGCATGCTGTTGCAGGATTGTGTGACTAGTGGAAGTTAAAAGGATGGAAACTCATTTATTTCATACTTCAACAATTTTTGGAGATAACTATAATAAAAAGCTGCTGATAGCTTGTGTAATGTTCTCTTTCAATATTTGTTTTTAGAATTCAACTTTTTCCTCCAATTTTATGCATAACCATAACTAAAGCATTCCCTTTTTAACCAATCTAGTATACTAGATCATGTCATGTTATTCTTTGTATTTAAAGTTAAATTATTTCTAATTATAGTAAGGTGACTTTCTTTCCAAGATGGACTAAAAAGAAAAGGATGTTACATAAAATGGGTCCTAGTCTCCTAGAGAGTATCTTTTTATATACATCAAGACTATTTCTATAAGATGGTATATATGAAGGACCAAAATAATTCAACCCCTATACATCAAAGACCATTTTGGTCGTTTTCTCCCTAGTTTTCTAAGCACCCTTCCATTTAAAGTCCACGTTTGATCCATTTAAAGTGCTGATATTCATGGCTAAGCTACAACTTGGAAAACCTCTATTTGCTGAGACTATGGATTTTACCAAAATATTGGAATTTGTTATGTGTAAAAGTTTAATATTGATTGGGATTCTTTCACAGTATTAGCCATGTACCCATGTCTAATCCTTAATATTTCTCAGGGTGATCAACGTATACTTATTTCATTCCTTGCATGTTTTATTCAATGCTGAATATAATATTTCGTTATTGAATATGAATTTTTTTTGCAGCTACTTAATTTCTTATATTTAGTGAAATAACTTCTAAAGGAGATTGCTTTTGATAATTGTTACTTTCACTTACCAGTTGTGATTAAAAAAATTGACCAATGCACCGCTCCGCGCGATGTATATTTACTAGTTGAAGTATAAATGAAGTTCATAAACAAAAGCAGGCACATGTTGATTGGAAAATCAGCTACAATAAGTTATTGGATGAAGATGCTTTTTCATGTGTTAGCATTCATTAGCTACCAAAGCTTGAATCATTTTTTCAAAAAAATATTCTAGCAAAGAAGACTTGCATTATCTTCTGAATTTATCAGTTCCAATAGGTACTAGATTCTATTGCTGCAAAGATACTACCAACAAAGGCATGTCCTTTAACATTCTCTCAATAATGGAGAAAGCCTCGTCTTTTCAGCTTCTAGCATTTTTATTAACTTTTTTTTACCTTGTAGCAAGTTGTAGCTTAGCCATGAATATCAGCACAGATCAATCTTTTCTTCTAGCCTTGAGAGACCACATCACTTCAGATCCTAATCACATTCTCTTGACAAACTGGTCATCTTCTAACTCAATTTGTAACTGGATTGGAATCACTTGTGGCTCTCGTCATCACAGAGTTATTGAACTGAATATTTCAGGTATGGAGATTACTGGTACCGTCCCTCCACAACTTGGAAACCTCTCTTTTCTTGTTTCACTTGATCTAAGTGAAAACAATTTCCATGGTGAACTTCCACCAGAATTTTCTCATTTACGAAAATTGAGATTTTATTGATCTTAGTTACAACTTCACTGGAGAAATTCCAATAGGAATAGCCACTCTTCCAAGTTTGAATTGGTTTGCCATGGGATACAATGAATTACTCCATGGCTCCAATGTGCTCTCCAAATTCAACATCTCAACACTAGAAACTTTGGATCTCAGAGAAGCTGGTTTAACAGGTGAGTTCCCTTCTGATTTATGTCGCCGCCTTCCCAGATTGCAAACGCTTGGACTTGGAAACAACATGTTAAGAGGAGAGGTACCAAGAAACATATCTGAATGCTCCCAGCTTCAAATCCTAATGTTGTTTCAAAATAACTTTGTTGGAACAATTCCGAGAGAGCTAGGTAACTTACACCTGCTGCAACAATTACATCTTTCACGAAATAACTTAGAAGGTACGTATGCTTACCATTTTCCTAGAAAGTTTATAGCCTATTTTTCTAAGCGGATTTACTTCACTAGAAGGTGTATCTAACGTCCTTTTTATTAATATGGAATAGTAGTACAAGCACAGGGCTATGTAACTCTTGGCACTCTACCCTGAAATCGAACACTCTCCATTAGAATTTTAAAGAAAATAATTCTCACTTTTAAACTCAAGAATCTTAGTAGATGATATATAGTGATAAGTTGGTAAAATCCCTTTAACCTTTCCTTAAAAACATGACTATATAATATATGGTTGGTTTGTTTTCTATGAGTATTATTGTAGATATGTTAAACTCTTGTTACATATATGAATTTTTTATGTGATATTTCTATTTAACAATATGACAGGCAACATTCCTGATGAGATCGGTCATCTTTATAACTTGAAGAGATTATTCATAGATAACAATACGTTAACAGGCTCAATCCCTTCAACCATATTCAACATTTCATCACTTAAAAGTTTAAGTATGAATGACAACAAGCTTGAAGGAAGTTTACCATCACAACTTGGCAACCTCTCATTTCTTGTTTCACTTGATCTAAGCTACAACAATTTCCATGGTGAACTTCCACCAGAGTTCTCTCGTTTGCGAAAGTTGAGAACCGTTGATCTTAGTTCTAACAACTTCAATAGAGAAATTACTCTGTTTTTTGGTGATTTTAAAGACCTTAAAACGTTCTCCATTGGTAATAATATATAGTTTCGGTGGGTTCGTTCCTTCTTCTATCTCTAACATGACAAATCTTGAATCCTTGACTCTGAGGTACAACAATCTGGAAGGTACATTACATGCTTACCATTTTTTCTCGGGAGTTTAATTTTGCGTACAGTATTATGATTTTACTTACATACATGACACTTAAACAACTTTTATGGTTTAGCCATGTTTTTTTTTCTGTGGTTTCGCCAAGCTTCTTGGAAGTACAAGTGCTTATTTTTTTCAAAAAGAAGAAGAAGCTTATTTTAGAGAGTTGAGGTGTTTGGCCAAACTTTTGTAAAAGGAAGGAGTTATTGTCAAAAACACATCTAAACTACAACTACCTATTGTTCCTTTTCCTACCTAAACTATCAAACCCTTTGTATTGAGTGATTTTAAAGGGTTTTTAAAGCACTCACGCACCTATTATCGAGTGATTTTAAATATTTGGCCAACTCAGTAATGTTGTGCGTTTTAATACAAAGGGTGTGATAATTTAGGTTGAAAAAAGAAACAATGGATAATTAAGGTATGAAATTCACGAAAAAGTTGTAGTTTGAATGTGTTTTTGATCATTAACTCAAAAACAAAGTGTTTTAGAATAGTACTAAAAGCATATTTATTATTATGGGAAGGAACTGAAAAATGTAGGTTTCCTTAGAAGCAAAAGCAAGTTGTTTTTGATATTTTCCATGAAAAAAATGCCCTTGACAAAAATTTATATATACCACCAAATTATTATAATATAATAATTACTTCTAATGTCTATCGGCTATAAATACAAACTTTAGAAGATAATTGTTATGGAGAAATATCCAATTTTTATGTATATTTCTGTTTGACAGGCACAATTCCTGATGAGATTGGTCATCTTACTAATTTGAAGTATTTGATTATGGCAAGAAATAAATTAACAGGCTCAATTCCTTTAACCTTATTCAACATTTCATCACTTCAAGTTTTATATATGAGTGATAACATGCTTGAAGGACATTTACCAAGAGAGGTTGGAAAATTGGCTATGCTTGACAAGCTTTATCTCGGAAATAATAACCTGACAGGTACGCAATTGTTAAACAGAATTTTTACAAATTCAATTAATTCTTTGTATATGTTTGGGTCCCCATGTACAAACACGGTCTAATTGGTGGTCTGGTTGCACACATTAGTTGGGGAATGGGCTAGTGATCTCCGTATATGAATTTGGATGATGTAATTGCCCCTTCATGAGCTAGATTTGCTTTACAATTTGACAGGTACAATTCCTGATGAGATTGGTCATCTTCACAACCTGATGGACTTGGTCATGGAAAAAAAATAAATTAACGGGATCAATCCCATCAACCATATCCAACATTTCATCACTTATAGTTTTAATTCTGAATGATAACAAGCTTGAAGGACCTTTACCAGAGGTTGGAAATTTGACTATGCTTTTTCTACTTGATCTTGGACATAATAACCTAACAGGTATGTGAAAATTATCTAATATTCCACTGTCATTTTAGATTTGCAGTTTTTTAGAAGCTTTTACTGATCCGAATCTTACTGAATTTCTCAGGAGTAATTCCAGATGAAGTTGGTAACCTTCAACAGTTGGACTACCTTTCATTGTCTAACAATAACTTTAAAGGGTCGATCCCTATTGGTATCTTCAATATTTCAACTCTTTTAACTCTTTCACTCACAGAAAACCACATTTCAGGTAATCTTCCTTCCACTATAGGCCACGGGTTACCTAAAGTTGAAGGAATATATCTAAGTGGAAACAACATTACTGGTGTATTACCTAGTTCCATCTCAAATATGTCTAATCTTGGCATTCTTGGACTCGGTAGGAATGAATTTACAGGTTCAATTCCTGAATCTCTAGGAAATTTAAGATTTCTTGATTTTCTAACCTTGTATGATAACTCCTTCAGAAGTGATCAAATGAGATTTATTACTCCTTTGGCCAATTGTAAATACTTGAGAACATTGATCTTGTCTTTCAATCCCCTAAATGCAATGCTTCCAAAATCCGTTGGCAATCTTTCTTCTCTTCTATTGTTTTCGGCAGCATGCTGTAGCCTCAAGGGACAAATTCCAAATGAAATTGGAAATATGAGAAGTTTATCTTCTTTGGAGCTGCAGCGAAATGATTTTACTGGAATTATCCCGATGACAACAAGTTCTTTGAAAAACCTTGAATGGCTTTCACTTGGTGCAAACAGAATAAGTGGTCCATTCCCAGTTGTTTTATGTGAGCTACCCCGCTTGGGTTTTTTAAACCTTTCACAAAATCAATTTTGGGGAAGTATTCCTAGTTGCTTGGGGGATGTGACTTCCGTAAGGGAGATTTATCTTGATTTCAATAACTTCACATCTAACATACCTTGAAGTCTATGGAACCTCAAAGATATCTTGAAGCTGACCTTGTCTTCAAATTTCGTCAATGGCTATCTACCGCTAGAAGTTGGAAATGTCAAGGCTGCAATACTTCTGGATCTTTCCTGGAACCAAATCTCAGGCAGCATTCCAAGTACATTAGGAGATCTACAAAAATTGACTCAACTATCTCTGGCTCATAACAGAATTGAAGGATCTATTCCTGAGACATTTGGAGATCTCATAAATTTGGAAGAATTGGATCTTTCCTTCAACAATTTGTCTGGAGTTATCCCAGAATCTTTAGAGGCACTTGAATATCTACACTTCTTTAATATCTCATTCAACAGGTTACACGGGGAAATTCCAACCGGAGGACCTTTTGTTGATCTATCTTACCAATCTTTCATGTTGAATGAAGGATTGTGTGGTGACCCTCAGAAGCATGTCCCAGCTTGTCCTTCTAATTCAAAGAATCAGTCTAAGTCGAAGAAAAGAAGAATGATATCGATTATAGTTGCCTCTTCAGTTTTCTCTGTGATAGGGCTTGCTTCAGCAATAGTTTTCATGCTTATGAGACATCGGGGTAAAACAGTCAATCCTGAAGATGAGTGGTCTCCTGAGGTAGCACCACAAAGAATTTCTTACTATGAACTTCAAAGAGCAACTCAGGGCTTTGATGAAAATAACTTGCTAGGGAGTGGAAGTTTTGGTTCTGTTTATAAAGGGACATTGGCAAATGGGATGATTGTAGCTGTTAAAGTTTTTAATGTGCAGATGGAAGGTACATTTCAAACCTTTGATAGAGAATGTGAAATCTTGCGGAATATTCGTCACAGAAATCTCATAAAGATCATTAGCAGCTGTTGTAACTTGGATTTTAAAGCATTGATACTTGAGTACATGCCAAATGAGAGCTTACAGAACTTGCTATATTCTCGAGATTACTGTTTAAATATGATGCAAAGATTGAATATCATGGTCGATGCTACATCTGCTCTAGAATATCTTCATCATGGTTACTCAGTACCGGTTATTCACTGTGATCTAAAGCCTAGCAATGTGTTACTTGACAACGACATGGTGGGACACGTGACTGACTTTGGCATAGCGAAACTTTTAACAAAGGAAGAATCTATTGCTCACACCACAACGTTTGCCACAATTGGTTACATTGCTCCAGGTGAATTCTTTATTTAACTAGTAACAATGTTACTGTTTAATGCATTAAAAATTCTGACATATTTCTTTTTTCTTTTCAGAGTATGGTCTGGAAGGCCTTATATCCAAGAGGTCTGACGTTTATAGTTTTGGCAGCATGCTGTTGGAAACTTTTACCAAGAAGAAACCCAGTGATGAAATGTTCACGGGAGATTTGAATTTGAGAAGCTTGGTGCATAATTCACTTCCTGATGAGTTGGATCAAATCATAGATGCTGACTTACTAACACTAGATGAAGAGAACTTAAGTCAAAAGCTGCAATGTGTGTCACCCATCATGGAGTTAGCCATGAATTGCACAATTAGTATTCCATTTGAAAGGATGAACATGACTGATGTTGTAGCAACATTGGAAAAGATCACACAAAAGCTTTCATCCTGTTATTGAACTACCTAACAACATGACATTAGGTACTTTTCATGTCCCTTCTGAAATAAACGAGGTTATAAAGTTCAGTAGCATTTAACCATCAGTAAGTGTTCCTCAAATGTTATTGCAGGAGATTGTGTGGCTATTGGAAGTTAAAAGGATGGAAGTTCATATACTTCTTATTTCAAGAAGTTGCTATTATTTTGGGACTACTATTATAAAAAGCCGATGATAGCTTGTGTACTTTTGCCTTCTTCTTGTGTAAATGAAGAGAGCCTTTCCATCACCTGATGTTCTAAGCACCCTTCCAATTTGATGACACAAGTGAACATTGCATGTAATTCATTTAAATAAACTATGTTGAATCCATTGTATATAGCTCAAGTTCTCCCAGGTATTCAACAGACTAAATTTTTTTTTCAAATATTAGAGCAGCAAATATGCAAATTCCTTGATAGTTTTCACTAGTTACTTTGACATGGGAGTTCCTTTCTGTTACTGATCTATCCATATATATAGTCAAGGCTTTACCTTGTTATGGCATTGAACATGAATGAAAGAGAACTTTCATATAGCCACTGATGAATGAAGAGTTGACAAGCAAATATCTTAGGCAGAAAGGGAGTTGAATTTGAAGTTCTTGATTTGTACAGTAACTTCTTTCACAAATGATTTGATCTTTATTACTCCTTCGGCCAATTGGAAAAAATTGAGAGAATTGATATTATATTTCAATCTTCTAAATGCAATGCTTCCGAAATCCGTTGGCAATCTTTCCTCTCTTCAAACATTTTCAACAGGTGGTTGTAACCTCAGTTATTTAGCACCAATATACTGAGTTTACTTATTTAGTGTACTTCCTGAAATCCATTTTCAATCTTTCTTCTCTTCCAATCAGTTGAAATTGGGAATAATTTGAGAGATTTATCTTGTTTGAAGCTGGAAGACAATGACTCGACTGGCATAAAAAGTTCTTTGAAAAATCGTGAACAGTTTTCACTTGGTGCAAACAGCACAAGTGTCCTCTCCCAAATCGTTTGTTTGAGCTTTCAAGCTTGGGTTTGTTAACCTTTCACAAAATCAGATGTGAGGTTTCTCTTGATTCCAATAACTTCACTGCTAATATACCTTCAAGTGGCTCTCTCTAATAGTTTAAACCTTTATATGAGAGTCACACACACACACGGTATCAAATGAGGCAGAGCTACTCGGTTTGAGTCTCACTATCACCCCTTATAAAAAATAAACATTCCATGTGTTTGGCCTATGGAAAAAAAAAGAATCAGACAAGTGTGAGGGTCGTGTTGAGATTTAACATAAAAAAAGTAATTAAAAAATGTGCGCTCTTTTATAACTTAAGCTTTTAATGAACACATTTCAGCCATATCTCTTGAAGACCTTGACACACCTGACTTTTGTCATGATTTCAGTAATGGACTGTACAAAGTCAATCTCCTTTGGTATGCCGGATAATGCCAAAGAGGGCAACGACTTATCCAAGATTCATTTAGTCAAGGGCGAGTGAACTGGGTGTCAAAGAGGGCAACTAGTGGGGCAAATAGTGAGTCGAAAAAGGGTTGTAAATTTTCCAGTCAGGTGACTTGACTTTATCACTTCCAAATATCCATACATATAAGATATATAAATTATATTGATGCAAAGATCAATGAATAAAATTTGATCTTTTTAACTAGAATTTTTAACAATAATTGTCTACCACTTTTGATTTTTTAATGACTGCGTGAAGCTTGGAATAAATTCATTAATTTCAAATAGTTCAGGGTATTGATGCAAAGATCCAACCCATGAAAGTTGACGACCTAGCTAGAGAGTCAACTCTTATTCCATTCTTTTGTATGTCTGTATACTGATAACTACAAACACATTTTCTATGCCAAAATCTAGATAGCTGTATTTAGCAACGTCTCACAATTAGCAAAAGTTCCCTTCCCTATAAGTAACAGATTAATTTAGTTCAGTATACGGTGCAAAGTCAACTTCCTTAGTGGAGGAATATATTACTTAGGCCATAAACTTATTAATTTAATGTGTTAGAATTTATTAGCTAGCTAACAGATCTTGAATCAATTTTTCAACCCTTTTCTTTAAATTCTAGAATGAAGACTTGCACAATTAACGGACTTAATTGTTGCTAGAAGCATTTTACAATTGCAAGTATGATTTTGTTAATTAGTTTCAATAATATAGAACTATGTACTAACATTTATATTCTCAATTATAAATCTAATCAGTTTCAATAGGTATAGATCATTATATTGCTGCAAAGATCCAACCAGAAAACGCATCAATGGAGAAAACATCCTCCTCCTCCTTTCCGCTTCTAGGAATTTTATTAATATCTCTTCATGTTATAACGACATGCTTAGCCATGAATATCAGCACAGATCAATCTTCTCTTCTAGCCTTGAGAGACCACATCACTTCAGATCCTAATCACATTCTCTTGACAAACTGGTCTTCTTCTAAGTCAGTTTGTAACTGGATTGGAATCACTTGTGGCTCTCGTCATCACAGAGTTATTGAACTGAATATTTCAGGTATGGATATTACTGGTGCCATCCCACCGCAACTTGGCAACCTCTCTTTTCTTGTTTCACTTGATCTAAGCTACAACAATTTCCACGGTGAACTTCCACCAGAGTTGCTTCTTTTGCGAAAGTTGAGAGACATTGATCTTAGTTACAACAACTTCACTGGAGAAATACCAAAAGGAATAGCCACTCTTCCAAGTTTGAAACGGTTCATCTTGAGATACAACAAATTACTCAATGGCTCCAATGTGCTCTCCATCTTTAACACCTCAACACTTGAAATTTTGGATCTCAGAAGTACCGGTTTAACTGGTGAGCTCCCTTCTGATTTATGTCGTCGCCTTCCTAGATTGAAAAGGCTTGCACTTGGCGACAACATGTTAAGCGGAGAGGTACCAAGAAACATATCTGAATGCTCCCAGCTTCAAATCCTAATGTTGTTTCAAAATAACTTTGTTGGAACAATTCCAAGAGAACTAGGTAACTTACACCTGCTGCAACAATTACATCTTTCACAAAACAAGTTAGAAGGTACGTGTTTACCATTTTCTAGCGAGTTCGTAGCCTATTTGGCCATGCTTCAGAAAGCTAAAAGTATTTTTTCAAAGACAAAAATCTGTGCATTTTAGAGAGTTGAATTGCTTGACCATTTCAACAAGTGTTTTTAAATAGTAACATCACTTTTTTTGCTTGTTCTCACTAATTTTTGTTGGGAAAACACGGACTGACACAAAAATATATATGGTCAAAATAGTGGAAATAAAATGGGAAAATAATGACACCAAAAATTTTACGTGAAAACCCTTCTAAATAAGGGGAAAACCACGGGCCAAGAGGAGCAACTGATATTACTATAGAACGGAATTTTACACTGTGTAGTCACGAGTACAACACTCAAAGTGACTACTACACACTCAAAAGGAATAACATTTTTTTGATTTACCACCTTACTAAAATATCGCTCACACTCTATTTTTCTTCACAGACTATTTTCTTGTATAGTCTATGTATACCTCACTTTACTCTCAAAATGATTTTTCTCTCTATCTTGGTGTGTTCTACAAATGAGCAAGAGTGCTCTATTTATAGGAAAAATTTCTACCTATTGATGTCATTGATGACATCAATAAGGAGTAACAATTCAAAATGACATATGCTAACATTTGTTGAAAGTCTATGTTCACAATGAGAAAGTCTATTTGCTGCCTTGCAGCAATTGAAGATTAAATGCATTTGCAGAAATTTAGGACTTCACCAATGGGAAATGGGGATGGAACCCCACAAATCTCCCCCTCCAGACCCATTCACCGAAAGGAGGTATCTTTATCTACTTTAGAGAGAGCTCATACCCACAAGTTATTTGCATAACTCGAACTTGTCTTTTGGTATCACCTTGGTCAACATATCCGTATGATTTTCACTTGTGTGAATCTTTTTAACGTGAAGAGATTCATTCTCCACTTGCTCACGAATCCAATTATATACGTCGATGTGTTTTGTCCTTGCATGGTACATGGAGTTCTTGCTCAAGTTTATTGCACTCTGACTATCACAATAGACAACATACTCCATCTGTTGCAATCCAAGCTCTTGAAGAAATCGTTTGAGCCATATCATCTCCTTGCCGGCTTTATAGCCGCAATATATTCACCTTTAGTTGTAGACAGTGCAACACACTTCCGCAACCTTGACTGTCATGATATAGCTCCCCCTAAAAAAGTAAACAAATATCCAGTAGTGGATATTTTGTTATCAAGGTCACCTGCCATATCAGCATCTGTATAACCCTTCATGATTGGATTTGATGTTCCAAAACACAAGCATTCATCTGAGCTTCCTCTAAGATACCTGAGTATCCATTTCACAGCTTCCCAATGTTTTTTTTCGGGATTGTCTAGAAATCTGCTGACAACACCAACTGAGAGAGCAATATCAGGTCTAGAACATACCTTTGCATACATTAGACTTCCGACTACAGAGGAATATGGAACTTTGGCCATGCTCTCCTTTTCCTCCCTAGCTGTAGGACACATCTTCTTGCTCAACTTCATATGACCAGCAAGAGGTGTGCTAACAGGCTTAGCACTCTTCATATTGAAGCACTCCAGTACACGTTCAATGTACTTCTTCTGAGACAAGTGAATCTTCCTTTCATCTCTTGGACGAGTAATTCTCATGCCCAAAATTTGCTTGGCATGACCCAAGTCTTTCATAGCAAAAGACTTACACAATTCTTTCTTCAACTCGTTAATCTTAGAAGTATTCTTGCCCACAATCAACATACCATCCACATACAACAAGAGGATTATGAAATCATCGTCAGAAAATTTTTGTACAAATACACAATTATCTGAGGAAGTCTTCTTATAGCCTTGCTCCCCCATAATAGATTCAAACTTCTTATAGCACTGTCTAGGAGCTTGCTTTAGGCCATAGAGACTCTTTCTGAGTTTGCACACAAAATTTTCTTTACCATTTACTTTGAAGCCCTCAGGTTGTTCCATATAAATCTCTTCTTCTAGGTCACCGTGAAGGAAAGTCGTCTTCACATCCATCTGCTCAATCTCTAAATTAAGATTAGCAGTCAAACCTAGAACTGTACGTATGGAGGACATTTTCACCACAGGAGAAAATATTTCGTCAAAGTCAATACCCTTCCTTTGACCAAATCCCTTAACAACCAATCTAGCTTTGTATCTGGGCTTCAAGTTGTGTTCTTCAACTTTAACTTTGAACACCTACTTGTTCTTCAAAACTCTCATGCCTTTAGGCAAATTCATCATCTCATAAGTGTGGTTCTCATGCAAAGACTTCATCTCATCTTGCATGGCTTCAATCCATTGATCCTTGTGCTCATCTTCCATAGCCTCCTCATAACATTGAGGTTCTCCCCTATCAGTGAGTAGCATATACTCATTGGGTAAATAACGAAAGGAAGGAACCCGCTGTCTTATGGACCTCCTAAATGGGATATTTGATTCGTCCACAACTTCATGAGCAGAAGGATCATCAATAACAACATCATTGTTATTATCAACATCAATCTGTTGATCCGAGACATGATTCTGGGAGTCACCCGGGTCATTAAGCCCAACAATATCATGCACAGTTGTGTGAGAAACTTCATCAAGATGAACTATGCCATCAAAACTTAAAGATTCTAGCTTCTCCGCTTTGTCAATATCTTCAATGGTTTGATTCTCCATGAAAACAATATCGCGGCTTCTCACAAGTTTCTTCTCAATTGGATCATATAGCCTGTAACCAAATTCATCAAGGCCATATCCAATGAAGATGCACTGCCTTGTCTTGGCATCTAACTTTGACCTCTCATCTTTCGACACATGTACAAAAGCTTTGCAACCAAATACTCTCAAATGGTCATAGGAAACATTCTTTCCATACCAAACTCTATTTGGAACATCACTTTGCAAAGCAACAGTCGGAGACAAATTAATAATATGTGCAGCGGTCAATAAAGCCTCACCCCAAAATGAGTTCGGCAACTTTGCTTCAGAAAGCAAACATCTAACTCTTTCTATCAAGGTCCTGTTCATTCTCTCAGCCAAACCATTAAGCTGAGGAGCCTTAGGAGGAGTCTTCTGGTGTCTAATACCTTGATGGTTGAGTATTCGTCAAACGGTCCACAATATTCACCACCGTTGTCAGTACGAATACATTTCAGTTTTTTTCCAGTTTCTCTTTCAACTGAAGCTTGAAACTGCTTGAAGACACCTAACACTTGGTCTTTAGTCTTCAAGACATAGACCTAAAGTTTTCTTGAGCAATTATCAATAAAGGTGACAAAGTAGAGTGCACCACCCTATGTCCTTGTCCTCATTGGGCAGCATAAATCAGAGTGCACCAAATAAAGCAACTCTGTCTTCCTTGAAGGAGGGTTAGACTTAAAGGAAACTCTATTTTGTTTTCTAGCCAAGCAGTGCTCACACTTTTCTAATTTAACACTTCGGAAATATGACAATAATTTCTTCTTGGCTAGAACATCAAGTCCTTTCTCACTAATGTGGCTAAGCCTCTTGTGCCATAATGTTGAAGGGTTATCATTCTCAACTGCATTCAGCATATCAACACAAGTAGAAGGCGTAGTCCAGTATAGACCACGACGCTTGTTACCACGAGCCACAACCAAGGAACCCTTAATGAGTTATCATTTTCCATCACCGTTGGTACTAACATATCCTTCATCATCCAAAACACCAACAGAAATTAGGTGCAGACGAACATCAGGTGCATGTTTCACATTGTTCAAAACTAGTTTAGTTCCAACACTAGTTTCCAAAAAAATTGTACCAATACCAACCACCTTTGATACAGCCTCATTACCCATACTTAAGGTTCCAAAATCACCAGGAGTATAGGAAGAGAAAAAATCCCTCCTTGATGTCACGTGAGATGCAGAATTGGTGTCCACAACCCAACTTGACTCATCACAAGCAATATTTATCATATCCGCATCAAGGACGGTAACAAGATCTTCGGTGGTGACGGTGGCTAGGCAATTTTCATTGCCATCTTCTTTATTTTCCTCTTTGTCTTTGTTCTCCCTCTTCAACTTCCGACAAAACTTCTTTGTGTGCCCTTTCATGCCACAGTGGTAGCACTCAATATCCTTAAGTTTGCCTCTAGATTTGCTTCTGTTATGTTCTCTATTTTGAGAACCATAAATTTTGTTTCTCCCCCTGGAGCCAGTTACCAGGACATCCGACGAAGAAGAACCTTGAGATTTTCTTCTCATCTCTTCGTTCAAGACACTACTCTTGGAAGAATCCATAGAGATCACACCATCCGGAGCAGAATTTGACAATGAAGTTCTAAATGTTTCCCAAGAGTCTGGTAGGGAACCAAGTAAAAGCAAGACTTGAATTTCTTCATCAAACTTGATGCACATAGCAGATAACTGGTTCATGATCCCCTGAAAATTATTCAGATGATCTGTCATCGAAGAACCATCATGATACTTTAAACTCAGCATCTCATTTATTAAGAACATTTTGTTATTGCCAGTCTTCCGAGCATACAAACTCTCAAGATGCTCCATAGGGTTCAAGCATGTGTCTCCCCAGAATTATGGTTCAACACATTATCGTCAACCCATTACCTAATGAATCCACAAACATGTCTGTGCAACAGATTTCACTCTTCATCTATTTTATTTAGAGGCTTTATAGTAGTAAAGGCTGGTTGATAAAAATTTTTAACATATAACAGATCTTCCATTTTTCCCTTCCAAATGGCTTAATTAACGTCATTCAAAGTAACCATTCTACTTGTGTTGGCTTCCATCGTTTTCTCCAAAAAATATCGTTATTACAAATCAAAGTAAATCTTTTCTGATGTGGAAGTTCAGACTGTGCTGCAACCACATAGCATACTCAGATAAAACCTTGACTCTGATACCAGTTTGTTGGGAAAACACGGACTGACACAAAAATATATACGGTCAAAATAGTGAAAATAAAATGGGAAAATAATGACACCAAGAATTTTACGTGGAAAACCACGGGCCAAGAGGAGCAACTGGTATTACTATAACAACAAGGTTGGTCTTGTTATTGGAAAAGGAGGTGAAACTATAAAAAGTATGCAGGCAAGAACTGGAGCACGTATTCAGGTGATCCCTTTGCACTTGCCTCCAGGTGATACATCACAGGAAAGAACAGTTCAAATTGATGAGTCAAGTGAACAGATTGAGGCTGCAAAGCAGCTGGTGTATGAAGTAATTAGTGAGAATCGTGCTAGGAATCAAGGAATGTCTGGAGGATATCAACAATAAGGTTATTAGGCCCGGCCTCCTACAAGCTGGGCTTGTATGAAGAAGCAACAATAAAATGAGAGAGTTTGACAGACAAAAGATTTATGTATATTGCTGAACTTTCTTGCCACAAAACAAAAACTCCTACTGCCCTCTTATAGGCTTACAATTAACTACTAAAGCTAAAATAAAGCAACACACAAATAATGGAAAACATGGAAGATAATTTCATTGACTAAGTTAAACATAAACCCACTAATCCTAGAAAATAGACCCACAAACTGATTTTTCTGCAAACTAAATATTTTGAAGAATTAGTCAACATTTTACACTATGTAGTCACGAGTACAACACTCAAAGTGACTACTACACACTCAAAAGGAATAACACTCTTTTGATTTACCACCTTACTAAAATATCGCTCACACTCTATTTTTCTTCACAGACTATTTTCTTGTATAGTCTATGGTATACCTCACTTTGCTCTCAAAATGATTTTTCTCTCTATCTTGGTGTGTTCTACAAACGAGCAAGAGTGCTCTATTTATAGGAAAAATTTCTACCTATTGATGTCATTGATGACATCTATAAGGAGTAACAATTCAAAATGACATTTGCTAACATTTGTTGAAAGTCTATGTTCACAATGAGAAAGTCTATTTGCTGCCTTGCAGCAATTGAAGACTAAATGCATTTGCAGCAATTTAGTACTTCACCAATGGGAAATGGGGCTGAAACCCCACAACTGTTCAGTTGCTTCTGCTCTGCTTTGTATACTAGTCGTTGGCAACCGATACTTCATAGGAGCATAAAGTACTTAATTCTATAAAATCTCACGTATTAGTATGTTAGTGTATTTATATTGACTAGTTTCTTAATATGGGCTACAAAAATTTTAAAAAGCACATAAATATTACTATGTGTATTAAACTTGTGTTCGAGTTGGCAACTTGATTACTATGTGTATTAAACTTGTGTTCGATTTGGCAACTTGAAGTCTTTTCGTTTGAAGACCAAATGTAGAATAACAAAATTAATGTTACCAAGTTCAGGTAGTGAAACAAACTATTGACCTTACTTTTCAAATTGCTCAAAATAATATTTAAAACTCAAGAGTTTATGAAAAAAATTGTAGAAATGCAAGGCTATCTCAGAGCTCTTCTTCTTCTTCTTCATTTGGCTCTTACTTTAGGAACTGTTGCTAATTTATGATGAAAAGCTTCTTCAACCCATAGGTTTCTTCTCGGCCTCCCCAACTTGCTCATCAACGACCTACATTACCATATAACATTGTTAAAAATATGAGAAGTGAGAACCATTTCCTAATAGGAAGATTCGCTCCACAATGTCTATTTTATTGAGATAATATCTCAGATAGTCACTCAACTATGAGCTCTTTTCATAAAAAGTCACTTAACTTTGATTTTTAACTCAAAAGTCACTCAACTATAGATTCTTTTCACAGAAAGTCACCCAACTTTGATTTTGGCATAACACATAGATAGAACCCTAAACTTGGCTTCAAATTATAACTTTGACCTCAAACTTTCAAAGTGCACAAACAGGCACTTTAACTATCCCACTTTTAAATAAATAAACACTCGATTATTGCAGCCAAAGAGCGTGGAATGCAAACGCTCCAACGTGTATTAGTGAGCCACTCAATGGCTGCCAACTAATTAAATATTTTACACGTCGATTTTAGAACTAAAAAAAAACAAAATTAATTTCAATTAATATACAAGGGCAAAGGGTTAAAGACAACTTCATTTCACCCAATTGTCTCTCCAAATTTCAAAACCCTAGCTAAGGATTACAACTAAAATATGGTGAATCAAAGGAAAAATCGTTCAAGATTTGTGCTGAACCTGATGTTTATCCGTTCATCTTCCTCAATTTAGTTCAGGTATGCCATAATTTTGCCAAGTTCTTGGGTGATTGGAAGCTTGAGTTTTCAAAGTTGTTAGACTATGCTGATATGATTAAGACCTGAGAGTTCTTGTTGGGTGAGAACTGATAATGAAACAATCCTGACAAACACTTGTTCAAAAAATTAGAAGCCATTTGCACTAAAAATGAGCAAAAATCGTGTTAAAGAGAGAAAAAAATCTTGGTTTGAAAGAAGAGGGGGGAAAAAAAGAGATTTTGACTTGAAAATATAAAGATATATATAAAAGGGATTCAGTAAGGGTATAATTGTCATTTCAGCCTTTTTTTTTACTGTTGTGGGCCTTAGAATCTACTCGTGACGCGCGCAGATTAAGTACAGAACACGCGCTTTGCCAGGTGGGATTCGAGTGTTTATTTATTTAAAAGTGCGATAGTTAAAGTGCATGTTTGTGCACTTTGAAAGTTTGAGGTCAAAGTTATAATTCGAAGTCAAGTTTAGGGTCCTATCTATGTGTTATGCCTTTGATTTTTAACTCAAAAGTCACTCAACTATGGATTCTTTTCACACAAAGTCACTCAACTATATGAGTTTTACTTACAAAGTCACTCAGCCTATTTAATTAATTTTTTCAATAAAAATTTAAAAATATAAAAATATATAATAGTGACCCTTTAGGGAAAACAATTTAGGGGGAAAAAGTCTTAAAGGGTCACCATTGTTAGTCAATATAAGTTAATTCAACGAAAAATTATGTTAAAATTGTATGTTATTGTCATTATTTTTTTATTTGGTTTGATTCATTTTATAGAAGCAGTAGGAACAGTTTCCCTCTACGCCACTTTGTCGAACATTTTGGAGGCGTTAAAAGTTAAAAGCATATCCTAATTTTTTTTATCCCTATAAAGGGTCATTAATATATTTTTAGTGGGTTGGGTTAAATGGGATGAGTCTTTAAATGATTTAAATGATATTTTATAAAATTTTAGTTTAAATAAAATTTTCATGTCAATAAATTTTATTGAAAAAATTAATTAAATAGGTTGAGTGACTTTGTAAGTAAAACTCATGTAGTTGAGTGACTTTATGTGAAAAGAATACATAGTGGGTGACTTTCTGTGAAAAGAATCAATAGTTGAGTGACTTTTGAGTTAAAAATCAAAGTTGAGTACTTTCTGTGAAAAGAGTTCATAGTTGAGTAACCATTTGAGATATTATCTCCTATTTCATTCAATTTGTATGGAAGATAACATTAACATATAGCGTTGTTATTAATATGAGAAGTGGGAATGAGTTTTATTGTGTAGAAATTAGACTCTTGCTAAATATATGAATTTTTATGTGATAGTTCTATTTAACAATATGACAGGCACAATTCCTGATGAGATTGGTCACCTTTATAACTTGAAGTTGTTGTTCGTGGATAATAATAAATTAACAGGCTCAATCCCTTCAACCATATTCAACATTTCATCACTTGGACATTTATTTATGAGTGATAACATGCTTGAAGGACATATACCAAGACAGGTTGATAATTTGACTTCGCTTGTCTGGTTTGATCTTTCCAATAATTACCTGACAGGTACAGAAATATATCTAATTCACGTCACATTAGAATTTCAGTTTTTTGGGTACTTATACTGATCATAATCTTACTGTATATTGCAGGTGTAATTCCAGATGAAGTCGGTAACCTTCCTGAGTTGTCGTTCGTTTCCTTGTCTTTTAATGCCTTTAGTGGGTTGATCCCTATTGGTATTTTCAATATCTCATCTCTTGTAATTCTGGGAATCTCAGAAAACTACATTTCAGGTAGTCTTCCTTCCACTATAGGCAATGGTTTACCTAATCTCGAAGGAATTCATCTATTTGAAAATAAGATCAATGGTGTTTTACCTAGTTCCATCTCAAATTTGTCTAAGCTTGAATTTCTAGAACTCGGTGCAAATGAACTTACGGGTTCAATTCCCGAATCTCTAGGAAATTTAAGACTACTTAGAAGTCTCAACTTGTACGGTAACTCCTTCACAAGTGATTTGAGCTTCATTACTCCTTTGGCCAATTGTGAAAACTTGACAAGATTGGTATTGTCTTTCAATCCCCTAAATGCAATGCTTCCCAAATCCGTCGGCAATCTTTCTTCTCTTCAATATTTTTCAGTAATAAGCTGTAAACTCAAGGGTCATCTTCCAAATGAAGTCGGAAATTTGAGAAATTTAACTACTTTGGAGCTGGATGACAATGACTTTACAGGAATTGTCCCAACGGAGATAAGTTCTTTGAAAAACCTTCAACGGCTTTCACTTGGTGCAAACAGAATAAGTGGTCCTTTACCAGTTGTTTTATGTGAGCTACCCAACTTGGGCCTGCTAACACTTTCACAAAATCAAATGTGGGGAAATATTCCTAGCTGCTTGGGGACTGTGACATCCCTAAGGGAGGTTTATCTTGATTCCAATAACTTCACTGCTACCATACCTTCAAGTCTGTGGAACCTTAAAGACATTTTAAAGCTGAACTTGTCTTCTAATTTCTTCAATGGTTCTTTGCCACTAGAATCTGGAAACCTCAAGGCTGCAACACTTCTGGATCTTTCCAGAAACCATATCTCAGGCAACATTCCAAGTACATTGGGAGGTCTACAGAAATTAATTCAACTATCTTTGGCTCATAACAGAATTGAAGGATCTATTCCTGAGACATTTGGGGAACTCATAAATTTGGAAGCGATGGATCTCTCATATAACAAAATGTCTGGTGTGATTCCAAAGTCATTAGAAGAACTTAAGCAACTACGCTCCCTTAATGTCTCATTTAACAGGTTACATGGAGAAATTCCGAGTGGAGGACCTTTTGTTAATCTCTCTTACCAATCTTTCATGTCGAATGAAGGATTGTGTGGTAACCCTCAAAAGCATGTCCCAGCTTGTCCTTCTAATTCAAAGAATCATTCTAAGTCAAAGAAAAGAAGAATGATATGGATTGTAGTTTCCTTTTCAGTTATCTCTGTGATAGGGCTAACTTCAGCAATAGCTTTCGTGTTGATGAGACATCGGGGCATAACAGTCAATGCAGAAGACGAGGGGTTGTCTGAGGTAGCACCACGAAGAATATCTTACTATGAACTTCAAAGAACAACTCAGGGCTTTGATGAAATTAACTTGCTAGGTAGTGGAAGTTTCGGTTCTGTTTACAAAGGGACATTGGCAGATGGGATGATTGTAGCTGTTAAAGTTTTCAATGTGCAGATGGAAGGTACATTTCAAACCTTTGATAGAGAATGTGAAATCTTGAGAAATCTTCGTCACAGAAATCTCACAAAGATCATTAGCAGCTGTTGTAACTTGGATTTTAAGGCATTGATACTTGAGTACATGCCAAATGAGAGCTTAGACAAGTTGCTATATTCTAGAGATTTCTGTTTAAGTATGATGCAAAGATTGAATATCATGGTTGATATTGCATCTGCTCTGGAATATCTCCATCATGGTTACTCAGTGCCAGTTATTCATTGTGATCTCAAGCCTAGCAATGTTTTACTTGACAACGACATGGTGGGACATCTGACTGACTTTGGAATTGCGAAACTCTTAACGAAGGAAGAATCTATTTTTCACACTACGACCTTTGCGACAATTGGTTACATTGCTCCAGGTGAATTCTTTATTTAACTAGTAACAATGTTATGGTTTAATGTGTTAAGAATGCTGACATATTTTATTTTTTGTTTTTTTAGAGTATGGTCTGGAAGGCCTTATATCCAGGAGGTCTGACGTTTATAGCTTTGGCATCATGCTGCTGGAAACTTTTACCAAGAAAAAACCCAGTGATCAAGTTTTCACAGGAGATTTGAATTTGAGAAGCTGGGTGCATAATTCACTTCCTGATGAGTTTGATCAAATCATAGATGCTGACTTACTAACTGTAGATGAACAAAACTTAAGTCAAAAGCTGCAATGTGTGTCATCCATTATGGAGCTAGCCATGAATTGCACAATTAGTATTCCAGTTGAAAGGATGAACATGACTGATGTTGTAACAACATTGAAAAAGATCAAACAAAAGCTTTCTTCCTGTTATTGAACTACCTAACAACATGACATCAGGTACTTTCTAATATTTCTGTTGAAGAAAAAAATTGTTATAAAGTTCAGTGCTTTAACCATCAGTAATTGTTTCTCTAACGTTATTGCAGGAAACTGTGCAGCATATGTTAAGTTAAAGGGATGGAAGATATTTTTTTCATACTTCAAGAAGAATTACTATAATTTTGGAGAGCACTGCTAACAAAAGCTGCTGATAACTTTTGTACCCTTTTCTTTTCTTAATTTTCATCATATTTTTATGGACTTAAGCTTTATCCTCTATTTTTGTGCATAACCAAAACTAAAACATTTTTCCTTTTCCTCTTCCTCATTCATTACTAATTTAATATGTACTCCATGTCATGTTATGCTCATATCTCATGTAGGAAAAGAGAGAGCCTTTCCATAACCTTCATTTCTCTCAAGATCAATCCTTAATGAGAATGTGTATGTGCATACTATAAACACTGAGTAAGTGATACTTTATTAATGAACATAGAAGAGTATTAAATAGAATTACAGAGAGAATAAGAAGACTCCTAAACAAACACTAATAACGTAATATAAATAAACAATGACTGCTGAACTAATTAATGCAGTATCCTGACTAAACTAAACTAACAGTAGCTAACAGTAGTCGTTCAGTGCCAATACGCCCCCTCAAGTTAGACGATGGGTCACTAAGCCTAACTTGAATAGATTTTGCTGGAAAGCAGGTTTAGGCAGTGCCTTGGTGAGAGTGTCAGCGATTTGATCGGCACCATGGACATGATCAACCTGAACCTTTTTGATGTCTACATGGTGGCGAACAAAGTGAAAATCAACTGCAGCATGCTTCACACCGCTATGAAGGACAGGATTTTTGCTCAGGAATGTGGCTCCAAGATTGTCACAGTAGATGGTAGATAACTGATGCACTGGAAAGCGCAACTCAGTGAGAAGATTGGTAACCCACAGGGTTTCAGAAAGGGCATTAGCCACTGCCCTATACTCAGATTCAGTGGAGGAGTGAGAGACAGTATTCTGCTTCTTCGAGGACCAACTAATCGGATTGGTACCAAGGAACAGGATGTACCCAGATGTGGAAACTCTATCAGAGATGTCCCCACCCCAATCTGCATCAGAGTATACATGCAGATTGAAGTCCTCAATGGAGGTTACACGTAGGCCCAGCTGGATAGTTCCACGCAAGTAACGGAAAACACGCTTCACAGCTTTCCAATGAAGCTCTGATGGTGCTTTCATAAATTGGGATAAGTTATTCACCGAATAGGCAATGTCTGGTCTAGTGAAAGACAGGTATTGAAGCATGCCTAAGAGCCAACGATAGCGTGTTGCATCAGTGAGGTGAGCGCCATCAGACAATGTGAGTAGCTCAGATGCACTCATTGGTGTGTCAACACTTTTGCAATCGGTCATTAGCTCATCATTCAGAATCTCGTTCACATAGTTTGATTGGGTGAGAATTAAGCCGTCAGAGCTGCGTATAATTTCAACACCAAGAAAGTAGTGAAGATTTCCCAAATCTTTAATAGAAAATTGAGAAGCAAGTGAAGCGATAACCTGATCGACACTGAAAGTGTTGCTGCCAGTGACAGTAATGGCATCGACATAGACAAGGATGAACATTGTGTCACCCAGACCTTGTCTGACGAGTAGTGAGGCATCTAATTTCGTCTTAACAAAGCCTATGGATGAAAGGTAACCCGTGAGGGCATTGTACCATGCCCGAGGGGCTTGTTTCAATCCATAGATTGCCTTGCGCAGCTGACATATGTGAGTTGGTTTGTCATCATTAACGAACCCGGGAGGTTGTGCCATGTACACCTCCTCTTCCAGGTTCCCTTGGAGGAACGCATTGTTAACATCAAGCTGACGGAGATGCCAATTATGGTGAAGTGCCATAGAGAGGATAATCCGGACCGTGGTAGGCTTGACAACCGGGCTGAAGGTCGCGTGAAAGTCAATGCCCGGCCTCTGAGTGAAGCCTTTTGCAACCAGCCGTTCTTTGTATCTATCAATAGACCCATCTGCTTTCCTTTTTATCCTGAAAAGCCACTTGCAAGAGACAATATTTTTAGTTGGGTCAGGAGGAACAAGTTCCCACGTCTGGTTTTTAACTAAAGCATCAAGTTCCTGTTTCATTGCATCTTGCCACTCGGGATGTTTTTGAGCTTGTTTGGCAGTAATAGGTGTGATGATGGGGTTCAAATTGGCCAGGTAATCAAAAATTTGTTTGGGTTTAGTGATGTTGTTTTGGGATCGAGTGACAGCACGGATAGAGGGAGACGGACAATGAGGCGGTGAAGGAGGCTAGTCAAGGGGCCATGGGTGTTGGTGGAATGATGTTCCTGCGTTGATAAACAAGGAGTGGACACGGGCTGCTATGTGTGTTCAGAGGTATGTGGGTTAGTGAACTTGTAGGGAGGTGTGGTGGTGTAATACGTTGGGCAGTACAGGGAGAAGAAATTTCCTGGAGAGTGGGAATTGTAGAAGTTGAGGGAGATAGAAATTTACCTCGAGACGAAGACATTGCAGGAGGTGAAGTTGCTTCCGCCGCTGATTCACTTTCGGAGTAGGAATGTGATCTTGAGTTGGCCTGTAACTCTGTTGGGGAAGAAGAAGGCATTGATCGGTAGTTTACAGGTGAGTGTGCGTCTATTTCTAAGGGAGGGGGCAGACCAGTAACTACGGGAAGTGTGGGTGTGGGGTTTGAAGGATTTAAGATTGTGGTATTTTCCCATTCGAGATGAGATGATTTAATGGCAATATTGGAGAATAATGTTTTAAAGGGAAAAACATTCTCAATAAATCGCACATCTCGGGATAAATATACCTTCGCAGAAATTGGGTCAAAGCACTGGTGACAATGATGAGATAGGGAAAATCCGAGATAGACACACGGGGTGGATTTCGGTTCAAGTTTATTTTTGGAGTATGGTTTAAGCCATGGCTAGCATAAACAACCAAAAATCCGTAAGGAGCTATAATCAGGTGATTTTTCAAGTAATAGTTGGAATGGAGAATGATTCTCCAGTTGATTCCAGTTGAGAGGTGGGCAGACGGTAGATAAGGTACATAGTATGATGACACGCGAAAGACCAAAATTGGGGTGGAAGGGATGCATCATGTAAGAGTGTTCTAGCAGTTTCGACAATATGGCGATGTCGTCGTTCTACAAGTGCAACTCGTTAAGGTGTATAAGGTGGGGTGGTGAGGTGTTCAATACCGTGAAGTGAGAGATAGGGGTCAACACTTTTATACTCTCCTCCGTCATCAGTATAAAGTGATAAAACTTTGGTGTCAAAATGTTTTTCCATCATAGGATGAAATTTTTGAAAGAGATCTTTGACTTCACTTTTATTTTTTAATGTGTAGAGCCAAGTGTATTTTGTATATTGATCAACAAAAATACAATAGTATAACTTTTTGTCGAGAGATAAGACGGGTGATGGCCCCCATAAATCACTAAAAATAATTTGAAGCGGTTTAGAGCTACACAAAGATAATTGGGTAAAAGGATGCCGATGAGCTTTATTAGATAAGCAAGAATTACAATAAAGGAGTTTGTCTCGCTCATGAAACGGTAGCGAGAATTTATTTAAAATAAACCTAAGAACCCTAGAGTAAGGATGACCCAGACGTTGATGCCAAGTAGTGAAAGGAGTGGATGTGGCAGTCATGTGAGCTTGGGGATGTGAGACAGGCCACTCATACAGTCCATTGTTGGTCCGACCGTGCACCAGCGGTTTTCGCGTTTTCAGATCCTTAACAACAAAGTCAAAATGAAAAAATTCAATGGACTTCAAATTATCTTGACAAAATTTAGAAACAGAGAGAAGCATGCATTTAATGGACGGGGCACACAGAGTATGCGTTAGCTTAAAAACATTATTTGATGCATTTAATTGAGTAGAACCAGTGTGAGAGATGGAAATTTTGTTACTATCACCCATAGAGACATCCTCATTACCGTGGTACGGTTGTAGGTTGTGTGGCTCGGTTGTGATATGATGGGTCGCACCTGAGTCGACTATCCAAGGGTTGGTGGCGGCAGTAAATCCAGCAGCATAGTTGACTTTGGCTGCAAAGTGATTGTGAGACTTTGAGCAGCAGACATTAGCGGTGTGGCCTACCCTATTACATAGTTGGCATCGAATAACAGAGTTTGGATTTGAGTTGGACTGCCACTGTGGTGGAGTGTTTGGACGTGAATTCTGGCGCCATTGTTGAGAATTGTTGTTCTGCCTGCGAGTGTTGCGATTATTAATGTTGGTTTTAGCGACAGCAGCAGTTATGGGGCTGGGCAGTTTCTTAGCATCCTCGTGACGAAGAAAGAGTTCATGGTCCAGCAGCTTTTCAAACAGTTCCTCATAGGAGACAGCCGTATCACGTGCACGTATGGCAGCAGAGATTTCTCGAAACTCAGGACGTAGACCACTAAGTATTTTGACAATGAGTTCAGGGTTGGATATAGGAGAACCAGCAGTGGCTAACTCATCCAAAAGAGACCGAATGGTGTGAAGATATTCGGTGATGGAGCAAGAGTCCTTAGTGACACGGGCAAGTGATCACGCAAACTAAAGACTCGAGTTTGGGATATGTTTGCGTAAGTCGTATGCAGAGCATCCTAAGCTGATTTAGACGAGTTGGCGGCAGCAACAGTGGAGGCAATAGTGGGTTCGACAGAAACCATGAGGGCATTCTGGATGAGCTGGTCCTGATGGAACCAAGTTAAGAAAGCAGGATTGGAAGATATGTTTGTGCCAATGGCGATCGTGAGAATGGGAGCCGGAGTGGTCCCATCGAGATGGCCAAAGAGGTTGTAGCCATACATAAGCATGGAGAATTGGGCTTTCCATGTAGCGAAGTTGTGGCCACCACTGAGATTGATGGGTAATTGGGATGCAGGATTGAATTGAATAATGATGTTGGTACCCGTTGTGTTGTCAGCATTAACAACTCTGGGATTGTTGTTGCCGTTGTGATTGGTCATTGTGGCTGATCTTTCTGATCTGCGTGAGAGACGCACAGAAGAAGAAAAAAAAAGTTGATCGTTCTCGTTAGAGCTTATAGAGCCCTGACACCATATAAACACTGAGTAAGTGCTGAAAGAAGATACTTTATTAATGAACATAAAAGAGTATTAAATAGAATTACAGAGAGAATAAGAAGACTCCTAAACAAACACTAATAACGTAATATAAATAAACAATGATTGCTGAACTAATTAATGAAGTATCCTAACTAAACTAAACTAACAGTAGTCGTTCAGTGCCAATACATACACTGTTAACAAGTTTATTAATGTGAATGAGTCTTTGAAAAGTCGTCAACAGTTTTCACTTGGTATAAACAGAACAAGTGGTCCTCTCCCAAATGGTTTGTTTGAGGTTTCCAGCTTAAAGGGAAGCCTGGTGCTCTAAAGCTCCCGCTATGCCTAGGATCCGGGGAAGGGCCCAACCACAAGAGCCTATTGTACGCAGCCTTACCTTGCCTTTCTGCCAGAGGATATTTCCAAGGCTTGAACCCATGACCTTCTGGTCACATGACAGCCTTACCTTAAGGTTTCCAGCTTGGGTTTGTTAAACCTTTCACAAAATCAGATGTGAGGTTTCTCTTGATTCCAATAACTTCACTGCTAATATACCTACAAGTGGCTCTATTTAATGGTTTAAACCTTTATATGAGAGTCGCACACTTACATAGTATCATATCAGGCAGAGTCCTTGGTCTAAGTCTCACTATCACCACGTTATAAAAAATAAACATTCCACGTGTTTGGCCTATGGAAAAAGAAAAAGAATCAGACAAACATGAGGGTCGTATTGAGACAATATAAATAGTGGGCTCTCTTATAACTTAAGCTTTTAATGAACACACTTCTGTCATATCTCTTCAAGACCTACATTCCGAGCTCCTTTTTTGTGAACAACTGTTGAAGTGTTTTTGTGACCTTGATATACCTGTCTCTCATCATGCTATCAGTAACAGACTGTACATAGTCAATCTCCTTTGTTATGCCATATAATTCATGCAGCCTCTTATCCATACATATAAGATATATACGATTATATTGATGCAAAGATCAATGAATAAAATTTGATCTTTTTAATTGGAAATTTTAACATTTTCTTTGCTAAAGTCTAGCTAGCTGTGTTTAGAAACATCTGACGATTAGCAAAGTTTCCTTCTCTATTAGTAGCAGATTAATTTAGTTCAGTATACGGTGCAAATTAAGTCAACTTCCTTGGTAATATATGTTGGAAAATAATGGAAATCACGGAAATTCTCATACCTTGAGGCATGTCTATACTCTATTGGCACTGTCCTTAAGGATGGTCCAGTATTCAACAAGCTCTTCTAGTATACACTAGAGGAAGGAAGGAGAGTATTTTCTCTATACTTGATCTCTTATACTATCCTCAATGAAATGAAAGAGCTTGAATTTATATATGAGGAAAAAATCATCAACCAACATGTTAATCCTTCGATACCAAGCCAACGGTCTCAAGAATAAATGCCAAGTAATGGCACCTTAAAGATTGTCATTCAGTTTTAATAATGGAAAAATCATCATCATCATATCATATATTACTATAAGTGGGAACATCCTAACCTCAAAGTTGGATTACCATTTTGCCCCTATATTAAATTAAATTAAAATATTAAAAAATATTTAATTAATAATAGATAGTCTTGTATTGAATTGGTCAATAAATTTAATATAAAACTATTAATGAATGATAATTAGGTGACGGATGAGTTTTTGAATGGATGTTAATAACAAAGAAAGCCAAAAGTTTATTAATAAATGTTAAATAGTGGCAACGGATGTGATGAGTATTGATACTAATCATTTATACTTCATCATTTCTTCACATTTATCTTTTTGTTTCTTATAACTTTCATATAATAATGGCAACGAATGTGAGTATTGAGAAATGCTAACCATTTATACTTTATTATTTCTTGACATTTATTTTTTGTTGCTTCAAATACAAAGTTGAATTACCATTTTAACTCTATACTAAATCAAAAATCATATATAATCATACTAATTATAATTAATTAAATTGACCATTTAATTAGTATCCTATTAAATAGTGCATTATGGCTTCCATCAACGTGGAAATTGAAAAGTTACCAAAACATATTCACCTTGATGACAGTCATAAATGAATTTAATAGTATTTAATTGTCCTAAATACATTTGAAAATCACAAGTCTTTTAGGTCTCTATTTATATTGTCAAAAACATAATTAATACTATTCCATAACATTCTAGACATTGTACCTAAAGCCTCACTCTTCCGATCTCCTATCTTTATATGATGATTTGCTTGAGTTTGATTTTCTTTTCATCTTTATGTGATGATTTGCTTAAGTTTGATTTTCTTTTCATCCTTTTTTTTTTTGGTAGAAATGGGAGAAAATGAATTATTTTATTGAAGGGGAAATTAAGGTCACAAGCAAGTGATGAGAAGAGGGTCAAGACTCAAGAGGGTAGCGTGGAGAAGTGGTTGATTTTGCATAACAGTAAAACGCGAGTTCTATGATTTATCAACATGATGAATGATTTATCTTTTTTTGCTTGTGTTTCTATTTTAATTATATTTATCTGACAACAATATGGGTGACCGTGAAGCAATTCAATACATGTATTAGTTTAGTTTTATTTTTCATGCATAATAGTTAATTTTACGAGATAAATATTTCTATTATATGTATATTTATATATGTTTGAGTATGTATTTACTATATATATTACTAAAGTAGGATCAATTTTGCAATATATTCTAACCTTATGAGTTGTTACTTTTTCTTCTTTTTTTTTGTATATTTTTATTTTTATTTCACAACACACAGAGAAAGTCCAATAATATATATGTCATTTAAAATTTATCATTTGCAATACAAAATTTCTATTAAATATTTTGGGATAAACGTGCAACGCACGTTCCCAGAAACTAGTATATTATTAAAAATGGGATGCTCCAAACTACAAAGTTGAAATACCATTTTACCCTTATACTAAATTAAAAAATCATAAAATATCTAATTAGTTATTATATAGTAAATATTATATTATCATCATCATTCATTTATTCATATTCATTCAACCTTGTCAATAAATGTTATTTTATTTTTTGCTATAATAAAGAAGAAAAATGAAGAGTTGGAGAATAAATAGTTATGAAAAGCTGCAACAAATGAATATACTAAAGAAAGCCTTTAACGAGCTTTCAATAAATGGGATGCTACAAAGAAATCTTCTTTTTAAATGAAAGATTAAAATGTCTGAAGAATGTGAAAAGTTAATATTTCATTAAATACATAATAAAAGACCACATTCATCTATTAAAATCAATATATAAAGAAGGTGAAGAGTTAAATTGGATCAAAATCATATAATAAAAGGTCATAATCATATATAAAAACCAAAAAAATATATATATCAATAAAATAGAAACGACGGGATAGGAAAGAAAGGAGAGAAAAAGTCATGAATTTTGTTCTCATTTTTTTATGGTGAAATCTGATTCATATGTCTATATATTTATATGGATTGATCGACTTCTTCTTACCTCTTAATTTTTCGGTAGTTCTTTCTCAAATTTGTTTTGTTCTAATATATTGATTTTTTTTAAAATTGTGTTCGCTAACTAATTCTTATTTGTTTATCTGCATTTCAGATTTAACTTTGCAATTGTGCGCTCTTCATTTCTATATCACAATATCAGGTACTCGTTTTTTTACAATTACTATTTTACATAAATTTAATATAATATGTAGAAAAATATAATATATGTCTAAGATTTTTAAGAAGTATAAAAAATATAAACTTTAGATACATACATAATTATAGCGTTTAAACTTTTTCCTTTTTTGGGGATATTTACACATGATGATAGATTTTGTTATATTTTATATATTATGATTATATTTAAAAAGGTTAACTAAATTTATTCTTTCAAATTCACATATAATAGAATTTATAATCTTTAATTAAACAAAAAGATGCATGTAGTATATACAAATATGATTTATATATATTGACTACATTTTCTGATATCACTAATTATTAATTTATTATCTCTATGATCACAAAAAATTATTTGCTACTTTTTTTTCAATGAGATATTAGACCATGTAATTGACAACAATATATTAGCAATCTTGAAAAAATTATATGTTTAAATTTGTGTTTAACTTCTATATTCAACAACAATATGCGACTCTATAAAAAGAGAAGGCTACAGTTTCTCAAGATAAGATACAAACTTTAATACTCGAAGCATTTGTAAATATAGCTAATTATGTGCTCATGTTCATATACAAATTGTTTGTTGTTGAAATATCAAAAGACAAAGAAAACATCATATATCATAAAACTACACAAGAAAAAGGTTAAATCAATTCAATTGATTATATATAGCTACAAATTGTTGTACTTTACTTTCAAAATTTTAATTAATCATTACTTACATGTTTAATATTATTTGAATTATTTTTAAAAATTTATTAATTGACATGGGACAAACGTGCAGCGCACGTTCCCAACTACTAGTATTTAATAAAGATTAAGAACGGTTATTCCACCTTTAGAGAATATAATGACTATTCAAGGTTATTTAATAGTCATTAGGGATATCTTAGAATAATTAACATAATTCAAGAGCAACCAATATGAGGAATAATAAATATATTAAATATTCATTATCAAGGTATGAAGAAATGAATCTGGACAATAATATAAATAGTTTTTTTTTGAGATATTAGATTATTTTTTCTCAACATATATTACTTAGACCATCAACTTATTATTTTAATGTGTTAGCATTTATTAGCTGGTTACCAGATCTTGAATCAATTTTTCAACCCTTTTCTTTTAGTTTCTAGCATGAAGACTTGCACAATTAACGGACTTAATTAACAGTTGCTAGAAGCATTTCTTTTAATACCAACTACCAACTGAGCAATTTAATACAATTGCTAGCATTATGTTCTTAGTTAGCTTCAATAATTTAGAACTATGTACTAGTATCATGATCTTTTCGATTATAAATCTAATCAGTTTCAAATGGATATAGATTATATTGTTGCAAAGATCCAACATCAATGGAGAAAACATCATCATCCTCCTTTCCGCGTCTAGGAATTTTATTAATATCTCTTCAAGTTATAACAATATGCTTAGCCATGAATATCAGCACAGATCAATCTTCTCTTCTGGCCTTGAGAGACCACATCACTTCAGATCCTAATCACATTCTTTTGAAAAACTGGTCTTCTTCTAACTCAGTTTGTCACTGGATTGGAGTCACTTGTGGCTCTCGTCATCACAGAGTTATTGAACTGAATATTTCAGGTATGGAGATTACTGGTACCGTCCCACCGCAACTTGGAAACCTCTCTTTTCTTGTTTCACTTGATCTAAGCAAAAACAATTTCCATGGTGAACTTTCATCAGAATTTTTTCATTTAAGGAGATTGAGACTCATTAATCTTAATTACAACAACTTCACCGGAGAAATTACAATAGAAATAGCCACTCTTCCAAGTTTGGAACGGTTCTTCATGGGATACAATAAATTGCTCAATGGCTCCAATGTGCTCTCCAAATTCAATATCTCAACACTTGAAATTTTGGATCTCAGAAATGCTGGTTTAACTGGTGAGTTCCCTTCTTATTTATGTCATCGCCTTCCTAGATTGAAAGGCTTTCACTTGGCAACAACATGTTAAGCGGAGAGGTACCAAGAAACATATCTGAATGCTCACAGCTTCAAATCCTAATGTTGTTTCAAAATAACTTTGTTGGAACAATTCCAAGAGAACTAGGTAACTTACACCTGCTGCAACATTTACATCTTTCACAAAACAAGTTAGAAGGTACGCGTTTACCATTTTCTAGCGAGAACCATTTCCTTATAGGAAGATTGACTCCACAGCGTCTATTTCATTCAATTTGTATGGAAGATTACATTAACATACAGCGTTGTTATAAATATGAGAAGTGGGAATGAGTTTTATTCTGTAGAAGTTAGAGTCTTGTTAAATATATGAATTTTTATGTGATATTTCTATTTAACAATATGACAGGCACAATTCCTGATGAGATTGGTCATCTGTATAACTTGAAGAAGTTGTTTGTGGATAATAACAAATTAACAGGCTCAATCCCTTTAACCTTATTCAACATTTCATCACTTGGACATTTATTTATGAGTGATAACATGCTTGAAGGACATATACCAAAACAGGTTGATAATTTGACTATGCTTGTTTGGTTTGACCTTTCCAATAATTACCTGACAGGTACAGAAATATATCTAATTCATGTCATGTTAGAATTTCAATCTCTTGGAAGCTTATACTGATCCTACTTTTACTGAATTTTGCAGCTGTAATTCCAGATGAAGTCGGTAACCTTCCTGAATTGTCGTTCATTTCATTGTCTTTCAATGACTTTAGTGGGTTGATCCCTATTGGTATTTTCAATATCTCATCTCTTGTAGTTCTGGCAATCTCAAGCAACCACATTTCGGGTAGTATTCCCTCCACTATAGGCAATGGTTTACCTAATGCTGAAGGAATTCATCTATTTGAAAATAACATCAATGGTACTTTACCTAGTTCCATCTCAAATTTGTCTAAGCTTGAATTTCTCGAACTCGGTGGAAATGAACGTTCAATCCCCGAATCTCTAGGAAATTTAAGACTACTTAGAGTTCTCAACTTGCTTGGTAACTACTTCACAGGTGATTTGAGCTTTATTACTCCTTTGGCCAATAGTAAAAACTTGACAAGATTGATATTGTCTTTCAATCCTCTAAATGCAATGCTTCCCAAATCTGTTGGCAATCTTTCTTCTCTTAATCATCTTTCGGCAATAAGCTGTAACCTCAAGGGTCATCTTCCAAATGAAGTCGGAAATTTGAGAAATTTAACTACTTTGGAGCTGGATGACAATGACTTTACAGGAATTGTCCCAACGGAGATATATTCTTTGAAAAACCTTCAACGGTTTTCACTTGGTGCAAACAGAATAAGTGGTCCTTTTCCAATTGTTTTATGTGAGCTACCCAACTTGGGCCTGCTAACACTTTCACAAAATCAAATGTGGGGAAATATTCCTAGTTGCTTGGGGACTGTGACATCCTTAAGGGATGTTTATCTTGAATCCAATAACTTCACTGCTAGCATACCTTCAAGTCTGGGAAACCTCAAAGACATTTTAAAGCTGAACTTGTCTTCTAATTTCTTCAATGGTTCTCTTCCACTAGAAGCTGGAAACCTCCAGGCTGCAACACTTCTGGATCTTTCCAGAAACCATATCTCAGGCAACATTCCAAGTACAATGGGAGGTCAGCAGAAATTGACTCAACTATCTTTGGCTCATAACAGAATTGAAGGATCTATTCCTGAGACATTTGGGGAACTCATAAATTTGGAAGCTATGGATCTCTCATATAACAAAATGTCTGGTGTGATTCCAAAGTCATTAGAAGAACTTAAGCAACTACGCTCCCTCAATGTCTCATTCAACAGGTTACACGGAGAAATTCTGAGTGGAGGACCTTTTGTTAATCTCACTTACCAATCTTTCATGTCGAATGAAGGATTGTGTGGTAACCCTCAAAAGCATGCCCCAGCTTGTCCTTCTAATTCAAAGAATCATTCTAAGTCAACCAAAAGAAGAATGATATGGATTGTAGTTGCCTTTTCAGTTATCTCTGTGATAGGACTAACTTCAGCAATAGCTTTCGTGTTGATGAGACATCGGGGCATAACAGTCAATGCAGAAGACGAGGGGTTGTCTGAGGTAGCACCACAAAGAATATCTTACTGTGAACTTCAAAGAGCAACTCAGGGCTTTGATGAAATTAACTTGCTAGGTAGTGGAAGTTTCGGTTCTGTTTACAAAGGGACATTGGCAGATGGGATGATTGTAGCTGTTAAAGTTTTTAATTTGCAGATGGAAGGTACATTTCAAACCTTTGATAGAGAATGTGAAATCTTGCGGAATCTTCGTCACAGAATTCTCACAAAGATAGTTAGCAGCTGTTGTAACTTGGATTTTAAGGCATTGATACTTGAGTTAAGGGCTGCGTATCGGTCGGTTCGGTTCGGTTTTGAAGTTTCTCGGTTTGGCTTATTGGTTATCGGTTTGTAGCGATGCTAAACCGATAAAGAACCATTAAGATATTGACTTATCGGTTATTTGTTTATCGGTTATTGATCGTTATCAGTTCGGTTATCGGTTTAACCGTTAAGATTTGACACAAAAAAAAGTCGTTAAAAATCACGTAAAAATCAAGGTGACAAACCAAATGAACCATGCACATGAGTTCACAAATAACATCTTGCTAAAAAGCAAACACTTTTACATTGTAGAATACCCCAAGAGTTTGAGACAGCCAAAAATAAAAGTAGGAAACTAAACTCTAAGTCAAAGACTTTATATACAAAATGATAAAAATATAATTATTTAATTTTCTATTGGGTTATTGGTTAATCCATTAAGAAAAAACTTCAAACCGTTAAGAACCGATAACAAAAAAAATTTAAACCGTTATCAAAACTGCCAAACCAATAACCCATTACTGATAAACCAATAACTTATTTTCGGTTCGGGTGATAAACCAATAACTTATTTTCGGTTCGGGTTATCAATTTCGGTTCGGTATTGAACAGCCCTACTTGAGTACATGCCAAATGAGAGCTTAGACAAGTTGCTATATTCTAGAGATTTCTGTTTAAATATGGTGCAAAGATTGAATATCATGGTTGATATTGCATCTGCTCTGGAATATCTCCATCATGGTTACTCAGTGCCAGTTATTCATTGTGATCTCAAGCCTAGCAACGTGTTACTTGACAACGACATGGTGGGACATCTGACTGACTTTGGAATTGCGAAACTCTTAACGAAGGAAGAATCTATTGCTCACACTACAACCTTTGCGACAATTGGTTACATTGGTCTAGGTGGATTCTTTATTTAACTAGTAACAATGTTATGGTTTAGTGTGTTAAGAATGCTGACATATTTTATTTTTTGTTTTTTTAGAGTATGGTCTTGAAGGCCTTATATCCAGGAGGTCTGACGTTTATAGCTTTGGCATCATGCTGCTGGAAACTTTTACCAAGAAAAAACCCAGTGATCAAGTTTTCACAGGAGATTTGAATTTGAGAAGCTGGGTGCATAATTCACTTCCTGATGAGTTTGATCAAATCATAGATGCTGACTTACTCACACGAGATGAAGAGAAGTTAAGTCAAAAGCTGCAATGTGTGTCATCCATCATGGAGTTAGCCTTGAATTGCACAATTAGTATTCCCGTTGAAAGGATGAACATGACTGATGTTGTAACAACATTGAAAAAGATCAAACAAAAGCTTTCTTCCTGTTATTGAACTACCTAACAACATGACATCAGGTACTTTCTAATATTTCTGTTGGAGAAAAAAAAAGGTTATAAAGTTCAGTGCTTTAACCATCAGTAATTGTTTCTCTAACGTTACTGCAGGAAATTGTGTAGCATATCTTATGTTCGTTAATTGAACTAAATATACTCAATTCTCTCAGATTATCCAACTTTTCAATCAAATAAAGAAAAAGAAACAAAAGAACCGAATATATGCATATACCTTTAATTATACTTTTCGACATTATTTATATTGACATGAGTCCCTTTAATTATTGATCTACAGTCATGGTTTTACCTTATTTTGGCCTTACGAATATTAGATGACGGAGAACATGAGTAAAACAACACGACCATTAATAGCCACTGAAATATGTGTATTCAAAACACGAAAAATATCTTCACAGAAAAGAACTCGAGTTTGAAGAAAACACAGAAACAAAAATAGTACTACTGGAGTGATGAGGTTTTATCTTTTGTTTGCTATGGTATTTGCTTGGAATACTCTCCTGATTTTTCTCGAGTCCAGACATTGATTTTAATATGCATTGATCCTTCATTCAGGATTGAGGTGACTGGTCAGTCTACTGTAAAAAGTATCGCTACTTGCTTCTTTTAAACAAACTAGAGAGAAATATCAGTCAAGAGAAGTAGACACTTTGGAAAGGTATTTTAAGTAAAGGTTTATCACCTTAACAAGTAAATGTATCAGTGAAGACATGCTACACCTTAAAACATTTACATGACCACTTGAGGGCTTAAGCAACCAAAGACACTAAAGAGAGGGTCAGCAACATCAACAAAAAAGTCACGTTCAATTCAAAACAGTACTAAACACAGATATTGCTACAGAAGTTAGCTTTACATGTTACTTGTCTGTGTCTGAAATGATCCAATCACAGTGAATAACAACAGCATTTCGTGAGATGGGTCCGAGGTAATCACCCTCCAAGCTCACAACTGCTTGGAATTCCTTCTCCGCCTCCACGTACCTTGCTCCAACCACGATGAAACGCACCACAGTGTCTTTCTCAATTCTTGACATCTTCTCATTCATAAAGATAGGATTTTCTCCAGGCACATACTTATAATCCGCCATCTTCTGATGAGAGAGGTATACCTTGTCGATGGGGCCACATCTCAAGAAGACACCGTGCTTCAAGATCTTGTCAACAACCCCTTCCAAGATCTCTCCACGGAATAGCTTGAATGTAAGGCAGCTGAATTCCACAGGGAAAAGCACATCACCAGTGTGTTCTCGAACTTTCCCTTCCCCAATCCTCTCCAATGTATTGAGAGCCATAAAGTAACCAAGACTTTTTGAGGCCTTCTTGGAAGCAAAGTCATCCTTGAGGCGAATAACAATTGCCTTCTGAAGCATTAAGCCTTCAACATCAAGGTTCTCAGCAGGGATTATCACATTCCATGTCAACTGAGATTTCAAATACATTTTAAAGGACCTGTCACAAATCAAAACACAGTGGGATTTATGAAGGGAAATATGAGGCCTTTGCCCGCCTTTCAAAGAAACCATGCAGTCACAACAATTCTAGTATGGAAGTTCAAGAAAATGTTTTGAATTTCATATGCCACAACCACAAGAAATGCAGTGCACATCTACTGTAATTTATCCATCCGGAGAAGATTTCAAATCCCCACAAACACTGTTAAGGTGCAAAAGGTACTGGGTATGGAACTGCAAGAGACAGAATGGTACAAGGATTTGGACGCAGTGTTCTTAACTAGCAGTATCAGTCATCTTTCCCTCATATAAGTTGCAGAGATTGGCTTGAAACATCACAGGCAAACATAGAAGACTACGCAAGTTCACTCCTGTGAGATAGACTTTATCAGCTCATACGAGAATACAACAATCAGGCTGTTCCAACATTGTCATTAATTAGATATTACCCCCACCCCACCCCACCCCACCCCCCATCTCTAATAAGAGTAATTACACCAATTTGAAACTCTTCTAACTCAGCTAAACCAACCATTGGAGGTAGAATGGTGAAATAGAGTTTCCCACCGACAAAGAAAGAATTTTTCAAATCATCAAATCTTCTTTTAGAAGCCAACTGCAGGTAAGTGTCTATGCCCAGCATTAGTTGGTAACTTAAGAAAAGAGGGTGGAAAAACTTTTTCGAACCAGTCAAATTATATATACAACGTTAAGTAGATAAAACTTAAATTCGTAATGAATAATACACATATCCATCCTTCTCACTGAGCTTTGGGCAACATCTGAAAATCAACCCAACTTCGAATTTATCAAATGCCCCATATCTCAATCAGCCTCCAGAGTCAAAAAAGCATAGGCATTTCACAGAGGCAATTACAGTTAAATAAGAGTAAATTTAGATAAAAAAAGGAACCACCGAATAATCAAAAACATTACGAGGGAAATCAAAGGACCCAATTTTTGCTCCATATTTACCTGGGGTTAGGAGAACTCTCAATGACTAGGGTAAAATCAGCAGGGTTTCTGTGCCAAAAGATAAATTGGGACTTCACCTTTGCTTTTAAGCTTCTAAAGAGTGTGGAACAGTGGCAAAAATGGAAGAAACTTATATTTATGTTACAGTATACTACAACATTGCATAATCGGAAAGTAACAAGTTAAGGAAACAATTTATAAAAATTCTTAACATAGAAAGCAAGAAGAAAAAGAACCGGCGACGGCGGCACTGTGGTGAGACTAACCTTTGGTGGACAACCCGGCGACGGCGGCAACGGAGAAGGTGAGGTACGGGAACTTTACGAATTGGGTTCAGCTCACTTGTGATGGTGACTTGGTGCTACGTTTTTAGTCCTCAAAGTTATGTTATTTTCAGTTTAGTCCCTTTTTTCATTGATAGTCTAGAATTTTTGACCAAAGTATAAGTCATTATTGAAAGCAATTCACCAAAATAGTACGTTTTCTAAAATTTTACAAAATCAGTATAAACGTATTTCACAATAACGTTTTAGGGTATATTTTATTCTGACGGCTTTAAGTTGAGAAACGTTACTGTAAGTAACGTTTTAAGCTAAAAAAGTTACTATGAGTAACGTTTTATAATACGTTACTTTGAGTCACGTTTTACTCCTAAAACGTTACTCACAGTAACGTTTCTTAAAAATCCAATCACGGGCCATCGAATCCTGCAAATTTTGGCAGCACAAAAAGCTAACATGACTATGAATAGACATCAACTTCGGGAGAAGAGTAGACCCGATTTTCATACAACGAAGCTTACTGATCATCTGCAAACATAAATCAATACACGACCAAGAAATTAGCAATCTTCATCCTAGGAAATTAGACACAGAATACTCCAAAAAATAATAAAACAAAGTATGAAAAAATCTTAACACAAAAAATTACGCTCTCCCATAAAGGCAAAGCTTCAAGTACAAAAGCTTAAATCGGGTAAATTTAGGCTGCGCAAAAAGCTAACACGGTTTTGTTTGGATACGAGCACATGCCATACTTGTTTGAGAGCTACAAAGTGGTCGCTGATATTTTTTGCCTTTATATTTTTGTTGTTTGGAGGGAGTTGAGTTGGTTGCTTCTTATGTATTTGACACTCTTAATCATAGAACACAATTTTTTCTCTCGATCGAACTGCTTTGAAATGCTTTTACTAGAGCTGAGAGTCTATTGGAAACAACCAACTCTCTACCTCCCAAGGTAGGGGTAAGGTCTGCATAGTGCGTACACTCTCAGTTCACAGCTCTGCAGTAGAGTCTAACTTCTCCATTTTCAAGGACACCAACATTTCCAAGCTTGATCATTGAAGCAGCAAATTCCCTGAAGAATGTAGCTTGATCATTGGCAAATGCCTTAACAATCAATCAATCCTGTAGCCATTCAACAAACTCTGGTCTGATGCAAAAACACCTTTCATGAGATGATTTCGAAATGTCTCCTGGAGACTTGCAATTCTGTAATTTTCTATTTTGTATTATCTCCTTGGCACTTGCTTCAATCAAGTTTACTCAATCAAATCTAGGCCTTATTCTAAATTTGCAGGATTCGATGGCCCGTGATTGGATTCTTAAGAAACGTTACTGTGAGTAACGTTTTAGGAGTAAAACGTGACTCAAAGTAACGTATTGTAAAACGTTACTCATAGTAACGTTTTTAGCTTAACGTTAGTAACGTTTTTCAACTTAACGCCATCAGCACACAACTGAATTTTTTTAAAATAAAATATACCCTAAAACGTTAGTATGGAATACGTTTATACTAGTTTTGTAAAATTTTAGGAAAACGTACTATTTTGGTGAATTGCTTTAAATAATGGCTTAGTTTGGTCAAAAAATCGATTGTCTAATTAGAAGCCACGTGTTTTAGATTCTTTTATATGGTTTTGCACTCTCTGCAAGAAATAGATGTACTAATCATCTTTAAAACTTTTAAAAATTTCAAAACAAGGCTTAGATTGTTATTTACTAGGAAAGTTGTATTTCTATACAATGAAAAGATGAGTTGTAATCCAATTCTACCGAAGTTACCAATGTTCTATCAATTAAGTTCTTTAAGTATATGACAAATAAAAATTAAAGTAGGACATAGTTATATCAGCTGAAAAAACAATATAAAACAAAGTTCTACAGAGGAGTTTTGACTCCATTACAAACAAATGGCCTTGATGGTTTTCCTGATTACGCTCTTGTTCATTGTAACTTCTCATTTATCGACCATATTAGCTACAGAGAGTAACTCAGAAATCTATATTGTTCGCGTTGAGTCATCTGAATATTTACATGCCTGGCACCAGTATTCATTATTGTCTGATGTGTCCTCGCGTGTAATATATTCCTATCGGAATGTCTTCAATGGTTTTGCGGCTAGATTATCATCAGATGAAGTGAAGGCATTGGAAAGAAAAGATGGCTTTATTTCCATAAGACCTCAAAGGGTATTGCGAGTACAAACAACTCACAGTCCAAGCTTCTTAGGACTGCACCAAAATTTAGGCTTTTGGAATACGTCTAACTATGGTGAAGGTGTGATTATTGGTCTGTTGGACACTGGAATTTATCCGGAACATCCTTCGTTTGACGATGAAGGAATGCCTCCTCCTCCTGCTAAGTGGAAGGGGAAGTGTGAGTTTAATTTCACAGCATGTAACAACAAGCTCATTGGAGCAAGAGACTTTTTGAGGGTTGAAGATGGGACGCCATTAGATGAAAATGGACATGGTACACATACTTCAAGTACGGCTGCTGGAAATTTTGTTGATGGCGCGAATGTGTTTGGCAGTGCTAATGGCACTGCGGCTGGCATTGCACCCCGTGCTCACTTGGCTATGTACAAAGCTTGCAATCCAAGTGGCCTGTGTTCTGAAAGTGACATGTTGGCCGCGATGGATGCTGCAATTGAAGATGGTGTTGATGTCATATCCATTTCTATTGGTGGAATTTCTAGCCCTTTTTGGGATGACAATATTGCACTTGGTGCATTTAGTGCTATGGCAAAGGGAATTTTCATAAGTTGCGCAGCTGGAAATGCGGGTCCATATAATGCTACCTTATCTAATGAAGCCCCTTGGATTCTCACTGTCGGTGCTAGCACGATCGATAGACAAATGCAGGCAACCGTGGCAATTGGAAATGGCATCAAATATGATGGTGAATCAACTTCTCAACCAAAAGATTTCCCTTCAACATTACTACCAATTGTCTACCCAGCATTGAACAGCAGTAATTTTGGTGCTTTTGTTTGTAGCCCAGAATCACTAACAAATGTTGAAGGAAAATTAGTGTTGTGTGGAACGGGTGGCGCGACAGCAATTGCAAAAGGACAGCCTGTGAAAGATGCTGGTGCTGCTGGCATGATTCTAATGAATGAAGATATTGAAGGTTACACTATACCTGCACACGATTATGTTCTTCCAGCAACACGCATCAGCTATGCAGATGCACAAGATCTCATAGCATATATAAACTCGACATCAACCCCTATGGCCAGTATTTTATTTAAGGGCACTGTAATTGGAAATAAACATGCTCCTTCAGCTGCTTTCTTTTCGTCCAGAGGCCCAAGCAGAACAAGTCCAGGCATATTAAAACCAGATATTATTGGCCCCGGATTCAATATCCTTGCAGCTTGGCCGACCTCCATTGAAAATAAAACTCATACAAACTTGACATTCAATATGATTTCTGGAACCTCAATGGCTTGTCCTCACCTTGCTGGAGTTGCAGCTTTGCTTAAAAGTGCTCATCCAGATTGGTCTCCTGCTGCTATTAAGTCCGCGATTATGACCACTGCTGGTCTAGTTAATCTTGGCAATAATCCAATCGAGGATGAAAGACATTTACCAGCTAACATCTTTGCAATTGGAGCAGGACATGTGAATCCATCGAGAGCAAATGATCCTGGTCTAATCTATGACATCCAGCCTCAGGACTACGTGCCTTATTTATGCGGCTTAAACTACACAGATCAACAAGTTAGCGCAATCTCACAAAAGAAGGTGAATTGCACAATTAATATACCTGAGGCAGAGCTAAACTATCCTTCATTTTCAATCACACTTGGATCAGAGACTCAGGGATATACCAGGGCTGTGACTAATGTCGGTGAGGCTAATTCAACTTACACAGTGGAAATTTCACCACCTGAAGGTGTTGAGATAACTGTGAGTCCTAGCAGTTTGCACTTTTCTGAAGTAAAAGAGAGGATAACCTATCAAGTAACGTTTAAACATTCAGCGTCTGGCACAGTCAGCAACGCGAACTTTGTGCAAGGATATTTAAAATGGTCATCAGATAAGCACTCTGTTCGAAGTCCCATTGTAGTTATTTTGGAGTAGTGAAAGCACCATCAGGCTTCTCAATAACTCTCTTTAATAATTTTATGATGGTATAGAATGAATTTCAGTTTATGAAACGGAACTAAAAAAACTTAATATGGTCAGCGGATGAAATTTAAAGACAATACCATATGATATGTATACTGGGTAGATTTCCATTAATAAAATTGAATTCTCCATCAAGAAAACTTGATTGTTGAGTCTTACAACTACCTTTGTTAATGTTAGCAAAAGATGTTTAGTCTATAATCAAAGAGAAGTTGCAGATGATTGGACATATAGGGAGGTATGTATTTGTGTGTAGAGGTGATAAAATTAGCCCATGAATAATTCGTTCAATATATCTAAATTTGGGCGGGACATTATGGGAAAATATGCATTTGTGTGTAGAGGTCATTTCAGTCCAATCCATCAAAAACTGGTGTGATATGTAATCTAAATTGATTCATGAGAAATCTTGTCAAAAAATTTTTAAAAAGTTATTTTTTATTTGATATAATTATATATAGTCCTAATAAAGGAAAAAAAGTTTTATTAGATACTAAATATTATTAAAAAAAACAAATAAAGTAATTAAAACTTAGTAAGAACTAAGGGGTCGTTTGGTAGGCCGCATTAAAACAAATAATCCATGTATTATGTATGGTACTATTTAGTACTATGTGTGGTAGGAATTTGAGCCTATGTATAACTAATCCATGGATTAGTTATACCTCCTACATGGTATTATAGGATGTATTATTAATACCTTCCATGTGGAGGTATTAGTAATACATAGGATATAATACCATGGGATAAGTCTATGTAAAGACAAAAATATCCCTCAAATCATTTTAATTATTTTGTTTATTTTCTTGATTTTATGCTTTATATTTGTACTAGTAAATTTATTTAAATAAATTAGCTTACAAATTATTTAGAGAGAGTTGTTTGTTACTAAATAAATCAAATACAAATTAATACAATATTTGAAATATGAGTTGTTTAACATTAACTAATTAAAAAGGAAAATATATCACCACTTGACGTTTGTGATCTTAATTGAATGTATAATGTGTGTATGTATGTATGTATATATATATATATATATATATATATATATATATATATATATATATATATTTGTATTTTGAACGATTTATAAAATTACATGCATATTAAAATTACAACTTGCAATTTTTATGTGTAAATGTAGATGGTTTATTCAATTTTACTATTGTTTACCGTCTTTTAAATTTTAAAAGTTGATAGTTTATTTTTTTTAAATTGAAAATTGACATTTTGTAAGTGATCAATTTACTAAGATGATAATTATTTATCCTCAAATAATTTAAGTGGAAAAAAAAGGCAAACATGACAACAAAATTGTTCTTCTCATAGCTAGTTAGAAGGCCATAAAAAATAATATTGTCCGACAATTATTTACCTTAACCCAATTACATAATAATTCAAGGGTATAATTGGAAAGAGGTTTTTTATAAAGTTTTAATCCAAACACAAGATGAGGTGGGAAACAATGAATCAAATAGTTGATAAAAATAAACTCTGCATTACTAATCTCTGCACTATTAATCCATGCATTACTAATCCCATCATTACTAATCCATGCATTATTAATTTTTGTACCAAACGACCCCTAAGTGAGCTGGGCCGCATTTTAGCCTTATTTTAGTCAAACTACTTTTAAGCGTGTCAATAATCCATTCATTTATTAACTCAACTTATTTTATCCGCTCAATTCAGTTCAAACCGCCCATTTAATATCTCTATTTATGTTACTCCCTCCGTCCCCTAATAACTGATCACTTTCCATTTTACACAATATTTAAGAAATCATAAATAATTTGACAAATTTACTCTTTATTTATATTGATGGATATCAAGATAATTTATGATGACATAGGGCATACAAAAGGTATTATTGGAACTTATGTACATTTATGATATTAAATATAGGGGTAAAATGGGAAAATTTTAATTAATTTTATCTTGATTTAGTAAGTGATCAATGTTATAAATTCATAAATTGAATTAGTGGATTGTCCATATTCTCAATACATGAACTACTTGCATTCATGTATGTGTATTCCCTAGGTTCTATGAACCATTTTGGATAAGAATGTATCTATTTATTATGACACTTGATATGGTGACTTTTGGGGTGATTTCTCAACCTATAAATAGGGTTGTTCATTCACCATTTAAGATACACCTGACACATGAGTGAGACATGAAGACATTTGAAGAAGATGATCTCTACATTCTACTCCCCATATCTTTTGTCTATATTTCTTGTAGTATATTACTTATGTCTTACAACTATCAAGTAATTTGGGACAAATATTTTTAGAAAGGGGATCAGTTAATATGGGATAGAGGGAGTATGTGACAAGTCTTCTGCCTGCAAATGATTGGTTTTTAGAAAAAATAAATAGTAGTAGTTTCGTCGGCTGACAACCCTAAAAGCTCCAGAGGCCTACGCCTGTATGGGACGTTTATTTCATAGCCCAAAAAGGAATTTTTAAACTAATCCAATTGGAACGTAAATAATAATTTAAAAAACAGTTACTTTCTCAGATTTCTAAATAAATAAAAGTAACTGTTAAACAAAGATATATAATAATTATAATCAAATATAACGCCAGAACAACATCCACTAATTGATGAATAATTCAAAGTTATACGAAATCAAAATTGTTGAGCAATATTTGCTAATTTATTTAATTTAGGATTTTTATGTAGTCATAATCATATAGCTCAAGTTAAAATAAAGGCATAACACATAAATTGGACCCTAAACTTGGTTTCAAATTTTAAGTTTGCCCTCAAACTTTCAAAGTGCACAAACAGGCACTTTAACTATTCCACTTTTAAATAAATAAACACTCGATTATTGTAGCCAAAGAGCGTGAAATGCAAACAATCTCAAGTGGATTAGTAAGCCACTCAGTGGTTGCCAACTAATTAAATATTCTACACGTCAATTTTTTTAAAAATTTAAAAAAATTAATAAAAAATGAGATTTTGATTTTAAAATATAAAGATATATATAAAAGGGATTCATTAAGGGTATAATTGTCATTTCAGCGTTTTTTTACCGTTGTGAGTCTCGAAATGTACTCTTGATGCGCGCAAAATAAGTGCACATCACGCGTTTTGCCAGGTCAGACTCGAGTGTTTATTTATTTAAAAGTGGATAGTTAAAGTGCCTGTTTGTGCACTTTGAAAGTTTGAGGGCAAACTTAAAATTTGAAGCCAAGTTTAGCGTTCAATTTATGTGTTATACCTAAAATAAATTTGCACTATTATAAGTAGACGTGGTTTAACTTATTCTCTTGCAGAGGAAAATTATTGAGTTCAGAAGCATACTTACAGAGCATGACTCCAACATTAGTATATCCAAGTGTTGTTTCCATACTTTTTCTTCAATCCTTAGTCATATTTGCAAGTCATGAAAACAACAAAGAGATTTACATTGTACATCTAGACTTACCTGATGAAAGTCGATTTTTCTCTAATTTTGAAGATTTGCATAATTGGCACCATTCATTTTTGCCCTCAAACACAGATAAGTCTTCCTCTTCGCGTATGGTTTACTCCTATCGCAATGTCCTAAATGGCTTTGCTGCAAGGCTAACACCAGAAGAAGTAACATCACTTCAAGACAAGGAAGGGATTATATCAGTCCGGCCACGACAATTACTGGATGCACAACCACTCATAGTACAAATTTCTTGGGGCTACACCAGAACTTAGGCTTCTGGAAAAAATCAAATTATGGGAAAGGTATGATAATTGGAGTTTTAGACAGTGGAATAACGCCTGATCATCCATCCTTCCACGACGAAGGAGTGACCCCTCCACCCGCTAGGTGGAAGGGAAAGTGTGAATTCAACTTTCCGGTGTGTAACAACAAGCTAATAGGAGCAAGATATTTCCATGAATTTGGTAATGGGACGCCACTAGATGAAAATGGTCATGGTACACATACTTCAAGCACTGCTGCTGGAAATTGTGGATGGGGGCAACTTTTTAGGCCTGGCTAATGGCACAGCATCTGGTATGGCTCCACTTGCACACGTTGCCATGTATAAAGTCTGCAATGCTAGTCTTATTTGTTCTGAAAGTGATATATTGGCTGCGATTGATGCTGCAATTGAAGATGGAGTCGATGTATTATCATTTTCCATTGGCAAAAATTCTACCAATTTTTGGTCAGAGGTTGTTGCACTAGGTGGATTTGCCGCTATGCAAAAGGGGATTCTCGTCAGCTGCTCAGCTGGCAATGCAGGTCCCATACCAGGCTCTGTGTTTAATGGAGCTCCATGGCTTCTCACTGTTGGTGCAAGTACTACTGATAGAAAACTAAGAGCGACGATACGTCTTGGAGATGGCAAAGAAATTGATGGGGAGTCAGCCTACCAGCCCAAAGACTTCTCCGAGACCCCACTACCACTCATTTTTCCCGGAACAAATATCAGTGATCCGACTGCTGCATTTTGCAGCGTGGTCACTGAAGAATATTGATGTCAAAGGAAAAGTTGTGTTGTGTATATCTGGCGGTAAGATTACTAGAATTGACAAGGGAAGTTTCGTGAAGGATGCTGGAGGTGCTGGAATGATACTCATGAATAGTGAACCCTTGGGGTTCACTATCTTAGCCGATCCACATGTTCTTCCAGCAGCACATGTCAGCTATGCAGATGGACTAAAGATCAAAGCCTACATCAATTCAACATCAAACCCTCTGGCCACATTTTTATTCAAGGGAACCATATTTGGAGATGATCATGCTCCAGCAGTTGCTGGCTTTTCAGGCAGAGGCCCAAACTTGACAAGTCCTGGCATCTTGAAACCAGATATTATTGGTCCTGGTGTTAACATTCTTGCTGCATGGCCAAAATCCATTGAAAACAATACGGATATGAAATCTACTTTTAACCTTATATCTGGCACCTCAATGTCTTGTCCTCACATATCTGGAATTGCAACATTAGTAAAGAGTGCACACCCTGATTGGTCTCCAGCTGCTATCAAATCAGCAATCATGACAACTGCTGGTCTTGTGAACCTCGATGACAAACCAATTGAGGATGAAAGGGGTGTTCCTGCTGACTTCTTTGCCACTGGTGCAGGCCATGTTAATCCGTTAAGAGCAAGTGATCCAGGCTTGATCTATGACATTCAACCAGAGGATTATGTTCCTTATTTATGTGGTTTAAACTACTCAAACAGAGCGGTTAGTATGTTTGTATTGAGAAAAGTGAACTGTTCATCAACCATTCCTGAAGCAGAACTAAATTATCCTTCTTTTTCAATTGGACTTGGTTAGTAGCTCAAACATACACGAGGACTGTGATTAATGTTGGTGAAGCTGTCTCGTCTTATGTTGTGGAGATTGTGCCACCACAAGGAGTTGATGTGAGAGTTGACCCTCCTCTATTGAATTTCTCCGAGTTGAACCAGAAGAAAACATATCAAGTAACTTTTAGCCGATCAAGCACTTCAACCATCAATGCCACTTTTGTTCAAGGATACTTGAGATGGACTTCATCCAAGCACTTCGTTAGGAGCCCAATCATAGTTATCTTAGAGTAGTGGGGAGGATTAATTTTCATGCATCGATCAATATGCATTTTTCATAACAATTATCTATGCAACAACAGGGATATCTTACTTTTGAGCCCCAGAGCTATCTTTCTTAGTTAGTAGATCAGATTTACCGCAATGTACTGTGAGAAGCCACTCAATTTGGTATCAAGTTTTACTGGTCCATCTATTGTCGGTTCCTTTTAATGCATATTGAAGTGAGTATCTTTTCGTTGAACTTTACTGAAATGCTGTAAAAATAAATACATAATCAATACACTAAAAGGATAACTACATGTGGCAAGTAACATGGTTTATCTAGCCAAACAACACTAATAGTGCAACAGTTATTCAAACCTGGCCTATTTTAAAGCCATTTAGAGGCGGATGCAGCTATGAGTTACTGGGTTCATCTGAACCCAATACTCCCAATAAAGGGTCAGCCTCGTGCACTAAAGCTCCCGCTATGCACAGGGCCCAGGGAAGGGCCCGACCACAATGGCTTATTGTATGCAGTCTTACCTTGCATTTCTGCCAGAGGCTGTTTCCAAGGTTTGAACCCATTACCTCCTACTCACACGGCAGCAACTTTACCAGTTACCCCAAGGCTCCCCTTCGAACCCAATACTCCTAATGCGGAGCAAAAATTTATGTGCATTCACTAAAATTGCAACAAATTTGTAGATACGAACCTGTAACTTATAAAAATATAATGAGATCAATGTGAAGAAAGGTTGAACCTTTAGAGCTTAAATCCTAAATCTGCTTATGAAGCCAATACGTAGTTATTCCCAATTCATAGGTATGTCATACACATTTTCTTGTATATGATAATACGAACATTTATCATTCACAGACTGGTTGTCAGTTAAACACTGTAGCAGATCTTTTCCTAAAATATTTCCCAGCCCAGGAAATCAGTTGACAATGCATTTTGTCAACGCCTAGTCCTTGGTGATTAATGACGTCTCTAATCGGTGTCCATAAGATATGTTGATTTTATTGCATAAATTTTACAGAAGAAGGTAGAAAAATTAAATGAAATGGAACCATTCAAGTTTTTAAACAAATGTTACTTGTGAAATCTTCCTATGTGCTTACTTTTTAATTGGATTTCAGCTTTAGCAGTACTATTACCTCTAATCCTTGTGCATTCACCGAGCAACATATGAATTTATCATTCATAACAGAATGCAAATCCTTTGTTAAACCTGAGCAAAGCCAATGTTAGAGTGGGTTAAAGTCCCACATTGGTTGGGAATGGATGGGTGGTCTGCTTATATGGATTTGGGCAATCCTCCTCTCATGAGTTTGGGATTCAATTAGGCCCAGTGTCATATCTTTACATAGTATCAGAGCCAAGTTCATCCCTGTTTGGGCTCCCCGATCCACGCACCAGTTGGACCTGGACGTAAAGGGGAGTGTTAGAGTGGGTTAAAGTTTCACAATGGTTGAAGAATGGAGCTAGATTTTAGATTGAGTTAGGCATAGATGCCATATTTTTACACCCCACAAATATTTTACTTTAGCTACAAAGCAGAGAAGTGATTCTTGAATTTATCCACAATGCTTGTACGCAAGTCCTTGGATTTATTTCCATCAGAATAGTTCCCCCTGCAATAAAGAAAGAGTTTTCAGCCTGCAAATCATTGATTAATTCCCAAGCTAAACCTGTTAAATAATCAAAATTAGTTTGCAGCAGCCTAGTCGAAAAGATTTTTTAATTGCAATAAAAACCAAAGCAAACTCCAAATGGCTTGTCTTAGGCTTTCATTTCTTAGCTCAAACAGAGATTGCATTTCAAGCCAATTGGAGAATACAGAACCAATCACATCCTTCTCAAAACTTCAGTGTCACTCAAATTCTTTCGATTACTTCAACACTGAAGACACTGTTAAAGAAATGATATCAAAAGCAACCAGAAGAAATTAACACTATATATATCAGGTTTACAAGAAATGTGGCTCATTAATTTGAGCTGATAAACATGGCTTTGAAACTTCTTTTAAGTTCCATCTTTACTCTCAGTCTTTATTCTTTAGTCATACATGCAAGTAATACCAATCAGCAGAGCAACTCAGATATTTATATAGTCCATCTTGAGTCTTTTCATGACCAACTTTTCTCTGACTTGGATAGTTTACAGATGTGGCACCATTCTTTTCTGCCCCCAAAGAAAACGAGTCTAACTGATTCCTCATCCTCACACATAGTTTACTCTTATCGCAATGTCCTTAATGGTTTTGCAGCTAGACTAACACCAGATGAAGCAGAGCTACTGCAGGAGACATAAGGGATCATATCAGTGCGGCCACAAAGACTGTTGCATGCACGGACCACCCACTGTACTCATTTCATGGGGCTGCACCAGAACTTAGGCTTCTGGAAAAGTATAAGCTATGGTAAAGGTATGATTATTGGATTTTAAGACACTGCGATAATTCCCGATCATCCATCATTCCATGATGAAGGAGTGCCTCCTCCACCGGCGAAGTAGAAAGGCAAGTGTGAATTCAACTTTACTACAGCCTGCAACAACAAGCTCATTGGAGCGAGATATTTCTGTTGGGAAAGGCAAGCACAAAATAAATGTGCACGACAAGGCAATTGCGGAAGAAACCCAAGTCAAAACTTTCCCTTTCTATTTGAACCAAGAGAAGACAAAATAATGCAAAAACAAACAATTTGGGGCAGCAAGCAAATCAACCAAGCAAGAAAAATAAATCAACACGAGACACCAAATTTAACGTGGAAATCCTCTTCGGTGTGAAGAGTAAAAACCACAAGGCCAAAGCTCCACTATAATCAACAAGAGTTACAAAAGTGTTCTCCAAAATGGCCACCAACAAAGTGCCAAACAATGAGCAACACAACTACAAGATAGCACCAAAAACTAGAGAAATAAAAAAGAGCAAAATCACCAAAAACGCAGCTACTGTTCACGAGCAAAAATCTGGAGCTACGGGACTCCAATTCACCCTCTCTCAGTTCTCAATCAAAGATTAAGTTGAAAGGAACAAGCGGTCCAAAAAGCAACTCAATCGGACAAGAAACGAAGCGAAAATTGCGATTTGAAATTGGCTGCTAGGGTTTGTACGAAAATCTGCACTTACTCTCTTTTCTCTCTATATAACTGATCTCAAAACTCTTATGATTCTTCAAAATAAGACCTAAAATAAAGTCTTATAAATGCAACATAATATTGGGCTTATGGGCAAAGTGGGCTATTCCAATTGGACTCAAATTTATCCACAAAGGAAAGGAAGGGAGACCCAAAACCTTGGACTTTTATTTATCCACATAAGAAGGGAAAAAGGCCTAAAACCCAACAATTCTCCCCCTACCGACTATGTGGAGGAGACCGCCATCCCGGCGATCATGCAACATTCTTCAAACTTCCCTCTTGGCAAAGTTTTAGTCATCATGTCGGAACCATTATCATTGGTATGGATACTTTCAAGTTCAAGCAACTAAGAATCCAACACATCTCGAATCTAATGATACCTCACATCAATGTGTTTAGACCGACCATGAAATGTAGAATTCTTGTCAAGATGAATAGCACTTTGACTGTCGCAATAAAGCACATACCTCTCTTGAGCACAACCAAGCTCCCCCAAAAATCTCTTCATCCAGAGCAACTATTTGCAAGCTTCAACAGCTGCAATAAGCTCAGCCTCTGTAGTAGATAAAGCAACACATTTTTGCAATCTAGATTGCCAAGACACAGCTCCCCCTGCAAAAGTAATCAAGTAGCCAGAAGTTGACTTACGAGTATCAACATCACCGGCCATATCTGAATCAGTGTAACCACAAAGGATAGGCTTCCCTGTCCCAAAACACAAACTCAGACTAGAAGTGCCACAAAGATATTTCATAATCCACTATACAGCATTCCAATGCTCTCTTCCTGGATTAGAAATAAAATGGCTAACAATACCAACAGCATGAGCAATATCTGGTCTTGTACACACCATTGCGTACATCAAATTACCAACAACTGAAGCATAAGGAACTTTCTTCATATCTTCCTTCTCACCATCACTGGAAGGACAATGCTTATTACTCAATTTGAAGTGCATAGCTAAAGGCGTACTGACAACCTTAGCTTTGTCCATGTTAAATCTACGAAGTACTTTATGAATGTACTTCTCCTGTGACAACCACAACTTCTTGGCATCTCTATCACGGACAATCTGCATGCCAAGAATCTGCCTTGCTGGTCCCAAGTCTTTCATAGCAGAAGACTTATTCAACTCTTGCTTCAACTTCTGAATCCTGCAAGTATTATGACCAACAACAAGCATGTCATCAACATAAAGCAAAACGATAATGAAGTCATTACCAGAGAATTTTTGCACAAAAACACAATGGTCTGAAGAAGTCTTTTTGAAGCCCTGCTGACTCATAAAAGAACCAAACTTCATGTACCATTGCCTAGGAGCTTGTTTTAGGCCATACAAACTCTTCTTCAATTTGCAAACATAATTCTCTTTTCCCTTGACTTTAAAGCCTTCTGGCTGCTCCATATAAATTTCTTCATCTAAGTCACCATGGAGAAAAGCAGTCTTAACATCCATTTGCTCAACCTCTAAGTCCATACTTGCAGCCAAGCCTAGAACTACACGAATGGATGACATCTTCACAACTGGAGAGAATATCTCATCAAAATCAATTCCCTTCTTCTGGTTAAAACCCTTCACAACTAATCTAGCCTTGTACCGTGGAACTGGGTTACCATCTTTATGTTTCACCCTAAAAACCCACCTGTTTTTCAAAGCTTTTCGATCTTTAGGTAACATAACCAAATCAAAGGTATGATTATCATGTAGAGACTTCATTTCATCCTCCATAGCATCAAACCACCTTCTTTTTCTTTACTTTCCATGGCCTCATCAAGACTCTCGGGTTCTCCCCCGTCAGTTAAGAGTACATACTCATTGGGAGAATAACGAGATGAAGGTATTTTCTCTCTAGTAGATCTTCTGAGTGAACTCTCTAGAGCATCAATAATAGTTGGTTCCTCACCAACTACATCGTCTTGCACTGGAGCATCAACGGCATACTGGTCATTCTGAATATGATCACCATCTTCAATATCAGCTTGACTTTGATCATTTTGAAGATTTTCATCAGGTGCAATAGTCAAAGGAACTGGATCAACATCAACTAGGCTCTCACTGCTCTGAGAATCAACCTTCTCGGCTTTGTCAAGATCTTCAATTGTTTGGTCTTTAAAGAACACAACATCACGGCTTCTAACAAGTTTCTTCTCAACTGGATCAAAGAAACGATAGCCAAGTTCATCTTGACCATAACCAACAAAGATACACTGCCTAGTTTTAACATCCAACTTTGACCTCTCATCTTTAGGAACATGCACAAAGGCTTTACACCCAAAAACTTTAAGATGATCATAAAAAATATTCTTACCAAACCAAACTCTGTCAGGGACATCACCATTCAAAGCAACAGTAGGAGATAAATTGATAACATAGGCAGCAGTATTAAGTGCTTCTGCCCAAAAGGAATCTGGCAGCTTAGCATCTGAAAGCATACATCTAACCCTCTCAACAAGAGTTCTGTTCATCCTCTCTGCTAAACCATTTAGCTGAGGAGTCTTTGGAGGAGTTTTCTGATGCTGAATACCCTGCTCTCTGCAATATTTATCAAAAGGACCAATATACTCACCACCATTATCAGAACGGATGCATTTCAATTTCTTCCCTGTCTATCTCTCAACCAAGGCCTGAAAATTCTTGAACACATCAAGTACCTGATCATTGGACTTCAAAGAGAATACCCAGAGTTTGCGAGAATGATCATCAATAAAAGTCACAAAGAAAGTGCACCACCATGAGATTTTACCTTAAAAGGACCACACAAATCAGAATGTACCAACTCCATCAAATCAAGCTTCCTCAAAAGCGGATGACTCTGAAAAGAAACTCTTTTCTGTTTACCCGCTAAGCAATGAACACACTTGTTCAACTTTTCTTGTTTCACTCCAGAAAGCAAATTCTTCTTAGCCAAATTGTCCATTCCCTTCTCGCTCATATGACTCAGTCTTCTATGCTATAACTCTGATGAAGTATCATTCTCCACCAAATTTACTAAGCCTCTACAAATGGAGCCCTGAAAAATATACAAGTTAGACAACTTGTTACCACGGGCTATAACCATCGAACCTCTTGTAAGCTTCCACTGGCCAGCACCAATGGTATTAACATAACTCTCATCATCAAGGAATCTAACAGAAATCAAATTCAAGCGAACATCTGGAGCATGTTTGACATTATTGAGAACTAGTTTGGAACCATTGTTACTTTCCAAACAAATTGTCCCAATGCCAAGAATTGCAACCTCATGATTATTGCCCATTTTCAACATCCCAAAATTACTGGAGTATAAGAAGAAAATAATTCCTTCCTGGGAGTGACATGAGAAGTAGCACCAGAATCCACAAACCAGCTAGACTCATCGCAAACAAGATTAACAACATTTTCATCACAAGAAACAAGAAGATCATCATTAGCAACAACAGCAACACGATTTTCATTGTCGCCTTCTTTCTTTTGTTGTTTCATATCTCTTTTGTACCTGAAACAATATTTCTTGATATGCCCATTCTTATGGCAATAGTCACATGTAACATTCTTGAATCTAGACTTTGACTTTCCTCTACTTTTATCTCTGTCATTCTGACCTCTGAACTTGCTTATCCCCCTATCTTCAGTAACCAAAACATCGGAGTGTGAAACTAAAGAAGATGAGCCTTGAGATCTTCTTCTCATCTCTTCATTAAAGACACCACTCTTAGCATATTTCATGGTTACAACACCACTAGGAGCAGAATTAGTCAAAGAAACTCGAAGAGTTTCAAAAGAGTCTGGCAGAGTATTAAGAAGCCATAGTCCCTGAATTTCTCATCGAATTTTACACCCTTTCCTGACAGCTGGTCAAGAACACCCTGAAAATCATTAATATGATCAGAAATAAGAGTGCCCTCTTTATACCTGATGTTCATCAATTGTTTCAACAGAAACAACTTATTATTGCCAGTCTTCGAAGCATATAGTATCTCGAGCTTGTCCCACAAACTTCTAGCATGCGTCTCATTCACAATGTGATTTCTGATATTATCTTCAACCCATTGTCTGATATAGACACAAACCTGTAAGTGCTCAAAATCCCAATCCTCATCATTCATAGATTCGGGTTTGTTAGAAGCAAACACAGGTAGATGCATTTTCTTGACAAATAGAAGATATTTTATCTTGCCTTTCCAAGTATGATAATTACTACCAATCAAACAAACCATCTTGCTCATATTTGACTCCATCATTCAAATAGATAATCAACAAGAACCTAATGCTTTGATACCACTTTGTTGAGAAAGGCAAGCACAAAATAAATGTGCACGACAAGGCAATTGCGGAAGAAACCCAAGTCAAAACTTTCCCTTTCTATTTGAACCAAGAGAAGACAAAATAATGCAAAAACAAACAATTTGGGGCAGCAAGCAAATCAACCAAGCAAGAAAAATAAATCAACACGAGACACCAAATTTAACGTGGAAATCCTCTTCGGTGTGAAGAGTAAAAACCACAAGGCCAAAGCTCCACTATAATCAACAAGAGTTACAAAAGTGTTCTCCAAAATGGCCACCAACAAAGTGCCAAACAATGAGCAACACAACTACAAGATAGCACCAAAAACTAGAGAAATAAAAAAGAGCAAAATCACCAAAAACGCAGCTACTGTTCACGAGCAAAAATCTGGAGCTACGGGACTCCAATTCACCCTCTCTCAGTTCTCAATCAAAGATTAAGTTGAAAGGAACAAGCGGTCCAAAAAGCAGCTCAATTGGACAAGAAACGAAGCGAAAATTGCGATTTGAAATTGGCTGCTAGGGTTTGTACGAAAATCTGCACTTTCTCTCTTTTCTCTCTATATAACTGATCTCAAAACTCTTATGATTCTTCAAAATAAGACCTAAAATAAAGTCTTATAAATGCAACATAATATTGGGCTTATGGGCAAAGTGGGCTATTCCAATTGGACTCAAATTTATCCACAAAGGAAAGGAAGGGAGACCCAAAACCTTGGACTTTTATTTATTCACATAGGAAGAAAAGGCCTAAAACCCAACAATTTCCAGGAGTTTGGAAATGGGACGCCTTTGGATGAGAATGGGCATGGCACACATATTTCAAGCACGGCTGCTGGAAACTTTGTCAATGGTGCCAATGTTTTTGGACTTTCTAATGGAACGGCTTCTGGCGTGGCTCCCTTTGCTCATGTTGCCATGTATAAAGTCTGTGACGCTAGCGCTGCTTGTTCTGAGAGTGACACATTTGCTGCTATGGATGCTGCAATCGAAGATGGCGTTGATGTAATTTCTATTTCCATTGACGATATGTCTAGACCTTTCTGGGAAGACTCTATTGCACTCTGTTCATTTACTGCAATTTAAAATGGCATTCTAGTGAGCACCTCAGCTGGTAATACGGACCCAGAACATGGCACAGTAGCAAATGGAGCTCCATGGCTTCTCACTGTTGGTGCTAGCACCACTGATAGAAAACTAAGGACAACAATACTGCTGGGGAGCAGTGAAGAAATTGATGGTGAATCAGCTTTCCAACCTGAAGACTTCTCTCAAACTCTGCTTCCATTAGTTTACCCTGGAAAAAGTTCTAGTGATCTGATGGCCCCATTTTGCAATGCCGAGTCTTTGAAAAATATTGATGTGAAGGGAAAGATAGTCTTTTGCGAAGATGGTGGTAAGATAAACAGACTTGACAAAGGACATTTTGTGAAGGATGCTGGGGGTGCTGGAATGATACTCATGAATGAGGAGCCACAAGGCTTCACTATACAAGCTGAACCTCATGTTCTTCCAGCAGCACATATCAGCTTTCTTGATGGCCTGAAGATCAAAACCTACATAAATTCAACGTCGACCCCTGTGGCTTCGTTTTTGTTTAAAGGAACTATATTTGGAGATGATCATGCTCCAACAGTTGCAGCCTTTTCATCTAGAGGCCCTTTTCCAGAAAGCCCTGGCATATTAAAACCTGATATTATTGGTCCTGGTATTAGCATCCTTGCAGCGTGGCCAACATCTGTGGAGAACAATACCAACACAAAGTCTACCTTTGACACACTGTCTGGCACATCAATGTCCTGTCCTCACCTTTCAGGAGTTGCAACATTAATCAAGAGTGCACATCCAGAATGGTCTCCATCTGCTATCAAGTCTGCAATCATGACAACCGCTGATCTGGTAAACCTTGGAAATAATCCCATTGAAGACGAAAGGGGCCTCCGTGCTGACTTCTTTGCAACTGGTGCAGGCCACGTTAACCCATTAAGAGCAAATGATCCAGGACTGATCTATGACATCCAACCAAATGAGTATATACCTTATTTAGGTGGATTATACCCAAGTAGAGCTGTTAGTTTGATTGTTTTGCAAGAAGTGAACTGCTCATCAACCACTCCTGAAGCAGAACTAAACTATCCATCCTTTTCAATTAGACTTGGATCTGATTTACAAGCATACACAAGGACTGTGACCAATGTTGGGGAACCTGTATCATCTTATACTCTGGAGATTGTGCCACCCCAAGGAGTTGATATGAAAGTTGAGCCTTCCACCTTACACTTCTCAGAGATGTACCAGAAGATAACGTATCAAGTAACCTTTAACCAATCAATTTCAAACATTAATGCCACATTCGCTCACGGATTTTTGAAATGGACCTCATCCAAGCACTTTGTTAGGAGTCCAATAGTAGTTACCTTGGTACCATGAAGAAACTCTACAAGCAACTCCACACTATTCTATACATCAACTGTAATTTCTTGGTCTCAAGACCATAGGATAATTTTATTTTGCGTATTCCTCTCATCAGCTTTCCTAGCAGCTTCTCAGTTAGCTTGCTTCAGCTATTGGTGTTAATGAAAGTCAATAGTTCCATAGGTTTGCTCTAAGTATCTTTAAAAGTTCAACATGGAAATAAGTTGCACTGACTTAACTCTATAATGAACTCTCCAACAACAGCCACTCAAAACATGGGGAGGATATCCTCAATCTAGATTCTTGTTTATCTCACTACAAAATACTAGTAAGAATCAAACTTCTGAAACGCATAGACCTGTTGTCATCACAAACGTTCAACGAACACAGCAGAAATAGTATGGAAGTTTGTCATTTCCAAAGAATGAAGTTCCAAAGTGAAGTTAGTCTAGCTAGTTCTAACACAGGTTGTGAACCAACAAAAACTAGTATAATGAATATTTTGCAACAAAATTTACAAATTACAGTAACTTACAGAGTGCTAGGACATAGACTTAAAGCAACAATATACGCATATGTATGGCTGAACTAGATATATCAAGATTGCACACTTATTATGACGAGGCCAGTGCAGTCTACTTTTGTTATCTGGGCCCTGAAAGCTCAATTGGTTCAAAGGTAAATGAGGATTCTTCATGAATATCGCTAAAATTCCTAGAGAAGCTGAAAGCCCTTGTTTCACATATGTTGCTTCCACCTTGTGATACATCCACATGCCCCATTTGTTCCCTAACACCTACCAAGATTCTCAAAACTTCCGACATCTTAGGCCGATTATTGGGGTTAGATTGAGTACACTGTAGAGCCACTTCAACTGTTTTCTCTAGCTCCTCTGCATTAAAACATCCTCTTAGATCCCTATCCGCAAGCATTTCCACTTTCTTTTCCTCGAATAAATTCCGGACCTGTAAATTGGACAGGTTATCAGAATGAATAGGACCAAATAGTAAACATAACAAAGTCTGAGCTCTATCATGTTCTGAAAATCTCTACTCCACATACAACACCCTGAAAGGGAAGAAAAATCATAACTGAAGAAGCATAGAACTGGTACCTATTTTCACACAACTATCTTAGCGTAATACATGGTTGGTCATACAAACATGATAACGTGATAATTATCAACCAAATAAGTTATTCAAGGGCTTAAAGTATGCAAGTGTAACAATATTACGTGATAAATATCAACCAAATAATTTATTTAAGGGCTTAAAGTATGCAAGAGTAAGGTAATAGACAGCAATAATTTTGTTGCATAATCTGTACTTCTCTCATAAGATGTGGAGCAACTTCTGCATTTGACACTAGTTATTGCGGCAATTTTAATGAAAATTTCAAGTCAAATAGTGATTTTGACTATGACTCAAACAAAATCCTGCATGAGCATTAGCTATTAACTGGTTAATCAAATAAAGTTAGAAAATATACAGCTTCAAACAGTAGGAGGGTTAGAAGCTACACACCCGGTCAAGAATAGTTCCTTTCTGACCCTGACCAATTCCTGCATCTAATGCCTTGTGTCCTGTAATAAGTTCCAAAAGTAGTATCCCGTATCCAAAGACATCTGTCTTCTCAGATGATTGGCCAGTTGATAGATACTCTGGGGCTATATGACCTATAGTACCACGAACTGCGGTTGTAACATGCGAATCTCTACAGTCTAAAAGCTTAGCAAGACCAAAATCACCAACAACAGCTTCAAAACTTTCATCAAGCAGAATATTAGCCGCCTTAACATCTCTGTGAATTATTTTAGGATTACACTGTTCATGCAAATACAGAAGACCTCTGGCAGCTCCAAGAGCAATATGCATGCGCTTGCTCCAATCCAGAAACGGTTTATCCCGGCCATTGTCTGGTAGAAGACAAAAGATTATGTGAGAATAGAGTAAAAGATGTCACAATCACTACATCAAGCTAATCCGTTTACATCCCAATATAAATTCCAACTTGATTTTGTGTTCATATACCTAAAATTTGACTTGAATTGGTCATGTTAAAATTAATGACAACATGACTGTTATCTTACTGCCAAATAACAATTTATTTTATTCATGGATAATGTAAGTCGATACCATAAATGACATGTAGAGTTTCAGAAGATGGATAGAAACTTAATCACGTAAGATTTTAAGCTTAATAACACGTAAGGTCGCAGTAGATTGCTAGAGAACATGCCTACCTAGGTACACACTGCATTAAGGAGTTTAAATAGCAATAGATACGAAGAATTCATATAGTCGACCCCAACTAGTTTGGGTTTGATGCATAGTTGATTGATATGTTGATATATAGATTTCATTCCACTTTCACAAGAAACATTGACAATGTAAATCCAATTTAAACTAATCAATCAGAAGTTGTTTTCATCATAGAACAGTAAAAATATTGCGCCAAGTCCTCAATTTCCATAAACCATGACCTTTCAAGAGTTTTAGCCATATTAACATTGAGAGCACTAGGAATAATTGAAATGCATATGTGAAACTTGATCAGTTTAAGAAATCCATTGTGACAAGAAAAAAGAATTGCTTCAGCAAAAGCACCAAGCAAATATACTTCAAAGCAAACCTCTCAAGCAATCGGCAACGCTCCCATTTGGCATATAAGGGTAAATAAGTAATCTTTCCTCGGGAGTCATACAGAATCCATACAGACGTAGAAGGTTCCGATGCACAGCCAAGCCTATCATCTCAACTTCTGTTTGGAACTGCACTTCTCCAGTGAAACTTGGATCTCTCAATCTTTTGACGGCCACTACTGTCCTATTTGGAAGGTATCCCTTGTAGACTACTCCAAATCCACCTCGTCCTAGAATGTTTTTGGAGCTGAAATTTCCAGTGGCAATTTGCAGTTCACGGAATGAAAACCTCTTCAGGTGGCCAGTGGCGAACTCACAATCGTGTTGCACTGCAGATCAATAGATCAGAGACTCATAATGTATATTGGCTTAATGTGCAAGACATCAGAGGTGTTTCTAAGCTTGTAGTTACCATATCCTGTGAGGACACGAGATCTGTACCAATACACCCAACAAACAAGAACCATGACTGTAACTATGAATGTGCAACTGACCCCAACGATAACAGAAACAACCCATCGATGATGATTGCTAATCCTCCTGTCTGAAGATGTTCCTGCATGGTAAAAATAGAGTTTGATCAAAATGCATCAGCCTTAATATCATGACAAGTTCTGGTAAAATTTTCAACAATACCATTTACTGGTTTTGGCACACCCCCACAAATTTGTGTGGTCAATGCAGAGCAAAGAAATCTGTTTCCTGCAATACTAAGGCAACAACCAAAAATATAAGCTGAATTAGAATACAAAAGAACACGAAAGGTTGCTAGAATGATGCCAAGGGGAAGATAATCAACAAGCATTGCAAGTAGGATAGAGAACTTCTATAACATCAGACATTATCTCAAGGCAAATATTCTGCTTGACATTAGCAGATTAGCAATATAGGAATATACCAAATAAACATTGTGCAGGTTCCACTAGACCAGGTAAGAAGATAACTTCTTTATTTTTTTTGGATAATGAGATTTGAAATATTACTTCTTTTCTTTTTTTGTGATAATGAGATTTGAGATATTATTTCTTTTCTTTTTTTTATTGATGATGAGATTTGAGGTATTACCATTGACAGCTGGTTTACCAGTGAAGGGACATACCACAACAACAAACACGAATGCAAGATGACAGTTACTAAAACAATAGAAAGCATAACTTTATTACGAGAGAAACATTATGTGTGGCCCTGCGCCATATGGCATGTCGCAGATGCAACAATATTGATTCAACCTTCTATTTCGCAGTTGAATTTAAGATCTACGTGTATATCTTAAACTCCATTAATGAATAAGATTCTGGAACAGCACTGTGGCATATACCATCCTCCTCATAGTAAAAGTGTAAACCCTGAATTCCTTGATTCATCAAACTAGAGACCCCAAGGATTCTTCCAGTTGGATAATTGAGGACCAAACATTGAGGCAGATAGAATAATTTTTCCTTGGATCTTACCTGTAGTCTTTGGCCAAAATTTTTGGAGTTGGACCACTAAGGTTATTGAATGATAAGTCCCTGCACAACACCATCCACAGTTTATTTAACTCTCATCTAGCCCTTTTATTGGACATATAAATGTCATGGATGGAAGACATACAAGAATGAAAGACCTGAAAGGTATGCCACAGGTTTAGGAATTTGTCCAGACAATCTGTTCCTGCTAAGCCTCCTGAGAATTTGACACACCAAAGGATTACATACACAGACAACAAGGGAACTGCAACATACGAGTAATAAAGATAGAACAAAATCAAGAGTTTAGCCTACACTCACAAGTAATTTAAATAAATCAGGTGACCCAACGCCCTAGGAATTCCTCCATCAAACTGATTACCAGACAAATCAAGGGTCAGCAGTTCAGAGAGCTGTCCAATTTCAGCAGGAATTGGACCAGATAAATGATTATTCTGCAACAACCTACAACAAAAACCAATGCAAAAATGACTTTAACAGATCATATTAAAAGATATTTTTCAACATATCTTGCAATTAAAGCACTTAATGTCACTCTTAATAGTAATAGTAATTATTAAACTAAGTACTATGTGATTTTAACTTCAGGTATCTCCAAGATATATGTGAGCAGCATCACATCAAAATAAGAATAAAGTGGGAAAAACATGTCAAATTAGTCTTACAGCGTCCGAAGATGAGTTAAATTCCCAATACTAGCCGAAAGTGTGCCAGATAATCCCATACTCGCCATTTCACTGCCAAGAAATATATAACCAAAGCATAAAATAAACTATTTTCACAGAAAGGGAAAAGAAAAAAAAATGGACAAGACGAAACAGAAAGGGAGAAAACTCACAGAGAAATAACAAAGCCTTCTGAAGAACAACCAACCATATACCAAGTACAAGGATCAACAGAATTTATATCCCATCCGTCTAACACATGGTATTCATCTCTCATTTTATTCTTCATAGACATCAATGCTGCCACTGCTTACCCCACAAGAAATTCAACAAATCTTTAAGTAAAGTTTCAATCTTTACCACTCTAAACTATGAAAACAAAAACAAGCAAATGCTTATAAACAGTGCTAATCAACAAAGTTTGGATTTTTCACTGGAAAAAAAACAACAAATGTTTGGATTATACTAAAGTTTTAATCTTTACCACTCTAAACTATGAAAACAAAAATAAACAAGTGCATATAAATAGTGCTAAGCAACAAAGTTTGGATTTTTCACTGAAAAAAAAAACAAGAAATGGCTGGATTATAGTAAAGTTTTAATCTTTACCTTCATAGTTGATACCTTTAGGTGAAAGAAAACCCATGGAAGCTGGAGTGGTGGCCACCCAAAGAAGAAAAAATGAGAAAATGAGTAGTAAAGTTACCATTTGGATCCAAAAAGCTAATTACCCAAAAGAAAGATTTTGGTGCAGAGCTTTCAGAAAAAGGTCCTTTTTAGAATTCATCATTGTGCAGCAGTAGTAGAGTAGCACAATAAAATATTTCCCTCGAGCTTATAAATGGATGAAAAGTCTTGTTTGGTTGTTTTATTTTTTTAATTAAGAAAAGGGAATCCGAAGTAAAATTTTCTCCTCAAAATTTGCAACTGGTAAAACTCTTCAGATTCATCCTACAAAGAGATGTAAATTTGTACTCATTTTTTCTCACTCTCATCTTCATTTTTTCTCACTCTCATCTTCCCATACACCATTTGTAAAATCTTGCTAATATGCTGCTGTTGTTTTTCCTTACTGTCATTAATTGTCCATTGAATAAATAGTCCCTCAACAAGCCAAATGGGAAACCCCACGAAATCATTGCAGCAAGAAGCATTTTTTAGTATCCTAAAAGGATATGGTATGATTTCGATCAATCCAATAACTTTAGTTGAAATTTTATATTTATACTTGTAAAATTTTACTAAATATGTATAAAAAATTACAACTCAATTACTAACGGCTAATATCTCTAACATTGAATTTAAAATTTATAAAGTTTAAATTATTGTTCCGCCTTTAAACTTATACTCCCTCCGTCTCATATTAATTGATCATTTTTTTTACATAACATAGCATATTAAGAAATTATAAATTAGTAAGGTGGATAACTAATATGAGACAATTATTTTTCATAAGATTATCAACTACTCTATCTGTCCAACAATACTTGTCCACTATTGATTTTGCACACTTCTTAAAAAAGTATAAATAGAAGGACTGTATCATCAGTTGAATATAATAAATATAATGTCTTGAAAAATGTAATAGGAAAATGACTATAATTAATGGTAAGGGTAAATTACGAATTAAGTGTAAAATTATCCATTGATTTCATAAAATAGACAAGTATTGTTAGACATCCCAAAATAGTACAATGAACAACTATTATTAGACGGAGAGAATAATATGGGACGAAGAGAGTATGATGCAAATCTGAATTGTTTGGATAAAGAAAAAGCTAAGAAGGTAGTTTGTAGAAATAGTAAAATATTTTCTTGAAAAATAGAACTTTTGGGGGAAATAAATGGAAAATATTAGTCTTATAATGCAAGAAAATTAAGATAAAGTCTTGAGATTTGGGGAGTGTCCCCCTTGTCTTCCGTAAGATGACAGCAATAGTGAAATTCCAATGAGATAAGCAACACTGTAAGGATAGAAAACAGATTGTACTCATTGGTTGGACTGTATTTTAACCAATTAAAATAGAGTATATTGTGGGGAAGTACAAGTGAAGAAGCAGTGAATCATTTCATATAAGTTTTCAAGTGCTCGCTATTGGCGTTTGCTGTGTAGGGATAGTTTGACCCTTACAAAATGAAACAGACAATTAGTACGGAATCCAATACACACCCAAAAAATAATCAATTATTTCTAGATACAATAAAAATATGAATTATTTCTTTCCTGTTTAACAATAACTTTTGAATACTCATCTGTTCGGTATTCATATTTGAATTTGCATTGAATAGGTCCCATTGAGAGATAGCACTCTCTACCAAAAAAAATTATTCTTCTCAAGTTAATTACTAGACGGAAAAAAATACTGTCGAATTCTTTGATTTGGAAATTAATAGGAGGGTTTCATGTGTGGATGATAGCTTGGAGCATGGATGGCAAAAATAGAGAGATTCTGGAAGGAATAGCCATTCGTGGCTATATTTTAAGTAATTTGAATAAGCCACTTTTGGATTATTTATGTAAAAAGACTACTCTCTGGCGGAATTCACTAGAAAATTCGTTGAGCTACTGTTGTCAAACGGCAAGAGAGAAACACTTGAATTTTTTATATGATCCCCAATTGGTAAAACTTGAAGAAACTTAGCAGAATTTGTTTGGGAAATAACTTCCTCAGATCTGGAAGTATGCTCTTGGGAAGAGACAACATTTGATGTGTTTTGTGAATTCCTGATGTTGTAATTGGTATTTTTCAATGATTTTTTTAATAAGATCTACGATGTGATCTTTCGAACAAAAATCTTTATATCTTTCAGTAGCAATCGTATCAATAAGATCTACGATGTGATCTTTCGAACAAAAATTTTCGAGATATGAAGGAAGGCCTTTTTGCCTCTCCTGGAGAGTTTTGAGCAAAAAATTGAGAAATGAGATTGTGATAGCATTAGAGGTTAAGAATTTAAGATTTAAGATTAGGAATTAAGGGTTTATGATTTAGAATTTTTTTTATTTTTTTAAATTATTAATTCATGATTTAGGGTTAAATGTTCTGGGTTCGAGTTTATTTTATTTTATTTTAACGGTCCTTGAAGGGGTCAAGGGCTTAGCAACACCCCCAAGCCTTAACATAAATAAACAAAATCATATATATATACACAAAAAAAATTGAGGTTCAGGGTTTAGAGTTTATGGTTCAGGATCTAGGATTTAGGGCTTAGGTTCAAGATTTAGGATCTTGTTTCAGGGTTTAGAAGAATTTAGTTTAAGCTAGTGTTTGGCCCCAACTTCTCAAATATTCTTGGCAAATCATATTTGGTTGAAGTTTTTGGTGAAGTTTCATCGTGTGTTTGGCCTCAAGTTTTCCCAAAAATAGTTGATTATTTCAAAAAATATGATTTATACTCATAAGCTCTAAAAATTATTAAAAATACCCATAAATTTATATTATCATTTTATAATGAATATGTTTCGTTAAAAAATAACCTTATAATATAATTGATAACAATCAACAATAACAAAATAATAATATAGGCAAGACATACATTAATCGCATACTCAAACTTGTCACTGAATCAGTTATAATTATAACTCATTAAACACAAATTGTTCTTTTTTCTCAATTTTATCTCTCAAATTAGAACTCAAACTTTTCCCAATGAGATAGTAACAAATATTAGTTGGAATTAATAAATAATGGGTATTTTTTATAAAATATAAAAGTTTAGGTAATTTTTGAATTTTTAAAATTCTCAAATATTAGAATTTGGCCAAAATACTAGTTTTTTCTAGTATTTGGGAACTTGGAATAGTACGCAAATATATTTGCCAAATTATATGACCAACCACCACTTCCCAAGTTTTTCTCAAATTTTCCCCAAGTATTTTTGGGGCCAAACGGGTCCTAAGTATATAGAAGAATTTTATTTTAGTGTATCCAAAAAAAAAAGAACTTCAGTTTGAGAGAATAGATAATTATAGTGGCTTTTTTTTTTTAATCATAGTACAGTTTTGTGTTGTTTGTGTTTAATTATGATATTTGATTATTGCATTTATAGTTTATTTTCTTTAATTTCATAATAATATTGTATGTGGGTATATTGTATGGAAAAATAAGATGATAATAAATCCTTTTTAACTCAATGTCTTGATGCATTTTAAAAAATGATGCATGTACGGAGAGAACAGGTCAAAAACAAAAGGTTTTCATGAAATGAAAAGCAGGAAGCATCAAGAATTAGGGTTAAAATGACAAGAAAGGATGAAGAGGCAACAAAATAGATATGTTTGATTAATCATGATCACATAGAGCAACTGTAACACAAATTTGCTTGCAACTCTTTTCAAAGTTACAGCTAAATACAAACTGAAGTGTGATATCACCTTAGAGAAAAAAAACACTGCCCTTTCAAGTCCTGGCAATCCTTTTGGAGCCTTGCAACTTGTCCATACATGTCATTCAATCGTGTCCCCGGAAGCTTTCTGGTCAATTTACTACTAACAAACATGTACAAAAACATATTTCCTTTTCACTAGTTGGCTGCTAAGATAGGAAGACTTTGAAGAGTGGAACAAAAAAGATAATACCAAGTACAGAACTAAAATGCACTGCAGCCCATTACATTGGCCTTTTCAACCAGGAGATACTGTCGCTTGTCACGCTGGACTCCTCTTCTCTGGAAGGGATGTAACTTGGATCCCTTCATATTTAGATCATAAACTAGTATACTTTTTTCTAAGCATATACTTTACGTCATGTCACCGTGGGATGCAAAAAGATGCAGGCCCATCTGCCTTTTTATATGGTCTGGTATCAACCTGTTTACAAGGTCCGGAGAGGCACCAGACAACTGAAACCAGGAAAATATAGTTGGATAAGCAATAGAGTTAACTTAAAATAGGCAAGTATAGAATGCATAACTGTGATAGTAATACAGTTTTTCAATATTAATGGCCTTGACATGCTTCTAAATTGTAATGGACAATTGAAGATGGCAATTCCAGCTAAAGATATGTACAGTTAAGTTGTGCTTTTTGTAGAAATGCATGCTGTAACAATTTTCCGCGTCCTTATAACCAAAACGTTGTTGTGACTAACATCTCCTTAGTAACCTATTAGAATGAAGATCACTGAATAATGAGGTTTTATCCTTTACAGATACATATTTTCGCGTCTTTCTCCCAGCATCTTACAAGACACTATTTTTCGAGGGAGTTCAACTCTTCAGGCTTACAAGATACTATTTCTCCTGGCCCTCTTTTCAGTAGATATGGGATTAGGATGAAAGGGCCTTCTTTCATTAAGACTCAGTGACAGTGCATGGCTTCTTTACCAATATAAGTACCTCACTTAGAACCTGTTATCTAACATCATGGTATTGGACAAAAGGACATTCCTGTTATTCAAGGTGTAACCTCAAACACCTCAAGGTCACTCCACCCCAATAAATATATTGACATGGTCCACCAGAGATGTTTCTCACCACTAGACTAGTCTACTTGTTTCATTATAGACACTAATTTGATCATTAGAACTTCTTAGCTAGAATGATTTTCACCCAACCTCTAACATAACTTTCTTACAGAGTCATAAGAACCTCACAGGCTTGTTTCAAAGAACAATATGGAAGGACCACCATTAAGCCATTTAATCCAATGGTATTATATTAAACCTTAATGTTATAGACCTTAAGTAGCCCAACTTATTCTTGGCCAATTAAGTATAGGTTCAGTCCATTTCTTAGAAACCTAATCTACCCCAGCTACTAACAAAAAAAGAAACAAAAATACTCTAGAGACAAATGGACCTCCTCTCCTTTGAGTTCGATGAATGGCTACAGATCCTTTTGTCAATCTTCAGACATAAGGGATGCCTGTGAGTTTCTGGGTTTGTGTTTCTTCTCCATTTTCTCCTTCTGTTTTCTGTCTCAATCTCCATCTTCGTTGTCCTCTCAATTATGCCTTTCCTTGGTCAGGGAACCATTATTTTTTGCCAAATCCAGAATGAGTCCCTATGTCATCATGTTGTATCAACACCAGGCCGGCAATACCTCCAAGAAGCATAACTTATGACATGCTAGATTGCATTACCCTGATCAAGCTTGCCATTCCAACTGTATAAAGATGATTCTTGGCATAACGCATCCATGCTCCAGAATAAGAATGTGCTCGCATTCATTTTCCAGTGCATACTATGGAATTGGATCAACGATCAACTATTACCACCAGCCACAGGGCATCAAAAAACGTATCTGCCTTCCAGTGGGTTGATGGAATCAATCATTCTAAATCTTTGTTAAGTACCAAACTGACTTCTATAGTCTGGCCTTTGGGTAATCTGAAGAATTTAATCACATTGAATGCCTACTGTGACTACCCCGGAGTGCCCTTCAGCTGAGATCAGGAAGAATGAAGCATGGATGGTGTAACCTTTAATTTAAGAATAAACATGTGAAAGCCGTACCTCCTGCTTAAAATTGAAGACAGGGGGCAATGGACGACCATTGGGAAGGCGTGCATTTGGTTCACGAAGTTCATCAAAGAAAGGATGAGCACATGCTTCAAGCTGCAAAATGAGAAGCGTATTAATTTAATAGATTTAGAGATTCATTGTTCAATAAACAAAGAAACAATGTGCGAGCTGAGCGATGGTAGCAAATCAGTAAAAACAACACAGAGATGTGGGAGCAAAAAATTGTGCTACAGGAACTGTTGTTTGAACGAATGACAATCCCATCAGGGAAAAGGAAAAAAAAAATTGAACTTACTGCAGTGCAACGTAGACTTGGTGAGTACTGCAGTAGCCGAGAAGCAAGGTCAATTGCTTCAGGAGGCATCCGTTTGTGGAAAACCTGAGACCAGACATAACAAGTAAGTTAGCAGCAGATCATGATATACATGAGCTCGGAAACAACAAAAGAATTTATTTGCAGTTTTGTCATTAACGTTGTTTTGCAAGAATAAAATACGATCATCAGGATGCAGAGGACAAATCCACTGAAAACCCGATTTCAATTGGTATTGGTTTTCAGTATCTGTTACTTTTCTAAGGTTTACTTGCAGTTTCCAGATATTGTTTCCTTGGTATTCAATAGATATGCTGCTTGGCAAAATGAGTACTCTTCAGGGAAGCCAATCTGAGGTTATAGCTGCTTTAGCACACACTCACTAATCAAGACTATTTCCATACTCAAGAATATGAACAAACTCGAGAAATGCCTCGTGTCTGGTATTTGTTGGGGTATTGACCTCTATAACTTCTTTGTCTCTCAACTAATGGAAAAGTATATTCTTCTAAAGGAAAGACTTAGATTCATTGCTTTTGAATCCAAAATGTTTAGGAAGTAACGATAAATGGAAAAACAAGAAGTCCAAGATTAATAATGTGATGCAGATTTATAACGAATTTCAATTAATAGAAACAAAGATATAACCTCGAGGGATCTCTTCTTTTTAGAAAGAAAAAGGAACCTCGAGGGATCTCTAAATAATTACATTTTCAAAAATTCCATCTTAGCCAGCACCTATTTTCTTTAGGAGAAAGCTTAAACAAACTCGTTACGTCAGAGATGCTAGCTCCTTTTTCTTTCATTTTTTTTGGGCCTCTTATCAACTAAAAAAATGTCTGCTTTTAACAAAAAGAACTCCCTTGACGACTTACTTCAATCTCAGTACAAAATTCAACAAAAATGATCCACACAGCAAGCAGCAAAACAACAAATAGTTGCTCCACTAGGTACGAGTAAAGTCAAGTGAAAGCATACCTTATGCCAAGGGTGTGCTTTGATTTGTGGAAACCTAAAATCAGTATAGTTTGGATTCATACAGCGAATTTCCTCTCTTGTCGGTGTTCCAAGTACCTATAAGATGAAGCAAATGAAACCACATTCTGCTACAATATTTGCATCAGTAAACAAGAATTAATCACACAGCACCTTGATTATCTCAACAAGCTGGTCCACAGCATTTTCCCCTGGGAACAATGGCTGCAAGAAAATGATTGCAAAAATTGGTTAGAAATTGGAATAGTGCACCAGAAAAGACCGCAGAGATTTCACGGACAATATGTAAGCTATAGAAGTCTAGATCACTACAAACCTGGCCCAGAAGAAGCTCAGCGAGGACACAGCCAGCTGACCAGATATCAATTGAAGTAGTATACTCTGTTGCACCAAATATGAGTTCAGGAGCCCGATAAAACCGCGAGCAGATGTATGAGATGTTTGCTTCTCCTTTAACCTGATAAAATATGGTACTTCCATAAATACAAGAACCAACCACAACCTAAAAATCGAGTACACAAAGGAAGCTTTCTGAAATGACGTAGTCTACACCATAAGATTGCAAAAGTTAATTTAAGTTAATGAATTCGCACAGTCGTGGGGAACTATTGCTGTTCTTATTTAAAGCCACTGTGAAAAGGTGAAAACCCCATCAAAAGTATTCATGGCAGGAATATAAATTTCCAAATGTTATTATAGCCCCCATTCTGCCCCTCCCAAGAAAAAGAAAAAAAAATCATTATGAATTTGTCAGAACATGGGACATGTCAAGGGAGGTAACTCAGAATTATAGCGCTGCACCATGGTTAAATAGCAAACTTCAACTAACTACAACATGGTCAGACTCAACTAGTAATAAAACACAACATATGAAAGTGGCAACAAGATCAACCAACAGGTGAATCTACAGAATATGACCAATCAAAAAATCATGGTTAACAGGATCTTCTCCCAAGAGAATTAGCATGTCTCAGAAATATTTCAACAATAAGTATCTAACTACATGTGTTATCTAGTATTCAATGACAAATGTACAAAGGGTCAACATATCCTGGACATCTAGAAAGGATAAAGTTACAGTTGACACTAACATTAATGAATACAATGAGGCCAAAAGACCCGCCAACTTAAGTCAGAATTATTACTGATCAAATTTGAATCAACAACAGTGAACACTTCTTACGAAGACAAGGATCAAATCCATATTTCTTTAGTACGAAAATGAGAAAAGCTACGGAAACTCTTATGATTTACACTTACCAGCACTTTTGCACTTCCAAAATCACAAATCTTTACTTGGTGAGTAAGAGGGTCTACCTGCGACAGCAAACAATGAAATAAGGGGAAAAAAACCATAATTTGTTACGCAAATTTAGCAGCTTGAAAGATGCATTACCAAAACATTCTGAGGCTTCAAGTCTCTGTGGCATACGCCAGCAACAGTATGCATGTAAGCCAGCCCTCTAAATACCTGAACACGTTTAAATCTTAGTATGGCTCAAAGCTTAGCAAACAAGCTCAAACTTAGGAAATAAAAATACCACTCAGGAAAGCACTTCACTCACTTGATAGGTATAAAGCTTAACATAGATGAGTGGCATTCTCTGGTTCATATTGCTATAATGCTTAAGCACTCTATACATAGTTTCTGGAACATATTCCATGACTAAATTGAGAAAAAGCTCATTTGTACTCGTAGTTGAATAGAAGCAGTGCTTTAGGCAAACAACATTTGAGTGATCCATAGTGCGCATTAGCTGCAACTCACGATTCTTGTATCTACGGTCTTGCAGAACCTTCTTTATTGCCACAGTCTCCCCATTTTCCAGGCATTTTGCCTTCATAAGAGAAGCATAACGTCAAACAAAAAGTTTTTTTCTAAATTTTTTTTAAAAGAAAAGGAATAGCAAAACAAGAAGATACATGTTTATATACCTGAAAGACAATTCCAAACGATCCAGTCCCCACAACGCGTTCAGCCATGTAACTGACTGTCTGCACCAAATTATATTGAAAGGCAAACAGATTTTCATTTTCATGTAATAAATCAGGTTACACATGCCCATGATTCAATACGAGACATGCAAATATGTAAAGAAAAATTAAAGGGTAAATTATTTGTGCCAATTTATAAAGTGTGTAATATGCCCGGATTATTTTGATCATTCTTCTAGTGAAGAAGTATACATATATTTTTTTTAATGACAAGGGAAACCCATGCTACCCTTTGGGTGCACACAGGATAAAAAACCCCGCTCCTATGCAAAGAGGTAACTGCACTAGGCAAGCCCGGTACGCCGAGGTCGACCCAAAAGGCTAACCCCTTGTTTTGGGGGGCAAGGGGTTTTGAACTTGAAACCTCCAACATGAGAAGCAATACATAGAAAAAAGACAAAAACTATGTCTAACTAATAAACTTATGATTCTGATAAATACATCATGTCTACCTGCTTTGGCTCGCCATTCTTGCCCCCAATGGTTGTGGAAATTATATGACCAGTGACTGCATCGTTCCCATCCATAACAGGAGTTGACATCTCCTACAGTCCCACAACAAACATACATCTCAGACCATCATTTTCAATAACTAAGACACAGCATATCACACAAAAACAAGGAAGACTACACCCCCAGCCCTTCCAAACCCCCAAAACTCTATCCTGTTTCGTAAAATCATAACTCAAGTATCTGATAAGAAAGCTAAGCAAAACCGGATGGCTCGATCAAGTACTTAATAGCAACAGATCATGGACGGCTAAGATCAGATCTATAACAACACATTCAAGTAGATTAGATACATTTCTATCACCAAAAAATTCTCCAAAACAAAAAAAGCCCTCAAGTAAATAAACGAAAAAGACCAGATCCTGAACAAATAAAGCATCCTGAAGATGAAAAGATCAATTATTTGAAACTGAAACTAATTTGAGCGTTCAAATTATTAATTTCAGCCCCAGGGATACTAGACAAAGATTTCCTTTCATTTCAGAATAAGATGAGCAAGAACATGCAACAAAGAACCATCAACTTTTCTCAACTAAAAACCAAAACTAAACCCAGATTTGTACTCAATAATCAAAAACAATACAACAGACTTGCACAGGGCTACTATCTGAACTCAGATTGGCTAAAAAGAAATGATTTTTCCACACAATACACACTGAGTCCAAGAATCAAGAATCCCCATATAATTTCCAAAATGAAACCAGCTTTAACAAGTAAAGAAATGAACTTTTTCTTTACACAAGAAAAACCCACAATGCAAATCCATACCTTATCATCAGCCATAACTTCTCCAGCTCAAAATCAACAGAGAAAAGGAGGAAAACAGAAAAAATTGAAGGAAAAAGAAGAATTCTTCTTCTTGAGTTTTTTCTTCTTTGTTTAAGATTCAAAGATCACAATTGTCGGTTAGGTAAAGAAAGCGAGAAAAAGAGGACCCATTAGTAAAACAGCCATGTGAATCCAGCTATTCCTCTTTTGGTTTTCTCTCTCTCCCTATACTTGTTCATTTCTCTTCCTGTCTCTCTCCTCTTTTCCATCTTTGAAAATTTTGGTATAGCCCCCTACATTTCTAGGTAATTGCTAATTTTTGCCAATTAATCAGTCAAATTTTGGGGAAGAAAAAGATGAGCAGGTAGGTAGGGTCATTGAAGGTGGACTGGAAAGCCGAATTTGACTCGCAGAACCAGACCCCGACAATCTAATGTTCAGCCTAAAGACTTTTCACTTTTTTTATTCCCCTACTTTTCCAGATTTTTTCATATGCTTGAATTTGAGACCGCTAATTAAGAAAAGAGCAATAATATTACGGCACAAAAATTTAACACTTACAAGATGTAATTTGTCTAAAGTTTTTTGTGAATATGTAATTTTATCACTATTTTATTTATTAACATCGCACAATTAATTTTAATTGTATTCATAATTATCACTATCATTCATCATGATCAATCACCTCTATCGTTAATTATCTCTATCATAGGTGTTCACTTTCATCATCATACACTTCTATAAATTATAATCTACCACAACCCTTATTTATATATACAAAAATGCTATATATATATGAGAAGTTTAGATATATTATAGGATATGATTAAAATGTTGTTATCTTATTATGTAAGTGTAGATGTAGATAATGTTATCATTCATTGAGTTAGTGAACCCACAACACTACTTTATGTTTTCAAATACAGTATAAGACATTGAGTACCAATTGAGCAAGTATCGTCAGTGTCACAGAGAATTTAGAATTTTGTAAATACGTGTTTACATCTAAAGAAAGAAGGAAAAAAAGTATTAAGCGATATTTGAATTATATTATTTTGGGTAATAGTCAACAGATAATATTAAATCAATTCTATAAAATATATAGCGTAAATAAAACATCATGAATTTACATGCACCATAATTATTTGGACACTAAACCAGCTCGTAGTTAGATATTCTACAATCTTTTATCCGACTTAGTCGCCAACCATCGGTTTATTTTGTTGAATGAAAATATCTATCAAATTATATATGTTGGTGTAATATACCACAAATATAAAATATTACAGTTAAAAATAAAATGACAAAAATGAATAAACAAATCTTTAGGCTGAGGCACGGATATCTCGCTCTCTTTAAGGAGATTCAAGTCTACTACGGCATAATCTACACCGATCCAGCAGTATATCTCTTGAGTTGTCTCTTCCAGAATATAACAACCCAACAACGTCGTATAACTCAAGCAACTTTGGATTAGTTGAAGAGTCCTCAGCTCCACATAAGAACATCTTCCTTCAATATATAATTACTCTTTTTTGTATATAGTGAATATAGTTGAAGACTTAGAATATTTTCTTTGTTTCAGCTCTCTCTTTCACTACTACACACTACAATATTTTTTCACACTTATCTTCTTTCTTGCACATCTCTTGTTATACTCAACACAAAGGAAGATCATAGGTGAGAAATTCATCTTTGTATTGAAAAAGAATAATGTGGATAATAATGTAGGTAAATGAATGGCCCAAAGGTATGTATAATGAGGTAGAATAATTGGTGGAATTAGTGATAGATCATGGCAATAGTGGTTACAAGAGTTACATCATAATAATGACCACATTCTTGTCAACTTATACCCATTAACATATGCACTTAATATTTTTATTTTAATATTAAAATGCATAAACACCAACAATATATACTAGCCTTTTCTAGATCAATCTATATATATATATATATATATATATATATATATATAAAGGAGGAACATAGAGAAGATGATGTGGCACCTCTCTATGGCCTCCATTCATATTTATCCTTTTTCTCTTCTTTTTTTCTTATTTTTTTCGATTATTTTTTCTTGCAAAATCATCTTCTTACCTTTTCAATTACATAAATTCAATTCTTAAATTAGTATTAATAATATTCATAACTCTCAAGCCTGTCATATTCATAACCTCCAATTATTTAACGTACAAGTTTATATTAACACTATAAAATCACACTAAAATTGTGTGTTATTTTGCACATTGCCTCGGTTAGAAAATTAGTGTGAGGCATGTTAGAATATTTTTAAGCTTTGAGGTGCATTATCTTTTCTAAATATGATTTCATATATTACTTTTAATTAGCAAGTAAGGATAATTTGTCAAAGCATATTTTTGTTTTCTTCTGGATATATTATTTTTGTTTGTTATCCTTATGATTTTCTTTATAATCATAAAAAGGGAGATTCATTTTAGGACAACTAATTTGTTTATTATTTTTCTTGACTCTGGTATACAGGATGAAATCATCCAGAGATAAAGATTAATGGATTTTGAGCTATATAGGTTGGTTATTTTCTATTTTTTTAGGCGCTTAAGAAGTATAGTTTTTGTTATATTGTTTTTTTTTTTGACTATTTATGTTTGTCAAAAAATAATCATATGGGTAGGAGGACTTATGATCAATTGCAATTTTGTCCTTATTCTTCATCTTTTGCTTCTTTTACTAGATAATTTTTTAACTTTATTGTTCATGTTTTACAGATTATAGGAGATATATCTATAATGAAAATTGTTAAACATTCTCATATAATTCGATTTTATAAGGTAAAATAATTTGATATGCCTAATATTATTACAAAACTCTTTCTTTGTTGAAATCATACATTTAATATTTTTTGTTTGTGTTCGTGAAGATATAAATCATGAGTTCTTTTTTAAAAATCTATTTCATTTATTATCTTTGGTCCTCTATATAATTTTTAGAGAATTTGATTATATTATATTGATAACACTCTTCAAAGTTTTTATTTGTTCAGGTAAATTCATCTCTCACTTTTTTGTTGGTAAGGTTAATTTATTGTGTTTGTGGGTCAAAATATTTTTAAAAATAGAAGCAGGAAAGGAGTCAATGGATACGGATATGCTACTTAAAGAAGTATGTACATATACTTCCGTAGTCTTGTGGAGAGAATTTTTATTAACCAAAATGATAGAACATGAGAATGTAAAGTTAATTTATAATTTTGAAAACATAGTTGATTTCATAAAAGAAAATTGTTTATTAATATGTAAAATTGTAGTCTTTAAATTTTTTTTGTTGTTTTCTAGGAGTTTTCAAGTTATTTCAAAATTGCGGTTAATTTATAATTTTTATAATACAATTGATTTCCTGCTTTCTATTTAACTTATTATAAAAATATTTGTCTCAATAACTCTAATTCTGATTGTCTTTTCATTTTCTGTAATTAATGTTCATTTTTTTTTTATAATTAATGTTCATTAATGGTGTAATAATGTACAAATATTACTCCTTATTATGTTACAAACAAGTCCAAAGTCACATTCTTAATCCTCTAAATTACTATGACTCTTTATTTTTAGGAATTTATAATATTAAATGTAGTATTTATTTAAAATGTGAAATACACTTTTTAATGTTTTTGTGTATTATAAGCCAAGCAAAATTAGAAAAAATAGGAATGTGTATGTGCCCTTCTTTTTAATCTTTTACCCGTAGCTAATCCTCTCTTTTGTTCTCTTTTTATGTTTATTTTAAATTTATTTTCTTACCTTCTTTTGTTTTCCAATTTTAATAATTCTTTTATTTATTTTTCTTTTGTTCTCTTTTTATATTTATTTTTAAATTTATTTTCTTTCTTGCCTTCTTTTGTTTTCCAATTTTAATAATTCTTTTATTTATTCTTTGTAATTTTGATATGATAATTCCTTAGGATGGTGAACGGATAAAATTTAAAAGTAAAATAGTGATGAAGTTAACAAAGAGAATGAAGAAGCTAGATTTAAAAAATATTTATGTGAAAAATTAAGTAATTGAAATCAGAGAGTATGAACCTTATAGATGGCTTGGAATAACAATTGTCACAAAATATAAGTATATTTAATTGATTTTTTTTTCTATTTCTTCTTTTTTTTTCCTCTGTTAGTCTTCTAAATTTTATTTAGAAGAATGAAAAAATTGAATCTTGTGAAGTATAAGTGTTGAGAAATTATACTAAAAATGTAAGTAAGAAAAGGGCTTCAAAAGAAGAAGAAAGTAGCGATCACATCTCAAGTTTACACATTGTCGAAAAATCATATTAAAAATGTAATTAAAAAGGTTACAAAGAAACGATTACATTTCAAGTTTACAGAAATTATACTAAAAAAAGATCTCCAAAGAGAGGATCCCAAAGAAAAAAATGATTATATCTCAAGTTTACATTCCAGTAATTTTAACATTACCTTCTCTTTTTTTCTATTAAATTTATTTTTAATATTTAACTTTTGGAAGTTCACATATATTGATTTCTTATATAAATTTCATATTTAGCCTAAATATTTTTCATAGCTTCTCTTTTATGAAATTGCGTGATTAATAGAGATTCCTTTTTATTAAAGTAATTAATGATATTAGTATGTAACTTTTGGTAACTGTAAGTTTTATTTACCAGATGTTTTCAATATGTACATTATTTGAAACTCAGCATATGGACATAATCCCAATCTTAGAGCTCAGTCTACTTTGCATATCACTACTCTACTATCTATGGAAAAAAATCAAGTTTAATCATAAATTTTCCCAGCTTCGGTTGCATACTGCCTCTGTATTGGACTTCTTGTATGATGCTCCTGGTGATCACCTCGGTGGTCCTCTCTTTATGTTGAAAGATTCTATAATTCCTTTCTTGCCAAACATAATACACTGCTACTGAGAGGGTCATTCTATATACTTCATCTTGCAGTGTTTTACTTGTGGCATGTGAAATAGCCCACTCTATTTCTTCAGTCCATCCTCTGGTGCTTCTGTTAATGCATAGCCATTGTAATAATTTTTGCCATATCCTAGTAGATACAGTGCATGAGAAGAACATATGTTGATATGTTTCGAGTTCTTGATTGCATAATGAACATATTTGATCAGTGTGTATCCCCTATTTGTCCAACCTATCCTTGGTATATAGTCTCCTCTGTATGGCCAAGTAGAATATGAAGATCCATTTAGGATTACCTTGGTTATTATATGTCAGCCTTCTCCATGACACCTTGTTGAAACCCCCCTTAAGCTTCTTGTACATTTCTTTAATAGTGAAAGTTTCTGCCTCCATTGTTTCTGTCATTTGTAGTCTAACCTCATAAATTCAATGTCCTGCTTGTATGATCTTCCTCACAATCCTAGAAGCTTGCTGACCTACTACTTCCCATGGTCTCCTACCCTTTAGATAGTATGTGTGAACCCAGATAATCCATAACTTGTCCTTCTTCTTTGCAAGATTCCACAAATATTTGAGTATAGCTGTTTTGTTCCACACATACAAATCAGTCACATTAACTCCATCAGCAACCTTGGGCCAACATATTGTGTCCTATGATATGAGTGCTTTTCCTTTACTTTGAGTGTCCCTTTTCCATAAAAATCTTTAACACATTATTTCTATTATTTGTAAAAAAAAATTAGGAAGGAGGAAAATTTGTGACCAGAAAGCTTGAATAGAAGTTAAAACACTTTGTTCCAACTGAAGCCTCCTTGCATATGATAAGAGCTTAACTGTCCATGTGTTGATTCTCCCCACCATCTTATCTATTAATGGTTGACATTGGCTGATAGACAGTTTCTTGGAGCTGAGGGGCACCCCAAGATATTTGAAAGGAAGGAATCCTTTGGTGAACCCTATGTGCTGCAGTATCCTTTGCTGAATTGGTTCTGGGACTCCACCAAAGTACACAACTTTTTGATTGATTTGCTATAAGGCCTGATGCTCTGGAGAACTGCTGGAAGCATCCATACTTAAGAGTAGTTGATGGCATGTCTCATCTGCTAAACAAGAGGAGATCATATGCAAAACTCAGTTGAAAAATTTGCTGCTTTTGGCATTTGGGATGAAATTTAAAATCAATCCTGGTTCTCAGTGATCTCAGCAGCTTGGTAAGATAATCCATAGCTAGGACAAAGAGATATGGGGATAAAGGATCCCCTTGTCTCACCCCTCTCCTTGCCAGAAAGGGAGGACTGGGGCATCCATTAATCATAATTGAGTAAGAGACTGTCCTGACACATTTCATAATCCATGTTATAAACCTTTCAGGAATTTGCATACCAATCAGAACTTCCTCAAGGAAATGCCATTCCAAAGAATCATAGGCCTTTTGCATATCAATTTTAAACATGCACTTAGGTGAGATCCATTTCCTCCCATAGCCCTTGATTAGTTCATGACTTAGAATAACATTATTTGTCAACATTCTACCAGGAACAAAAGCAGCCTGGCTAGGATAAACTAGAAAGTTCATTACTCCTTGAAGTCTGTGAGTGAGCATTTTAGAGATAATTTTATATTAGTATGTAACTTTATTTTAGTTCTTTTCATAACCGCGCGAAGCGCGGCTAAGTACACTAGTTATAATATTAACATGTAACATATCCAATTATATAGCTAATAGCTTACATCACATACAACCATAGCTTATAATATTTGTACTCTTATCATTATTTCTATTATATTAGCTTAAAGTTTTAATTGGTACCCTATGTACTAACCAACAATTTGTGAATGTTTTCAAACTCAAATGATATTTGGAAGCTTCTCAGTTAAGAAAGAGTATAAAAACAATGACATTATGGATTGCTGACTTGTTGCCAAGCCTTTTTGGTTCGTCACATATTTACATAACGAGGGCAAAAGATATTATACGACGTCGTATTCCCGATTCCCACTCCCTTATTTATGGAATTATTGTTTTCACCCTCTATACTTTTGTCTTTCTTTCACATTTGGGCCTCAACTTTGTATCCTCTCACTTTTGGGGTGTCTTGTTGGTGAGATAAGAGATTACGGTTTTGAGATTAATTTCAGGATTAGTTTATTCTAATGTTTAGTTGGATTTTTTATTTAGAGATTAGTTATGTCATAATTATGGTAGTATTATTTTATCTCACGTTGAAAGTGGGATAACAATATCAAAATTACAATTTCGAGGATAAAAGACAGATTGACATATTTGCCCTTCTTTAATATTTTTCTCCCAAATTTTTTAAACAAAGACAAGGCTAAAATGAAGAAAAAAAGTGTATGTCAATTTATCTATTTTAAACCAAACACGTGTTTTATAATATATCTCATTTTTAATCCAATGAATTAATAAAACATATATGAATAAAAGTACATATACTAAATAACTTCATCATTATTAAGTTGAGGGCTTTAGAAAATTAACAACATTTTTATCTGCACGAGGTAAGAATAGGGTTTGTGTATATTCTACCATTCTCATATTCCACTTATGGTGAAAGAACTTCACCGAGTACTACCTTCACTGAGTATTACTACTACTAAGGGAAATTTAATTGGCCTAAAAACGTGTTAAATTACGAAATTACGAAACTGCCATCTTGACCCTAAGCTCCTCTCCCATTCCCTCTTCTAATATATAAAGTATACTAGATACAAAAGCTCAAGCTAGCCCGGGCCCTATCTATCTATCTATCTATCTATATATATATATATATATATATATATGATTACTTTATTTGTTTTAAGTTATGTTTACATATATAAAATTAGGAGAATTACTAAATTTTTAAACATTTTTTGTTGCTAATTATTTTTATAATATTTTTAACGTACTTCTCAAATAACATTTGTGGCACATGCGATATTTTCTTCATTATTGTAATTTATAATACTTTTAACGTAATTTTAAAATAATATATGTTACTCATTCTGTCACAAGTTATGTGGTATATGTGAAATTTTGAAGTCAACTAAATTTTTAGTATGTTTTGTTAAAGTATTTTAAGTTGTTAATTATTGTAACTTATAGTGCTCTTAATTAACATAATTTTAAAATAATATATGTTATTTCCTCTGTCCAAATTTATGTAGCACATGTGAAATTTTGAGAGTTAATCAAAATTTTAATATGTTTTTAAATATTTTAAGTTGTGATTTATAGTACTTTTAATATTATTTTCAAATAATATATATTACTCACTCTGTCCCAACTTACGTGGCACATGTGAAATTTTGTACTCATCCAACTTTTTAGTATGTTTTTAAAAATATTTTAATTATTAATTATTGTTACTTATAGTACTCTTAATTAACGTAATTTTTAAATAATATATGTTATTTCCCTTGTCCCAATTTATGTGGCATATGAGAAATTTCGAGAGTTAATCAAAATTTTAATATATTTTTAAATAATTTAAGTTGTGATTTATAGTATTGTCAACGTAATTTTCAAATAATATATGATACTCCCTTTATCCCAATTTATGTGGCACATGTGAAATTTCGAGAGTTAATAATCACATTTCAATACGTTTTTCAAATATTTTAAGTTGTTAATACAACTTAATTATTGTGATTTATAGTACTCTTAATGTAATTTTCAAATAATATATGTTACTCCCTCAGTCCCAATTATATATGTGAAATTTTGAAAGTTAACTAAAATTTTAATATTTTAAGTTGATTTTTAGTACTATTTTTATAAATACATAACATATAAAAAGGGAAATAAGATAAATAAATTAAAAAGAATAAAATATTAAATGTAAATAAAGGAGGTTGAAGGAGAAGGGCAAACTGGTCAATTGACCGGCTGACCCTAAGCTCCTCAACATTCCCTTCTATATTATACTAGTTACAAGAGCGCGTGCTAGCACGGGCCCAATAAATGTTATTTTTTTGTCTCAATTTATGTGATATAGATAGAATTTGAAGAATATTTTTTTAGATATTTAAAGTTGTTAATTATTGTAATTTATAATATTTTTTTTATGTAACTTTCAATAATATATATAATCTTTTTGTCCCAATTTATGTGGCACTGATAAATTTTTTATATGTCTTTTAAATTATTAAGTTATTAATTATTGTGACTTAAAGTATATTTTATATCATTTTAAAATAATATATGTTACTTACTTTGTTCCAATTTATGTTGCACATATAAAATTTTCATAATCAATCAAAATTTTATGTGTTTTAAATATTTTAAACTGTTAATTATTGTGATTTATATACCTTTTACATAATTTTCAAATAATATATGTTACTCTTTCTGTCCCAATTTATGTGCACTGATAAAATTTCAAGAACCATTTAAAATTTTAAATTGATAATTATTGTAATTTATAGTACTTTTTACGTTAATTTCAAATTTTTAATTCAAAATAAGTTTTATATATTTATGTGACGGTAAGTTATCTTCTTCTTTTTTTTCTTCGTAAACTTGATATTAGTGTAGATACATAAATTATCTAATAACTAGTTCTTACATTACTAATATCATATAATTCTATTCAACTATGAAATGATGCCTAATTAATTTGATGATTTATTCATTATTAATTTTATCAAACTCAAATAGTTTTTTACCAAAAAATAAATGGATTCGCATTTGAAGTGGCCCCACATATATTGATAAGTTTTTAAAATTGTTGCAAAAATGATAATGTCAAAGAGCTTGAAAAAGTATACGTGTTGCAATCTACAAAAGAGTAACTTGTGTGGGTCCCTAGAATGACCCGAAGCTCTTCTCGGTAGCCTCTTATTATATAATAGAATAATATATATATTATGAGAAGAGTCAAAATAGTTTTAGATCTCAAAACAACCTAGAGGATCGTTACAAAGAGGCGATGTAAAAAGGGATACACAGGACAGAATGTACCCAAAGCAGACCAAAAAATTCAAGAGTTGGACACATTACAAAGAAAAATTAGAGGAAAACTTACTGCAAGATCGAAACTCGGATTCCACAGAATAGTCTCCCAGCTCAGTCGTTGTAAAGGATGAGCAAAAGAGGATTCTTCGTCAATGTGTATGCCTCAAGGACAGAATGGACCGAAAAAGTAATAGCAGGAGGAGTGAGAAAGTAGCAGTGAAATGACCTTTTTACCCTTGTTACTTGTTAGTTCTTTGGAAGTGCCACTTGGAAGAGAAGTAATAGTGAAATGACATTTTTGCCCATGTTAGTCCTTTGGAAGTGCCACTTCTAATAAGTAAACTATAAATATATATAGATAGAGTAATATATATATATATGTCCTTCATCTGCTTTTGGACCGTTAACTTAATCTTGCCTCTTATTTGAACTGAATTTGGGGTTCTATGGAGGCTCTTATTTTTTGGGGGCTTAGTGGGTTCAGGGTTGGTGAATGCAAGTGTGAGTTGCTAAGCAAGTGGGTTTACGTTGAAGTTGCAATGGAAGAGTAAGTAATCTTTAAAATCCAGTCGGTTCTTTCCTTGTTTTGATTAAGTTTACAAGACTGATATATCTTGAAGTTCTTAAAGTGAAAGATTCTTGATATGTTAAGTAGAAGTTACTGAATGTGTTGTCTGTATTTGCAGGGAGAACTTCTACAAAGATTTCGGAGAGATAGGCGGATACTTTCAGTAAGCTTAATCAAGAAGGTGGTAATGCCCCCCCGGAGCTGTTTCCTTGGATGATGTGGATCTTGATTAAGTTAGCGTTGATTTTGTCCTCAATTGTGCAAGAAAAGGTAGGGAATGTCCACCACTACATATTTGCTTTAAAATGGATTGCAATCATCAAGTCAGGATTGATTCTTTTTTTTTTTTGGGTAGGTGGACTTCTTGAACTATCTGAAGCTATTAGAGATTATCATGACAGCACTCTGTTCCCTCATATGGTAAATTCGGACTTGCACAGACTATTTATGAATGTTGACAGTCGAAGGTATTCAAGAATAGTTAACTCTCAATGATGCTGTTGATCTTGTGCTTGGATTGCCGTCATTTGCTACTGGTAACCATGCTTATTATAGGTGTATATGTGTATGGTGGACCTGTAACTTCTGCTATCATAAGTGTGACCATTTCATTTTGGCAGTATTAGGTTGTAATTTGCTTGCTTTTTAGCTCTAAGGTGCTATATCTATAGTACTGGTTATACCAGAAAAATAAAAGATGGGGAGAAAAAAAAAACCGGAGAGTAAGAGTACGTCGAGATTTTTCTCTGGTTCTATAATTGTACTATTGGTTACTTTGTGCTTAGGATGCTGACACATGACTAGGAAACTATTAACAACATTGATGCAGATGTATCGTATAACTGCTCTAGTTTCTGTGCAATTTTCACTCAATGATAAATGGATTTTTTTAATAAGGGAATTTAACCACTATACTATCAAGCATTGTATACTAATGATAAATAGATTTCAATTCTCATCCATGTTAATTGCAGTTCAAGCAATGCAGCAAGGCCATGAACGTAGCATACTTCCATAGTAGCTTGATATTGGGAGAATATCCGTCCCCTTTTTATTAGGAGCATAAGAATCCACCTTAATCTCCAACATACTTGTGTGATTTTTTGGATTTTCTAACTTCTTCCAGTTGATAGGCATTATTTAATTTTTTAAAACTGTAATTCTATATGTCTTTTTTTCTTTTTGTAGATTAGAAAGAGTTAGCACTATCTTGATGCCTGTTTAATATTTTTCTAACCTTTGACTATCATAAACAAAACTAGTTGTCAGATTATTAATTCTCAGATATTCTGATGCAACTCTCTCAAGTGCTTAAATTTTTACTTTATTTTGTTATAGCTCTTTGTTATTTTCTCCTCTAATCACTATTCACTTGATTATGTTTATAAAAAGAAAAACTTAGATAGTTATATAAGTTTTATTCTTGATCTTTAAAGGCCCTAATTTTTTCATTTGGTGCTTTTTAAGCATAAAGAGTTCCCACTAATGTTTTCTTCAATGAACATTCAAGTATTTCTTACTCTTCTCTGATAACTTCTCTCGTACTTAGTAGCAATAGTATTCAATTTGTTCTGAAGCTTATTCCATCTTTCATAAACCCTAATCAAATGATAATTTAAGTTCTGTGCTTGTGCACGAAAACCAGTGATACATTGATGTCATTTGATCCTCACTTATTTCTGGCACCTCCTTGGTTTGAAGTCTGTTTCGGGAATATCTCGATAAATGTTAAATGTGAACTTGAATGAAGTGAGGTCATCATATCCATTTAACTAGTTTATTTTACCTCTACTTTGTAAACAGCCTATGGTGGGGTGCAAGAGTTTGTTTTGGAGCTTCATATTAAATCCATACTTCTTTTTGCGTTTTGATGTTTGAATTCTTTGGTTTTATACAATGTTTGAAGCCTTGAATACATGTGTTGGCACGTAATAGGAACTTCCAGATTGATTACTGGAGCAAGTATTTGATGAGCAAACAGTTTAATATAATATTCTATTCCAGTATTTCTTGGTCGGTTACACTACTTCACTTGTAGATTCCACTATCTTCTTTCAAAATGTATTCTTCTCTTGCTTTTACGTGGATGGATGGGAGATACTTATACTTCAGGCTGTATTTCTTCCTAGCTATTGGCGATGATGATCTCCGTGAAACAACATATGAGATCCTTCTGGCTGCTGCTGGAGCTTCAGGGTATTTCCACCTTTTCTGTTTCTTGGCTTGCAACATCTCCCATCCGATTAATTTAACACATTTAATATGCATTCTGCATGCACAGGGGCCTCATTGTTCCATCAAAGGACAAAAAGAAGGAGAAGAAATCTAGATTGATGAGGAAGCTGGGTCGTAGTAAGAGTGAAAATGTAATGATCCAGTCACAGCATTTATCTGGACTAGTCAGTTTGTTGGAGACAATGCGTGTCCAGATGGAGGTAGGAAAATGAATGACCTTGTTACCTTCTGTCAGATGTCAGATTGCTTCTAGCTTCTGTTGTTTGATTCACACCAGTAATGGCATAGATATCTTATTAGTTTCTTGCCCTAAACTCAACTAGTTGGGATAGCTTGCCTGCTGTTTCATTGCAAATCATTTAGGAAATGAAATAACTTAATAAGCAGTAATTTTTTCTCCTTAATGAAAGGGCATAAGGCTGATGAGGCTACATTTTGTTAGTTAAGGTTGAGATGTTATGCCAAGAGGTGTTCAAATATTATCAAAGTACAGAGTTGCCTTGAGCTGTTATGTTGGTGATTTGTTTGGTATATGGTGCTAGTCTCCACCAGTTGCCAGTTGGTAGTGTGTATATAATGTAAATAGTGTTCCTAGTGCTGGACAGGAAAAAAGGGAGTAATAGATTCAATGTTTTTGATTATTAATTGAGTTAAACATTCATTATTAAATCATAGAAGTGATAGCTGACAAAAAGGGATAAATTTCCCTAAGGGAAATGTTAGAAGATAAAGAGGGAAGAGAGATATTGAAGATCCGACTCTGGTATTTAGGAATTTACAGTTTCATGCTTACTGGGTTCTTACCTGATTAATATGTACAGATTTCTGAGGCCATGGACATCAGGACAAGACTTGGTCTCTTTAATGCGATGGTTGGAAAAGTGGGTAAAAGGATGGATACAATCTTGATCCCACTGGAATTGTTATGTTGTATTTCACGCACCGAGTTGTCCTACAAGAGTCGTATATTAAGTGGCAAAAGAGACAAGTAAGTGCTGTCTTTCCCACTTAATATGATGATTCAATTTTTTCCTCCTCTCCTCTTTGTAATTGCTGTAACAAGCTTTGCAAAGTTGTTTATTTATGAAACTAAATTCACATGATAATGTATTTAACATTTCTGTTGCATATTCTTTTTCTGTCAGTTCAGTTAAACATGTTGGAGGAGGGGCTCATAAATCATCCTGCTGTAGGGTTTGGGGAATCTGGGCGAAAAGCAAATGAGTTAAGGGTTCTTTTAGCTAAGATAGAGGAATCTGAGGTGTGTACATTTCTCTCTGTCCCACTTTTGCTGAAGAGAAATTTCTGATTTATTACTAATACTTAACTTAAGTATTTGCAATTCTAGTTTGGTAATGCATCCTTGCAAATAGCCTAATACTGAACTTTATAATATTTTAGCTTCTTTTAAAATAGTGAAATGCAATATTCGGACTTAAAGTAGTGGTCTGATTGCATATTTCAAGAAAATACTGGTTTCTACTCATTAATCTTCAACTTTCGCAATTTTTTTCAAGTTGAACTTCAGTACTCTTTTATTCAGCTTCAACTCAGAGTGACGGGCTTAGGATTTGAAGGCAGTGGGTGCACATGCTTTAACATACACCGCATCTCCGACTTTGAGTAACATTATGCATTCAGTTGGTTTAGTTAGTTTCTAATCGAATTTTTAGTTCGTAAACAAAGAAACCAATCAAACCAAAATGACTTGGGTTAATTGCATTTTTATGACTTCAGCTTTAATTAAGTTTAGGGATCTCTTTTATTTACCTATAATATAAAAGGAAGAGCCAGGAAACACATGTCCCTCTATCATCTATACAAACAACGACAGAAAGCACGTGGCCCTTCAACATCTATACAAACAACAAACTAACAACATTATAATTTAACCTATCATTCTTTTCACTAAGGGTATTATTGCAAATTGAGTCATGATTTACCAATTTGCTTAATGGTCGATGCAATGAATGTAAATTTGCGGTAATACTAGTTGGATTTCATTTTCTTAATTTTATTGCCGAAAATAAGTATGTTAAATATTAAATAGATGGATTGAAACTACAAATGCACTCCACTTCTTTCAAACAAATTAAATTCATTTTTGATTTACTTGAGTGTTCTGTTTTGAAGTTTGATCATCATATGTCTAATCATAGGATTGCTTAGGATTAAAGTTAGAGTTGCTAAGAGGGTTTTCATCTTTTAAATTGGAGGTTCATTATATATTGAGTTTCGAATTGTCTGTCCCTGGCCCTTGGGGTGGGGGTTTCATGGTTGAAAAAAGAAAGTGTCTATTTTTTGGAAACTGACATGTTTTATCTTCTTGTACTTCTATTTGTTCTTGTCTCTTCTTTTGTACTCTCCTAAAAGGACTTCTTTTCAAAAAATCTTATTGACCCATGGAATTAGTTCAATTGACATGCTATCAGTGATGTTTGTTCTTGTTTGCTTGTTTGATGCTCTTCGCCATTATTATGTGCACTCTCATCTTCTTCTTTTTTTCTCAATCCATGGACATTTTGATACCATATACTATGAACACCCATGTCCTGAGAAATAAGGTTACAAGAAAGGGTTCTTTGTGATACCAGATGATATGCCATAAAAAATATTATTTCTTTGTTTCAGTCTTTTCCTCCTCCTGCAGCAGAGATGTAAAGGACAGAATGTTTATAATCTTTGAGAGAGATCGCTATGCCACTGACAGAAAGGCCAGCTCGAGGTGACTTAACTGGTGAAGTATGCCACTGGGCTGATGGTTATCACCTGAATGTCAAATTATACGAGAAACTACTTCTCAGTGTTTTTGATGTTTCAGATGAGGGAAAGCTCACAGAGGTCAGTAAAAACCCACTTGAATGTCATTCTCTCTAATTCTTGCCATTCTTGCTATGCCTTATGGTGCCAGGATAAAGATGACCATGTTGTTTCTTGTACACTAGAAAGTAATACTCTTGGGATGTCACCTTTCTCTTAAAAGAAGAAGGTAATATTCTTAAGGGTCATTTGATTTACAGTCTTGGTATGTTGTGTACTTATGTTTGTAATAGAGGGACATGATGAGTGTGAAGGTGTTAAAAGGGCATGAGCCACAAAATCACATGGAAGGAAATTGTCTCGAAAAGCCTAGAATCTCTTGGAATTCATGCAGACATAGCTAATAATAGGTCACAATAGAAAAGGTTTATATAGTTGGGACTATGTTTTAGTCATGTTAGTTGTAATGTAGGTCTTGTGTTTTGTAGGAGTCCTTTAGTCTTATTATGAGATTTATTTGCATTTCGAAAATATATAGAACTTCTAGAGCTTATTATTATTATTTAATTATTATAAATAATATGGGTCTAAGGAGCTTAAAATGGAACGTATGAATTATGATCAGTGAGGATTCACATAGCCGAGTCCCTAGTTGCATAGGATTGAGGTCCAGTTGTTTTATATGAACAAAATAACCTGTTCTCTTTGTATAATAGTAAAATCCTGAACAGTAGTGCAATGAATGACGTTATGTGAGTACATTCCTTTGGAAATCGATTTATAGGTTTGAACTTTGAATGATCAATTATGAACTTCATCTATGGAAGTTGAAGAAATTTTGGAGCTTCTTAAGTCCACGTGGCGTATTTTGGGAATCACAGAAACCATCCACTACACTTGCTATGGCTTGGGTATTCTTTCGACAGGTATAACATGACCAAAAAAATACTGGTTTCTAGTCAGAGTTGCTTAAAACATTACTAGCATTTGCTTGACTACTAACCTGCTGATGGTATATCAATTGTTTGGACTAGATTTTACTTCTTTGGGTAGTGATGGACCACAAGCTCTTTGGAATATGTGGCATAGCCTGCAATTTCCTATTTAGAAAAGAAACTGATATTTCTTGAATCTAGCTTGAAGTACCAGGAAAATCGTGTTTCGTTGACTAAGTTGCTATTATTTTACATATAATCCCATTAATTAAATATTTAATATTTGTAATTTTTTAAAAATGTAATTAATATTTAAAAAAATATATTATTTAATATATACTATTTTTGTCCCGAAATAACAATATGTTAATTTTTTAAAATTTTTTTGTCACTAATATAATTTGAAAATCTCCGGTTTGAGCAATTTTTAGGTAGACATAAAAAAATTAAGGACAAAAATGATTATTTTTAACTCGGTAATGTATTAATAAAGCATTTAAGGGAGCAACGTAAAAATCTTGAAAGTTTATATAATTGTTTATATAATGTTTATGTAATAGTATTTCATTAATGATTTCACTTTTATTTGAATTGTCCATTAATTTGTGTATTAAATAATATTTGCTTGCAATTTATGTTACTTAAAAATTTAAAATAAAATATAATTTTATCTTAAATAAAAAAATTTTAAAAATAAAATATCATATCACATGAAAATTATATAAAATGATTATTTGAAAAAAGAAGAAGAATGATTTATATTATGAAATAAGAAAATAAGAATGAAATAAAAATAATAATATAATATTGAGGAGAGAAGAAGATTTTTTTTTTAGAGAATAAAAAATAGAGAATTGAATTGGAGTTGGTTGTCTGAAAAAAATAAAGAACTCTATATTTAAATAATCCATTTTACTCTCCAAAAGAGAATCATCTTCTCATATCTCATTATATCTCATCTTTCTCATATCTCATATCTAATCTCTCATATCTCATATCTCATATCTCATATCTCATCTCATATATCATCTCTCATCTCATATCTCATCTCATCTCTTATCTCATATCATATCTCTCATATCTCATCTCTCTCATCTCTCATCATTCATATCTCATATCTTATTATCTCATCATTCATATATCATCTCATATCTCATATCTCATTTCTCATATCATATCTCATATCCTCATATCATATCTCATATATCATTTCTCATCTCATATCTCATCTCATATATCATTTCTCATATCATATCTCATATCTCATATCTCATATCTCATATATCATACTCATCTCATAGATCTCATCTCATATCTCATCTCATATCTCATATATCATTTCTCATCTCATATCTCATCTCATATATCATTTCTCATATCATATCTCATATCTCATATCTCATATCTCATATCTCATATATCATACTCATCTCATAGATCTCATCTCATATCTCATCTCATATCTCATATCTCATCTCATCTCATATCTCATATATCATTTCTCATCTCATATCTCATCTCATATCTCATCTCATATCTCATATCTCATCTCATCTCATATCTCATCTCATATCTCATATATCATTTCTCATCTCATATCTCATCTCATATCTTATATCTCATATCTCATATCTCATCTCATCTCATATCTCATATATCATTTCTCTATCATTTCTCATCTCATATCTCATCTCATATCTTATATCTCATCTCATATCTCATTTCTCATATCATATCTCATATATCATTTCTCATCTCATATCTCATCTCTCATATCATATATCATCTCATATCTCATATCTCATCTCATCTCATATATATTGATTCTCATATCTTATCTCATATCATATCTCATGTATCATCTAATATATCATCTAAAATCTCATATGACTCTCATCTAATATATCATCTCATATCTCATATCTCATGTCTCATATCTCATATATAATGCTCATATCATATCTCATCTCATATCTCATATCGCATCTCATATATCATTTCTCATATCATTTCTCATCTCATATTAAGTATCATCTCATATCTCATCTCATATCTTATGATCATCTCATATCTCATTTCTCATATCTCATCTCATATCTCATATCTCATCTCATATCTCATATCATCATCTCATATCTCATCTCATATATCATCTAAAATCTCATATCTCATCTCATATCTTATCTCATGTTTCATCTCATATTTGGAGATTTCTGATGTGAATTCGGCGGGTCGTCCCCCCTTCCTACGGGTTCCCCCACCGACCCAGTGACACACCAACCACGCCCCTTCTCTTTCTCCGATCATAAAGCCCCCTGATTCCTTTATTTGTCTTTCATCCCCCCTCGTTTATTTTTTGTAGTATTTCTGTAACGGGTTTTGTATTGGCTTTCTTTTTGCTCCTTGCTTTTTCTCCAATGCTCAAGATTTCTTCCTTTGAGAATTCTCCCCATACGTGGGGTTCCTTATCGTTCTTGGGCCGGCTAATTCAGGAACATATCTCATATCTCATCTAATATCATCTCATATCTCATCTCATATATCATATATGATGTCATCTCATATCTCATATCATCATCTCATATCTCATCTCATATTTCATCTCTCATCTCATCTCTCATATCTCATCTCATATCTCATGTCTCATCTCATATCTCATCTCATATATCATATATGATGTCATCTCATATCTCATATCATCATCTCATATCTCATCTCATATTTCATCTCTCATCTCATCTCTCATATCTCATATCTCATCTCATATCTCATGTCTCTCATCTCTCATCTCTCATCTCTTCTCTCATAACTTATATCTTATATATCTCATCTCTCTCATTTCTCATATCTCCTCTTTTCTCTCACACATCTCATCTCTCTCATCTCTTTTTATCTCTCTTATCTCTCTCATCTCTTATTTCTCATCTCTCATTTCTCTAATCTCTCTCATCTCTCATGTCGCAATGGCAACTCGTATAACGTCTCTCTCGTCTCTCATCTCACATCTCACATCTCACATCTCACATCTCACATCTCACATCTCACATCTCACATCTCCCATCTCTCTTGTCTCTTATCTGTCTCATCTCTCATCTTTCTCATCTGTCTCATCTCTCATCTCTCTCATTTCTCATATCTCCTCTCTCCTCTCACACAGATCATCTCTCTCATCTCTCATTTCTCATCTCTCTCATCTCTCATGTCGCATATGGCAGCTCGTATAACGTCTCTCTCATCTCTCCTCTCAACATCTCACATCTCTCATCTGTCTCCCCTCTTTCTCCTCTCGCATCTTGCAACTTGGATATGGCAGCTCGTATAGCGTCTCTCTCATCTCTCCTCTCATATCTCAAATCTCTGATCTCTCTCATCATCTCTATTCTCTATTCTCTCATCTCTCTCAACTCTCATTCTCTCATCGATCTCATCATTCGAATCTCTATCTCTTTCATCTCTCTCTTCTCTCTCATCTTCATTTCTCTCATGATCATATTTCATCTCTCATCTCTCTCATCTCATCTCTCTCATATCTCTCAACTGTCAACGAGATCTCTCTCTTATCTCTCTTATCTCTGTCCTCTCTCCTCTCTCCTCTCTCATTTTTCATATCATCATACCTCTCATATCTCATCTCATATCTCATATCATAACTCCTCTCTCCTCTCACACATCTCATCTCTTTCATATCTCTTTATCTCTCTCATTTCTCATGTTGCATATGGCAGCTCGTATAACGTCTCACATCTCTCCTCTCACATCTCTTTCCTCTTGCATTTTGCATATGGTAGCTCGTATAGCGTCTCTCTCCTCTCACATCTCACATCTCTCATCTCTCATCTCTTTCATATCTCATCTCTCATCTCTCTCATATCTCTCATCTCTCATCTCTTTTATCTTTCTCATATCTCTTATCTTGTTCATCTCTCTTGTTCATCTCTCTCATCTCTTTCATCTCTCTCATCTCTTATCTCTCTTATCTTCATTTCTCATTTCTCTTCTCTCATCTCTCATATCTCTCAACTCTTATATTTTTCATCTCTCATCTCTTTCATGATCATATCTCATCTGTCTCATCTCTCTTATCTTGTTCATCTCTCTCATCTTCATTTCTCATCTCTCATATCTTCTCAACTCTTATATTTTTCATCTCACATCTCTTTCATGATCATATTTCATCTCTCATCTCTCATCTCTCATCTCTCTCATATCTCTCATCTCTAATATCTCATCTATCTCAACTCTCATATTTCATCTCTTATATCTCATTCTCATATCTCTCTACTATAAAGAGTATTACACCCTTGATTGTGAAATATCGATTGCCTGTTAAACCTAGTGAATTGCCTGAAAGTAGGATACTCCAAATTCGGGGGTCAAAGAAGAAAATGCTCTTTGAGGAAAAAATGTGAATGAAGGATCCCGCTGAATTGAATTAGGGTCCATAAGTTTAAGAAATGATGAGAATTCTTGATCTCTCTTAATATCTCTCTCGATGTGAGGTGAGAGATGGGGTGATATGAGGGTGGAGGGGTGAGGGGTGAGGGGTGAGGGAAGGTAGAACTAGTAGAGATCTACCGATATGAATAATTAATTTCTTTATGAGTTCACTGTTATTGGTTACTTCTTAAAGAAGAAGGCCACACTGATTACATGATTCAGCCTTGGAAGTCCCCTAAATATAAGATTTGTTATGAAAGTGTTTTTTTGAGTTTATTTCTAAAAGTTCACATTAATTTTGCTTACATGAGACAAATAAGATTGAATATTGTTAGCATTTCTGAAAGGGCATTGATTTCATCATTTTGATTATCATACTAGCATGTTTTCTGGCTTGTCCTTCATTAAAATGGTTGTGGTTAAGTATAATTACTCACTGAGCTAGCGTCTCACTCCTCGCTAAATATTTTTACAAAGAACTTAAGTGGTATTGACGAGGATTTCATTAACTAGAGAGTGTGATTTGTGGTAGCATCTGGTGAGCTCCGCATTGCTTCGCGTGGCAAGAGATCTATCAAATTTCTATGTTTTTTTTAAAAAACTCTTAGAATCGCTCCATTTGTCAGTCCATTATTGGAGTCATGATTAAATCTTCATATTGTAGTCAAGTGACTAGTTTTAAACTTCTTTTCGTTATTGGAGAAGAATTGATATAATTGTGTGGCGATTGAATTGTTGATGGATATTGGGTCATGAGTTAGAGATGTTATTGTTGGTTTCTAAGACAGGAAAAATTCAGGATAGCCCCCAATAAGGCTGCGTATCGGTCGGTTCGGCTCGATTTTGAAGTTTATCGGTTTGACTTATTGGTTATCGGTTTGTAGAGATGCTAAACCGTTAAAGAACCATTAATATATTGGCTTATCGGTTATTGGTTATTGATCGTTATCGGTTTAACCGTTAAGATTTGACGCAAAAAAAAGTCATTAAAAATCACTTAGAAACAAGGTGACAAACCAAATGAACCATGCACATGAGTTCACAAATTACATCTTGCTAAAAAGCAAACATTTTTACATTGTAGATTATCCAAGAGTTTGAGACAGCCGGAAATAAAAGTAGGAAACTAAACTCTAAGTCAAAGACTTTATATACAAAATGATATAAATATAATTATTTAATTTATCATTAGGTTATCGATTAACCTACTAAGAAAAAATTTCAAACTGTTAAGAACCGATAACCCGATAACAAAAAAAATCAAAATCGTTATCAAAATCTCTAAACCAATAACCCATTGTTGATAAACCAATAACTTTTTTTGATTTGGATTATCGGTTTCAGTTCGATTTTGAACAGCCCTAGCCCCCAAGGCCTAGCTCGAGTGGCAAAAGGTGGAGGATTTGTGGCTTAGGTCGCAGGTTCAAGCCCCACACCATGCAAAGTGAAGCTTGGTATTTAAGTGGAGAAGGGTAGAGGGGCGGGCCCATTATCCACCGAGTTTAGAAGGCTGTGAATGGTCCAAAGGGCCCTCACAAACGGATTTCTCGGTTTTAAAAAAAATAAAATTGGATAGGCCTAAAAATAAAGAAATTTTTGCTCGATTTTCTATAGAATTATGGTAAGGCTTCTCCCCCTTAGCGCCGGTCACATTCCTAAATTGGATCGTGACAAAGTTGGTATCTGAACCTAGGTTATTTTTGTGACTTATGGAGCACATATTAGTAGTAGAATCTCAATTATGGTTATGTTGCCGGCCATTTCTATAATTGTGATTCTGCAAGGACGTGATATGTCGTGTCTTTTATTTCTTTCTTACCTTCTCTTGTATGTGCGATTAATGGGTAAACCAGATTAATCTAACATTGTTATCTATCTATCTATCACATGTCTTGAACGTAGTCATTTAATAACAAGAATAGTCCAAAGGTTCGGAGGCATCAAGGGTAACCTTTGTTAACACCCGTCTCTCCCAAATAAGGGGAACAAACAAAAGTAGTTGGAAAAGCCAAGAGATAGGTAATATATCCTTTTTCTGGAAAGAGTACTATGCATTTTAGCAATATGAGAGTGTTACTGTTAGGACACTTATCTTCCTATACCGAGCAAGAGATATTTATGGACAGAATGAATAGATTCAGGCAACAAATAGGGCCCAAGACCAGCTCCAGGCAGCTAAAGATTCAGATTTGTCAAAAAAAAAGTAGCCTTGAGAGTTTCTAAGAATGAAACCTCCAAGGTTCTAACAACTCAAAGATCCTTAGAGGTTTAAAAAGGTTTTTGAGAAAGATTCTTGAGTGAAGTACTTAAAGCTTTACGAACTCTAGCATGTTCCAACGAGAGTACTGTAGATCTAGTGTTCAGACGGTGAACATGAACAAATACATGGTATTATGATATTGTACTACTTGAAATACCAATAGGAGAACACCAACGATATGAGGCGATTCACTAAGTTATTTATGAATTTCTTCTCATAGTTGAAAATATGTAGCTTGATAAGGAGTTTAAGAAATTTGTTCAAAATGATCGATTGAACTGATATGTGACCCCAATTTTCAATAGGCTAGATATGCTCCCTACTCGACGAAAGTATTTTTGGATTTAGAGATTTGTTGGAGGGTTGATTAGCCCTTAAACAACCCTATGGATGAAGACCTTAACCTACTTTCAGGTAGTTGATGATTTAGCCAAAAGATTGAACATATGTAACGTGATAAGTGATCATTCATACAGTTCTTCGAGAAGGCCAAACCAAAGAAATCTTTCTATGGAAATTTTAGTGCGAGTCTAAGAGTTGGAAATGATGAATGCTTAGGAAATTGGGCATACTTTTACTGGTTGTGACTCCCATGAAAATATTATTTTGCAGGACATGTATACAAAGCTTGTCAGGTTGAGTTGAGAGAAGGAGATAGCATGACTAATCTGCTTATATTTATATGGTTAATTTTAATATGTTATTGCATATGGACGTGTTATCTTCTTCTCAAGGTGCTTCAATTGTCCCGAGGAGATAGTTGTTTGAAAAAAAATGGTATGCTCTCTTATCTATGGTAAGGCATGAAGTAGATCATACACCTAGTTGAAAAGTACCATTATTGAGAAAATTAGGTTAGCATACGGATTTTCCACAATTGCGAGAAGTAGATTTTTGGTAATAATTAACACTTGACACCTAGCCCATATTGACACCTCTATATCCTATGGCACCAATGTTTTTAAAGAGCTAATAAATAGTTGGCGAACTTGTTGGAAGGGGGCTTTATAGAACCCAATTTTACACAATTATCTTTGTGAAAAAAAAGGGTAGGTATTTGAAAAAATATATTTAGATTGACTACTAGCGGTTGAGCGATGTAACAATAGGAATAAGTACCATTGCCTCGTATAAATGACCTATTTAATTAGTTGCATGAAGCCGCATAATTCTCATAAGCCCAGAATCAGAGGAAAATATTTTAAGATAGCTTTCAAAACTCGATAGATGTATTAAAAGTTCCTTGCGATGTCTTTCGAACTTACATATGTTCCTAATGCCATCAAGATATCACTTGAAAGATTTGTGTCAATGTTAGTGATTGTATTCAAGTGCATTCTCATGGCTAGAATGAACACAAAGATTGCCTCAATACTTTGATTCAAACACTATAAGAACCCTTTTTGAGCTTGACGGTCTTCAACAAATGTTTGTTGGAGGATGTCTTTAGAAGGATTGTGTAACTGACCAAGTTAGCTCAAAAGAAAATTCAAAGTTTTTGTGGATAAAGGAATTTGAGGAGAGCTTACAAAAAGCTCAAGACCTATTGACCACCATATCAGTGTTAGTGCAACTGGTACTGTTAGGTTCTGAAAAATTCATGGTGCTTTGAGGGTGGAATTATGATATGTTCTCATATAAAATGATTGTGTAATAGCCTATGTTTCGAAAAAGCTTAATTAGTAACAATAGAATTATCCCCCTCATGATTTGAAGATAGTCCCAATGATAATTGTGTTAGAGATTTAGAGGCACTATATATACAATCAATGAGATTTATACCGACTATAAGAGCTTGGTATTTATGTTCCAGTAGAGAGATTTGATATTTCAATTTACATCACCGGAGGAAACTATTCAATGACTGAAAATTTTACTATTAAGTTTCATCCGGAAAAGGAAAATGTTAAGGCAGATGCATTGAGAAGCAAATTCATGGGCTATTTGACATGCAACTCTTGCAAATGGACTTTTGACCTAAGATGTGTGCATACTCGAGGATATAGGTTTCAAATTAGCACGAGGAACTCAAAAATATCATGGGTTAATGTTCAAGACAAGTCTTTATTGGTAGAACGCATCGAGACCACCTAATACTAGGATGAGAAATTGTGCGAATACTGAAATAAAGTTCTAATAAGTAAAGACACGAATATGAGTATTAACAGTTATGTTGCCTTTGGACTAAGAGGCTGGTTATGACAATCGAATATAGATGGTGTGAGAGAGATTATTCTTCATGCGGCCATAACTTTAAATACATTATGGACCTTGGGTCCATAAGATGTATCATTACTTGAAGCAAATTGTACTGGTGGGATCATATAAAGAAAGATATTGCTAACTTTGTTTCTAGTTGGTTGACCTGTGAACATGTTAAAGATGAGTATAAACAATCTATATGACTACTACTACAATTTGAGATTCCAGAATGAAAATTGAAAAGAGTTACTATTGATTTTATGACCGAGCTACCACGAACACTTAGAGGTTATGACCCTTTGTGAGTATTTGTAGATTGACTCACAAAATCAGCACTTTTCTTGATGTTCAAGACTTGATAAAATGGAGAAATATCTGCAGAAGTTTTCATGAACAAAATTGTTTGACTCCATGAGTTTCAATGTCTAATCATATTTGATAGAGTATCACTGTTTACTTCACACTTTTGAGAAGCTTTTCAAGAAACATTGGATACACGAATATATCTTAGTATTGCATTCATCCGTAGACAAACGGACATTTCGAACGTAATGTACAAATCTTAGAGGATATGTTTAGAGCTTGTTTTCTTTATTTTTAATGTAGTTGGGACCTTTACTTACCAATAGCGAAATTTGTCTACAATAATAACTTTCAGTCAAGCTTTTAGAGGACTCTATAGGAAGCCGTGTATGGTAAGTGATGTTGTTTCCACACCAAATGGTTTGAAGTTGATGAGGATAGTGTATTAGAATTTGAGATCATACTTGGTACAAGAAACTGTGGACAAAGTCCAGTTAATAAGACAAAAATTGCTCATAGTAGTTCCCATAGATGAAAGTCTTATACATATAAAAAGAAAAGGACATTTAGAGTACATTATTGGAGACTGAATCTTCCCTACGATTTCCTCCAAGGAAGGCGCAAAGCTATGCAAGAAAAAGAAAAAGAAGAGAAGGTAAAATGAGCTCGACATTAATAGGACCTTATGAGATTATATTACTTGACCAAGTAGGAATAATGTTATTCATCCAGTATTTTGTGTTCTCTGTCTACAAAAAAAAATCTATTAGACTCCTCTCGTGTCCTTGAAGTATCGACTATATAGCTTGAAAATAACTTAATTTATGAAGAAGAGTCGGTGGCTATTGTTGAGCAGCAAGTAAGAATAATTCACCTCGAGAGAAATTGTCTGTGAAAGTGTAATGAAAAATCATATCGCGGAAGAAATTACTTGAGAATTGGAAGATTATATGAAAGGTCAAAAATATCCACACCTATTTTGATTTACAAATGCCATAAATTCGGGGATCGAATTTTTTAAGGGGGGAGAATGTAATATCCCATATTTTAAACAAGGACATACTAGTCATTAGCCAAATAAAAAAAATTCAAATGGGCCTTAGCCCATTAGAAACCTAATAAGGGAAAAATTAAATTAGCTGAAGAGATTATTGGAGTTAAAGAGAGTTTTGTTAGCAACTCTTGGAAAAGGAAGAAAGAGTACGTTCTTTGTGTCTCTTCTTGTGAAAGAGCATGAAGATGATTAAAACACAGAAAAATAATTAAATGGAGAAGAAGAGGTGGAACTCTTGCTATTGCAAGTATGGATTTCAAGGCAAGTTTCTTAACTTAGCTTAAAGATTTATAATAGTAGATTTCATGACTATAGAATTGGGATTTTAAGTTAAAGAAAATAAGGAGATAGATGAATCTGTTAAATTTTTGGAATTCGGACGGGTACGTTAGATGATTGGACTAAGCTCTTGTATTTTGACATATATGAAAGGAAATAGAGGAGCAGTAAGATAATGTTAGTTTATTACAATGTGATACTAATCAAGATAAGACTGCTTTGTACTCCCTCCGTTCTTTTTTATATGTCATCCTTTTCTATAAATAGTTGGTCCATAATACTTGTCATTTCATAAAATCAATGCATAAGTTACCATATTCTTCCAATTATATCCTTGATAGAGTAATCAATTAATCTTAAAAATATATAATTTGACCAACCTAGGAAAACTAATAAGTAATTAATATTCATTGGAGTACTTCATACATTGATTAATTACTCTCTCCATTCACTATTCTATAAAATCTTATTTTGAAAAAGAAATCTCAACAAACAAATTAAAAATAAAAGATGGAGAAAAAAAAAAAAAAATCTTGAAAGTTGAAGCTTTAACAAAAAAATTTAAATCTTAGATCAATTGGTGAAAACATTTGGCTCCAAAAATAAACTCAAAAATTTAAATAGTCATCCAAATGCATTTTAGTTTTTGAAATCTAGTATATTTATCATTTATTGAAAAGTTGACTTAAGAAAACATTAAATAAGGGTAGAAGGGTAAAATTACTTAATTTCTTAATGCAAGTGCAATCTTAAAAAGTGACATATAAAAAGGAACGGAGGGAGTACGATATAAGCACCAATTAGGCGACTTGGCAGATGAGTCAGTCATGGAACCTCTATGAATTACCTTAAACAAAGAAGTTAACACGAAATTGATATGAATGTGATTATAGATTGACTATGAAATTCGTACGGATCACTCAAGCGACGAGCTTGGTATTTCAACACGAGTACTGTGAGTAGTAATCTTACCACAATTTGTGTTTTATAACTTTCATGATTTATACATGATTTATAAAATGAATGATTTTCCAAAATGCTTTGAACTTGCATATGGGACAAGTCTTTTACTTGATATAATACCGAAATAGTTATTTGAGATGAACTTGCTTTTATAAGATAAATTTATTGATACTTGAGATGTGATTACCATTATCGAAAGAGTTTAATATTTACTTGAGAAATAGTATTTTGACATATATTTTTAGTTAAAATTTTATATGCTATGATTTGATAAGAACTTAAATGTTTTATACCATTTTGAAATGTTAGTACTGATTATAAAGAAAAGTATAAATGAGAGTAGACCTTGATGAATCCCGTAGCTAAAGGCGGGTTGGTTAGACCTGGTGCACATTGTTGTTACCGATTACTGATATAGCCATTGCTAGTGGGAAGGTAGAACTAGCATACCGTTACTGATATCCCTCGAGTAGGGATATACTGATATGAATATTTAACTTCTTTATGAGGAGTTCACTGTTATTGGTTACTTCTTAAAGAAGAAGGCCGCACTGATTACATGATTCATCCTTGGAAGCCTCTCAAATATAAGATTTGCTAACCCTTCGGGGTGGCCTAGTGGTTTGGGCTTGGGACATTCATGTTGGAGGTCTCGAGTTCAAAACCCTTGCCAGCGAAAGCAAGGGGTTTGCCTTCTGGGTCGAGCTCGTCTCACCGGGCTTGCCTAGTGTGGGTTACCTCTCCTGTGTGGTTTGTGAGCTATTGCATAGAAGCGGGGGTTTTACCGTATGCGCACCCAAACGATAGCGGCTGCAGGTTTTCCTTGTCATAAAAAAAAATAAAAAAAATTCTATGAAAGTGTTTTTCTGAGTTTATTTCTAAAAGTTCACATTGAAGAGGACGGGTTTCCCTTGTCATAAAAAAAAATAAAAAAAATTCTATGAAAGTGTTTTTCTGAGTTTATTTCTAAAAGTTCACATTGAAGAGGACTCGAACCTCCACGCTCTTTAGCACGAGATTTGAGTCTTGGTGTCTACCGTTTCACCACCAAGGCATCTTGAAAGTAAATCGTTTTCCATGAATATGATATCTATCTAGTGTGATGTATGGAATATATCGCGTATCGCATCTCTTCATCTCATTTCTGTCATTGCAGTTGGAGCCTTTATGACATCTTGAATTGGTGCATTAAGATCACATTCATCTTCGATTATCATGTTGTGCAGTATAATACATGTAGATGAAACACTTTCTTTCTCCAAAAATGTGACGGTCCTACATTTAAGAAGAATTATTAATATTAGAGATTTAATTAATGGCCTTATATGAAAAATAATATGTTAATTATAAAATAATAAAAATAATAATAAAATAATGAAAAATTGAAATAGCCAATTTAACGCTTGCAAGAAAATCTTTATCACTTGATAATGAGATATTTAGCAGGCCAATATTAACACATCTATTTTATATTTTGGTAAGAAGCAGAAATATGGGATTAAGTATCATGTTACCGAGATTAGGTCCTTAAATATTTTTTTTTGGTTAAAAGTAGGTTCTTAAGTATAAGATTATATATTGTACCAAACTAGTAATGTATGAGATAAGTAGAAGACAATTCCCCTTCACTTTAATATGTTTGTCTTATTTAATTTGACAGAGTCTAAAAAGATAAAGAAAACTTTTAAATTTTGTAATTTTAAATTAAAAATATATCAAATGTTTCAAAATATCTGTTAGTCTCGTGGTTTTAAACATGTAATATGGAAAGTTAAAATTAAGCAATTACTAAAAAGGATTTAGACTTTTTTTTAAAAATGACTAAAAAGAAAAAATAGAATAAACAAATTAAAACAAATGACCTACGTGAAACAATCTCTAGTCATAATAAGACAATTTAAACTAAAATTAAATAAATATTTTGAAATTGAAGTTCTCCGGTACTTTCATTTTCCGAGAATAAAATAGAATACTTAGTAATCTATACAATTAAAATAATGACGTAAAGAGAATCAAATAACTTGTAGCAATTCAAGTAAATTTATAGCCCTACCAAACTTTTGAAAAATGTGGTTTAAAAAAAAAATACTTTGAGAAACAATTTATTTTCTCCAAAAAAATTTGGTCAAACAACTCTTTTTTTTTAAAAAAAATTAAGCATTTTTTGAAAAGAAAAAAAAACTTTTGACTTCCCAAAAACCTGACCAAACACTATTAACTACTCTTGGAACAAAGAGCTATCTTGGCCATGTTTTAGGTACCATTCACCTTCTGTATTCCTCTTACAGAAATATAGAATAAGATTGCGTACAATAGATTCTTGTGATTCGACTCTTAGACCCCGAACATAACGGAAGCTTAGTGTACCGAGCTGCCCTTTATATTTCTGTGAATCTTAAGGCTAACAATTATGTGTATATATGAAATCAAATAAACTAGGAGCTATAGCAATTTAACCTTTAATCAGTTCCCTTATAGAGCACTTCTAATAGATAAAGTTTAACACCACTGGAACATTTCATTTGAGCTGTACATTTCACTGGCTTATTGTGGAGTTCTGTAGATGTCATTAGGTCGTTCGGTAACAGGAAGAAAGCGCCTGTTTGATCTTTTTCAATGCTGCTACAACATCAGTCATGTTCATCCTTTCCATTGGAATATTAGCTGTGCAATTCATGGCTAACTCATGATGGATGATACACATTGCAGCTTTTGACTTAACTTCTCTTCATCTAGTGTTAGTAAGTCAGCATCTATGATTTGGTTCAGCTCATGATGAAGTGAATTATGCACGTAGCTTCTCAAATTCAAATCCCCCATGAACATTTCATCACTAGGTTTCTTCTTGGTAAAAGTTTCAAGCAACATGATACCATAACTATAAACGTCAGACCTCTTGGATACAAGGCCTTCCAAACCATACTCTGAAAAAAAGAAAACATGTCAGGAAAAAAAAAATTAACGCATTAATCCGTAACATTGTTACCAGTTAAATAATGAATTGACCTGGAGCAATGTAACCAATTGTGGCAAAGGTTGTAGTGTGAGCAATAGACTCTTCCTTAGTTAGAAGTTTCGCAATGCCAAAGTCAGTCAGGTGTCCCACCATGTTGTTGTCAAGCAACACGTTGCTAGGCTTCAGATCACAATGAATAACAGGTACTGAGTAACCATGATGGAGATATTCCAGAGCAGATGCAACATCAACCATGATATTCAATCTTTGCATTATGTTTAAACAATAATCTCGAGAATATAGCAACTTGTCTAAGCTCTCATTTGGCATGCACTCAAGTATCAATGCTTTAAAATCCAAGTTACAACAGCTGCTAATGATCTTGGTGAGATTTCTGTGACGGAGATTCCGCAAGATTTCACATTCTCTATCAAAGGTTTGAAATGTACATTCCATCTGCACATTGAAAACTTTAACAGCTACAATCATCCCATCTGCCAATGTCCCTTTATAAACAGAACCAAAAACCTCCACTACCTAGCAAGTTATTTTCATCAAAACTCTGAGTTGTTCTTTGAAGTTCATAGTAAGAAAACCTTTGTGGTGCTACCTCAGGCGACCACTCATCTTCAGCATTGATTGTTTTACCCCGACATCTCATCAACATGAAAACTAATGCTGAAGCAAGCCCTATTACAGCTATAACTGAACTGGCAACTATAATCCATATCAGTCTTCGTTTCTTCGACTTGGACTGATTCTTTGAATTAGAAGGACAAGCTGGGACATGCTTTTGAGGGTTACCACACAATCCTTCATTCGACATGAAAGATTCGTAAGAGAGATTAACAAAAGGTCCTCCACTCGGAATTTCCCCGTGTAACCTGTTGAATGAGACATTAAAGGAGTGTAGCTGCTTAAGTTCCTCTAGTGACTTTGGATTCACACCAGATATATTGTTATATGAAAGATCCAATATTTCCAACTCTATGAGTTTCCCAAATGTCTCAGGCATAGATCCTTCAATTCTGTTATGAGCCAAAGATAGTTGAATCATTTTTTGTAGTCCTCCCGATGTACTAGGAATGTTGCCAGAGATTTGGTTCCAGGAAAGATCCAGAAGTATTGCAGCCTTGAGGTTTCCAAATTCTAATGGCAGAGAGCCATTGAAGAAATTAGAAGACAAGTTCAGATTCAAAATGTCTTTGAGGTTCCATAGACTTGAAGGTATGGTAGCAGTGAAGTTATTGGAATCAAGATAAATCTCCCTTAGGGGTCACATCCCCCAAGCACGTAGGAATACTTCCCCACAATTGATTTTGTGAAAGTCTTAACAAACTCAAGTTGGGTAGGTCACATAAAACAATAGGGAAAGGGCCACTTATTCTGTTTGCACCAAGTGAAAGCTGTTGAAGCATTTTCAAAAAAATTACTGTCATAGGGATAATTCCAGTAAAGTCATTATCTGTCAGCCTCAAAGAATATAGATTTGTCAAATTTCCAATTTCATTTGGTAGATAGCCCTTGAGGCGACAACCTTCTTCATAAAACGTTTCAAGGGACGAAAGATTGCTGATGGATTTTGGAAGCATTGCATTTAGGGGATTCAAAGACAATATCAAAAGTCTAAAGTGTTTAGAATTGGCCAAAGGAGTAAAAAAGGTTAATTCACCTGTGAAGGAGTTAGTGTTCAATCGAAGTTTTTCAAGAAATCTTAATTTTCCTATAGATTCAGGAATAGGACCTGTAAGTTCATTTTCACCGAGATTTAGATAGGTAAGTTTAGTCAAATTAGAGATGGAAGCAGGTAAGATACCATTAATATTGTTTCTTCCTAGAAGTAGTTCTTGAACATTAGGTAATCCATGGCCTATAGTGGAAGGAAGATTGCCTGAAATGTGGTTCCCGGTGAGTGAAATATATACAAGATTTGAGATATTGAAGATACCAATAGGGATCGACCCATTAAAGTTATTGAAAGACAACCAAAGGTCCAGCAACTGTTGAAGGTTACCAACTTCATCTGGAATTACACCTACAAAATTCAGTAAAATTAGGATCAGCAGAAGTACCCAAAATGACATTGAATTAGTTAGTTTTCCATACCTTCCAGGCGATTCATATCAAGATAAAGTACGTTAAGCATAGTCAAATTTCCAATTTCTCTTGGTAGAGGTCCTTCAATCTTGTTATCAGTCATACGTAAATCTTGAAGTGATGAAATGTTGAATATAGTTAAAGGGATTGAGCCTGTTAATTTATTTGTGTCCAAGCTTAAATATTCCAAGTTATTAAGATGACCAATCTCATGAGGAATTGTGCCTGTCAAGGTTGTAAAGAAAGAGTAAATATCTAAATATTGATCCAATCCATAATACATTACATAAAAGTTAAAATCGCGCAACAATAAAATGGTACTGTAAACACATACCTTCTAAGTTGTTATCTCCAAGATCTAACCGTTGCAGCAGCGGTAAGTTACCTAATTCTCTTGGAATTGTCCCAACAAAGTTATTTTGAAACAAAAATAGGACTTGAAGTTGCAAGCATTCAGATATGTTACGTGGTATCTCTCCGCTTAACATGTTGTAGCCAAGTGCAAGCTTTTGCAATCTGGGAAGGCGACGACATAAATCAGAAGGGAAATCACCAGTTAAACCAGTTCGTGGGAGATCCAAAGTTTCAAGTGTTGAGATATTGTATCTGGAGAGCACATTGGAGCCATTGAGTAATTCATTGAATCCCATGGCGAACAATTTCAAGTTTGGAAGAATGGTTATTCCTATTGGAATTTCTCCGGTGAAGTTGTTGCAACTAAGATCAATTTCTCTCTACTTTCGCAAATGAAGCAACTCAGGTGGAAGTTCACCATGGAAATTGTTGTAGCTTAGATCCAGTGAAACAAGAAAAGAGAGGTTGCCAAGTTGTGGTGGGATGGTACCAGTAATCTCCATGTCTGAAATTCTCAGTGCAATTACTCGTTCATGACGAGAGCCACAAGTGATTCCAATCCAATCGCAAACAGAGATAGACGAAGAACAGTTTGTTGAAAGAATGTGATTAGGATCTGAAGTAATGTGGGATTTCAAGGCAAGAAGAGAAGATTGATCAGTTCTGATATTCACGGCCAAGCAGCAATTAGTTGCTACAAGGTAAACACAAGTTAATGCTAAAAATGCTAGATTCTCCATTACTGAGAGAGTGTGATCAAATGCTAGTACAGAGTTCTATATTACAATTATAACAGCAATTGTACTCGGTTGGTTAATCGTAGTAAAAAAGACGTAATACTAGCAATTACAGTACGTATAACTTGGTTAATTGTGCAAGTCTTTGATCTGGTAGCTGATATAAATGCTAACACATGTAAAAGACACCATCTCCACTGCTAGTGATCTTAATTACATCCAATAACTGATTAAATAATTAAGAATTTGACTTTAAACTGTATATTGAACTAAATTAATCTGCTACTTGTAGAGAAGGAAACTCCTGCTAATCATGAAATTTTGTTAATCTCAACTAGCTAGATTTTATTAGCAAATTGACATCGATATAAGCCCTCTCATAAACATAGAAACCAAACACCTCATTATTTATGCATAATACAACATTGGGATATTTATTTAGTAGTTAGTAATTAACTTATCCCAAATATACGCATTCTAGATCTAGAAATGCAATCCTAGTTCCTCCTTTCTCTTTTTTCTCATGGTATAATAGGATCAATTAGCACCATAGAGATGATATCTTTCAATTTATTTTTCGAAAAAGAATAAGCATCTTCATCTTTATATATGAACTCCGCCACACTTGTAAGGTTGATCATAGCCATAAACAAAACCCTTGTTATAACGACTGTGGGTCTGAGATATTCTTGATTTATATCCTTCCAACAATTCTCTATTATTTTCCTCATCTCCATCTGTGCTTCTTCCTTTGTAACATCATATTCATTCTTGTAACATTCTATACTAGAAGCACAATAATATTAAAACAAACAAAGTAAGAGTCAAAATTAATTACTTCATATTAAATTAAAAACACATTGTACGTATATACCTCATGTGTTACAAGATCGTTAAGTAATCTTGCAATGGTACCATAAGCAACAAGTATTAGATGGCAAGTGCTTGATCGAGCTCCATTCTTCACATACTGCTCCACTGTTGGGAGATTCTTTCCATGATACCATTTTGGCTCTTGGAGAAAAGTACTTAACTTTTTCATCTGAAAAAAGATCAAATAATTGACAAAATGATGAGCTTAGATGAAGTGATATGGATAGTTAAAATTCATACAGACAATCTTAATTTCGCTACTTTATTACCTCAGCTATGGAATAGTTGACCAGAAACGAGTTGTTTTCATTTGCCAACTCTTTCTCTATTTCATTGTAAACATCTAGAAGAGCACGATAAATAATCTTCATATATGATGGTAGCTGTTCTGAAGCCTCAATATTCCACCTAACATCAAATTATATTGAACATTGATAAAAATCTAATTTTGTTAAATTATGAACTACATATAAAAATGTTGTAAGCTATCAATATGACTCCACCCCCCACCCCCCCAAAAAAAATTACCTTTCAATAGCGTCTGTGAGGAGAGTAAGTTCATCTATTGTCCCATAGATACCGTAGGTGTCATCAGTAATAGAAGCAAAGCATAAAACTTTTATTAATATTTTCCTGGCAATGCTATATACTGGGGCTCAAAGTAGACACCTAAACTCAAGAAGTATAACTCAACCACTATGTCTCTTGCATAAGGTAATGCCTTCATGACAATTTCCAATTCTTTCCGCCACCTAAAATGTCAAATTGGAACAACGCATTTGTTGTTGCTTTAGTAGACGCGGTGCTGCACTTTAATTTGGACAATATTTGGTTGAAGCTAGAAAAAGAATATTTAAACTTAAAGTTGAGACAGAGTATATTAAAATTATGTTTCGAAATGAATTTTACTTGGGAAAAGAAAATTGAATATCTAGCTAGCCAATTACCTTGTGATATCACATAGTTCCTTTTTATGTAACCTTTGCAAAATGTTGAAGTCCAATTTGGCAAATTTTAGTAACACTTGATCGTGCGATTCATCTTCTTTGTAAAATGATATGTATTTCCTTGTTTCTACCCTCGCTATACCATCTTTGATTGGAAACTTCAGTGAGTTACTTATTTGCTTTGCAAGGGATGAGTTGCTCAATTTAGGCAAAATTAGTTTCAATTGAGTGACAGTGAAATTCAGTGCTTTATCAAGAATATCTTCGTCATGTACTCTGAATTGTGCTGCCTCATATAAGCTCATCATTCCTCGCATGTTGTTAACCAATGCTTCCTTGTAATTTCCTCGGTCATCAGTAAACTTCCTAAAAGCATCTGCTGAGAGCAAGGAAAAAACTTTATTACTTTCCAATACAAAAACTTTATAACTAAATAATAGTTTTGCCATTCCGTTACTAAAGAATGTCTCCGCCACTTACCACATGAGACATAGTAACCTTGTTGCCTTAGTAACCGAAAGCATAGAGCAATATCATGAAGGCAACAGCCATCAAATTCACCATGGCTAATCCATTCTTCTTCATAACAGTGGCTCAACGATTCCTCGATCTCACGTTCAAAATGGTAAGCCACACCAAGACGTTGGATTGTGTTGATGAGTTCAAGAATTTGCAAAGATTTTGAAGGAGCCATCACTAGCATTTTCCTCACTTCTTCTTTCACCTCTTCATGCTGCTTCTCTTCCCCCTCATAATTGCCTCCCTACATGGCTACATTTATTATTATTTAGAAATTATATGAATTTAATTTGTTCCCCCTATATATATATTGACGGTATAAAAATTATTTACCAAGATTACTTCATCATAGGCAAGAAAATGGTCCCCCCAAATAGTAGGATGATAATTGGCAGAGCGACGTGTAATAACCTTGTGATCAACTGCTACACTTTGGTGCACAACTCCATTTGAAACTCGAGATAGTCTCGCGCTCGCTCTCTATAGTATGGATATTTGTTCCATATATACTTATTAGATAGATATAGTAACTTTTATGAAGAAAATATATTCTTTACGACATATGTTAATTAAGTTACTTAATTCTCCGCAAAACATTGTTATATCAATAAATAAAAAATGGGACATACCTTAAATTGATCCTGCAAATTAAAGTTTAATTTCTTCAATACAATTAAGCATGACTGCTTTTCCTATTTATACATGTGGAATTACGTACTGCTCATAATGATTTAGAGGTTTGTGGAATTAAGCATGTCATTCATATTCCACATTAACTGCAGCTTAATTATCTTAAGTTGACAACTTGTTTAAATATAGCCGTTACGTTTAAAAGCAATGATTATTTATAGGAAAAACTATGACAAACTTTCTTATATATTTGAGACATATAGCTATAGTATATTTTATTTATTTATTATAGATTTATTTAAATATTAAATAGCAAATATGCTATTACCTCTTAATCATTTATTTTCAGGCATGTTTTAGGGTCATTGTTCCGTTTGCCATCTCCAAAGCTTTTTCTTTCTATATCCCTAAATCAATGTTTTTTTTTTTTTTCAAATTTCATTCCAATTCATATATATATATTGTTTTGTTTGTTCAACATCTTTCTCAATAAGTCATTGCCCATTGGTTAATATACATGTATTTTTGTATAAATATATTTTAATTCAATGTATTCATATTGCTCATTGGTTAATATACATGTATTTTTGTATAAATATATTTTAATTCAGTGTATTCATATTGCTCATTGATTAATATACATGTATTTTTGTATAAATATATTTTAATTCAAATATATTTTCTCACTTGGTCATTGTCCATTGGTAGTATCAATGTTTTTTTGTTGTATATATTTAGTTAATATTCATGTATTTTTGTATGTATATATTAAATCAATGTATTCATTTGTATTGCCCATTGATTAATACTCATGTTCTTTTTGTGTATATTTAGTTAATATCCATCATTTTTGTATGTATATATATTAAACTAATATATTCATTTGTATTTGTGTGTTAGCTAATTGTATTTATTTATTTTAGTATTTATATTTCTAACTTAATATTTATGTTTTAGTTTATCCATTATCATCGGAAATCAATAACATAAGTTAGTTTGTAAAGTTGAAAGGATTTTTTTGATTCATAAAATTGGTCATTAGTTCACACAAATGTGTGCATGTTTTATTTATATCAGTAATCAAATAAAAACTCTTTAATAGGTAATTATGTATTTTTAATTTAATAATGGGAAGTTGAGAATTTGAGGGGCATAATTTAAGGACAGTAATTTACAATGACAGAAATTACCTTATTTAATGCAAGTATAACTATATCAATGTATTAATTTTTTTTTAAATACAGCTACATTATGACATAAACTATAGTCATTTTTAATAAATATAGTACATATAGCTATTCCAATTTAATAACCCTAAAACTATAGTTATTTTTGTAAGTTGCTCTTATTTATATTGTCAAATCACTGTAGTCAGTTTGACCAAATTTTTTCAAGGTTAAAAGTTTTGTTTTTCTTTTAAAACTATGTATCGATTTAAAGCAAATAATATCACATTATATTAAAATATTATTTTTTTCATTTCAAAATACTTGTTATAATTTTTTTTGAAAGTCAAACGAGATGAACTTTGATTAACATTTTAAAATATATATTTTTTATCAAATTAATTTGAAAAAGACACAATTTATAATACTTTTCGTATAATTTTTGAATCCAAAATATAATTTTAAAATATCAAATTAATTTAATCAAATTTAGCTTTTAAAACTAGTTAAATTGACTCTCAAAAAGTGAAACGTAATAGCTATTTTGAAACGGAGAAAGTGATAAATATTCATTTAGCCAATTTAAGTCACAGCAGTAAATAAGTTACAAAGGTTTTTTGTATTGTGAATTAATAAAAAATTTATATTATAAAATATGATTTCTCTATCGTCATTCCACTAAATCAGCTCATTGAAGAACACAAGGTGAAAAATAGGTTCTTATTGAAATACTGAAAACTTTTCTAATTTTTCTATGTGAAAACACTCCTATTTTTTTTTTTACACTAATTCAATCAAAATATCTGTGTAAATAATCACTGAGCATTTTTTATTTAAAAAATAATATTCTTTAAAAATAATTGCGTATTTATTGGAAGCAGGAACGCACATCATAATCCTGCTTTTGAAAATTGTTTGCTGTTGCACAAAAATAAGAAATAATCTGACATTAAGTTGGACATTCTTGTTCTAGTCATTAGAAGGAACAGTTGAGAATAGTTACCACTTTGGGACCTTTTTTTTTGTTTTTGTTTTCCAAATGGTGTCCGGAGTCCACCCCCACTAAATTCTAATTGTGCTGTCATTCGAGGGTGGCGCTGCCAACAAGATTTTCTCTATACCTAGAACTCGAACCAAAGACCTTTGATTCAGGGTGAAACAGTACCTGCATCACAACCACCCATGTTGGTAACTTTAATTTGGACCTTTATTTATCCCTTGTCTCTAATGGGACATAACTTTTACACATATACTCATGAAGTTGTGCCCTTTTTGTTGACTGAACATTGTTCGTCTTTTGTATTTTATTGAAAAGTTTGGATCTATATTTATTATGAACACAAGTAGGTAATTTTCAAGTGTTCTACTGCCTAATTATTCAACGACCATCAAGATGGTTGGTTGACTTAGAACGTCATAGCTATCAATTTATCATTTTCAAAAATAATTCTAATTAAAATATTTTGTTTGTGATCTAAATATCTGATTAATTGCAGAATTAAGTCCAAATGCACAACACAAAAATATATAGGTTACTTAAGTTTTTCACTATCGCGCTAAGTGCGGATCACTTCACTAGTATAAAAAAAATGCTTAAGTAAGAACACAGAAGGATTTGTTTAATAAATCATGGAGTACTCATCTCTTGTAACAAAGACATTTACATCTTTAAATGCTATGCGGGTATATTTGTATTGGACTTCTAACAGAGTACCTACAAGAAGACCATGTTATGTATCCTTGGGAATGTGATGTATGCTTTGAAGGCTTAACAGTTACATTATACGACGCCTTCTGATTCAACGCTGAAAACTTCAAGGTGGTTGGATTAACAGCTATCTCAACACCGTCAAGTCCACACACTTCAACTGTGTATGTTGAATTAGCTTCTCCGACATTAGTCACAGTCCTTATATATGTTTGAGCCCCTGATTTCGAACTAATAGAAAACGAAGGGTAGTTCAACTCCGTCTCAGCTATGCTTGATGTACAATGTACTTTCTTTCTCACAATTGAACTAACTTGTGTATCTGTGTATTTTAAACCACATAAGTAGGGCACGTAATCCTCGGGGTGAATGTCATAAATGAGTCCTGGATCACTTGCTCTTGATGGATTCACGTTCCCTGATCCGATTGTAAATAGATTAGCAGTACTAAGTCTTTCGTCCTCAATTGGATCATTTTGAAGATTGATGATATCAGCAGTGGTCATGATTGCAGATTTAATTGCAGCGGGAGACCAATCAGGATGTGTGCTCTTTAACAATGCTGCTACTCCTGCAAGGTGAGGGCAAGCCATCGACGTTCCAGAAATGATGTTAAATGTCGATGTAGTAGATGTTATCATTCCCCCTACAGAGGTTGGCCATGCTGCAAGGATATTGACTCCGGGTCCACTAATGTCGGGCTTTAATATGCCTGGACTTGGCGAAAATGGTCCCCTAGAAGAGAAGGAAGCAACTGTTGGCACATGTTTGTTTCCGAGTTCTGTTCCTTTGAATGATATTCTTGCAACTGGGGATGATGTTGATTTCATATATTTTATGATCTTTAGTCCGTTAAAGTAACTAACATGTGTTGCGGGAAGGACATGAACATCTGCAATTGTTGTATAGCCACGTTTTTTTTCGGTCATGAGTATCATGGCGGCACCACCAGCATTTTTCACTGCTTCTCCTTTTTCGATTCTTGACAAGTCACCACTGGTATCACACAACACTATTTTACCCTTAACATCAAATGTAGGCAACGATTCACAATCGTTAGCATTTACGAGTGGCAACAATTTACCTGAAAAATTTGTTGGTTGAAAGGCAGATTCGCCCACATATTTTGCTCCATTGCCTAAAACTGCTACCGCTCTTATCTTTCTATCTGTTGTGGTAGCAGCAACAGTGAGAATCCACGGAGCTCCATTCTTTAAAGTACCAACAGCCGGTCCTTTATTTCCCGCGGAGCAACTTACAAAAATCCCCTTCTGAATAGCACTATATGCACCAATTGCTAGAACATCATCATAAAAAGGAATAGGCATTCCTCCAAGGGAAACGGAAAGAACATCCACACCGTCTTCAATGGCAGCATCAAGGCCAGCTAAGATACAGGCATCCTTACAAACGCCATCATCACAGACTCTGTACATGGCCAAATGAGCATGGGGTGCAATGCCAACAGCAGTGCCATTAGCATTACCAAGCAAATTGGCACTGTCGACAAAGTTTCCAGCGGCTGTGCTTGAAGTATGTGTCCCATGTCCTTCTACATCCAAAGGTGATGTAGCCGTCATCACAAAGTTCCGTGCTCCAATGAGCTTGTTGTTACAAGCTTTGGAAATGAATTCACATTTGCCTTTCCATTTGGCAGGGGGAGGAGGCATTCCGTTGTCGTTGAATGAAAGATGTTTTGGAGTTATTCCAGAATCTAGCAAACCAATAATTACACCTTTACCAGAATTTGAAACATTCCACAAGCCAACATTCTGGTGCAACCCTAGGAAACTTGGAGTATGTGTGGTATCCAATTCCAGTACCCTTTGGGGACGCGCAGACACAAATCCTGGTTTCAATTCCATTTCTTTCACTTCATCTGATGACAGCTTAGCAGCAAATCCATGAAATACATGGCGATAAGAATAAATAATGCGTGATGAAAGATCAGAATTTGCTGAAGTTGTAGGCAAAAACGACTGATGCCAGAGGTGTAAATCATTTGAATCAGATAAAAATAGATCATCAGGAAACCCAAGTTGTACTATGTAAGTATCTAGATCGCTTCGATTAGTAAGATGGTCACCAAATGTTTTTGATGAATGAAACAGGAAAACCCAAAAAAAGATTGAAATGTATTTCAGATCCATGTTTTTTAGGTGACTAACACAGTTAGCAAGATGTGTATATATAGTGCTTTTCTGATGAAGCTCAGTTAAATATGTGATGTGTAATCAGATGTTCCAGGATCAAATTACATTAATTACAACGTACCAACTTATTATCCCTTATAAATATGACCACTCTAAATTTGCTTACTTTATATGTAATTGGATTAGACCATATTTAATTGAGATTAATATCTTAAATAGTTAATTAACTATCTATCCCTGTTTTTTTCTTCTAATTACAATAATCCCTTAAAATTAACCTAATCCGAATACATTAATGAAAGCACGGATACATTAATACATTAATACGGATACATTATTAAAATAAAAATTAACTCAATCCGGATACATTAATGAAAGCGCGAATATATTAATACAAGCACATATATATTAATACGGATACATTATTAAAATAAAAATTAACTCAATCCGGATACATTAATGAAAGCGCGGATACATTAATACAAGCACGGATACATTAATATTAATACGGATACATTATTAAAATAAGAAATTTTAGTTATTTTTAAAAGATATAGGGATAAATAGAAAATAATATAAAAGGTGTGTACTTTAGTAATTTTTTTTTTTTTGGAAAGTCTCTTAATTTTGTTTTTTAACTCAAAAATCACAATTTTTTTCTTAAAAAGTCACTTAACTCAAAAATCACAATTTTTTTCTTAAAAAGTCACTTAACTTTAATTTTTAACTCGAAAGTCACTCCCATATGGTGCTGCTCATAATCCACCTTAAGTCCTTAACAGTTCCAAGAAAATTCTCCATTATCAAAACCTCAACCCCTAAACACCATTTTGTAAAACTTTTGATTTTTTTTATAATCAGACTAAAAGGGTTCTTGCCAAATAGTTCAACAAAACAAGAAGAAAGAATACTATATCAAGATTCAAGAACTAATGAAGTGTATCTTTGGTTTTTCAGAATTGGAAAGAAAAGTTAATGAGAAAAATAAGAAAGAAAGAAAACCCATTGAAATGATCTAAAATTGAAAAACAAAAGCAGAGAAATTAAACTAAACTACAAAAGAATGACCATAAATACTTGTTTTTTGGGGGAGAAAGTTATAATAAAAACTCTTTTTTAAAGGAAAATAAATGTAAAATAAAAGGGTCAATATCATATTCTTAGCGGGTCGGATCATTAAATGGTTTAAACGGATATTTTTTGATTTCTTAAAATTTTAGTTAGAAATAAAAAATTTCATGTCATCAAATTTAAATTTTAAAAATCAATTAAATAAATTAAGTGATTTTTGAGTTAAAAATCAAAGTTGAATGACTTTTTGAAAAAAAGAGTCTATGTTAAATGACTTCAGAGTAAAAAAATTAAAGTTAAATGACTTTTTTCTAGTGAATCAATTTTCTGCCAAATATGTCAGCCTTTTAATGGATGTCCCAAATATTGGATCAATGATTCAATTACTTATCTTATAAATTTACCATGGTATAATACTATGAATTTGCCTCCTTATATGTCATCGATGTGTTATGGTAAGCAAATCAATTATCTGCCAAATATCTCTATAATTAGCCTATTCAAATAAGACGTTGATTTGGAAAAAATTTACTCTAATCGTAATCTATAAATAATTAGCTGACTGGACAGATATGAATAAGAATAGTATAAAAATTATTACAAAGAAAGGAAATCTTTGGATATGAAAATGGGAGGAAAACTTTGAGTCTTTTGTATTTTTACTAATTTCCACTATAAGGATCTTTTTAGTGGCTTAACTTTAATTGTCACTAATAATTGACTCTAAAAATATAAATTAGTGGCTTAATACAATAGAATATTCTTGTTATTTCTGTCTATTGAGCAACTAATATAAACATTGGAATAATGCATTTTCCAATTAAACTCCTATTTTGCAAATTTTGAATAGGCTACAAATTTTGAATAGGCTAATATGGATATTTGGTTGAAAATTGATTTACTGTCCATAAGAAATGCATGATCAAATTAAATCACATTTAGACATGACATAAAAGGAAAAAACTTTAGAGTGTTTACACTATAAGTAACAAGTTTAAAAGGTAATGTAAATTGATCCAAATTTGGAAGATTCATAAATATTGAATCGATCTTTATCAAAAAAACATTATATAATGCACATCTTGCTCAATGTGATAATCACCAAAAAAACAAACATGGATCTCAAATTCGTTTCAATCTTTTTTTGCATTGCTATATTGCTTCATTCATCAAAAAGTACTTTTGCTGATCATGTCACTAATCAAAATGATTTAGAAACTTACATTGTGCAGCTTGAGTTGCCTGATGATTTTGTTTTTTCTGATTCAAAAGATTCATACCTCTGGCATCAATCATTTTTGCCTACAACTTCAGCAAATTCTGATCTTTCATCGCGCATTATTTATTCTTATCGCCATGTGTTTAACGGATTTGCTGCAATGTTGTCATCAGATGAAGTGAAAATGATGGAAAAGCAACCAGGATTCGTATCTGCACGTCCCCAAAGAGTGCTGCAGTTGCATACCACACACAGTCCAAGTTTCCTTGGGTTGCACCAGAATGTTGGCTTGTGGAATGCCTCCAATTATGGTAAAGGTGTGATTATTGGTTTATTAGACACTGGAATAAATCCAAAACATCCTTCATTCAACGACCACGGAATGCCTCCTCCCCCTGCTAAATGGAAAGGCAAATGTGAGTTCAATTACCAAGCTTGTAACAACAAGCTTATTGGAGCACGAAACCTTGTGAAGAGGGCTAAGTCACCTTTGGATGGAGAGGGTCATGGGACACATACTTCAAGCACAGCTGCTGGAAACTTTGTAGTCGGTGCCAATTTTGTTGGTAATGCTATTGGCACTGCTGTTGGCATTGCACCCCGTGCTCATGTGGCCATGTACAGAGTCTGTGATGAGGATGGTTGTCCGGAAGCCTTTATCTTAGCTGGTTATGATGCTGCTATTGAAGACGGGGTGGATGTGATATCCATTTCCATTGGAGGAACGGCTGTACGTCCCTATGAAGAAACCATGGCAATTGGAGCGTATAGGGCAATTGAAAGGGGGATTTTTGTAAGTTGCTCAGCTGGAAATAGCGGACCATCTAGTGCTACCATAGAGAATGGATCCCCATGGATTCTGACTGTTGGTGCTAGTTCAACAGATAGAAAGATCAGTGCGGTAGCAGTTTTGGGTAATGGAGCTGAATATGAGGGCGAATCAGCCTTTCAATCAACAAACATCTCACGAAAATTATTTCCCCTCATAGATGGCGGTTATTGTGAGGCATTGGCTGACAGTGATGTCAGGGGTAAAATAGTGCTGTGTGGAATCAATGGTAGCTTGTCTGTAATCGAAAAAGGACAAGAAGTGAAAAAAGCTGGTGGCGTTGCCATGATTCTCAGGAACGAAAAAGAGCAAGGCTATACAACATTTGTAACTGTTCATGTCCTTCCTGCAACACATGTCAGTTACATTGACGGACTAAAGATCATAAACTATACAGAATCAATGTCAACCCCCGTTGCAACAATATCATTCAAGGGAACAAGAATTGGAGATAAGCACGCGCCAGTAGTTGCTTACTTCTCTTCTAGGGGACCATATAACATAAGTCGAGGCATATTAAAGCCTGATATCATTGGCCCTGGAGTGAACATCCTTGCAGCATGGATCAAAGCCCCTGAAGGGGTGATAACATCTGCTACATCAACATTCAACATCATTTCTGGCACGTCAATGTCTTGCCCTCACCTTGCAGGAGTAGCAGCCTTGTTAAAGAGTGCACATCCCGATTGGTCTCCAGCTGCAATTAAGTCTGCAATCATGACGACTGCTGATTTAGTCAACCTTGGCAACAATCCGATTCAGGATGAAAAACTCAACCCTGCTGATTTACACACAATTGGATCAGGGCACGTTAACCCATCAAAGGCAAATGATCCTGGCCTAGTTTATGACATCCAGCCACAAGATTATGTGCCTTACTTATGTGGTTTAAACTACACTGATAAACAAGTTAGTACCATTGTGAATAAGAAGGTACATTGCACGTCGAGAATAGCTGAAGCAGAGTTGAACTATCCTTCGTTTTCAATTGATCTTGGATCATGTGCTCAAACGTACACAAGGACGGTTACTAATGTTGGTGAGGCTAATTCGACTTACACAGTTGAAGTAATTGGAGTTGAAGGCGTCGCGTTGAGTATTAAGCCTAGAATCTTGAAATTCTCAGGTTTGAACCAGAAGTTGTCCTATGAAGTAACATTTAAGCGTTTAACTTCAAAACATTCTTCACAAGGATACATAAAATGGTCTTCGACCGAGCACTCTGTTAGGAGTCCAATATCAGTTTTCAAATTGTAGTAAAGATTAGATTGGAGTATATTAGTTATGACTTTCCCATTGTTTCCTACATTTGTTTGATTATGAAGAAATATTTGTTGATTAACTTTAATTTCTCATTTTGCCTTCATACTTTTAATGGCATGTTTAAAATTAAATTACAAAAAATACTTTTAATGGTATGCTTAAAATTAAATTTCAAAAATCATTTTTTTGCGACTAGTCAAATATCACCAAATAAATTAAAATTGAAGGTGTATGTATGTGAATCTTGATAGCTCATTTGATTGGCAGCTTGAACTTTGACCTTGTTGTGAAGGTGCATTCTCTACCTAATAATCCTCTTCAACTATCCCAATTTTAGAAGAAGAAAAAAGAGCATGTACATCTTTATCTTTATTACAAGGGCATGTTTGGACATGCAATGAAATCAGATTGATTTGGATTAAAGTTATATTTAGATATGCAATTTAGATTGGAGAAACTTTAGAAGGCGTTAGGCCATTTATATTCCAGAATTTTCAAGAATTTTAAAAACTATAAAAAAAATGTTTTCAGTTTTTCACTTAAAATTACTCACATAAAGTTTTTTAAAAAACAACTTAAATTTTCAATTTAATTTTTCACTTTAAAAATAATTTTTATTTTCAAATTTTACGATAAAACATGATTTGATCAAATCATAATTCCGATATCGAAACGGGCCCACTGAGTCCACTTGAAAAGTTTACTGTTTCGTCAACTCTATCGAGTCATCGACCAGTTAAACCACCAGGTATATATATATGCCGAAGAGTACAAATCGGTTGACACCAATGTAGGGAACTTGGAACTTTTCATAGCAAAACTACTTTCATAATTTCACAATAAAATAAAAAAGCTGTTGTTCTTTTATACTATTTGTATGGATCTTTACCTTCGTATTTCTATTTTTTCACTTCCCAAATTGGCCACTAAATCGCTTGAACTTCAATTAATCTTATCTTAATTTCTTGCCGATTCATTTACCCTTTTCGTTATTTGATTGATTGGAGTTGTTTTCTTGAAGTATTTTGCATGAGATTTTGCGAAAGAATAACGAAAAAGTTATGGATAAGGAGATCGATACTCAAAATCAGAGAGTTGTAGAGACAGTAATTACAATCAGATTGGATGAAAATCTTGAAAAAGGGGATTCTGGGATTGGTGGGAATGAGGTGAAAGTGAAGGATTTGAAGCAAGAGAGTTTTTCTAGTGTGATTGATGTGAAGTATGGTATTGGGGATGGAAAATTGGGGGAGAATTTGATTGTTGATGATTTCGAAAAGATTTGTAGGATATGCCATTTGGATACATATGAAAGTGGGAAAAAACTTGTGGATTTGATTGAGATTGGTTGTGGGTGTAAAGGAGAGCTTGGATTTGTTCATTCTCATTGTGCAGAAACTTGGTTTAAGCTTAAAGGAAATAGGTAAACTTAACTCCCCATTTTTCTTGTCTTTACTTGTCATTGTTTACTTCAATTGTTATTTGATTGATGATTGTATCTGTATGCTTTAATCTTATTGTGTCCCTGAGTTGAATACACCTCGATTAATTCCACAGGATACCTGCCCCCTCCCACTAGCAACAGGTACCAAGTAACTCTATGGCTAGGACATATGGGAAGAATCACTTAGTGTTTTTGTCTCCGTTGGGATTTGAACTTGAGACCTCATGACTCTCAACCACTTCATTGACCACTAGGCTACCCCCTTAGGTGCAATACAGTTCTACCTCTTTTGCTTGCATTTAACATACTGTGTACATATGTCTTGTTTAAGCTAATCTTTATTGGAATCGGTTGCCATTAGGTTCAAAGAGTATTTGCCTTTGCCAAAATTATTGTATTGGTAGTAAGCCTTGGTGTGCAGAGTAACCGGCACTTGTGCTGGTGGGAGGTAGCAGGTACCCTATGGAATAGTCGACACCTTTAGAGTTAATCCACAAATATTCAGTTTTGCTTTCCTTCTGTTTCAGTTACTAGGTTATTTTATGTTGCATAAGAATTATGTTGATTAGTAGAGCAAAAAAAAAAACAAGGAAAACTGTTTTCTCTGGCTGTTAGAGCTGCCTGCTGTCCTGCCCTTTGGTAGCATAGCATGCTGGATGATGCATATCTGGATAATTTCTCTGGGTTCTATCACTCATTTTAAAGGGTTAGGGCAAATAGGAATTTCAAATTCCCTGTAATGGAGCACCCTTTAAACCATAAACCCATCTTCCCAAGCTATTGAAGCATAGAATATTAGAGCTTTGTACTTGACAGAATAAGAGGAAATATTAGAACTTTCCCTAGTGGATTCCCCACACCTTGAAGCTGTAGGTTTCACACACTCCACAATACTGCCATCAAAGCACGGTGAATAGATTTGAGTGCTTCAATATCCCAAAGTTTGGCTCCATTTGGCTTCCAACATCAAAAGGATATTCTTTAATCAGAATAGCAACATGATTGTTACCCTATTCCCAACTCCTTGCGCAAGGAACACCAGCTAAGATGATCTTTTTTAAAATTAGTGGCTCCTAAAATCAAGAGCTTGTTATGTCCGCTCCGGGAACTCTTGTTGCTTAGTAATCTAAATGAAGGACGTTATGTGCATAACCTGGAAAACCTCTTCAGTTTGTACAAAACTCTAGTATTGAAATTCTTGAAAGTGATTGAGTTGCTTGGTAAGGATAACTTAGCATAAACAGTAATAATTAAAACATGGAATTCAGGAATTTATAGTGTTGTGCTGCTTGTTAAAGTTGAATTTCCAAATCAAACGCCATTTCATTCCCGTATTATCGTGCAGATTGTGTGAAATTTGTCGGGAGATTGCAAAAAACGTGACAGGTGTCAGCGACAACAGATTCATTGAAGAGTGGAATGATGCGAGATATATTGCAGGTGGTACTGGTATAGCAGGACGAGATAGAGGATACTGTCGTGGACAGCCATTTTGTAACTTGTTGATAGCATGCCTGATAATAGTTTTTCTGCTACCATGGTTTTGCCGTATAAATTCGTTATGATGCGGTAAATAGAGTTAATAGTTTCTTGCCTCAAATCTTATTCTGCGTCTTGCAGATAACAAGGTTTTGAGTGTTTTCAGTACAACAAACCAGCTTAACTTATACCATTGCTGTGTCTTTTCACATTATCTGAGCCAAATTCTTGGTCGATTTTAGATAAGTGGGATTATATACTTCATGTTTTCTTTTGAATCTCTATCATTTTTTTTATTTGGCTAGATAATATTGTATAAGATGGCAATCACTTTCGCACCTTCAGATACTGGAGTGGCATGATTCTTACATCATCCATGAAACCTTCCTTTAATTTTATAATTCTTGAGACATGATTTACATAATATGGCATGATATGTGTTACATTTTATTTTTCTTTCTTATTTGATACTCCTATGTGACATCTGATGTCTGCTTTCTCTGTTATAAAATAAGTGGTAATGGATTGAGTAGGGTCTAGCTAACTAAAATGTAATTGACCAGCCTGTGCATATGAATAATTAAAGCAACAGGATATATCATTGTAGTACTAGTGCAGCCAATATACAATGTTAAAGTTGATCTACTAAAGACATTGCCCGGTAGAGTTAGAATTCTTGCAAATTGTCCATAAGTGTTGGGGCTAAATAAATCTACAATAACATATTTGGTCTAATCTCACAAGTGAAGTTTGGGGAGGAGTAGAGTCTTTGCAGACCTTAACCTTACCTTGGGAGCTAGAAAGATTGTTTCCGATCATTTACGTGAAATAACTGTAGATAAAATAGAATAACTTAGTACTTATAAACAAATCCGTTGTAGTCTAGTTGGTTAGGATACTCGGCTCTCACCCGAGAGACCCGGGTTCAAGTCCCGGCAACGAAAAACTTTTTTTTCTAAAACCGAAAACAGATACCATGGATAATTGTCATCTTCACCAACCGAAAACAGATACCATGTATAATTGTCATCTTCGCCATCTTGTTATTGCAAGCCATTTATCATTTCTTTTTTTTCTAAAACCATAAACAGATACCATGTATAATTGTCATCTTCACCATCTTGTTATTGCAATCCATTTACCTTTTCTTTTTTTTCTAAAACCAAAAACAGATACCATGTATAATTGTGAATGCTTCTTTTTCAAAGTCGAGCCATTTCCCAAATGGTAAAGGTGAATGCTTCTTTTTCAAAGTCCACGCTAAGCTGATGCATGGCAAGTGAGTATCTTCCAAAACCAGGCTAAAAGATCACATATATATATAAAAAAACAACTAGCATATTGGAGGAATAATAACCCCTCTTTCAACCATTGAAGCAACCAAATTGTTAGGGGAGGAAGAAGAGGAGAAGGTAAGCAACTTGAGAAAGAGATCATAAATGCAATTAGACTTTAAAGACAACATATGTTGCAAACCAACAAACAAATGAATGTGTTAAAACTCCCACAGTACTCTGCCCTTTCATCTTGTTTCTCCATGAAAGAAAGCAGATATAAAAAGAGAGACAAGTCCTGCAGTTAACTGTCGAGTATGTAAAGCATTGGATTGATTACTTGATCATCTTTGCATTGTCTCCACAACCGATGAGCAATTCCACTAGTTCACTTTTCTTTAGTTTTGAGTAACCCTTAAGTCCTCTAGATTTTGCCAGTTCTTTAAGCTGAGGAAGTTTCATTTCTTCAATTTTGACTGCTTCACTTTCAACATGATTATCCAGTGATGTCTTCGTCTTGAGCTCAACTTTTTCTTTGGAGTTAAATGGAGATTGTATAGGGGATCTTTTCACAAAGCTTGACCGGAGGCGTGTTGATCTTGGATCTACTGTTGGTGAATATTCTGTTTCTGGTTCCTTTTGATCTTTTTGATGAGTCGAACCCTTGTCATCCTTTGTACCTTCAAAAGGAGAAGAGAATTATCCAACTGAGGTATCATCATTTGCATTGGGATAGAATTTTGGGAAAAGGTGGGACAATTGGATACAGGCTTGGGTAAAACTGAAAGAAATTCACTACCTTTTGGTTCTGTCTCTGAATGACGAAGGATTTCCAAGACCGAATCAATAGCGGGCTTCTCTTCGGAAGACTTGATACTTCTTTTCTTGGAACTTGTAGAATCACCTTTTGAAATTGAAGATTGTATTCTCTTGAAAAGAGAAATGATCTCTTCCTGGTTTAATGAGTTTGACGATTTACTGTCAGGGGATGGCTGTATATTGAGCTCATTTCCTTTGGATGTTTTCCCTGGCGTAGCATCTTTTGAAGACCTCCGTCGCCTGATCCCATCAGCTCTTATTATGGAGAGAGTTGAACAATGACAATCCCTACGATTTGTACTCACGGAAAGCCCATATGCAATCTCTGCCAAATTGAACAAGCTGCATCAAAAATCAATACCTCAGTTTAAATTTGCAGAATTCATGCCATCTAATAAGATGTGTACCCATCTTGATGTCTGGATGAAATATGAGGCTTACCGGTGACGCTGTGTGTTATCATTTCTAGTAGACTGAAATAAAAAGTATCTAAGCATACATAATCACAAGATCCATATACAACTGTATGTCCAATTAACAAACATTATCTCCACGAAAGGAGATCACCAGTGGTTCAAATATGTCTATGCCAATGCTGGATGTCAATTTCGAACCATTGGAGCCAGGCTACAAAGTTACTTCTATTCCTTAGTCCTGATGTGCATGTCTAGCCGTTGAGGTATCTTAGTCTCATTGTGTGAATATCATCTCAAGGATGTCCCTCGTGTTAAAATCCCCCCCTCCCTCTTCCTCCAACACACAACAACAAAGAATGACAAATTAAAAATAAAGAAGTCATGTATGTTTCCCAAGCACTCCTTCCAACAACTGACAAGTCATGGTGATTATAAAACATGCCAAGTTCCTCTACAGATAACAGAAAAACATCCATAAAGTTAAATCGAAAAGCAGATCTAGCTTCGAGCCTACGATAGGCATAGTGAGTCTCTTCTTCTCATTTACTTTACCCCTCTTGATTAAAATCAACAACACTCAAATTCCACATTTTAGATCCATCAATTGCATGGACTATTCGTGTGTTAAGTTCAGGGTCAGCTCGCATGTACCTTTTGGCCCCTTGCTCTGGCTCCTACTATGAGGCAAAGGTCTACAGAGAGCTAAACATACATCCACTAATTAATTGCTAACATTCTAACCTAGATCAATGTTCACATCACAGGTAAGTTCAAGTAAATTGGGTGAACAATTCTTGCTTGCAATTCCAATAGGATAGAAATAATAATAAAACCCAAGATTTTCACAGTAACTTACCAATTTTAATTTCAAGAATTCATAAGAGCACAACTTAATTAACTCATTTCATGTAAGATTTTCAAAAATTAAAAACAAAAGTACCTTTTGGTATTCGGATCCCCAAGTTGGATTTACATAAAGCAGAGAAGGAAGGCAATTGAGATATGGAATTTGAAGAGAAAATTGCAGTTGCTGTTGCACCCATATTTTCTTGAAAATCTAAACTTTTTTCGATTCTTAATGAAATGATTACATATACCGTAGACTCTTTATTTTTAGTGATATATATAGTCATTTAAAAAAGAGTAGACGTGTATGCAGGCTGACCACAAAAACCATGTACACATTTTTGTGTCTCATCGTCCACGTGCTTACATGCAAGTAGAATATGGTTTTGGATGAGAAAAGGATTGATTTTATTTTTGTTTGTTTCTTCACCAATGAGGGGCATGTTCCCTTTTTACTCAAGATTGGAATAAGTAAACAAAATACCAACAAACACATGAACATAGTAAATCTGACATATTTGATCTTTTCATTATTAATTATATGCTAACAGAGAACTCATGATTACATCTTAATTATAGCTCATATCATCAAGTACAAAATATCACTAGAAGGAACAAATCTTATAAGATTGACTAGACTATATAGTAAATAAAATACTCTCGCAGAATATTAACTTCAAACGTATACACAAGCTTGTTCATACTTTTGTTTGTGAATCAAATTCAACAAATATTAAATCATGAACATATGCATACTTTCAAAAGTGTAACTTATTCATTATTAACTGATCATGCTTTCAAAAATCAAATTTCTAACTGGACAAAGAATCTGTCACAGTTTACACTCATCATCATTCACAGAGTTTGGACAATAGAACCAAGATAATAATCAAAACCACAATGGATGAAAGTCCAATAGCCACACCTAAAACAACGTTGCTTGGTCCTTTTTCATGTTTAGGTGGTGGACTTTTTGGACTTTCATCGTTGGCATAATCATCGGTATCATCACTGAAATCTTCCTTAAGAGGCGGCGGAGACAATGGTAATCCATGTTTATCACAAGGTGCAATGCCAAGTTTCAATTTTGAAGACAATGTGGAATGATTGTAGCAAAGATTTGAATTTTCTCCTACTTTGAACACCATCAGTTTCTTGATGAAAGAATCATTGAATGGCAAAACCCCTTCGAAATTGTTTCGTTCAAGATTCAAGTATTTCAATCCCTTCATATCTGATATGAACTTTGGAACAGTTCCATTCAGTTGATTTGATCCAAGATCAAGATGGACTAATCCAGGAATTGCAGCAATCGATTTCGGAATACTTCCAGACAGAGCATTTGAAGCTAATGACACTTTTTTTAAAGAAAGTAAGTTACCAAATGAGTCTGGTATAGTCTCATTGAGTGAATTTGAAGAAAGATTCAAATGCACAAGATTTTCAAGTTCAGTTAAAGAACTTGGTATTTTCCCTTTCAGTTGATTCCTAGATAAATCAACATAAATAAGATTCATATTCCATTTTGTAGGAACAACCCCTGTGAGATTTGCATGAGAAATTGTGACACTCTGCAAGTTCTTGATATTGTTCAAGATTATAGAAGGGCCACTAGCAGAAACAGGAACATGTGACACCGTTAAACTTGTCACACTGCGCAATTGAATTAGCCAAAGGCTAGTGAGTTTGTTGAGGGAGTTGATGCAAGTGAAGGATTGGAGATTGGAGGTAAGTTCAGGGGGGAAATGAATAGGAGAAACAGGGCAGTTGATGAATTGTAAGTCTTGGAGAGTGGAGAGAGTTTTGAGGGATGTTTGGGATAATGTAACATCATTTGAACAGTTTATGAGTTTGAGGGAGATGAGATGGTGGAAGGGAGTTGAAGAGTCACAAATGGTGGAATTGTTAAGGGGAGAACAGGGCTCTTTTCCTGTTGGGACATTTAGTGATCTGAGAGCTTTGAGTTGGTTTGGGTCAAGATTAGTGGATTGAGATGATGAGTTTGTGGAGAGGAGAAAGAGGAGAAGGGTGAAGGAGAGGAAGAAAGAAGAGGGAATTGGAGCCATAGTTGTAGAAGAAGAAGAAGAAGAAGAAGAATGGATATTATTATATTAAAATAAGGCTTAATCAGAATCCAAACTTTTTCTGCTGGACTCAGGTGCACTCCAACTTTTTTTTTTTTAATATGCTTTTCTCCTCCAACCATTCTTGGCCCTTTACATAAACATTTTTCATGATTATTCTTTGCTTGAAATACTAGTTTTTTTTATTACTATGTGATTCTATCCTTTGGATTAAAGTATTGTGGTCTACACAATTTGGAAATTCCTGGTTTCGTGACAAAACACGTTTTACCTTTCACTAACATGAATCAATAAAGTAATACAAAGAATTTCTTATCTAGGTTAAATTATTAGTCTCAGGTTCAAACTTCGAGAATAAAGTCGTTCTTGATAGTTTCACATGGAACTTTTCAATACAAATTCGTATTAATCGGACTTTAAAGAGGGTATCGAGAATCGCATGAGAAGAAAAAAAAGAAGAGTACTAGTATTATAGTAGTATATGGTTAACTATGACAGAAATTGAGAATATTGTGGTTTTTCCAAAATTTTAGTTTGCCCCCCTTTGAAAGACTTCCTCTAATTGGACCTTTTACAAAGGTGGCTTATTAACAAAGGGCTGAATAATTAAGGTTGTCTTTCAGACCATATAAAATACGTTACTTACTTTCATTTCAAGGACTTTGCTCTTAAACTTGATTTTTGACATCGTGTATTAGCGGTTAATTAGTCAAAATTTTAATCAAATTGACTGCTTGCTTAAAGTTTTAATAGCACAATTTGAGTCTAAAGTGTGTTTTACCAGACCTGTTTGAACTATGAGAAAACTCTCTCTATTTTGATTTGTAGAAAACTCGTGTGCTTGGAAGCCCTTGATGATTAAATAAATCAAGATTTTACCATGACTGCAATTTTGGAGAGAGACGAAAGCCTATGGAGTCGCTTCTGTAACTGGATAACTAGCACTGAAAACCGTAGACTAGAAAAGAATTCCATTAATCTTAAGTAGCATAATACTTTTCATTTTCAGTTCAACTTTACCTTTGTAATTTCAAAAGTTTCAATTCAAAGTTCAACAAATCTTCTTTACTCCCTCTACTGGAAAAACTGATATACAAGCTGCTCAAACTGTGCAAGAATTGAAGAGTTTTCACCTCCACATTACATGAAATATAAGCCCACATTATCAAGCATGTGGTATGGTTTAAGAAAGCTTGTTCCAAGCTCAACAATCTATGTCGATGCAGTTTTGAACCATGGCTGAAGGGTCATCTTTGCTGACAAATGGATTAATCTTGACCCAAACTAGTGAGAAAACGGAAGCCAACAGCACAGACCATAGCACAACAATAGTTGGAGTTCGATTTTGGCGTCCCATTAGACCTTTGAGGAATGGATAAAGATGAAGGATCACCCAAAATGAGAAGAAAACTTTACCAAATAAAGGACCCCATGCTTCATATCCTTTGTTAAGTGCATCAGAGAAACCAGCAACAACACCAACTAAGTTGACAATGAGAATTGTTGTTGGAGGGATCAAGACTGTTGTCCATTTGAATAGGTAGAGATCGCCAAACTCTCCATCGTCTGCTGCTTTGGCTGTCACTGTGAAGTTTGTGTCTATACCAGCAAGCATTTTGAGGAATCCTTGGAAAACTGCAAAGAGATGTGCAGAGACACCACCAATCACCCAGAACTGCTCGTTACGCCACCAGTCCTCTATGCCTATACCACTCCATCGTAGCTCGAGCACACTTGTTACAATGATGGAAAGGAAAAGACCAAGGAAGAGTATACTTGCAATGTTCGATAGCTGCATAGAACGCACAAGAATTTGATTCAGCAATTATAGAAACTAAAGAAAGAGCAGCCTTAATACCAGCTCCTAATGTGCACTCATTTTCAAAATCTCAAATCTTTCAACAATTTAGAAAGTTGCAAACAAGTCAGAGAAGTAGAAGCATTTACCGTAGGGATGATGAACTTTCCTGTAAGAAGGCAAACAGCAGGAAGAATACAGTATGCAATGAGGGGAAGAGAAGTGAAAGGATAAACAATGGTGTTGGTGTAGGCAAGTCTTTGTAGCCATTTGAGACGGCCCCCTCCAAATCCATACCACAAAGGACAATGCCTACTCAAGAAAATCTCAACAGATCCAAGAGCCCATCGAAGAACTTGGTGCAACCTGTCTGACAAGTTGATAGGAGCTGAACCCTTGAAAGCAGGCCTCAATGGCATACAGTATATTGATCTCCATCCCCTGCACTGCATCTTGAAGCCGGTCAAGATATCCTCTGTCACTGAACCATAAATCCAACCAATCTGAAAAGGACATACAAAGAGAAAAGAGTTATAGCCCCCTCTATCCATAAGTGAAACCAAAAGAAGTCTTGAAAAGAGAGATTCAAGTTTTACTTCTTTTCCCCATGCTGTCTTCTCTTCATAACCACAGCCAATAACATGAATTGCTTCCCTGATCAGTGTCGATGGATTGGCAGAATCAGGTACTCCTCCATTCTCCATCAATGTAGACTCTATAAACACGGATGACATGCCAAAAGTTTTCTCAAAACTCATTTGAGAGATAAGCAAGGACCTCTCGTGATCGTCATAATCTGAAGACACCAAAATGATACCTTCAAGGTTAAAGTTCCAAAGATAATGGAGGCCAATTTCTCACTAGTTCCAAAGATACTAGAAAACTCACTTTCAATTTCTCTTAGGTTGAAGATTGCGGAATTTAGATCTTCTCTTTTTGCGTCACGATAAACCTCAGCAAGATCCTTCTCTTTGGCTGGTTTCTTGCGGCGACAGCAGCAAGAGCAAGATGAAGAAGACTTATGTATTGTAGGCAGATTAGAAGGGCTATAACCATAAAGTGCTTGCCTATTGAAAACAGTTCCTGTACCGACATATACAGGTCCTTGGATGCCATCCAAACCTTTCATGTTAACCTGAAATCATGATAAAATCCATCTCAATCTATTTTCCAGCATCAAGAGATTCAATTTTACTAAACAACTGATATTAAGTGTATGATGTTGAATGAAGCAAGATTATTCTTTAATTTTCAAATATATGAAGAAAATCACTTGAGAGGCTCAAAGTAATATAATATTATGATGTTAATTTTAGTTGTTCACAATACTTACATCAAAGAAGACTATGTTTCTGTTGGCATATCTGTCACTTTTATCAATCCCATCAAATCTCTGAGGGAACTGCACATAACAGACGTCTCTGCCGACTTGTGGATCCATTAGGAAACACATAGCCTCGCGAATGGCTTTGCTGTTATTGACGTAGTGATCACAATCAAGATTGAGAATGTAGGGTGCATTTGTGAGAACTGCAGACACCCGTATCTGAAATAAAACAGTAAGTTTGTAAAAGGAATCCAATAAAAATAGTCTTAGATCAATGCTAATAAATTGCATCTGAACACACCAGAGCATTTTCAGCACCAGCCTTTTTGTGGTGTTGATAACCAGGTCTTTTCTCTCTTGAGACATAAACGAGTCGTGCAAGTTCATTTCCTTCAATGTCATGGACACCACTATGTCCCAAGAAAACCTGTGAAGAAGAAATATTATGGTGCTTATTTGAACTCCAAAATGCTTCTGTTGAGTAGTCAAGCTTCACAAATACTTGAACTTCAAGAAGCAAAATGATCTGAAAGCAGCGAGTACAAAGATTGTTGCGAAATCAATGACCACTTACCTGAATCATTCCAGGGTGATCACGTGGGTTGTTTCCTGGCCAAGGAGTTCCATCTGCCATGGTCCAGCCATCCTCCGGTGTTTTCTGAGCCTTGGCAACTAAAGCATTTACCCTTACTTTATACTCTTCATATTCTCTCTGCAATACCAAATAAAAGATTAATCATCTAAACAATGCAGCCCAATTCTTGAAGCGGATGTTTATTTCATACAAAATCCTACTCTTACCTTCATTGCTCTGCGCTCCTTGACAAAAGAAGGCTGCACTTTATCTTTCAAATAATCAAACTTTTGCGTAAAGTAGAACTCAGGTGCACGCGGTTCAATTGAAAATTTCTTGCAGAATGGTACCCATTTCCTTGCAAATTCAGAAGTCTCGGCTAGTGACTCAAATGTAAGCATTGAGCCACCATCATCGGATACATAGCAGGATACTTTCTCGACAGGATAGTCAACTGCAAGGATTGAGAGAACAGTGTTGGCAGTAATCAAAGGAGGTTCTTTCATGGGATCCACCGTACTGACAAAGAAATCAACAGGTGCAAGCTGACAAGGCTCTCCCTCCCTTTCATACCTAGAAACGTTCAAACAAAGTTAACTTCAAGTGAAAAAATGCAAAGAAGTTTGGATATGTTCTATTAGCAGTGCTATGGAACTGAAAGAGGCAAGATTACAATTTTCATCAAGATATTTATATAGAAGATTTCTAACCTTGCAGAAAGCCTGTCAAGATATGTCTCTCGGTTGATAGGGGACCATTTAGGGAACTGATCCAACACCCAAGAGAAAGCGAACCAGATCTCACAGATAACAGAAATAAGCCACAGGGGATAGGCACTTTCAACTGGATGTGTTACTCTATAGTGGAAGAAAAGGCAGAGAACTATCAATCGAACAATAATCACGATCCTGTATGGAGTGATTTGAGACTTTGGCACTGGAATGATTCTTGAAAGTGGCTCTGCAGCATCTGCTAACCTGCACAAGTTATATTACAATCAATTAATACATGGATGATGAAGATAGAGCAAGTTCAAGATTCAAAATCACTGAAGGTGGATCAAATATCAGTCTTTTACAACTAGAAAATTCCCTGTTTTGTTGATAGTTATTTAGACATCTAGACAAAAGAGAGAGAACTATGAAATCAGACAAAAAACTGCAATACTATTTATAACATGTTTACTTCCCAATTTCACGAAATTTATCGTCTAGTTAAGTTGCTTTTTCAAAGTCCTACTTACTGTGGCTTTTCTTCCATCTGCTGCTCAGGTGGAACTTCAGCAGCTTCTTGTACAACAGCTTTACTTTGGTTCTTCTTTTTCTTGTTTTTCTTTTCCTTCCAACTTTCCACTCTATTCTTCCATATTGGATTTCCGGTATCATCATGATATTCTTCATGAGGAAATAACAAATAAGTTAATATAATGTTCTTTATTGAACTAGACTAGAAAAGAGTTCTTATGAATGCTGTGCAGCAAAGCTTCCATCTACTTACCGCTGTCCACAGTTGAAACAGTACTCACAGTTCTAGCATGAACTCCAACATCCTACATTGGAAACAATAATTCGTCACCAACTAAAATTCAATTTGTAGACTAAAGATGTGAAGTTCCACCAGACATTACTTAGTACCTGAGCAGTATCAGGATGAGTAGCCACTGTAGCATGGTTAGTAGATTCTTGCTCATTTTCTGCATAATAATAAACATAGTACTATGTTAGACTTCCTTGGTACTTTATTTTTTTACAAGTAGTTACATGGGATCAGAAATAAAGCCAAATATCAAGATTTAGTCATAAGAGAGAACAAAATTTACTTACCATCATATGGAGTTGCACAGCGTAGACAGGTGTTGCGCCCTTCTTTGATCTCATAATCCAAGCAAGTCTTACAAACAGGATAGTTACACTCATGACAAGCCACAAAGACTTCACCATTAGTATCAGTTAACCCCACTTGTTCGCCGCAGATGTTGCATATTGGAACCCCTGACTCCATCATTTTTTTCCACTCACAAAAACAGTACTAGTCACTAGTACTCTTGGCCACAGCTAGCACACAAATGATGGTTTTCTCCTGTGTCAGTTGCAAGAATATAAAGAAGGAATGCTTTCACTGACTTGAAAAGAGCTAAGGAATGAGAAATATTATTGTAATGGTGAAGGAAAGTTTGGAGGGTGGTTACAAGGCCTTGTAGGTTGAGAAGTTGGTATCAAAGGTACATTTTTTCAGAGAAGAAAGCAATGTGTTGGCAGATTTTTTTAAAAAAATTGCTGGAGTTTGAAGGAATGAGTATGGTTGGAGTTTATACATCTTAACCAACTTATTGTACCAAACTTTTAAGTCAGGCTGCAACTTCAAGGCTGAGCCACCCTCCACACCTCATTTGACAGATTTAGTCAAGCCACATGCCTTCTTTTCTTCTTTTTTTTTTCTTTGGGTTCAAGTTATATATATTACTAGTGTAAAAGATCTTTTATACACTTAACTTATAATATGTTAGTTATCATTTTTATTAGACTAGCAAATAATACTTATCATAGAAACTTGTCTGTAATAAGTGTATAAAAAAATTATAACACCAATGCATACAACTCAAGGAAAATTCTCTCTTAAGATCTATAGATTTACTGTCAAAATCAAGGAGGAATAAAAGCTTCTAACATGAAATGATGTGATTCAGACCTAATATCCTTTTTTTTTACCTCCCCTCTGTTTTCTTCTCTCTAAGTTAAAATATTTCTATGTAAATATTTGGTCTGAATCACATATTATTTCAATCCATTCTACCTGGAATAGTTACTAAGCTCAATCTATTCATGTTTTTATGCTCTAATTAAAGATTACATATTTTTATATCTCAACGAATAAGATTATTCTCTTCACCAAATATACGTGAATACAATCACAATAAAAACATGATCACTGGTTCGACTGTCCTAAATCATCCTGTTCAAATTAACAAGATTAAAAAGTCTAACATCAAAATATGAAAACTCGCGATAATCAGACGTGGAATTCATGTTACCTTTACATATATATGATGATGTAAAATAAATGTTATACATACCATCAAGTTCAATATCAATGTATTGTACACATCAATGACCTAATGTACCAAGAAAAGTGTTTGAAAGAGGGCCACAATTAGGTATGCAAGTCTGCAACAAATAGGTAGACCTCACAATTGCACGCACACTCAAGCACACATGCAATAGACATCTTCATTCAGAGAGTTTTTCTATTATTGTATTGCTGTTTAAAAATTAAGAGAATAATATACAAACAATATCGCGTTGAAGCAACTATCTAATTAAGTAATGTCAGTTCTAAAAATCAACGTCTCAGAATCCATATCCCAATCCCTACCACACAAAAAAGGAGAGAAGCTAAGATTCTTGATTCCCAGACATCTTTTTGCAATTACATTGGAAATAAAACATTTAATCCTTCAGGGACACAAGCATATGCCAATGCCAATGCCATTGCTGTAGACCTAGCTATTCAGGTCACAACCTTGCAGGATAAAACCTTTGTTTGGCAAAACCATGCACGTTCCAGTTTAGCGTACGAGAGAAAAGAGCCAAAACTGGCATATTGGGACTTGGGAGCATAACTTTCTGCGAGGGCCACATCATGTACAAGTAGCAATATCTCAGCTCAATCTGTGCTGTTTCACCCGATGTTGTAGACCTTCACTACCTTGGATGTATCACAGACAATTAAGTTCTCTGAATCAGTAGGAGTTGTGCAAAGCCAGTTCACCTAATTGATTAAAGAGCCAATCGTGAGACAAATATACGAAAAAATTGAGGCATAAAGTTGGGGACAGAGAGGGCATAAAAGGCAATGAAGTGGAACTCACTTTTCTGCTCAAATTTAAGCTAGAACGAAGGAAATCGGTGCCACTGCTTGTCTCACCAGCCATGAAAAACTTAGACCAATCCCATACTTTTACTTGTTTGTCATTTCCACCTGAAATTATGAACTTCCCTTTGTCTCCAAATGTGGAAAAAGTCCTAATAGAATTTCAGCAGATTAGTGCAGGCTGGTGCGGTAGATTTGAGCATGCTACGCTATAAAGAAAACTTACACACAGGATACAGCAGCAGTGTGTCCTCCCAAAGAGTGATCAAGGTGCAGGTCTCCTCCATTTTGATTCTCAATTTCAGGATCAGCAGAAGAACCGCCAACTTTAGGGGCTGACTTAGAACCTTTCTTGGGTTTAGCTGAACTCTTGGACTTGACAGTATTGAGCTCTGACTCAACGTTTATTACAGAAACAACTCCATCACCCCTAGCCACAGCACAAATCTTCCCAAATTTATCCACCACATCAACTTCAGGAAGAGCCAGAGCATGAACAAAGGCAGGGTTCAAACATTGTCCCGTATTACCTTTATTTCCTGCGTCAAGTGTGCCTACAGCAAACAAAGAGAACTTCAACAGCCAATGTAATAAGCTAGATATATCAACATGGAATATTCTAGTACATTAGCTGGGGTATGAGTATTGGAGGCACGTATGTGTCTGACACTACATTCAGCCATTCTAGGTTTTGTATGCACTGTGAAGAATCCGCTGGAAATGCCCATGTCTGTCCAAGATGGGTGAACTTATGTAAAATGATGAGCAGGGTACCATAGATGCCGCAGAAAGGCTGAGTTTGATTCTTTTGGGAAATGGCAACGAGAGAACCAAAATTAGATGTCACTGACAGGAGCAGTAATCATTTTTTAGGTCTCACGTGAACTTGACTGAGCAGTAGGTGTTTTGAGCATTAAAGTAGTCAGATCCCACTAGAGTAGTCCTGAATTTCTTCTGGACAATCTTGCTTAGGCAGACAACTTGAAATGTAGAAAATCACTCTTACAAAAAATTATGACACACCCATGCTAAGAGCTCTAGAATAATATGTAAAATGGGAGGAAGATACTTTATTCAATCAGTAAAAATGGGAGGAAGATAATCGACTATCTACTCCAAATTCCCCTTTCTCACCAACAAACTGAAATGGCAGTGATGTTTTTGAGCAACGGAGGATACTTTAAGATAAAATTCTAAATGTGGACCTCCAACAATTGACCAATGACCAGTTATCTGATTAATTATAACTCATTGAGCATTTCTTCTGTCACATGGCCAATACCATAGAAAATGGAAAATAGAAAGCAAAGTTACACAGTATTTACACACTTGACTCATACTCCCGAAACTTATCTCTCTGAGAATCCATGTTTGCTTATAACCATATAATTTTATCTATTTAGACTTACAGGGAAGATATTAATACTGTCTTACACATATTCGACCATTACATATCCTATTTAAACTACTATATGAAATATTCAATAAATGTTCTTAATTAACCAACTACTATAACGGAATGGGAGGATTGGGAATTTTTGGTTCTTTTACTTTACATTGTAAGAAGGATATGCCACTAGCCTATTTACTTAGTATAATAACAAAAATGTTTTCCACAAAGCTATAAGATATCAGTCTATGTTTTCTAGTTAATTCCTTGTGATCAAAATATAGGGAGATAACTACCAGATATTCTAAAAATTAGTGATTTCGCTCCTTTTCCAGCTAGTGAAGTAAGGCATGCCTAAAACTCAGTGGGTATGTAGCTAGTGTAGTAAGGCACACCTACAATTCAGATATGCAGTTCTGTTGTAATAAGGCATGACTTAAAATTGAAGGTACATATTACCAGAGGAATAAATACTAGAAATTGCAGATTTAGAAAAGAGTGCATACTAGAAGGCTTAACATACCAAAGTCCCAAATCTTCTGCGGCCATCCCTTGGAGAAGTCCCATAGCACAAATTTTGAATCAAGACCCCCAGTAATGACTAAAAATGACACCAAAAAAACACAAGATACTGTAATCATCAGCTTATAAAAAACATTCCTGGAAATTTTAGCTACGAGGCTAACTTAGCAAGAGCTTTAGCAGACTGACAATATATAGTTTGGCATAGCAATTGACAGTAAACACTGCTCTCCAAACATCATCAGAAATTAAATAATATGTAGCAGGCTGTCACAACTTGCACGTTTTATGAAAACCTTATGCACCACAACTTGCATGTTTTATGAAACCTTATGTGGCCATCCCATATAGATTAAACTGGTGATTGGTTGCACGAGGAACCCTACATCAAGATTCTCTCGTAAAAACTAAAGGGCCAAGGGATGTCATATACTTTGTGTCTGCATCTCTCTTTGAAGTCTCGCTCTCTCTGTCTCTCTCACACGCAAACAGAAAGAGAGAGAGAAACAGAGAGACAGCAACTGTAAAAAAAGTCCTAATTGACTTCAGTGATCAAAACACATAACTTGATTGCAGTTCACAATTACTTGTATATCATTGTAAACATGGTATCATTCTTTACAAGATTATGACTAATTTGTCAAATGCTAGCCAATGCAAACCTTCTGAAACCTACCAGCTTAAATTCACAAAGAGTACTAGAAGAACAACTTAGAGGAAGAGTTAGTTTCTCCAAGAAATCTGCAGTCTATGCATTAGTGGACATCATATACCTCTAAATAATTTTGCATAAAAACATTATCATACTTCTTATGGTGCCAAAATTTCCATGGTACATGCATTTATGTAGGCCATTCACTTCAACATGTATGTGGGTCATATGTAAGGGGGAAGGTCAATGTCACAGAGGGGGATGTAGGAATTCCGAAAATTTTAGTTCAAAAAGTACCTTCCCAAGGTCTCCAAGGGATGAATTGAACACTGCTACATATCTGATAGGATAATGAAGGTCACAGATGATGATAGGTTTGGAATAAAAAGATAGTGCCCTATGTGAAGTTGGGGGAAGAAAAAATGGAATTAACCTTCACAGCCAAAATACAAGTAGGACTTAACATGCCAAAAAGATAATACAAGAAAGGCAAAACAACAAATAAATAGAATGTAGAACAGTAAATTTTAATTAAAATGAATGACATAAAAAAATCACCATGTTTCTGGGGAAAAGTACAAACTTATTATAGTGATTATATAAAAAAAGGATACACTTGTGTGGCCATCTCTCAATGTTTTGTACATGCGATTTTGGCGGATGTCAATGATCTGCAACACAAGTAGCAGATAGATGTCCAACATACTATGGAAACAGCGAAACAGTTTTTATCTTTTAAAAGTTTCACAATTCATCGGTTTTATCTCTTATGGGAACAGCAAAACAGATGTCCAACATACTTACAGAAACAGAGGAACTGTCCTACCTTGACATCACCACTATCATCTGCTGCAGCGAGGAATGATGACTTTGAGCTGCAAGCGATCTACAAAACAGAAAGGTTAAGCAGGCAGAAACAGAATAGGCATTGTTTGAAACTATAGCTCACTTAATTGAGGTACCTAAAATATACCTTGTTAGATAGGAGAAATCATAAGATATTAAAAGTTGAAGGGAAGATATGTAAACATCAAATAATTGAATGGACAAAGCCTAATACTTATCCGAATGAACAAATACAAAGTCAACCCTAAATTTCTGTTTTAAGCCTGCACAAGGTGGATCTGTTGGACATGGCATTTAGACTAGGACCTAAAAATAGTGCACAATTGCCTAAAAGAAACAAGGGAGGTTTCTCGAACAAAGCCCTAAATTTTATCAGAACTCTTCAGATTCATCAATATGGACATGTGGTACAGTTTATTGCAAGAGAAATCCACCTATTAGCGTGGTGGTTGAAGCAAAGGCATTTTACAGAATGAGATCGATAGATAAGAAGTTTAACTTTTCCCTGGTTTCTGCACCTAGTCCTAAAATTACATCGACATGTACCACTATTTGGGTTTGCAAAGCAAAGTGATCCATAAAGTTTTACATGTTGAACAGGCAGCCATCAGGAAACCTCCTAAATTGATTCTGGCTGAACTCCTTGAGCTAATGCTTAAAAAAAACATATAAATGTATAGTTAAGAGATAAGAATAGTAAATAACTGATACATTTAGCTGAAGTGCTTGGAATCAAAGTCCCAAATACTCACAAGTGCTTGAATGAGAGGCTAGAGATTACTCCCTTTGTCCCAATTTATGTGGCACTTTTCCTTTTTCGGATCAAACTATGTAAGCTTTGACTGACATTTTAATATGTATTTTTCATCATATTGTCATGAGAAATTACAACTTATAGTACTTTTCGTATAGTTTTTGAGTATCTGAATTTTAATTTTAGAACATTAAGTTGATCTAATCCAATTTAGTTTCAAAGATTAGTGAAATTAACTCTAGGGAAGCGAAAGGTGCCACATAAATTGGGATAGAGATAATAATAAAGAAGATGCTGAAGATAGCAAGATATAGAATTGCCAACTGAACTAATGATTGGGCATACTCCTGATAACATGAATAGTGGAAAATAACAGAACGAGCACAAGGGCAGACTTTTGCAAAGAGGAGAACAATGTAAAATTTATAGTGCAAAAATCCATTCTCAAATGGTATGGACAGTGAGAGAAAGGAGAAAACATAAGCTTAAAAAAAGAAAACGAACAGCAATCATACCTGATTTATCTCATCCTTGTTGTAATTGTAACTGTGCAACAGTTTTGATGCAGTAACCTTGAGATACAGTTAAACTGGATTAATAACAAAAATTATGTGCCCAAAACTGATAAAAGAAAATCAAGTGGAGAGAATCCAACTCTAACCAAATTACAACATAAAATTAAGGGAAAGTGTTTCATTCGGAGAGATGTTGGTAAAGGTCTAAAGTAGCCATTTGTGAGTACCAGAATCACACAAGAAGCGGTAAATTATAAAAGCAGATAAAAGAAACAAGTTAAAAAGCACGGGAAAGTAATGATGGAACAATATAACATTACCATAGTCACATCAAAGCATTTGACTTCACTTCCCAATGAGACATAAACAACATCTTCATTTCCTGCACCACGGATACCGTGTTTGAAATTGACGGCTCTCACAAATTTCAAATTATGCAATCAGTGCCAGTGGAAGGTTATCATCCCTCCAACTAACTTATTACAGTACAGAAACAGAGAACTCAGAATCAGTAGTCACTTAATTCTCAGTAACTGTCTAAAATAGCATATTATTTTGTCAAAAAGCAGCAGTATATGTTTTAAGTTTCGAATGTTCTTTGTTAGAGTTAAGATAATTAGAGTTGGAATGTTAGAAGTTCTTAAGTTAGAGTGGTATATGCCATTTATTATCTTTTCTCTTCTTTTTTTAAATGAATATGGTTTATGTATTACAATTTACACATATAATTAGGTGTCTTGCATTCATCAATACAGTTCATTCTTGCTCATATTTCTCACAGGTATCAGAGTTTTTATAATCATACTAGAAACTTAAGGAGAGTCTCTACCACCATAGTAGATGTAGAGACCTAACTAGCTTTTATTTATTTGCTCTAATAGCTTTACTAACCTTATCTTACGTGTTTTGCTTTCACCACTAGACATCAACTATACCTCAATTCTGTTTGGGTTGTTTATGTGAATTCTCTACATCCATTAGGCTCCATTTAGGTCTTGACTTGTTATTTTCAAAGTTGAGACAAGCTTTAGTCATAACTTACAAAAGAAAAACCAAGGGACCATGTAACAATGCTGGATATGATGCAATTAACACAAGGACAGAAACACCAGTAGTCTCTCAGGAATGAAACGTAATCCTCATAGGCCTTATGTTTTAGCTCTTAAAAAGTCCCAAAACACCAGCCCCATGTATTTCTCTGTCCAACATCTTAGGGTTCTCATTTGGGAGTACATAGGGCAATAAATTATGAATAGATGCAATAAACCTTTCTAAATATTTTGTCTAATCACACAAAACCAATTAAATAAGAAAACAAGTAAAGAAAAAAATATTACAAACCTGGCTTGAAACATATCGATGAAACTGGGTTGCCATTTCCAACATCCATTGTAAAGATTCTATCTTTGCACCTCAAATCGAACCAGCACACACAACCATCCTAATATTCCCCAAGAAAATGATCAAATAAATAAAAAGCAACAGGTGAACGTAATGCACTTTCAGTACAATTTCAATCTTTTTAATCACAAAATTCAAGATTCAGCAGTCAAAACTACCCCTCAAGGCCTATGCTTCATCTGGGTGTCTAATTAAACAAAAAAAAAGGCTCTTGAAGACCAAAAATGCGATAGAATATGGAGAAGGGTTCACCTCATCTGAGGTGGCAATAAGACCAGGGCGGTTTTGAGAGGCGATACAGCAGGTGGTGCTGGCTTTGTGACCCTTGAGCTTTCTTGGTTCCTCCATTCTACTCTTGCTCGCTCTTTCAGTTGCTAACTTTGTCTCTACTCGTAAAAACCCCTTTTTATATACCCTCTCGTGTGTTTTCTTTCTTTTTTTTTAGCATCAAACGATATCCTAATTTTTGGTTGGAAAAAATAATATATCACACACACATATATATACACCAAATTATGTTCGTAATTTACTAGTACGATTTAAGTAGTAAATAGGATTAATTATAAGTCTTAATATTGCTAGGAACCACAATGATTTTCTGAGGTTGGAATCACTACAAGAAATGTATTCTGAAATAGGTAATAATGATTCCATTAAAATGAAAATCTATTCCGTATCAAACTGAATCCGACCCAACCCTTTTAGGTTTGAGTTGATTATTAGTAATTTATTAGTACGATTTAAGTAGTAAATAGGATTAATTATAAGTCTTAATATTAATAGTAGGAACCAAAATGATTTTCTGGAGTTGGAATCACTACAAGAAATGTATTCCGAAACAGGTACTAACGATCCCATTCAAAATGAAAATCTATTCCGTATCAAACCCAACCCGACCCAACCCTTTTAGGTTTGGGTTGGTTATTGACCCGCCCATTTATTAGCTCAATCCATTAAAAATTGGGTTGATATGTAACCCAAATTGATTTTTGAGAAATCGTATCAAAATGTTTTTAAAAAACTTTATTTTAATTTATATGTTATATATATATATAGTTATAATAAAGAAAAAAATAATTTTATTAGGTACTAAAAGCTTATAAAATAACAAACAAAACTATTAAAATTTAGTAAAAATTGGACGGGTTGAATTATGACCCGCTACTAATCCGTTACCTAACCCGTTTTAACCCAACCCATTTTGGTCCAAACAAATTTGAATCGAGTTGGATCTTAACCCGTTTATTATCTTGAACCATTTTGATCCGCACAAATTTAACTCAACCCGTCCAATTCTCATCCTACTTCAAAGTGAACTGTACTCAAAGATCACGGCGATCCATTTGACATGTCGTCCTCAAACAGTAGTCAATGAATCAGAACTGACTCCAACAAACAAAAGACGAAATCTATGTATATTTTAAATAGTAACAATGATAAATCATGGCCGACTTTTCAATTTTATTTGAAAATCGTAATGTTACGCCTGTAGCTTAAAGCAAAAGGAATACCAACACCTAGAAGCTAATGCGATTGAATTACTGAAAGAACAATAAAAAGTTGCGACGCATGTGAACGGAAGGTGGGTCAAATAGAAAGACGAACAGTTTCTAGAATTTGAGTTGCCAAATTTCTATAGAATCGCATATCAAAAGGAGAGCGAAAAGTAAAAAATTATACAAAACATAACACAAATACACACGATACGTATATTTTTGAATTCGATAATGGTGTAATCCAAAAAGTAACTTTATGAAATCTGTTAGGCCAAAGCGAACAATGTGTAACATGGAATAACAAAAGAAGAGAATTTCAAACAAACTGTTCAATTCTGCAGTTACTCTGTTTATTTAGATAGAATTTTTGTGTCCTTCTTGACAAATATTTACATTCAACTGAATCCAAATTAGAACTTCCAAAAGGAGCAAAACCCACTACCAAAATACAGTTTTCTCATACTTTCGGAAGAAAAAGGAGTTTTCCCTGTTCCTAGTTTAATATACATAACACTGCAACTCGAAGCTCAACAATGTGAGTCAAGAAGCAGCCAAAAATAAAGGGATCAAAAGGCTAACTTTACTCTTCTTATACATTTTGTAGAGGAGAAAAAAAGAGACAAATTCACAAAGATTTGAACTTTATGCTTTAACTGTGGAAGCAACAGTATGAGCCCACAATTTGAGATTATGTTTGACGTCAATTTCATTGCTCATGACTGGTACCTTCCAATTCATCAATGGATTCATTTTCTTTTTCTTTTCAACAACTTCCCATGCTTCAGAAAGATAAGGCCTCGCTCTTAACTGATCAGATTTCTCGAAAAAAATCACTTTTTGTTTATCATCATCACTATCCCTGTTTTTGGCCATTTTCTGTAAACCCGGAATAATCTCAACCAAACTTGAATTTACATCATCTTCTGAGAATTCAAATCCAAGATCCATAAACCCTTTTAGCTCTTCATATTCTAGCTCGGATAAACTCTTGCTAAGACCCTTTTTGCTTCTTCTTCTCCTTAATTCCCTTCTTCTACCCTTAACTTTCTTCGATTCTGCCTTTCTACCAAAGGATTGAAAATGGGTTGCTGGAAGAACTGAATCTGGGGAAAAAGAATCTGAATTGTAGCTCAAATCATCACTTTGTGACTCTATTTTGATTTCTAATTTTGGTGAATCAAATACAGTGTCTACTGAATTTTCTTGAATTTTATCATCTGAGGTTTTCTGGTAATTCGCTAAAGGGATTGGATTTGAATGTTCATTGAGAATTTCGAGGTTAAACCAGCATGAATCGAAGAGGGTAAGAAGAGCCTCAAGGTCCATTAATGGAGGCTGAAAGAAACTTGGAAATTACTATACACGAACTTTTTTTGGTGGAAAATGTTTTTTTTTATGGAGAAACTAAGCTTTGTGTGGGTATATATATTGATCCTGGTGACGAAAACACCCTTCATTGTTGCTTATATTACGAAAAAGCTTCAACTTTGTTTGTTTACACGTTTTGCAGAGTCAGATGGAGTATTATATTATTTAGAATAAGAGAAATGTCACTGTACTTAAAAATGTCCACAAAATTGTTTTAGTTGACAAAAGTACGTAAGATCTCCAGGTTTTAGTTCCACATTTATCTTCTTTCAAATTACTCTATCCTCTTAGATTTTAAATTGGGATTTGTTAGTGTGCACGGACGGGTCAATAAGATTTATGGCCTAAAGTTGATCATTCTCTAAAAGGTTTTAAATTTGTCTAATAAAAAGATTATATATTTTTATTTGATTTTTTTTGTGATGGTATACAAATCATCTTGTATGTGTCTTGATCGTTACGAATCATCTTGTACATAGTTTGATCATTCTCGGTTTAGGCAGATTTTCTAGTATTATCACCAAACTTCAACTAATGAGTTCAGGAGCATCCAATAAAATAATTGACATCTATACAAAGTACAAACTATCTTGATTCCATAATAATCATTAAAAAGGTTGAATATATTAACCTTTGAATTACAGTTTGTTTCACTTGAACACATGATAAAGTATTTTTATTAGACACTTCTGAGTTTTGACTTAAAATTTGGAACAATTTTTGCTTGTGTTCTCAAACGATTATTACAAAATAAGTTAATTACATAAAATATGTCAGTTCCTTTAATTATATACATCAACATTAATCGGAACAGACTCAAGGTTTTACAATTTATCGAGATCAATACATATAATTAAAGAAGATATATTTTAAATGATTTACTTATCTATATACTAATAAACATTGAAAGCGTTTCCAAAATCTGAGTCCATATATAAATAAAATCTAATGACAAATTTAAAGGACTATCGATGTATTCCCATGACTAAAGGGCAAGACAATGGAATATGGAGGATGATGATGTGGCTTAAAAGGAGAAGCAAATGATTGCGTGCGGTACTGACTGAAATGTGAATATCAATAAGATGCCCTTACCACAAAGGTTGTGATCACCATGATGCTGAAACATGGCTAAATTGAGGCCTCACTTATTGGAGTGTGACATGGCCTATGGCCAAGCACCAAACTCAAACCATCATGTTAGTGAAATTACACCTTAAATTTAATAATGACTTTTTCATGCTCTTTTACTACTCATAGACAACTAATCATTGAAGGGCATCAATCCAACTACATACACAAAAAAGGTTAAATTTCACTTTCTATTACTCTATACACCCTGTTGATTCTTTACTTCCAATCAAGAACCAATAATTGAACTTCTTAAACATCCTGGTAATTCAGATAATTTTAGATTAATCTTTAGGTAATTGATAATGACTCAAATAAAATAGTTTTTGCCTAATACTTATTCATTTCTAAACAAGTGGACGTTCTAAATGCAAAATTTCTAACAATGTGCATTAGGTAGCTTTCTTGATGATCAAAGTAACATGTCAAACGATGAATATCGTGGCAACCCTATTATTAAGTTAAACTAGGTAGTTTGTTCGATGTCTATATCGTAAAGTTGTCATCAATCACAAAGCGTAAATGCATATCTATTTGAAAGATGCCGGTTATAATGAGTTTGAGAGCTTCTATTAGTGAAAAATTAGAAGGGGGAAAGGAATAAAAGAATACAAGGAAAGGGAATAAAAGAAAGGAAATTGGCAAATTTAATTTGTGCAAAAAGTATTACTCCATATGTTTGTGTTGATGCTGAAATTAGAAACTTCCAATTTTTCCTTTTCTTTGCATAAAACAATTTTTAATTTCCCTTTCAGAAATACTACTCGTATAACTCAAGCCATGTGAAGGGTAGTTTAGTAAATGCACCACCTGTTACACCAATAATCATGGGAAGTCAAATACCAAAAACCTCACGTGCCAAATAGCAAAACGCACGTGGCTGTTACTTACTGTATAGTGTAGTTTATTCACGTAACAAATCTAGATTAAAGTTTTAAAAATTAGGGATGGTTACGGTTGGAAACCCATTCGGCCATCTAATTTACAAGATATGTATAAAACGTTTATTTTATACTAATATATATATATTATAATATTCATGCTCAACACAACATATATATTAATAATATGGTATATCTCGATCATATTGACAAACTAGTAAACCAAACAATCATCCCTTTAAATATTGATTCCGTGTTTTCATCATGCAATGGGAATGATATAAGCTATGGTCCTACCGACCGTTATCTTTGTAAATATAAAATTTATGATTTTGACTATTTAAGTACTAGTTTTTAGTCTATCTAATTATAGTGAACACTGCCTCCTCATGGTAGATAAAATAGTTAAAAAGAAGTGAAACGGGGCACTTCAAGCTTTTATTCTTGTTTTTGTTAAAATAAATGCTTCAACTAACTTGGACGGAAAAAAGAGTATAAAAAGAAAAGAGAAATTGTAGGAAAGATTGATATATGACGATATGATAGTTGACACTCTTCTTGATTATATATTTCTTAAGAAATTAATATTTTGTTTCTTGCCTCTCCCTCCTCACAAATGTTTTGGCCGGTTTTGCCATTCTCATATTTGAATTTGTAGTGGAATATTTGGTCTTTGATATGTGTGGTTCTCAATTAATGTTTGTTATTATATAATATGATAATATAATTTGTGATACCATACCACTTCTTGAAACTTTATGATATATGCAATAATAATAATTTGGAGGCAAGAAAAGAAAAGGACAGTAGAGGGAAGAGTATGTCAAATTGTATAGGAATGGAAAAATGAATTAACAAATTTATTTAATGTCATGTTTGGTAGGAAGGAGTTGTTGTTAGCCCAAAATTCACACTTTACCTATTAATTTTGAGAATAACATGCTTAAAAATATACTTATATAAACTTTTGATAGTTGACACTCTTCTTGATTATATATTTCTTAAGAAATTAATATTTTGTTTCTTGCCTCTCCCTCCTCACAAATGTTTTGGCCGGTTTTGCCATTCTCATATTTGAATTTGTAGTGGAATATTTGGTCTTTGATATGTGTGGTTCTCAATTAATGTTTGTTATTATATAATATGATAATATAATTTGTGATACCATACCACTTCTTGAAACTTTATGATATATGCAATAATAATAATTTGGAGGCAAGAAAAGAAAAGGACAGTAGAGGGAAGAGTATGTCAAATTGTATAGGAATGGAAAAATGAATTAACAAATTTATTTAATGTCATGTTTGGTAGGAAGGAGTTGTTGTTAGCCCAAAATTCACACTTTACCTATTAATTTTGAGAATAACATGCTTAAAAATATACTTATATAAACTTTTGATAGTTGACACTCTTCTTGATTATATATTTCTTAAGAAATTAATATTTTGTTTCTTGCCTCTCCCTCCTCACAAATGTTTTGGCCGGTTTTGCCATTCTCATATTTGAATTTGTAGTGGAATATTTGGTCTTTGATATGTGTGGTTCTCAATTAATGTTTGTTATTATATAATATAATAATATAATTTGTGATACCATACCACTTCTTGAAACTTTATGATATATGCAATAATAATAATTTGGAGGCAAGAAAAGAAAAGGACAGTAGAGGGAAGAGTATGTCAAATTGTATAGGAATGGAAAAATGAATTAACAAATTTATTTAATGTCATGTTTGGTAGGAAGGAGTTGTTGTTAGCCCAAAATTCACACTTTACCTATTAATTTTGAGAATAACATGCTTAAAAATATACTTATATAAATTTTTGATTGGTTGACAAGAATTGCAACGTTGAGGCTAAATTTGTAAAAGTCATTCATCGTTCAATATAATCGAAAGAAGGATGCAGTACGTACATTTTGCATCTAGATGAATCAAATTATATTTTGGAAGAAATCAATACTAAAACGTGGACATTGAAGGTTCGCCCTCTTATATATTTTGTGAGTTATTTCTCAAAAAAAAAAAATCTATCATTTACGGGAAAAATATTTTTGGACAAAATTATTATTTCATATTACTTGTTCCAACCCATCATACTCCTACAATGTGGTGAGATTGTTTCATCCTTAATCAGAGATCTGGAATTCAAATATTGAATATAGAGAAAATTATTTTGGAAGCGCTACCCGTAATAGGCTTTGCAGTGCGCGATCCGATTTTTGAACACCAGATGGTGGAGGGGAAACCAAATAATCATCTGTATTTTCCAAGAGCGCACTTTTTTTCTTATTCTTAAGAAAAAGTGACTTTGTGGGGTTGATTTCTCATACCAAGATAATATATTTGAATTATTAAATTTTTTGCTGGAATGGCCTTGGAAGACTTTTATCAAACAAATAGTAGATGGAACAAAATAAAGATATTTTTGACTCATTCTGATTTGGCCTTAGCCTGCAGATTGATTTCCTTGAGGAAAAATAAGTACAATATGTACACGTACTATTAAAGATGGACTCATTCTTCTTCATTTCTCGACGCATATCTTACTTCAGTTCTATCCACATTACCACTTGCATCGACTAGTACAATGCAAATTCCAAAAACCAACTACCAATATACAAATTATTTTCTTTAGAACAAAAGGAATTTGCTTTTCGATTGCAACTTCAAGCTCAACAATGTGAGTCAAGAAGCTAAAAAAAGTTCTGTGTAGACGGTACCCTCTCCAGATTCCACTGAATATGTTGTCGTTGTTGGAGAAGAAAAAAAAGCTCCAGATTCCACTGAATATGTTGTCGTTGTTGGAGAAGAAAAAAAAGAAGGAAATAAAATTTCACTAATATTTCAATTTTAGCTTATGTTCTGTTGTTTAACAGAGGAAGCAACAGTATGAGCCCACCATTTGAGACTACGTTTAATGTCAATTTCATTGCTTGTTTCTGGTACTTTCCAATTCATTAATGGATTCATTTTCTTTTTCTTTTCAACAACTCCCCATGCTTCAGAAAGATAAGGCCTCGCTCTTAACTGATCAGATTTCTCAAAAAAAATCACTTTTTGTTGATCATCATCACTATCCCTGTTTTTACGCAATTTCTGTAAACCTGGAATAATTTCAACCAAACTTGAATTTACATCTTCTTCTGAGAATTCAAATCCAAGATCCATAAACCCTTTTAGTTCTTCATATTCTAGCTCTGATAAGCTCTTGCTAAGACCCTTTTTTGTTCTTCTAGTTCTTCTCCTTAATTCCCTTCTTCTACCCTTTACTTTTTTCGGTACTGCCTTTTCAGGATCCGATTGAAAATGGGCTGCTGGGAGAACTGAATCCGGCGAGAAAGAATCTGAATTATAACTCAAATCATCGCTTTGCGACTCCATTTGGATTTCTAATTTTGTTGAATCAAATACAATTTCAGGTGAATTTTCTTGAATTTTGTCATCTGGGTTTTTCTGGGTTGGATTTAAATGTTTATTAAGTATTTCGAGATTGAACCAACATGAATCGAAGAGGATAAGAACAGCCTCGAGGTCCATTAATGGAGGATTAAAGGAAAATTGAAAGCTATCAAAAGCAGAGGACTTTGGTGGGGAGTCTCTTAGAGAAGAGGACTTAGTTGCGTGTGAGTATATATATATTGATTCTGTTCACCAAATTGCCCTTCCTTAGTTGCTTATAATACCAAAATGCTTCAACTTTGATTGTTTACACGTTTTCTAGTGTGTACTATTATTTTATTTTCGAATATGTTGTTGTACTTATCAAAATGGTCGTGCCAAAGAAGTTGATAATGGAGTAGCTGACAAAAGAGTATTCTTCCGGTATGTACGATGAGATAGATAAAAATAAAATATTTCATGAATTGAGAGGATAGTGAGATTAGTTATTCCATCGTTTATATTGGATAACTAATTAACTATTTTGGTATATTTTATTAAATTGTTATTTCTTATCCTATCAATCAATAACACGAGATAAAATAATTTTATACATATCTAACATATCAAATGAACCCTCTAGGTTTAGCTATATTTATGCCCTCCTATATGTTTAAGTACATCATTCAGACATAATTTGAAAAAAAGTAATATTTGAAATTGAAAATATTTATTTAAAAAGTGAAATTGAGGGATATTCAATAAATACAAGGTTAAATTAAGATGTCTGAACGAATTATGCGAATAACTTTAAAGAATCATCCAAAACTTAAACCTTTAAATTTTAAATGACTCTAGCTAGATATATGAAGATGATTAATTAATGAAATTGCTTCATTTCAAAAAAGCAAGACAAGGGAATATGGAGAAGTGATGATGTGTCCTTGAATTAAGGGAGAGTATATGATTGCGTGTGGTATGAAAATATGACTTGTTGTCAAACTCAAGAAGATGCCCTTTTTATTAGGGTGTGACATGACCAAGAGATAAGGGAAGCACCAAACTCATAACCATCATGTCGTGAATTTATTTTCATGGTTGGTGTTCTGTACCCACATTAAAACTCGATTATTTTAAATTCGCGTCGCATAGGACCTCAAAGTGCTTCTTATCAAAAAAAATTCATGTTGTGAAATGACACCGTAACATTAGATGAAATGATGGTTTTTTCTGACTTATTTTACTACTCACTAATATTCATCAAATCATCCCAACTAAAGGTTGGGTCAAATTTCAATATCATATTCTTTACGGAATTCTAATGATCAAGAGAATCAATCATGGAGTGCCATTGATTAATTATTCTCATAAGCATTACCTAATTTAGATAAGTTTGGCATGTCTAAGATCTAATCTCTAGGTAATTAATGGATAATGACTTAGATATAGATACCCATTTTCTCACTATTAGACTAGTACCCTAAAGAATTGTTGAGTCCGACATCAATGTGGGGGATGTAATTTATTTTTTTTGTATAAATATGTTTGGACAAATTTTCACCATATGAATTAATTATTGAGGTTAAATTATGCTCAATATCTATTTGTTGAATTCCACATTGGTGGAAAAGGTTAAAATAATCTCTTTATAGTATATATTGGAAGATTTTATAACATAAGTTAGATTTTGAGGTTGAGTTACGCACAATATCCATTTTTCATATCAAGCGTACCTCCTAAAGATATTTCTTTTTTTGTTGGTCTTTTGATATTTTTCATCACTATTTGAAACACAGTCAAAACTGTCAATTTGGAATATTATTTGCTGCTAAACTAGAGAATTAAAGGTTCAAGTAGGGTTGTGTATTGGTTCGACTTATCGATTTTCAATTTCTAGACATGCTACATCGTTATAGAATCATTAAGATACTAATTTATCAGATCATTATCGGTTTAACCGTTAAGATTTCACACCAAAAAAATCATTGAAAATCACTTATAAACAAGGTGACAAACCAAGTGAATCATGCACGTTGACAGATTGCATATTGCTCAAAAGCAAATACTGACACCTTGTGGAATAACCAAGAATTTGAGACAAAAAATAAAAGTATAAAATTAAACCCTAAGTCAAGAACTTAATATAATAAATGGTATAAATATAATTTATTAATTTACTATCAGCTTATCGATTAACCCGTTAAAATAAAACCTCAAACCATTTAAAATCGATAACCCAATATAAAAAAATCAAAATCATCAAATCAATAAATCATTATCGATAAATAAAAAAAAATAGATTCGATTTTGAAGGATCCTAATTTCAAACCCATATGAAGGGTAGTATAGTAAAGTGAAACACCTGGATCTTTGAACTTGGTAGAATCGCGTTCGTGGGAATTAAGTCCAAATCTCACGTGCCAAACTTTACAATATATATATATATATTCTTGACAAAAAGAAAAAAAAACAAAGTTTACAATATATTTGGCCACGTTAAAAATGAGTTAAGACGTAATTTTGTGTACCCACTCACTCAATGGCATACCTACTTTTGGTCATTCATTATCACTGTATCTTAATAATTGGAGTTTCATTTTATTTTCAAGTTTTAATAAATTATTATTTCATTTATTTGACTTAATCTTCTTTTCTAATGTCACTGCGTTCTCATGTTCATAAAATAATTAAAAATAACTGATATGTGGCGCTTGAAGTGCCTTTAAATTTTTTGCTAAATAAATGTTTTCAACTAAGAAGAGGGGAAGGGGCAGCAGTAGGAATGCACAATTCATGAAATTAATTAATTAATTTATGAAAAAGATAGTTAATGATTTACAAACAACTATTTATTTCTTTATTTTCCTAGAGGATCTCTTTACTATTTTTATTCTTGTCATCCTCTCGATAATGTCATATTTATTATGTTATGGTCTATTTCCCCATATTTTTAGTCGTATTTTTATAGCGGTGTTTTAAGAATTGGGAGTATAATATGAGACATTTTAATTTTATTTAATACCAAGTATAAGGCGTAATCTCCAACGCATGAGGATTGAGGAGTAAGTTCTATAGAACTAAAAGGCCATTAAACATGAAAAAGATTTAGAAATTTGAAAATGTATTCAAGGATATGAAATTATTTTTTAGGCTTATGAAAGTTTTTTCAAGTATAACGAGTAAAAAATGGTTTAAGCTAATTTTATGCACTTTAGACGATACATGTTTTCCATGCGGAAACAGAAAAGTAATGAATTATCTTATTATGCTCCCACACAGTCAAAGCAGTGTTAGTAGTTGGTATTAGCATGGCAAAGTTAAAATTTTCCCCAAGAGAAAATTAAAAATTAAAAAAAGTAAGTATATGAAAAAAATAATTAAAATATATATAGATAAAAAATTTCAGGTCTATTTCATATTTGGCTCTGTCTCCGGTTGAAAACACCTATACACTTGACGCGAATTATTAATTTCATTCTTGAACTATTGACAGTCTTAAAACATTCATCTACTTGACTAACTGCACTTAAATATACTCATGATCTTTGCCACATGGGTGAAATACACCCGTAAATTCTCTCTAAGTTTAGGGGTGTTTTCAACACTACCCTAGATTTTTTATTAATTAAGAATTCCATGCTCCTATAAGAGCTTGAGATCACTTGTTATACCATGTGACAGATCAAGGGTATATTTAAGTTCAGTTTGTCATGTAGAAAATGCTTTTACGACTGTTAATAATTTGATTACTAATTCACGTCAAATTTAAAGATGTTGATTTAAAATAGAGTACAGTTTTGATATATTAAATGCTACAACCAACCACAGTTTGGGATAAGGAAAGTAGAAGAAAGAAATGGGTGTTTATTTAATTTAATAACCACATGACACGACCACACGAGTATTAAAATCTTTTCTGCCATTCTCACAAGGTAAAGAATTGTATTATTTTTTCCGAAGACTTTAGTTGTTATTTTTTAAAGTTTTCTTCTGAAAGTGATGTGAGATATCAATGCATTTGTTCATATTCATATGATAGTCAAGCGTATCCTTTAGGACTATTCACACGGTGGAAGTAGAGGCCAATTAATAAAGATGACACATATAATACCATGAGCTATGTGCTTCAAGCCTGTAATATCAATTTTTACAGAGAAACTACAAATTCATGTACTCAAAATTAGCATCAAAATTCTCCTCTATGTGGAAGTATATAATTTTATTAACATTTACAATCAAAATAAGTAAATATAATTATATTTCATTCGGAACTTGCTTCTTAGTGCTATGTGGGAGGTGTCAAATTAATTAACTCATGAAAATTTCGTCTATCTATTACCTTAATTCATAAAAAAAATTGAGTTGCTATATAACTCAAATTGACTCCCCAATTCCTCAACTTTAAAATTGTGGATTCAAATCACCAAGAGAACAAAAAGAGTGAGAGCTCCTAAAAAAAATCTTGTCAAAATAATAAAGTTTTTTTTTTATATAATTTTATTAGATACTAAAATTATAAAAGAACAGACAAATCAATTAAAACTTAGTGAGAATTGTGAATGTTGGATTTATGACCCCATTTCAGTCCAAGTAACTTTGACCGCCCATTTATTAACTTAGCTCGTTGTGACCCGTTCAAATTCAGCTTAAATAACTTTTGAACGGTCCAATAACTCACTCATTTATTAACTCAGTTTATTTTAATTCATTAAAATTCAGTCTAATCTATTCACTTGACACCTCTAATTTCTAAATATAACTATAAAATAAGTATAGAAAACAGAAATTTCACTCTATAAACCAATGCGTTATTTAAGAAGTTATTGATCAAGCAATATGATTTTAGAACAATGCACATAGACGCAGAGCGTCAGTATATCACACCTGTAACTCTTATCTTTGTCCAGCTAGAGCAAAATTAAAGCATTGCTACCATAATAGATAGGTTTCATTTATATTTTCTAAGACCCTACTTTATATTTTTAATTAAAATATAATTATTATTTTCATAATAGAAGAGCGAAATATGAAAGAACATGACCTGCTAAAATTAGTCAACGAAAATATTATCAAGTTTGGGAGATCGAGTTATTATTCCGTCCAAATTTAATTCATCTAAAAGTTAATTTGGTGTACGCTAAGTATGTCATTCAAATTGGTTTGTCACTGCAATGGTTACACATATAAGTAATATTAATACTTATATTCAATTTAATTGAGTGTTAAATGTCTCTCCTTTATATAAGTGTCCAGTCAAATCCATTAGATATAATTGGACAAAGCCTAAAAAATTATTTTACTTTTTTACTTTTTATTTGTAATTTCTACACCATGGTGATAATAATGTTGGATCCAAAAATTAAAATTGTATCCTCCTCTTCAAATTAAAAAAAAAAACAGTTTTTCTTTCTAATTGTTTCGTGAGTTTCTAATGCTTTTTTCCCCCTTCCAATTGTGCTTCGTGCTATTTTTATGATGAATGAATTCGTATTACCCTTATGAGTAAGGCCATCTCTTATTGTAATATCGTCTAGAGAAAGTCATATTCTTCCTTTCCTCGAGGGAAATACCATCTCTTTTTATGATCTCCAAGAGGGCACGGCTCGAACCCATGATCTATAGGTCACACAAAGATAACTTTACTGTTGCTCTAAGGCTCCTATATTTTTTTTAAAAATATTAGACGTACCAAATGTCATAAAAATAAATCAAGAAAGAAGCATTATTTATTAATACAATCCAAGTAGTATGAAATAGCCATATATCATACTACTGAACTAATTCTTCGTGAATAAATGTATACTTACCATTATTATGAGTCTTGACAGCCTAACAAAGTTGCTTTATCTCACCTCGATCAATTTGCAGAGAAAAGTGATATCGTAGCACTGTAAAATTAGAGAGCAAATCTCATTTGGCAGACTTCACTCCTTCATATTATCAACTAATTAATTAGCATTATTTGTTGTCTGCCAAATGAGATTAGCCCTCTAATTTATTTGCACACTGCATCATAATTTGCTACACAACCAATATATATCTTGTCTGCCTAAATATTTATAGGCAAGTCTGAATGCTAAGCTTCCATTGTAATCCATACGATGAAAAGGAAGGAATATTAGATAGAACAAAGTATATGTGAATGTGATACAGCAACACCTACGTTTGCGAAGACGTTTTATTCCTACAAAATCATCGTACAAATGTTCTGCCTACTGCTTACGAATAATATTTAGCTTCGATATATTTTGTTTTTCTGCAAAGATTAAAATTACATTTGGGGAAACAAGAGAATTTGTATTAGGCTAAATTGATAGTTCATTTGTGGAATAAAGAATCCAAAGTAAAATATTGTCCTTCCAACTACAAATCTCTAGTCTTATCATCTTACACATAAGTAGATAAAAATATCTTGCTTCAATCGAGTATTGTCTGGGAATCAATTTGCTGGTTCTCCTTTTCACCAAGATAAAACATAAAACGAAAAGGAATACTTCGTAAATACACAAAAAGTTTGGCTCTTGAAGTCACAACAACTATGAAACATAAATTGAGACAGAGCAAGTACTAGCTATATATCTTCATCAGCGATAAAACATATAATTAATAGAAACATAGCCGATTAAAAATAAAATAAAATCAATATGTCCTGTTTGGACTAGGTAAATAATCAAAGATTGAATTGCACATTTTTTCTCATGGTACCAAAGGGGACCATGAGTGCAAGTAGAAAAGTGAAAGAAATAAAGAGCCTATGTGATATTGGGTTTAGCTAGACATTAAAGTGGTGGGCCAAACTGACACATCAAATATTAAAGCCCGTATGAGTTGAGCTGGGCCTTCCTATGTTGACAACTCTAGTCAATTTTATCAAGTGAAAAGTATCGAACTGCTAATTCTAGCCACAATTATGAACGTGATGACTCCGATGAGAAATTTGTCGCTCGTTTAATGGGTCCAAGATGATTTTTTTAGGGTGGTTCAAAATCGAATCAACATCAGTAATTTTAATGTAAAAAAGGTTATTGGTTTAGTTTCCTACTTTTTTTTTCTAGTTGTCTTAAGCTCTTGCTTATTCTACAATGTAAAAGTGTTTGCTTTTGAGCAAGATGCATGCAATCTGTGAAGTCGTGTGCATGGTTTATTTGGTTTGTCACTTTGTTTCTAAGTGATTTTTTTGCGTCAAATCTTAATGGTTAAACAAATAACCGAATCGGTAACGATCAATCAATAACCGATAAACTAATATTTCTATAATAATTTAGCCATGTCTACCAATCGATAAACTTCAACATCGCAGCATAATGTTCTTCCACCTATGATATTTTTCATTTTCCTTTTTTCCTTTTCTATTTTTCCCTTCTTTTTCTTCTGGAATTTCTGCTATGTAGTTTTGCACTTTTGCTAAATCAGGTATATATTATTAGTTGCCTCTTTTAAAAAGAAAGTAATTTGTTTTTTTAAAAAAAATAGAATACTACTTAGTACTTATAGGGTTTGAATTGTCCACCGAGATTATAAAAGATGAGCAGTCAGCAGATGTGAGTTCCCCATTTTCAGAAGCGAATTCAGAATTTAAAATAATAATTAAAAAACTTAATTGTAAGTGCCCCGGAGGAATTGAACCCTGGGAGCGCAATATAGCTAAGTAAGTTCCATCTTTACTTGTTGCTAGACCAAGAGACTACAACAATATCAACAATAACAACAATAACATATCAATGAAATCCTACCAAAAGACTCTGTATAAATACAAGATCTCGACACCTTCTTATTTGTATACATATTAAATAAAGATGATAAGATAAAAAATAAAAAAACTGAAAATTGTAGCATAATATTTTTTTAAAATATGACTTGCATTACTAGGCTTTACTAGTTTAATATTTTGAATTAAGGGATAACGTTATTTTACTATACCAATTACATACTCCTAAAAAGATCTTGTCCTATTTTAATTTCCTCACTACGCGGTTTAATCATCTTTGACTTTGCTTTGAGTTTTGACAATCTAATGATTTATTGATCTTTAAAAAAATGACGACATAATGATCGGTAACAAGTTTTTAACACCTTTATCCAACTACGAGAATTTTTAACTAATTATTCATACTATATAAATAATCATTTGATCTCTTTGTTGTTTTAGTCGTATGAATGTCATGGTTTTTTTAATATTTAGCATTCGACCTGAATTATCTTCGATAATATTATAAGGTTAAAGTTTGTTTAGTTAATACTTAAGATTGCAGACATTTTAATTTTTTATATATATGTGTCGCGCTAATATGAGTTTAATTAATTGAATCTACGAAACTTTTTTTTTTTTGTGTGTACTTTCACGATCACTTAAATTTTGTACTTCATTTAATTATCGGACATATAACAACGAAAAGTTTACAGTCATCAATTCCCTGAAATAACTTCAGAAAACTCTTATAACATATTATATGAATTACCACTATGCAAAAAATTCCCCTCTATATTTGTGACACCATAAATTGGATTTGATCATTGACATTGTCTCCCTTTTAATGGACACCAAGAAATAAAGATTTTTATTACAATCTCCCTTTGTGCACCCAAAAGTTAGACAAACAGCCTTTTGTACAAATTAATTAGTGATAATAAGGAAAAGCTTGGCCTACACATGGCTGCTGCAACAAATCAACTATGTTATTTCCACTCGAAAAGGAACTGCAGTGATCTTGAATAGGGATCCAACAGCGATAAATAGCAGAAAAGAAAGGGTCAATTACAAGAGGAAGGCGGAGGAAAAAAGACGAGAGAGCAAGACCCAGGAGGCTCTCAAGCCTGGGGCGAAAGCCCGGTCTTCCCCTCCAACATCTGCTCTCTAGTTAAGTAAGGTGAAAACATCGAATGAATTAGTAGAAAACTCTTTTCTTTTCGCCCTTCTTCGTCCATTGACATGCCTAGGTCATTCGTAAGAAGCAGAAGGACAATGACACTAGCTAACCAACTGTTTATTTTTACTTGTTCACTATACTAATATATATAATTTATTTTTTTTTGGTCACTTTTGACATATAAAAAAAACATAGTTAAAAGATAATGTTCTTTTCTCAGACCTAAGACTATGCAAAAATTAATATCATTATTTCTTAAAGGATATACAAAGTTCTAAGTGGACGTGAAAAGGAGGGAGTAATAAAGTTTGACCAATATAATGTGCTTTAACAAAGTCAAAACTTGGAAATAAAGAAATAGAGTAGTGTAAAGAAGGAGAAGGAAAGCAAGAGGAAGTTTCACATCATGATTTGAATTATACTAATAACAATACAAGTAGCTCTATTTATTACACTATGTATTATATTATTTGATAGAGTGGTCTTTCAATCTACTGCCAAGAACGGATGCAACATGCTGGGGGATGAAGAAAGTCAGAAGATTAGAAAAAGTCATCCAATTGGGCATTCTTACGTAACTTTTTGTCTACAAATATTAATATTTAAAAATACATTGATTTGATCCACTCTAAATGCTTTATATAATACTTCATCATTTTTTAAAATTAATAATGCTACTTAATTGCCATCTCATGGCAATATTTCATCCCTTTCCTTAATTTAGGGTACGACAACTATATTGTTGCTGAGATTATTAATTTTTCATAAACTAAGACATAGACTTGAATGTATATATTGTGTATACCACATATAGCAAAGAACTCTATCAACTTAATTAGGGATTCAATTGGCTGGAAATCGTACTTTAACTCGTTTTAATTACATTATGGAGTAAATTTAACAAATACTATAACTATTTTTCAATCTCCATGGTTGAAAATAATCAATTTCTTTAAAATTATTGTCGTAGAGTTTCACCTGTTGAATTTAAAATTGTATAAGTAGTAATAATTTTTTAAAGACACGATTGAAAAGTGAACCATGAATGCTATTTTTACTGATTTATAGATGGATAATCTTCCTCCATAATTTGTAAGACCCAATTTGGTTTTTGTTTAAATGAAGAAAAAACTTTAAATTAAGGGAGCCTAAGTGATCGTGAATTGGTCATGTGCAAAATAAGTAGACAATAAGAAACCCGAAAAATATTCTTGATTTCAGTTCCATGATCACGCATTAAATTTTGATTCTCTCTCTGCTCAAACAGCCATGTGATTCTAAATATTATAGTTTTTTTTTCCTGCAGTTTAATATATTAGAAAAAAATAAATTGTTAACAACAAAATCAAGTATTATTTCATAAATATGATTTAAAAGTGTAAGATATATGTAATTTTATCTCTATTTTTCGTATTTATTTTCGATAGACCCTCTGCAATCTCCATTTTTATATTGGGGCTTGAGACGGACATTGTGAGCGAGTTCACGCAAGCAAACTTTTTTAAAAAAAAAAGTTAATTCAATGAAATGCAAAATTAGAAAATGAGACATAGTCACATAGGGTATACTCTATAAAACGTAAGATGAGACTTTTGCGCTCAAATATGGACAAATTGGTCGCAAAAATAACTATCGAACATCGAATTAAATACTAAAGAAAAAGATAAAATAATATTATCAATAGGCTATCATTCCTAACTTTTGAGTCTGTATTTCATCCACATAATGAATGTGATCGCAGATTACTGAGTCCACTGTCCATGGGCATGATCTTCAGATTCAAAATAATGAGGAATGATATTATATAGCACATTTCAAGATTGTAGAATATAATTTCTTATTTTAATTTACTCAAAGAAATAAATGTTAGGATCATAAATAACTCAAATTTCTTCATACTTTTTATTTTTATTTTTGATGTTAGGCCAATTAATTTTACCTAGATCTTATTTTCTTTATATACATGTAAGAGTAAGGTATGTCCCCTACTTTCACTTTTAATTTGCTATTACAATTTTGAGTTTTGAGTATGAATAAATTTCTTACGAAATTTTTTTGGAACAGTAAATTTGTCTGACTATTGGTGTGTACATATATAAGAGTCTATCTTTTTTTGCTATTCCCTTCAAATTATTACTCTATTATGTGATCTTATTGTATATATTTCCTATTAAAGACGTAAAGGTGATAACTTAATTTTCATCACTCTAAAAAACATAATGGATAGCGTTATGAATATTTTAGCTAATTGCTAATTGTTTATGCTATCCAAAAAAGTATGACGTCGACATGAATATGGACACATTGATTTAACAAAAGAATATATAGTATATTAATTTAGGTGTTATTCAAAATAATTAGCTTAATTAAGAAATGCTTTTGGTGTTGTCATCTCTCTTCTTTAATTTCTTCAATGCATCGAAATTTCTCTTGAACTAATCCAATTAGTAATTATAATATAACATAGTATATAGTTTAATTTAGGTTTGGGAACTCCTACAAATCTAGAAAAATTATCCATTAAATTTATTGAAATCCCTAATTTCATTTTCTAGAGAAATTTTTTCTTGAAGATCATTGTTTGAATTTTCACCAACCAAAATGGTATACGGTTGAACTTCTTTTAGTATATAAAAAGTGAAAAATTCTCAAAATGACACTAAATTCATATTTTTAAAACCTTTTCTTAAATAGCCTGCCTGCTTGCCAAATTTTTACACCACTAGAAAGTAAATTAAATAGAGAAGGGGTGAGGTAGGGCATCAATTAAGCATGCTAACAAAAATAGCCTTAACAAGATCTTAATTAGTCCTTAAGAGAATTGGACTACAATTCAAACTCTGTTTGGCAAATCAACTAACATATTCTTTGTTGGTGTCCATGCTAAAATCAGGTGGAGTTTTTTTTTATTCGAGTTTCAGTTCTATGCATTGACTATATAAAAAAAATATTTATATTCAAATCACTTAATTGAAAGGTAATTTAATGTAACTGTATATTTTTTTCATTGTTTGGCCACCTCTAATAAATAATACTCCATTAAGTAATTGTTATAATATGTTAAATTACTCTAATTATGTAACTATCAAGATATATAACCAGATCTCTTTATTATAAGCAACGTTCTCTATAACAATATTTCATTATAATAATCAGTTTTTTTTTTTTGAAATCAACTTTTTAATTATTTTGCTATAATGGCAAAAAATATCCAGACAAATAACATCATTATCAAAAAATTTGACTGTATAATTTAAATATTGATCATTTTCTTTTAATTTCTTGTGTCCATGCTTAATCAACAAGAGTACATGTCATTTTAATTGGTGAAAAATAAAAAATAAAATTAAAGCATGGTATGATGAGGTCTAGGTTATGTAAATTTAGACGTCTAGGTAATTAACCATATAGTCCAAAAACGGTGGCGCCCATAAATAATTAAATGAATTAGGATTAGTATAACAATTAAAATAAACGTTAAGGTCGTTTTCAAAATTATTGTAATATTAAAATTGTCATCACACATTTACTTGCACGTCCTCCATAAACAAATGCAATGCCTTTCCCTATCTGTCACCTTTCACACCCTTTTTATACTCTTTTTCTCCATTATTTTCTTCTTCTTCTTATGAAAAAATAAATCTCTCTCTCTCTTTAAGTTTCCTTTAACCACTTTCTTATCTTCTATATATCATTAGTACAAATATTAGAACCAAAAGAGACGAAGAAAAATTAAACAACTTCACAAAAGCAAATATGGATGGAAGATTCAATAACTTTTTTGTTTCTGAGCATGAAGATTCCGAGAATTCACCGGAAAACAGCTCCGACTCACCGCGTTCCGGTTTGTTCAATGATAATAACAAGATGATGACTTCAACTTCGTCTCCTAAAAGAAGGTAAATATCATATACACCTTCTTTCTTGATTTCCATGAGTGTGAGATCGACGAAAACAGTGGGAAACTTCCTAATATAGAAGAAAACATTAATATTTTTTTTTTATTGATTCAATCAAATAGCTACGGAACATTCTTCTGTGGAAAAATAGTGATGTCTTGATGGAGTTCTTTCACTTCATTTAATTTGGAAGAAATATTCAAGAGATTTTTAGGGTTTTGATATTTTATTGATTATGTGCTTGCATGATAATTAATATAATTTGCAGCAGAAGATCCATAGAAAAGAGAGTGGTGTCAGTGCCAATTAAAGAAGTTGAAGGATCAAAAATGAAAGGTGAAATAAGTATGCCACCATCTGATTCTTGGGCATGGAGAAAATATGGACAAAAGCCCATCAAAGGTTCCCCCTATCCCAGGTTAGTTTAATATATTTTTTTGGAAATTCTCGTAGTTTGATAAACTTTAAGGACTGAATTGCATGAAAAAAATTGATAAAATTAAATTATTGAACATATGAAATTAATTGAATTTTTTTTGTGATAATTGTAGGGGATATTATAGATGTAGTAGTTCAAAAGGATGTCCAGCTAGAAAACAAGTTGAAAGAAGCCGTGCGGACCCAAACATGTTGGTTGTGACATATTCTTGTGAACATAACCATCCTTGGCCGGCTTCTAGAAATAATCAACACAACCATCGTACAACTACCAATACATCATGTATTAATAATAATAATACAAAGACGAAGATGAAAACAATAGCATCACTAACAGCAACAACAATAATAGCATCAACGACTACTTCTGATGTCGCGGTTTCACAAGAAAAGGCCACGAGTGATTTTACTCGTAATTCCGACGAAAAATTTGTCAATCTGGGCGAATCATCAATTAGTGCAAATGAATTCGGATGGTTTTCCGATTTAATTGAGTGTACTTCGACAACTGTGCTAGAAAGTCCAATTTTAACCCAAGTTGACTGTGATATTGACATGTCATCAACGTTGACAATGAGAGAGGAAGACGTGTCACTTTTCGCCGATCTCGGAGAGTTGCCGGAATGTTCAACGGTGTTTGGCAGTGGAATGATGGAGAGAGACGAGGAACGTCGACGACATAGCTTGACACCTTGGTGTGGGACTACAGGCTGAGATAGTTACGACATGTGTTATCTTGTTACATTTGTCTTTACTTGACCAAAAAAACATTATTTTCAACTTTTTTTTTTAATTAATTGATTAGGAAATTGCGCGTCGTGCGCCATAAAATACCAAAGCAATTTGGTTTTGGCTTTTAATGTTTGAAACTTTTTTTAAGATTTCAGTGTAGGTTTTGTAGTATTGTAAAATAAAAAAGTTGTCCAATTGAGAGGAATCTGTCTCATTCTCATTGTAATTAGCATCATTGGCCGTTTCATTTCCAACGGCTAAATTTCTTCCAATGCCTCTTTTTACTTTAAGTAAGATGGAAGAGATATGCCATTGTTTGTCTTGGGAATTTTGCCAATTACATCTACCTGTTTTTTTCCTTGTTTTCGTTTATATTTCTATTACGTAGCCGGGGTTTATTGCAATTTCAAAACTAATAAATTTTAAATTCTAACTCAGTCCCTTAGATGGGAGATCAAGAAAATATATATGAGGATAGTGGGAATTAAACGCAACATATATCATGAGAGATACTCCCACTAATTTCACTAAATCATACTATTTTTTATATTTCAATTTATGTGATACTTTATGCCTTTTGATATTCAAACCTATATACATTTTGATCAATTTTTTAAGATGTATCTTTTCATCATATCAGTGACCCAACAAGTAAACGATGATGGTTCAATCGGTAAGCTAGCAAGCTTACAAAAGAAAAGAATTGCAACTTATAGTCCTTTTTGAATATTTAAATTTAAATTTTAATATATTAAGATGATCGAATCTGATTTAACTTCAAAGATTAAATTAGCTCTTGAAAAAACGAAAAATGTCACATAAGAGGAAGTGGTAACAATAAATACCTTCACCTCCTAGGCTTTTATATATATGTATCAACCATTATTTTTGGTAATATGTCATACTGGGAAATAATGCTAATATGTTTAATAGATAATGACTTCATTCTATGTATTAACAAATATAGACCTATTGAGTAGTCAGTGAATTTTAAATTCCTACATATATCTCATTCAATTAGTTCCAAATTATAATCAAGTGGATGATAACATATTACAGTCTGTTACTTTTGGATGATGCATTTATTACAACTGCTACTAAAGTGAATTGTTATTAAAATAATGTTCTAGTCAGATCCTATATATTAAATCACCATGTGTCAAAACCTTTGCTTTAGCCTTACAAGCCGGTAGAATCATTAACTTGTTAAAGAATTCTGGTTTTAATTTTAATTTGCAATAGAAAATAGGGTTAAACATATGATATAATAGCGAACGAGTATGTATAATATATGGTATGTTAATTTGGTTTAATTGGATAATCCAATCCCTTAATCCATTCTTACAAATTAAGGAAATGAGAAAACTGGCAAAGAAAATTGAGTAGAGCTTACACAACTAGTGAAAAAAGAACAAGAAGACAAAAACCATAAGATTTAATAATCCTTTATTAATTGTTTCTTCTTGAGTTCTATTAATGCAAGCAAAGTGGCACAACTCCATTCCCAAAATTCCATGTGTTTATTTTATTCATAAGTATCTTTTTTCCTCATTTTGATAGTTTGATTTCATACTAGAAATTTCAAATGTTCTCATGTACGAAAAAAGAGATTTTAAAACATTAACGAGAATTTACATAGCTTAGATCTCGAGAAGTGAAAATCGACAGATAATTTAGAAAGGAGAGAATATGTAAGCTTGCAAATTTGATGATTGATTAAAGAAAAAAAACATTTGGTATACTAAACATTTGTCATGGACTAGATCATTAATGATTAGTTAAATTAAACATTAGGAGTATGATCTCCAATTTGATCACACTGCTCTGAGAAAGATAACAAACAATTTCTCATATTTTGGAGTCCAGTTTCAACAACTTCTTCGTAAGTATAAGGTGATGTACTTCTTTTGAGTTGAACAGGGGCGCTTTTTTTTTGGTTGAAGTAGCCACGACTTTGATCGTAGTCCGTTTAAATCCATAAATTGAATCCACTTACAGCCATGTTGATCAAAATGACTAAGTTTAATGACTTGACCAGTCACTAGTCCTCGTATTATAAGATTCTCTCACCCTGTGATCGATATTCCATTCCCTTTAATCATAGGTGCTCGTTCTATTTTGATTTGAATGGGTCGGGACTCCCATATAAGGAAGATCAAAATTTAATCATAAATATTGAATTTATAGTTATGGAAAAATGGCTTACATAAATCACCCTAATTTGATGCGACTCGTTACGAACTTCACTAGCTGACTGCCTTAAAAGTCAAAATTAACCAAAGTTTTGACTTTTTAAGCAATAATATAGCTGTACACGTTGAATAAGAGCTGTCCCACAATAATTTTTATTTTTTTTTCTGAAGAATATTTTTGATTGGTTACATATGATTATGATCATCAATTTCCCTTATATAATGGTAGTTACACATGACTTCGAATCAAATAGCATTATCTTAGTTTGCTAAGACAGAAGGTATTAAGGATTAGTTAATCATGATTAGAAACAAATTAAATATTAGGGAGTAGGTAAAGAGGCTTAAGTGAGGGACTCAAATTGTCCTTGCATTATTCGTAAATAATTGTGATTTTTAAATTGTAATTTATTGATATTGGTTAGAGATTATGGCCGGTTTTTAATTTTTGCTCTTAAAATATATTATCTAGTTGCTTTAGAGCTTTTAATGAGCTTTTAGAGTGATACGTGTCCCCACATGTTGCACGTGCAAGTCATGGATTCACGTCAGTGACGAAATTAAGAATCTTTATCAAGTGTTTCTTCTAAGCTAATCTTATCTGTTAATTTTAATTAATTTATAAACGCCAAAGTATAAATTATTAAAGTATGAACTAAAGTGAAATCTTCCTAAAAAGTCTATCTGGAGTTGATCTCTTTCTGTTTTGTTAAGTCATATAAAGTTTTTGCTGAATCAAATTTGATATATATACATGCATATAGAATTTAGAAAATGACAAAAATGATTTCCTATGTTTTGATAATCTGACGAAACAGTGGCGGAGCATAATTTTCATTATTAAGTGAAACTGTGGAATCGAAAAATCAAAAAGGTAATTATACAAAAGAATCAAAGAAATTCAATATATGGTATATAATCTATTGATTTTTTTTTTTACCTATTTACTTTGTGTAATTTTTCGACGAAAAGATGTTATCAAGTTGAGAAATGGGAGCCAAAAACAACCAAGAATAGTTCACTTTGTTTGGTTGTTAGAGAAAATGATATAGAGTAGGTGGACCAAAATAATTTCCCTTACCTTATTTCTATTTTCTTCATACCAACCAAAGGAAAGGAGTGGAAAATTCTTACTTCCCAATTTTCTTTTTCTCCATCTACAAATGAAATGCATACTTGTCATTTTCACTCATTTCAGAATGTTTTATGTTTTTGTCTGACTTGTTACAAGTTCCTTTTTTTTTTTTTTGGTTTGGAGTATAATATGTATCTCTAATACACACAAAAAAAAAAAAGAAGAAGAGAGTATAACAACTGTCTCTAAACCAGTGGCAGAGCCAGTAAGGGCTCAAGGGTTCATCTAAACCCTCTTTGACTTCTTCATGTGTTTACTTTTCCACATTTTGAACCCCCTAGTGAAAATCTTGACTCTGTCTCTACTCTGAACTATGCCAAGTGATTTGAAATAAGTGGTATCAAGATAGTTACCAAATGCCCATCCTCCTACAAAACCCACCTAGTCTTAAAACTACTCTTCATCACAAGCATTGGAGTATCAACACCATAGCAAGCACAAGCTACCTAGAAGTCAATTAAAGTAATAGGAGAGAAAGAATGATTCAATAGTTAAGCCATAACAGGTCTACACAAAGGGTTTGGTTCCATTAGAAAAGGTTCTCTAACATTTATATTCTTTACTACCAACCAAAACAAAAACCAATTTAAAAGATAGTAGTAATTAATTCCTATCAAATAGGATCACGTCAAAGGTAGTCTGGAAAATTTTACACTACCGCTGTACCTAGAACTGGATACAGCAGCACAGATTATAGCCCTTAGGATGAACAGCAACCAGCTTTCTTGACATCAGATACTTCTTTATCTATATCAATCTTTTCTCCTTTGGAAGGCACATTTCCGTTTCCATTCTCACCATTTTCCATAGCTTTTCTACTCACGACGTGGTAGATTTGAGTGAGAACTTCAGCAAATGCATTATCAACATTTGTAGATTCAAGGGCAGAAGTTTCCATGTAGTAGAGGGATTCCTTCTCCGCGAAAGACTTCCCATCCTCAGTTGACACTGCAACCAGATGTCGTAGATCAGATTTGTTTCCGACAAGCATGACAACGATGTTGGGATCTGTATGATCTCTCAATTCCTTAAGCCACCTCTCAACATTTTCAAATGTGGAATGTCGAGTGACATCATACACAAGCAGAGCACCCACGGCACCTCTGTAGTAAGCACTGGTGATGGCACGGTACCTACAGAACCAAGTAGTACAGCCGTTATGACGAAGAAACAATACCCCAAATAGTGTAGAAGACAATTTAATAACCAAGGAAAAGCTTATTAGTCAACATGTAACAATATCACTTGGGATGGGCATCACATAAGAAACTATTGATGACAACATGTAATTCTAGTGTCGTATATATTTCTCGTCCTTTCTGAGTCATCAGAAAATAAGTTGAACACAGTCTCATAGAGTTTCCAACCCTCAAAAATAGTAACATGTCCACTATAACAGATTAAGAAAAGGGCCTCTCTTGCCCCTTCTCACCACCCTCCTTGCCCCTTCTATAAGAAAGCATTCTAGAGCAGAGTACATGTTCATCTCTCAAAACGACGTAGCCATATGATAAACAAAAGTTAGCTGAAATCTCATGACTTGATGGAAAAACAGAAATCAATAGATATGAAAGAACCTAAGGTTTCCTATAATATTACGAGAGAGAGAGAGAGAAAACAAAGAGAATAAAAGGATCGAGTATTTGGGAGCATTATAACTGTTGCTTGAGCTTATAATGAATTAATAAAATTAAATATAGTACTCCTCTATGGAGTTTAAGATGTTAACTTGTACATTAAGTTATAGTGGAAGAAGAACATCATATTAATGATTGAAAAGTAGTTTGATAAAGGAAACAACACAAATTTAAGATTTGAACAAATTTAAACTATTAAAACCGTGAAATGAATGCACAAGTGACCAACAAACTATACTAGTTGGATCCTTTACATACATAAAAGTCGGTAATAGAAGTAGATAGTTCTTTGCATCTTAGGTGACAATAATGATAGTGGCCAAAGCTGGAAGGTGGCTCTCACTCTCTCAGTATCATGGGGTTAGCTCTTGAGGCTGGGAATGATATATTCGTCTTGATGCAGATAAATTGCAAATAGTTGACTTCTGCAAATAACAAATAACTAATAACTAACCTAGAAAAATGTTTTCTTTTTCCACATACTAGAAATCTTCATCCATAAAGGACAAATCTGAAAACTAGAGTTAGTAGCCTGCTAGCTTGCAGCCCTTGGTACCATGGCAAATGGTGTTACTAAAGGTACCGCTTAATCTTATTTTTATCAGCCTTCCATTCCAACCACCTCCTTCAAATCCCCGCCCCCTCCCTTACCACAAGGAAGTAGTCAGAACAGATAAAAATTTTAAAAATACATATTACTTTCTTATTCATATTTAGTGATTGCTATTATCAGGTTATCTCTTACATACCGAAAGAAAAGGGAAAAAAGAAAGAGATACATACCAAAAGAAAAGGGAAAAAAGAACAAGATAGACAGACCATCAGCTTATCATCCAAACACAGGCAAACAAATTAGAATAGCATAAGAATGTACATATCCTGCATATGACACTTCAACTTCCAAGCCTACGATGCCACCACAACATCCACCAAGGCACCCCACCCCACCCCAACTAGAATAGAAAACTGACTATGTCAAAACTGAAATCACAAAAAAATAATCTATGGAGAAAATCCTTTGAAACTATCTTTTTGTTAGCCCTCTAATTCGTCTTTATGTCATTGATTGATAGTGCATATTTTGTGTTGACTAAAACGAAATGTGGATTAGGGAATGTATTTGTTGATAAAAGAGTCAACAAACACGTCCACTATGCAAGGCGACAGATGAGGAGGATCGACCAAGATGAAGTAGCAGGTAAAGTTAGCCCACTATGCCTTTTAGGACAATCAGGAATGAGTGGTACCAGCAAATTTCTAAATGAGTTTTTGTGTTAGGGAAAGAGTGGAATGTTGTCATAGGTCAAAATACCTGCATAACCAAATTCCCCTGTTTTTAGCTTAGAGTGGTAACGATTAAGTTGATCGTCTTGACTTTTGACATACTTTTCTTTTCTAATGAAAAAACTTTTGAAAAGTTGATTTGAAGGATACATTTCACATGATAATAATTATACTTGAGCAAGGTAGTTCTTAATGTATACATTGGCACATTGAACCTCTCTCCTACTTGGCAAAAAAAGCTAAATACGCCCACAAGCACTTATTTTTTCCAGAAAAATTAAGTATTATAAACATTAGTTCCAATGCATGATAGTAGATGAATAGTTGAAAACTGACTTTACAGCTACTTGAAGTATTTCTTTCTCCTTTAAAGTCAAAAACAGTTCCACTGATGGCAAATGGGCAATATATTCCCATATACTAGATCAACAAACTTCAGCAATCACAACTTCTTTTTTTCAATGACTCCTAAAGCTACAATGTAAAAAGTACAGACTTGCAAGTTAAATTTCTTTAGCAATATCTCAAAATGTCACCAAGTCAACGAAAAAGTTTTTTCAAAAACTAATAATAATGATAAATAATTTTTCTTTTGATCCACATTCATGTTGGGATTAAATCATCTATTATGGACATATTAATATTTTTGACTTCCATTACTATTGCAAAAATAGAAGATGCCCAAGAGTTAATGTTAACACAACTCATATATCACCAGATGAACATGTTCATTTTCCAATGCAAGACAATAAAAAAAAAAAAAACTACAAGTAGCATAAACAAATGCATTCTCCCAGACACACAAAGCATATGCACCAGATATCTCACTTTATATTGTTCAACTACTTCAGCTAAAATAACGATATAATCAATTGCCCTTTAGAATTTGTTACCACACACTTTGACATGCCAATCCAGCTTGCCGCTGCACACACTTTGGCAAACACTGTTACAGGTTCCTAGAAACTAAATTGTTTATATTTTCATTGCTAGTCCCTACCAACCAACTTTTGTGCACAACCCCGAAAACAAAACAACCATCAACTACCTTCAAATTCTTTGGTCCACTGCCTCATCAAATAATCTGTAATAGGATAGTGGTTGCACTTCACAATTTTTAGGTTGGAATTTGGACATCAACTCATTGATTGATTTACGTATTCACATGACTAAGGTAAGTACTTTAGATTGCAATTTCTTTTAATTAAAACTGTAGATAATGTTTGAAAAAATCATAGTCAAAAACTGTTTGACCATGCAAGAACTATGGCATCCTATAAAATGGGACCAACGGACTCACACTTTCTTCTTCCTATAGAACTCTACAGTAGAACATGGCTCATCAACTGGTCTACTTATGTTCAATCCCTTTGTCATTGCCAATACAGAAACTACAATCTAAAACAAAATTAATAGCACAACACAATCTTCCAAAGCAAAAAGGTTTGCATCATTTGCAAGTGCATTAAAATGAGGTATAGAAGAAATCATCACAAAAGGTGATAAATTTGGGGCTTCCTTTGGCAATAGTCACAGTATCCAACCAGGGCCGTAGCTACATTAACCCCATGGTGATCACTCAAACACCCTTCGCAATAAATTATATTGTGTATATAGAAAATAATAGTGTGTATATAGGTCAAAAACAACTTTTTAGATATATATCCTGAAGTTTTGAACACCCTTAGCAAAATTCTTAGCTTCGCCATTGTATCCAACAGTTGCAAGCACATCTTACCTTAGAAAGAAAGTCAATTGAGTCTAAAACTCCAGTAAGAAAGTAAGATATCGAAGATCTAACAGATCAAGAAACCACATACCCATCAGATCTATTACAACCTACATCTCAAATTCCCCAAGTAATCCAGCAAAACACCACAGAGAGATGGCATATAATACTCACATTGTGCAAACCAATCATTCAGATCAGGGCTTTGCAATTCTTGAAACATAAAGCACAATCCATTCCCAAATCTCAATACATATACTCACAATAAAATTCCCAAAATACAACCAGATCAGAGAAGAATCACTCACCAAAACAACACAAATCTTCCCAAACATAAACAAAATATGCTCAGATCAAGAAAAACCAGAAATGGGGGTCTGAAAAATTGTACCTTTCTTGACCAGCAGTATCCCAAATTTGAGCCTTGATGACTTTACTATCAACAGTTAAGCTTTTAGTAGCAAACTCAACACCAATTGTAGACTTAGACTCAAGACTAAACTCATTTCTAGTAAATCTTGAAAGCAAATTGGATTTGCCAACACCTGAATCACCGATTAGTACCACTTTGAATAGGTAATCATAGTCATCTTCAGCTCTGTACCCAGCCATTACTCTTAACAACTTCAAATTCAGAAAAAAAAATGCACAAAACTATTGTTTTCCCTTTCACTCTAAGTAAACAAGTCTTTCTTTAAATTTCTTACCCTTTTCTCACTTTTTTTTGTGTGTTTTGTTTGCTTTTTTTCAACTTTTTGACTCTTTAGATGAAGAGGGAAATGGAGGACACGTATGTTTTGCAAAGAGCAAATATAGGAGAAGTGAAAATGAAGAGTCACTTTTTCGAAAGGAGAAATGCGAAAAGACAAAAGTACCCCTTTGGACAGTGGGATGTAGGTCATTAGTTCTGGTATAAGCTAAGATATAGAGGGGTAGTTTTGTCTTTTAAGCAGGCTGTTGTGATTTTCGATCCCGCATTTAATTCTCTACTAAACATTTTTTGAAAATTTGAAACTATGAATATTATCGTTTCATATTTTTCAACATTATAGTAATTAATTAACATTAAGATAAGTTTTTGTAACGGTAGAAAAAAATATTTTGCACCTGGATCCCTCAAATTTTTTATTCACCCCATGTAAGTTAATTGATACATTAGACATGCAAAGTAAAATCCAGATTGTGTTTTCCAATTCTTTCTAAATTCCTTTTTAAAAAATATATATATTTCAAAGTCCATCAACAAATAATTATGCCATTTTTCTATTACAATTTATTCTTCTATATGTTCATAATGTATATATTTATATGATTTTCATCTTTCTATTAAGTATAGGACAAATATAAGTAACTGATTGCCAAGTTTACAGTGTTTTTCAGCTGTTTAAAGATGTCTCCATTTGTTCATGTCGCAATTCTATTTTCTCTTTTGTAACGTGTACAAATATAATTGTATACAAATTGGATTTGTATATTTTTGGTAATGATGCTTAAAGTTCATTATAATTTTATGTGCAAACTAAAATATAGAGCAACTAAAACCTTGTAATTACTTTATTAGGTACAATTTTAAAAGAACTAAACTACATATATATATATATAGAGAGAGAGAGAATTCGCACCCCTGTTCAATTTAAGACCTCTATATATTACAAAGTTCATCTACAATTTAGAAAGAAATTGTTTACATGAGAATTCTCCGGTTTACATCCCTTTAATCAATCAGGATTTAAAACTAAAATTGTTTAGTCCCTGCTAATTAATTCCAACGAAAAACTTCAAAGTGTAATAGCTTGTTTGGCCAAGTTTATGTGACGTCAAATCCTCAAGTACAATCTCAAACGAAACCGACAGTGTTGGGCCTTAAGAATGGGCTGTTGTTAAGTTCGGGCTACGTTGCAGATACCAAGTTCAATTGGGCTCATCAGTGAATGGAGACAAATCCATATGAGAAGCCCACTTTTATCCTTTTAATTGTTTACTTGACCTTCAAACGAACAAAGAGAAAAATTCTCATTGTTGTATCTTGCATAAACTTCTTTGATATATTTTGGTAAAAGTTTAAAAGGATTTTGTTACTCTGCTACATGTGTGTAGTAGGTTATCATACCAAAATAACCTTGTCACCTATCTAATATATTGATTAATTTGAGTCAATCTTGTCATTAAATAAAGGTTATTGGAATTTACTCTAATAAAGATCATATGTATACTCCTAATAATTGCATACAATGATGTTTGTTTAGTGTTTACCTTACATTATATGTACAAGGTAAAACTTTATGGCTGATATTTTGGTGGAATCCAATGATCAATATGAGAAAATTATGCTTTCACTTCCTTAAATAGTACTCACGTCAATTTTTGTCGTACAATTTATGAATGGTAATGATTTAATATTTTGTTTGTTTGAGAGAAGAGGATTATTTGACTATTAGTAACAATAAGGGCATTTTGAATTAAATTATTAGCAGTAGAGATCTTTTTGGGTCAAATTATTGACGACAAAATAATTTTAGATCAAATTATTAATTAGAAGCATTTTTGTTCAATTTCACATAATTCAATTACATTGTTAACCCTTTTCTTGTTTTATATATGATGTTTATCATTGTCTTGTTATGATAAAATGGACTAGATCTATAGTACTGACTACTCCTTCAAGTACATGTTAAGTGAATACTCTGATTTTTTCATTATTCAAAATAAGTAAATTATTCAAAGTTCAAGAGACTTATTGAACCTTTTTCATATTTATCCTTCATTTAATAAGGTTTTCAATTACTTTATATTTTTTAAAACACTAATTTGTAAATAATTAAAAAAACAATAGTGTTAAATAACCTTTAAATTACGTCCTTAAATATATATATATTTCAAGTATTTTGACATACCAATCCCAATAACCCTGATTAGTATTGAGATTGGTAGATGACACCTATAATTATGACTCACATTTATTTGTTGTTGCATCAATAGTTAATAGCACTGACTTACAACCAATCTTGGTCATTGTACGAAAGTGTCATACGATGATTTTGTCTCTGCAAAATATCTTTTATTTTTGTCCTACCAATATGTACATTAAATGACATTTATATCTTTTTTTTTTAATCAATATTTGCTAACAAGGGAATTAAAACTATTTGCCAGATCAGTATATATCCCAAAAGATATACATATAATTTGTATATGGAAAAATCGGATGTAGTGAAAGGAGTGAATCAGACCATGACGTGTGGCAAAATCAATTACGATGAAATATTTGTGGCAATCTGGAAAGAATAAAAGAGATTTGACCCTCGTATGTTACGAAAAACCTCGAACGCCTGCTTATATAGAATGGACATATGGTCAGGCATTCGAAAGATGTTTCACCCGAGGAATGCTGCCTTACAATAGGAAGCTCTATTGGTGAAATTAGAAATTTTGTTAAATGCTTAGTGATTGAATAGTTCAATATATGAGATTGATTACTCATTATTAGTATCTTCTGATGGAAAAATTTATTTTATTTAACTAATATGATATTCGAAATTCACTCTATGATTTTACATTTGTGCAGTATAGTATGAAGGCACATTTAAGGTGAAATCTCTTCAATCATGATTGTGGTTTGTGTTGGAATTGATCTAATCGCAAGTGACACGAAATTCCAAGCTACTTGCATATAGAAATAGGGTGGTAATGGCAATAATTAGGATCCAAATCTTAAGGTAGACTAGAAAACTTGCAAATCTTGGATGTGCCAGCTTGAAATGATTGTGTATTAATTGTTTGTATATAATGTACAGTCATTTTAGTCTATTGTTAAGTCCCATGTGAGTGTGCTTTATCAATATGCATAGAAAACTATGATATATATAGCAATGAGGGAAAAGACCAAATGTCTCTTGGCACAAATTGTCTTGTTGATTAATTATACTCCCTCCCCTTTGTCCCTAATTACTTGTCCACTTTTTCTTTTACAATTGTCCCTAATTATTTGTCCATTTTGACAAATCAAGAAAGGACAAAAATTTTTTTCTTATTATACCCTCAATTAATTATTTTGAAAAATTTAGAACTTCTTGAAAATCTTAAGTTTTTAATTTATCCGCTTCATAATTAATAGGGATAAAATGGTAAACTCACTATGTTAATAATTATTTTCTTAATAAGTGTGTCAATTCAAAAGTGGACAAGTGATTAGGGACAGAGGGAGTATCATTGTTAGGTGAAAGGTCATATACGACCTCGAAAGTTTACAAGTTCATAATAATCTAATATATAGAGGAGTTAATTTGTCATAATTTGATGTTATACAAATACAGAGTTCTGTTAAACATCAAGTTCAGTCGTGTGGATGAAAAATAAGTAATATTTAAGAAACAAATAAAGAACAATATCAGCATATATATGTTTATCTTTTTTTCCTTGAACTTGTAAGTTAGTATCTCATTTTTATTAGTAAATAGGAGGGAAAGATGAAAGAGGATCCCTCCTAATCGAAGGCATTAATAACTACTTTTCATAGGAAATTAAAGTCTTACGATTCAACTTTGAGGATAAAAAAATTAAAACATCTCAACAAGAAGGGACCTTGACATATATAGGAATCATTAACCTTTCCAAAACTCCCAATAAGAAGGGAAAAAAAAAAGCATCAGCAATGAAAAGTAGTTTCAGTTTACTTGTCCAAATTATGAAATTAAAAGAATTTTTAATGGCTTAATATACCGTCAGTTTTTTAAATTTGTCAATAAATTTTATTTACACTCAAATTATTGTTTATTTCAATTGAACACTTGAATACATGATAAAATGTCCTAATTATACACTTTTAATTAAAGTTGAAAATAACTTGTGCAAGTTCTCAATAACCTATTAGGTAATTAAGTTAACCACATAAATCATTTCATCGTCTTTAATTATATGTATCAATTTCAATTAGGAAACGTGCCGGTTCTTACAACTCTTTGAGACAAATGCTTATAATTAAAAAAATGACATATTTTTATGGGAAAAGGGTCAAAAATGCCCTTAAACTATGCGAAAGGAACAAAAATGTCCTCAGTTTGCAGTTTGGTCCAAAAATGCCCTTATTATTATTTTAATGGGTCAAAAATGCCCATTTTCTAAATAAATATATTATTTATTCTTTTTAACACATTCTTTTTCTAATAATATTTTTTTAAATTAGCAAATGTTTATCCTACTTCAATTCAAAAAAAATAAAAAATAAAAAAATTCTTATTTTTTTATAATTATTTTTTATCGTTATATAAATAAAATTAATGATGGATATACTATGATCTTATATATATGACATATATTATCGGTCGAAAGGATATATGAAGTTATTTTATTTTATTTGATAAAGTGATATTAAGAAGAAAAAAATTATTTCCTACATTTTTATTTGTTAAAGTGATTTTAAAAGAAAGAAAAACAAGTATAGGATTTTTTAAATAATATTTTAATTAGGAAGAAGATGTGTTTAAAAAGAAAATAAATAATATATTTATTCGGAAAAAGGCATTTTTGACCCATTTAGTAACTATAGGGGCATTTCTGGATCAAAGTATTGACTACAAGGGCATTTTTGAACCAAAGTATTGACACCAAGAGCATTTTTGGACCAAATTACAAATTGAGGATATTTTTGTTCTTTTCACATAGTTTAAGGGCATTTTTTATCCTTTTCCTTATTTTTATTTAGTTAATTTATGTGTAATACATTCTTGAGGATATACACTACAGTTTTTTTTTCAAATTTGTACCAAAAACAAATACCACTTGAAATTCTTTATTATATATTCAGATGTTGAATTGAAACATCTCATAATTCGAGTTACGATCATATGCCCAAAAGGTTTACTGCCACCAACCCTATAAGGTCATATTGATATATTGTAACACGAAATATGATGCTACCCACGTCTAGTTTTCTTTTTTCCCGTATCCATTATTGCATACATCCATCCATACACGTCCTTATCATGCATTCCTTTTTATATTCCTCTCTAAAAAAACCTTGTCTCCTTTTTCTCTACCTCTTTTTCTTCAATAATCTTTTTCTTTTTTCCAATTAAAAAAAAAAATATGCCCATCATATCTGAAATCTCATCTTCCTCTTCTCCATGTTCATGGCAATTAGAAGATGAAACCACAATTTCTTCTCCTTTGAAAATTCAATTAGTTTCTAAGTCAGTATCAGAGAGGCTCCTCTCTAAATTCTCCGATTTAACAGAATTTGATTTTGATTACTCTAAAAGTGGATTATGGTCTCCTCCAATTGAAAGAAGCCACGTGTTCTCCGGCTCACCGGCCGGGGAAATACTTTCACACAGAGAAATGGCTGATAAATTGAATAAAGTATTGAAGAGACATCAGAGAAGAAGACGTTGCTTCAATGTATGAATTTTTTTTCCCTCTTTTCTAAAATTGACGTATTTTAAATAGTTCAGACGTATTTTTGATCTTTTTTTTATTTTATTTTGTATATGCAGGCATGTTTATGTTCTCCAAAGAGATTTTGATCTCAAGTCACATTGAGAGACTAAGAAAATGCAGGAAAGATCTTCAGTTTCTAATTATTATTATTATTATTATTATCCAATTCAAAATGTACATGTTTTTATGTAATTATTAATTTAATTTAATTATATAGAGGAAAGGATAATTGCTTGATTTATTTTTTGTATTTTCTTGGAAATGGGAATTACAATTCTCCATGAAAGCTAAAAAGAACAAAAAGATAACGCCAGAAAGAAGTGGGGATATTTAGCACCATTTTTAACGTATATTCCCATAGTTTACTTTAGCTTTTTCTATAGTATTAAATTAGCATATCAAGACAAACATATATTTTGTTTTATATTTTATTTTTAATATTTAGTTGCTGATTCTTCAAATTATTTTTCAAAATCTAAAGTTATATATCAATTACTATGAATATTGTAATAAAATATTCACATCAATCATTAAGGACGTGTCATGACAATAAAAATAACTTGAAGCGGTAATAAATATACATATTAATAAAGAGTATCAAAGTTTTTACTGACATTAGTTAAGTGCTATTAGATTCAATGTCGTTGAATGCTTTAGAGACATATACGAAAAGTGTTAAATTGCTAATTGCTGCTAAAAATATATATTTAGCAGTAATTAAACTATTACTGTTAATTAATCGCCATTAAAGAGGGCATTAAATTTTTAGATTTTGCTAAATCCATATGTAACTTAGAGTAGTACAAACAAAAAAATAATTAATAGAGCATAAATAACATAATGTTGTGGTCTTGTAATTAAATGCCCTCTCCACCAAGGGACAAACAAGTGCTGCTGTACTTCATATAACTCCAAGATCAAAATTCATGTCTTCTTAGAAAATTTCCAAAATTTTGCAGATAAAATCTCTTTTGCATTTGTTGAAAGACTCAAAAAGTTAAAAATAAGACAATTGGCTGTCATGTCTTGAAGAAATTAATTAAAGAAGTTACTACTATGCAATCATTCGATTTCTCATAAAAAGTTACACATGTTTTCTACTCATTATTGTTTCCTATTTAATTACTTAATTTTCAACTCAAGCTTGTTTGTTTCCTACTCATATAGTGTAGTGTCTTTCATTTGACAACTCATGCTCGTGGGGCAACTTATGCATGTGACAACTGAATCTACTTTTGAATTTTTTTTCTTACTCAAAATTGTGTTGTCCTTTCAGCGCCCCTCAATCAAATCCATAACTACCCTTGCTTGTGCAGGAGTAACTATTTTTAGTTATGTTGCATGTGCTCGAATAAGTTACATAAATCACATAATGTAAATATGAAATTATTATATATTCTTACTTTTTTTTAAATTATAATAATCCCTTAAAATAAACCAAATCCGAATACATTAATGAAAGCGCGGATATATTAATACATATACATTATTAAAATAAGGAATTTCTCAATCCGGATACATAAGTGAAAATGCGGATAAATTAATACAGCAATCTGGATACATTAGTGAAAGCGCGGATACATTAATACAGATACATTATTAAAATAAGGGATTTCTCAATCCGAATACATTAGTGAAAGCGCGAATACATTAATACAGATACATTATTAAAATAAGGGATTTTAGAGATTTTTAAAAGATATAGGGAAATATGAAAAATAATTTATTTAAAATTGTGTAGTTTAGTAATTTTTCCTTCTTCGTATTATCCACTTTTAACGATTTAAACCTAAATTCTTAAAATTAGAGGTGAAGGATGTTCATCACATAATCCCTTCGCTTGTCTTAAAATTGTAGTGTCCAACCTCAATTAGATTAATGAGTCTAGAACCTCAACCATCTAATCTTTTTTCATTTCATTTAAGTTTGAGTTCCATATTAAAAAGCTTTTTACCTATATTACTTTTGTTGGTATTCGAAACTTGTTTTTTCAATCTTATTAATCCAAATATTCAAACCAAAATTTAAAATTTCAACTTAATTTCAAATACAATTTTTTTTTCTAAGACTCAACTAACCGATGCCCAAACACCTATTTAGTGATTTCAGGTCAATTTATTTTGACAGTTGTGATAACTCTGATAAAATTCAGAAACTCTTTCTGCACTAAGTTGTACATTCACTTTTCTTTGAAAGGGGAAAAAAAAAAAGATCCCCTGTTGTAAGGTAAATTCAGTGAAAAAAGTCACTAACAAAAAGACATATTTTTCTTACCTAGATTACGTAGCTCATAAAAGAGTTGTCTTTTTCTCACTCACAGCTTTGAATATTGAATTCATCACTGGCTCTGTGCATTCTATAATTTTGTCTTCTACTTAACACAACTGCACTCATATCTAAAGGTAAATTTTTTGTTATTTGAAATCATTTTCACCAACAAAACATATGTATCTTCTTTTGGTGAGACATGTAATTCTTGTTTCACTTTTTTCTTGTACCCTCTATATAAATTTGTATGATGTGTATCGGTGGGTTTGGATCGATTTTAAAGTTTATCGGTAATTAATTTGTAGATAAATTGTGAATCTACTTGAATACAATGTATGTGGAAGAAATTATGCCTAAGTTTGATCCTATGTATTCGAGATACATGTGAACACACTAGATACATGTATATGAGATCGAAGTAATTTCAAAAACTCACGAGAAGATATGTAATTAGATCCTAAACTAGTGAGATTTGTATTGTTTGCCCAAGTTTTTCATGTAGTATTAGTTATTCCACCTTCTATCCTACATAAAATACTACATAAATTCCCTTATAACTTATACATGTATTAGTTATGCGAGTTTTAAAATTGTTTACCAACTTTATATAATTTTATACATAAATAATTTATTTTCCTATCTAACTATCAAACGTGGCATAAATCATATGAAAATTATACATGAATAACTAATTTCTTCAGCTATCAAACGAGCCCTTAGTAATTTCAACTTTCTTCATAAACTCATAAGCAATCGTTTATTCTATTAAGAAGTTGAAAATTATTATTCAGTAAATTTCTCGTCTTCTAAGGTTTCTATGTCTTGGGAGGAAATCATTAGTTAAACTTGACAATCTTAAACTATGTCAAATAAAAATTAGGAAATTCAGGATATCTAAAATAATGACACCATCTAGCCTGTAATTTTTCAATTTAATGCAAAAGTTAATAGCAGCAAGGGTGAAAGAACTGACCCAATCTGCTTTGTATTCTTCTTTGACGGCTTCACAGCTCTCTTCCCTGTCTTTAGGGTTTTTAGTTAGGCTTATTAAGTTTTTATTGTATTTATTTTTTATAAAAAGTTCTTTTAAATATTTATTTTTACATGTATAATAAATATGAAGTTTTATTTTGAGATGTAATTTAAATTTTTAAGTTGTATCTTTTGCTCATAATTAACTTAAAATTTTTATAAGCTGTAAAGATTATCAAAATTGTCCTAATTCTATATGTAATCTTACGAAATAATCAAACATTCATGACAAAAGTATAATACACTATCACAAATTAAACACACAAGACTTGTTCAACTGAACACTAGGTGTTAACACATTTTAGAACCAAAATAAAAATAACTAACAACCAATAGATAAATTTATAGGTTGTAACATGATTTTGATAAAAGAAAATTGTGTCTTCGAATTTACATGTTTGAAAAAGAAAAACGTGTCTCATACATAAGCAAATACTATATAAGTAATTTTGGAGAGATCAAGCTTTCCGTTGAAACGAAACCATCCACAGCCATATCAAGTTGAGGCCATAATCTAACTCGTCCTTTTGATGTCACAAATACAACCCGACATTTATTGTTTACGCAGCAGAGTAGAACTTCACCATTTGTAAACCTATACTTAGGTGTGGCGACTAAATAAATTCCAGTATCTTGAAGAGTAATCAATTCGGTCCAAGATGTCTCTACACCATAGTCTTTTATTAGCCATAACTTAAAAGCTCCCCACCTCAGAAAATTAGTAGAGAAAATACAAAGCATTCCTTCCAATAATACTGAAACGTCTATCTTACCGCGACTCTTTTCCATTCCCTCAGGCAATGGTATCTCTCCATACACCTCATTTGAAATACTAAATGAAATCATAGAATAATTTCGTGAAAGAACAAGCCAATCTACTTTTTGTATTCTTCTTTGATGGCTTCACAAAAAAAATACTGTTAGAGACGATAAAACACAAGCAAAATATATAACCTTAATGAGCAAAGTTTAGGGCTCGATATAATGCCATATCTTTAGCTTTAGACGTAAAATGGTCTCGTATATTTCAAAAAGGTCCAAAATAGCCCAATATTTTAAAGATGAAATATTAATAGTCCATATTCTTTGACAAAAATATACCTCTAGCTACTCGAAATTCGAATACCAAAACTTTGTCCATTTAAACAGACCAAAACTAACGGCCATTACAGTCATTGTAGCTCCTACAACACACGTAAACTAGTCTATGTTACGAGTCTGAGAATGGTAAGAGTCTACCGGGAACTATAACGACTATTAAGCCTGATTCATTTAGTTGGTTGTATTGTCTTTATAGTGCACTAAATAAGTGTGTTAAAGATAGATTTTGTAAGGCTAGTTTTCGTCCAGCACTTTAATCTATCTAGTCTTCTTTCACATCATTTAGATTTTGAGTTCCATATTAAAACTTTTTACCTATACTACTATTACTTTTGTTGATATTCGAAACTTGTTTTCCAATCTTATCAATCTAACTTTCCAATATTAAAAATATGATATCTAGATCAGGATAATTAGGAACTCCCATAATAGTCAAGCCATCGAAATAACAACAGTTTATTGAAAAGCTGGGAAAGAAAGCCTAGAGAAAACTCCTATCTCTGTATAAAGAGCTAGCATGGTGTGTTACTTTTCTAAAAGCATATGAGACTTGTTTCATTTTTCCAATAATGGTTTGATTGGTTAGCTGCACCTGTTGCTCACTAGTTGATATTGCTTTGCATATTATAGCAGATTACAATGCTCATAAGCTGCAACAACATTATTAACAGAGCAAGGTCGTGCTTGGGATTTCGATCGTGACCTGAAACGAGAGAAGTCAGATGATGTGTTGTATCATCCCCAACTCCCCTAGATGTAAGAAACTAAAGTGATGTGATGTTCATGGTCCAAAAGGCAGAAAAGAGGTGTATTTGTACATATTTTTAACTGGCATAAGTTGAGTCCCATGTGGAAACAAATAATTCAATGTGTAGTGACTATCATGAATAATAGTTGTATTTAAAAGCATTGATGCGTAAAGAAGAAGAAACTAGAAGCAATTGGATCAAAGAATGTAAGGTTTCATAAGTTGTATTTAAAAGCATTCATGCGTAAAGAAGGTTAAACTCCTGAATCCTGATATAGAAGAAACTCGAAGTAATTGGATCAAAGAATGTAATTGCCTTATAAGGTGTCATCAGACGACTCTCTATCCCCATCTCCGGGTTGCCATTCATCGTCGGAATTGTCGGAAGGGTCAGACGACTCTCCATCATCTTGATTAGTAGGGGCAGCAGGTTGCCATTCATTGTCGGAATTGTTGGAAGGGTCAGACGGCTCTCCATCATCTTGATTAGCAGGGGCAGGGGCAGGGGCATGGGCATGGGTTTTCATCTTTTTATCCAAATGATTAACTTTCTCGAGCAACGACCCATTTTCTTGTTTGAGAGTCTTTAATTCCTCATCAAGTTTATTAGCTCTTATTGCGTCTGAACCATGCTTCATGCTCCACGGGTTGAATTGGTAATTCAGCAGATCCTGGGACATGGCAGGTACGTTAGCTTTAGACTTCCAATATTCAGCCGCCCTTTCTCTGATTTTAGAAAAGAAAAAGCATTAGCCCAGTTTCAAACCCTAAATATAACAAGAATCAATGTTGAATACCTGTACATCCCTCCTACTGGATCCTTATTGTATGTGTCGATTTCATATAACCTGTTTGCAATCCAGGTCTTCCTATCGTTTTCACCAATCTTTTTGAGATGAGTAATTACAGGGTCTAGAGAACCAAAGAAACCCTCAAGTGTCAACACATTCGTCCAGTCAGACTTATCAAAGAAACTGTTCAGAAAGCAACTTCCGTCACAATGCAGGTCAGAATTTGTTGCAGAACAGGGAACACAAGTCAGAGAAGAATCATCTTCAATTGAAGTAGAACCAGTTTGCGCCATCGTTTCTTGGAGAAAGCAAAAAGAATGAGATGAAAATATTGAATTCGGAAATGTGAAAAACTACACTAAGGAACTCAGGAAAGTAGAAACAGAGAAGAAAACTTTATTCATCGCGGTACAATCATTCATCTAATATATAGCCTGCATCTCCTAAAATATCTTCCTAACCGACTTCCAACTAACAGTTTTTACAATTTTCTAACTAACTCACACATCAATGCAACTGACTCTCAATAGTCATAACAGACTTAGGGGTGTATTAGCAACTAACGAACATATGTTTAAAAACTCATCATCTCTATTAGTTTAAGAGATTTTTTATCCTAATAGAGTTGAAAAAGAAATATATTAATGTTCTATTATTATTAGGGGAACTTTTTCCTTATAAATTTCGGAGTATACCGTATCTATATAGTTAGAAATTTTAAAGCATCGTATGCTAGTTACCTTTATAATATAGGACGGAGTATACGGTATCTATATAGTTAGAAACTTTAAAGCATCGTATGCTAGTTACCTTTATAATATGGGACGGAGTATACGGTATCTATATAGTTAGAAACTTTAAAGCATCGTATGCTAGTTACTTTTATAATATAGGACTATTTTGCAAAATATGAGAGACCATTTTAAATTTAAAGCTCAAGATATGCTAAATATAAGAGACCATTAGTTTGATCATTTTAAGTAAAACCCACCCGCAACAAATAGTTACCTCTTTTGCGACGAAAAAAAGTAAAAAATAAATAAATAAAGGGTGTTTGGATTAATCTTTTAAAAAATAGTCAATTAGGTATTTGAACTCATAACTTTATTTTAATTGAAAAAAAAAACTCATAACTTTAAGTTGAGTTAATCAAGTAAATGAGTGTTTCAAGGCCGTGAGGAGTCTCTCAAAATAAAATAAAAACTTAAATTAAGCCTAACCCTAACGAAAAACCCTCTAAAAACAGGTAGAAAGCAATAGAGATGGTCGAAAGATGACAACAAAAGCAAATCCCATGAGATGCCAATAGAAGAAGACATCAGTACGTACTTCCCAATGAAATTCGCAAAAAGATGGGATTTATGAAGTCGTCAAAGAAGAATACAAAGCAGATGGTTATTGATTTGGTCAGTTCTTTCAACCTTGGTGCCATTAACTTAGCATTAAATCAACATAAGTTATTTATGTATAAAATTAATACAATCACCATAGAAGGTAGAATAACTAATACATGAATTACTAGGGCAAAACAACACGAATCTCACTAATTTATTCCAGATACATTGTATCCAAGTGGATTCACTCGTCTCTCTTCTCTCTCCATATATATATATATCTAGTGTGATTCTTATGTATATGAGATACACAAACGCTCTCGCTCGCCTCTATCTCGTTCACCTCTCTCCCTATGTTTGTGTATTTCAGAGTGTTATTTGATAGCAAAAATATGTATATAGGTGTATCTGACTTGAAGGAAGAATTAGAATTGATAAATATGATAGGAATATTTATATAATTATGTAATTTTGCCCTGCATAACTCTAAGGAATAAAAAGGGATGTATTTGTCCTTTTAGGAATAGAACAAACTTAGTTATATATTTGAACCCTAAACTCCTGCTTTTATGTATCAAATTTTATTTTTACCGATACTGGAGATTCTTTGTGTCCTTCAACTAAGTTATAAATAATAATATAGCACAATCACTAGATCAATGCAAAACTCTAGTATTGTGAAAAATTAACCTCTTCACTTGACTTGTCTTATCTAGGAAGTGGGTATTCACTTACATGAGGAAATAATTATGGACATCCTTAGCAGGTTACCTGTGCAGTCTCTTCTTCAATTCAAACGTGTTTCAAAACCTTGGAAAAAATTAATATCCGAGCCTTACTTTATGAGGAAGCATCTCAATCATGCCAAGAGTAATCAAAATTCACAGAAATTTCTTAGTTGCCGACCAGCCCCTAAGGATGGTGTGGTTTCCTATTATTGCTCTTCTTTATCGTCAATTCAATTGTTTGAGTCTGTACATAAACTTGATTGGCCTTCAGACTTTAAACCATGGCGTGTCGCAATCTGTTGTTGTTTCGATGGCTTATCTATTATGGGGGTTCGTAATTATCCTGATCTAGATATTATATTTTTGCTATGGAACCCCTTCACAAGAGAATCAATAGTACTTCCCAATCCAGAATTTCCACCAAAGGGAACTTTTGTATACGGAATGGGATATGACTCAACTACTGATGACTACAAGGTCCTTAAGATTGACGTGAACAAAAATGATGATCGTAAAGTATCTACTGAACTTCTGTCACTTAAAAAAGGCTCCTGGAGTAAAATTGATAAATATTCCAGTGGCATTTCCTATGTGTTGTATGGTAGGAGCTCTTCAGCCTTTGTACATGGAGCATTTCATTGGCTCGTTTTTTTACGAAAGTATTCTATGATTTCATTTAATATTTCAAATGAAGCGTATACAGAGATACCATTGCCCGAGCCAATGCGTTTGTATACGAAACACAATAAGTTTGATGTTTCAGTATTGGATGGAATGCTTTGTCTTTTCACTACTAATATTTGGAAGTGCGGCACTTTTAAGATATGGCTAATGAAAAATTATGGTGTCAAGACATCTTGGACCGAAGTGATTACTATACAAGATACTGATCTTTTTTTAGCCATACCTAAGTTTAGGTTTACAAATGGTGAAATTCTACTCCGCTGCATAGACGGTGAGGGTTGGGTCGTATTCATGACATCAAGAGGACGAGTTGGATTATGGCCTCAACTTCATTTCTCTGGGGATGGTTTTGTTTCAACAGAAAGTTTGATCTCTCCAAAATTACTTATGTAGTATTTGCTTATGTATGAGACACGTTTTTCTTTTTCAAACATGTAAATTCGGAGATACATTTTTCTTTTTTCAAAATCATGTTACAACCCCTAATTCTATCTATTGGTTCTAAAATGTGTTATCAAAGTTGTCGACTGACTTATTCCATGCTTTTTCCTAAGTTGAGAAACTGTTGTTGAGTAAATCCTGAGTTAACAATTAACATCTGGTGTTCAATTGAACAAGTCTTGTGTGTTTAAGTTTAGGAGGCTTTTCTTTTGCAAAACCTATAAAACTATGAGTGGACTGGTATAGACTAAATGAGGTATTTAATTGAATGTTGAATTTGGGACTAGATACTCAACTGTAAGTTGTTTGAAATGATAAGAGTTCAACGTAGAATGCTAACTTGGGAAGTAGATACCCAACCCCACCTCATTTTTAACTTCAAGAGTTGTATGTAGAAAAATATACGAGACATTCAGTACTAACACCAAACGCATAAATATAAGATATACACACTTCTAACATATAATCAAGGTTGGTAACATGTATTCTCATTTTAATATGTAATTCTTACAGTTAAATTTTTTCACTTATTTGGTAAAAATGTGCTCATGTCAAACTATAACACATAATTTAGAACAAAGGAAGTGATAAATTGTAGACGTATATTGTGAAAATAATTATGTAAGCAAAATTTAAGAAGGGGCATGAGAAATTTCTGCAGATTTGAATGTTCTATATTATGAAAACGGAAATAAACATATATGCTGATTTCTTTAAAAGTAGATGTCACCCAAAAATTAATCGGGAATGGAATAATATAATATCGATGCCAAAAATGTGATGATCAAACAAAAGAGGGAAAAATCATAAAAAATTAACAGTTTATTGAACAAATCAACATAAGACACTAAATATAAAGATCAACAAAAAAAATATAAATGAATGAAGAGAAAATGACATGAACTTTTTTAGAAGGCGGCAATTGTAATTATATTAAATATTAATCCGAAGCATTTCAAGATACAATATAATTTCCTTTTCATTTCTATTTAAAATAAAGAAAATAATATTTATTTAAATTTAAACTTAGATAAACGTTAGTATTTTATATTATGAATTCAAAAATTCACAAAACAGCTAACTATCAATTTTAAAAAAAATAAAAATGAATTTCAATATTTTGACAGGTCCGTTAAAATAAGAGCAAACTACATAAATCCAACTAGTTTTGGTCCTAATTATTAAAATTCCTGATAGTTTCAAATATTGCTTCCTCTACCATATTTCGTGCTTAGGATACATGAGCCTATACATGTATCTGCCGAATTTTAAAATAGAGATACATATTTTATTTATTTAAATTAATTGGTTGTAACTAATTTTCTTAATTAGAGGAGTAGTTGATGATTTTCAAAATACATGGATAATTAATTCTGAAAATTTAATGTTTCTTAATTTGATGTATCTATTATCAATATATATGAGTATCATACAAGTACATTCATATGTATCATAGAAGTATCTAGTATTAATTTCATGTATCTATTTATATGATCTAATATTAATTTCATGTATCTATTTATATGAGCTAATATTATTTCATGTATCTTTTATATGTATAATTTGATATATCAAGTATCAAATTCATACGTTACATCCAAAAACATGTATCTCAGATAAATACGAAAATAGTTAGATATATTGTAATAATATAACAAATATATATGATAATATTAAGATACATGATAGAAGACCATATGCATATGACAAGATTCGGAAGATTCGGATACATGACAGAACAAATTGTGTCAAATACATGCGTAAATTTTCAATAATACATAAATTTCCAATATATTCATTAGATACATACACACTCAATAAGATACAGTGATAAAAACTGGATACATATAATCGTATCTCAATAATGTATCAGATACATGCGTGAAACTCCACTAATTGAAACTTTTCGATTACGTTCATGGCTGGTCAAGGCATCTCAACGCGGCAGTATTTGCTTCACCTTTTGATTCATCGGTGTTGCTCACTGTGCCTAGATCCGACGGGAAAAGTGACGTGAAGTTTCTTGGTTGATCCATAGTATACAAGGTATGCAACCGGTACCATCGTCAATGTCGAATTTGATAAATCTATTGGGCTTGAAATCTCTGCTTACAACGATACCCATTGTAGAGGTTTCTCCCCTTGCGATAAAAAATGATGGATTCGTGGGGGATTGGTTTGAGAATGAGAAAAACAAAAGCTAAGAATTTGATGTGTGTGTTGACAAACTGTTGAACATCCATTTTAATGAAGTGTTTCTTCTCAGTAAATTTCAACTGATCAAGGGAAGAGAAAGAGTTTGAGTTTAACTCATACTCTGTGAGAGAAAGATATTTGTTTTTAATTAAAACACTAATTTTGGAGTTTAAATGTAAAGATAATTAATCAATCCTAATATTGATGGTATGTTTAATAATATATGGTATAAAATATTAAAAGTGGTAATATATGTAATTGTTTAAAAGTAAAGGTAAAATTAGTATATATGGTAGTCTAATAAAGTAGTTTATCCTTTTAAATTAATATGTGTATAACTGTATATATTCTGATTTTGACTCTGCACACAAAATAAAATCGCATTCCTTGAATACCGAAATAGTAACACGCTCCCTACTACTTTGTTGAATCTTTGATTCCCTTTTTTCCTGAAATCTTCCTCCAAGAGATGATGGATGAAATTGCTTCTACTTCAAATACTGCTTCTCCGCGTTCTCATTGTGTTCCCTGCAATGCAATAAGTTGCAATGGGAATTGTTTTCTTAATGCCTTCTTTAATGAATCTGAGAGTTAGGATGTGGTGATACTTGACGATTTCTTCGCTTCTCTTGACATAGTGACTAAGCATCTCGAAGAGATTCATGTTAAAAATTGGATTTATAACCGATTATATGAAATAAATTGGTACAATGACGATCCAATGTTTTAAATGATCAATTTTATGCACCTGACATGGCTACTATTTCTGATGCCATAAGAGCTGATCAACTGGAGGAAAAGTTGAAGTTTCTACAGAAAGAAAATGGGTTATTGCTGGTTAAAGTCAATGATTTGGAGAAAAAGGGGAATGATATGAAAATCCAATCTGCCCCTGCTACTGATGATAATGAAGATGAGGGAGTACAGGGTTCCGACAATGAAGGGCACCCGGATGAAAACCATGATAATGAAGACGAGGAAAGACAGGGTGAAGGACACCCGGAAGAAAACCATGATAATGAAGATGAGGGAGGACAGGTTCTGACAATGAAGGACACCCGGAGGATGTAGAAGCTTCTTCTGATGACAGCCAAGAACATGTAGAGGTGGAGCCTGAGCATGTAGAGGCTGATGAAGGCGTACTGGATGATGGTGGTGCCCCACGACGATATAGGTTCTTGACAGACATATATTCTGATCAAGGTCCGAATTAAGGAGAGATGATTAACTTCTACCTTTTGGAATATGGTTTCTCTTTCTTTGCTTAGTATCACCCATACAATACATTGATTTGTTTAGACTTTAGACACTCAATACACTTTGATACTTCCTCTTGATTGCGTAAAACAACTTCATATTTGTATTACTCCGTGATTGACTTGTTGAGAAGTTAAATATACTTGTTCACAATTCAAAGATTTTTATTCCCTTATTTGTGTATTTTGAGTATTTTGGGTGCAGGGTGAGTTTGTTGTCGGGACACCAGTTCACTAAGCATCCTTGGCATTTGTATGACTCCTAGCCTAAGTTTCTCTTTCTTGTCTTTTTCACTTTTCTGAACTGCTTTATTTTCATAGGTAACCACAATATAAGGTGTTTTTTTTAATCAATTACCTGGATAGGGTGTGTTGTATTAGAAAAAAAGGAGTAGAGGGGGGCTAGACCTGACCTCAATACAACACTGATCAGTCACAAAAAACTAGAAGGCTTACAAAATCTACGGAGCCTTCTGGATATTTACGAAGAAGAAAACAACTAGCTTACAAAGAAATTTGCTCTTATCATATTTGCTCCTAATACTAGGCAAGTGCCATTTGTTCAGTAGAAAGAGACCTTTAGCTTGTCTAGGGAGATTGGAATAGAGTTGAGTGATGAGCATCTGGTGAGAATAAGAAGCCAGTTTTGCAAAACAGTCTGGTGAAATTAGACAAGCTAATAGGTCTATATTGAGCAAACAGTCAGGTGAGCTGGTCTTAGGAATTAATACTAAACAAGCATGTGAGAAAAACTTTGTGAGGTTTTTTCCTTAAAAGAATTCTATGAAATATTCGGAAATATCTTTTTTTATGATGTCCCAACAATTACGGAAGAAAGTGCCATTATATCCATCTGGTCCTGCAGCACTGTCTGCACTCAGACGGAATACGGCCTCTTTGATTTCATCCTGCAAAGGAAGATTAGTTAGTAGCAAGTCATCTTCTTCAGTAATCAAAGAGGGTATGCTATCAAGAATTGTAGAATTAAAGACATGAATAGGGAGGTTGAAATTTTTCTCAAAGTGTTTCAGAGCAGCCTTAGCTACTTTATCCTCCTTCTGAACCCATCTATCCCTATTCTTCTTGATTCTTAGTATCTGAAGTCTTCTTTTGTTGTCCCTCATAATACTGTGAAAATATTTTGTAATGTCGTGTCTTTCATATGAATATCTCTAATGTCGTGTCTAGACCAGTGACTTAATCTTTTACCAAGTGTCTTGAGTTTTGTCTGAAGTCTCCACATTGCATTGTCCTGTATAGGATTGTTCCAAACATCTTCAACTATCTCTTGGAAACCTAGAAGATTCACCCAAACATTTAGAAACCTGAAGTAGCTAGGATGGTTTTGAGAAGAGTCTGTACATTTGACCAGAAGAGGCCTATGGTCTGATCCAGTTCTTGCCAGATGCCTGACAGTAGAGCTTTGAAACCTTTGCGCCCATAGATCATTGATGAAGATTCTATCTAGTCGCTTCCAAATTCTTTTTTTAGGTCGTCTGTTATTACACCAGGTAAACTTTGAGCCTATAAAACTAATAGCAATAGCCCCACGATTATTCATACACGTGATGAAGTCCATACTCTTATGCATTCTGTGGGGCTTACCTCCAATTTTTTCAGCGTGCTCGATTATGACATCAAAGTCACCACCTATACACCAAGGACCACTAATATTGTTACTAGTGCGTTATAGGCTATACCAGAGGTCTTTTCTTTCCTCTGAAGTGCACTTGGCATAGATTGCAGAGATATAGAAGATTTCATTGGTGGAGTTCTCTTTCAAGTGAAGGGAAATCTGTTGTTCCTCATTAGCGATGATGGTAGCCTTGTAGTTTTGTTTCCAAAAACACCATATCTGACCGTTGTCATTGGATTGACAACCATTAAATCCCAAAAACTTTTAGTAGCAGTCTATTTTGTTTTTGTTGATGAAAGGTTCAAAAATAGCAACAAACGGAGCATTGTTGATTTGAATCAAGTGTTTAAGCCTGTGAATGGCTTTCTTGGTTCTAACCCGTCTAATGTTCCAAAATATAGCTTTGATCATTGGAAACTTGATTGTGGTGTATCATTTGCCTGCTTACTTCTTATAGAAGTGGCATTTCTTTTCTTTTGTTTCTTTTCCGCGTTTCTGAATTTGCTCCTTCCTCTACCAGCCGGAGAAACAGATTTGGGCCGATTACCCGTAGTCTTTTTGTTCCTTCTTTGTTGTGTTTGAAAGGAATCTTCAACTAATTCCTGGCTACTTTCTTCGGTACTGGAAGATTCTTAAATATTACCATAAATCCTTTTCTCATCGCGAACATTGTTTTTACCAGTAGTATTTTTTTGTTTCTTCATTTTGGATATAGTATCAGCGTTGTCCATAGCCTTGTGGGAAGCTGTAACTGCATCAGCCTTAGATTTACTGTTGACTTGTTGTTCACTACTTGTAATTAATCCACCAGTAGATGATTCTGCCAAATGAGTTTGATTTTTATCAATTGGCTCGGTCAAGTGATTATCTGCGTTCTCATGGTTTATTTCAACCTCATGTAACCTAATCTTGTCGTTTTCCAATTCCACTTGGTTGTCGTTCAGATCGATGAGTTTCTGAACTTGTTGATTGTCCTTTTTATCATTGATGTCTTACTTCTTCCTTTTCTTGTTGATTCTCTCTTCCGGTAAATTAAACGAGATGTTGATGTTCTTCTTCTGAGGCATTTTTTTGGTTGTTTTTCCCCAGTTGTATTGGCTTTGGGTTCTTTGTCAGTTTTTCCAATGGAAAAGCCTGTGTTAGTGTCTTTCCTGAATCGCTGCAGTCTGCCCAACCTTTTTGCTCGACCTGTTTGCCTTTTTCTCCTGTAGAATTAATCGGAGTATCCACATATGTTGCATTCTTAGGATCAATTTCTATTTCTGCCCCTGCTCTTTCACTGTTTTTTTCATTTTCACGGACCTTCTCCTTGCCCTCGGCGACACTTCATTGTCCTTCCTTTCTTTCTCAATACCAATACATTTAGCCTCTGCGTTTTTGGCCTTCCTTTTCAGCATGTCGACATTGGTTAATAGAGTGTCCTAGCAGTTTACAATGTCGACAAAACTTAGGAAGGTTCTCGTATTCAAGTTTTTGAGTAAAACCTTCAACGGATTAGATTCATGCTCAAGACCAACCCAAACCGAATTTAGTTTTGGCTTAGTGAGATCAACCTCCACCCTAACTTTAGCCATGCTCGGTCTAGTTTTATTATCTGTAGCCAAATCCATAGAAAGAGGAGAGTACCGAGGGGCCTAGCTATTTGTTTGATATTTTTGTGATGTGAAGAATTTAACGATAGTTAGTTAACACTGTTAGGAGCAGTTGAAGCAGTGGAGGGTAGTGTAGTCTTTTCCATAGGTTAGTTATAACAAACCTTCAAGTTGTTAGTTAGAGGAAGGTTAGTTGCTAACATTGGAATGATGTATAAATAGCACCACTAATCTCTGTAACCAGTAGCTCTTCAATGATCAATGAGATTGTGCTTTCTTTCTAGAATCTTCTCTTCCCTAAAATCACAATTTCTGCAGTTACGAACATGGTATCAGAGCAGGGCCATCTCACCCAATGTTGAGGCCCCGAAAGTAAAAAAAAATAAAATATATAGTTTTATTCAGTGATTTGTTGTATTCTATTATCTATTGTCGTATCAAAATTGTTGGTTCTGGTTAATATCTACTTTTATAGATGAGAGAAGCTATTGGAAAAGCTATATGTGGAACTTTGAGCCAGATTTAGAATTTTTTTTAGAGAAAAATAATTGATTTTGCCCTCGAGGTAAATAAGGTAATTGGTTTCATGTTACATCAATTCGAGCTTTGATTGATCTGTTCAATGGAGACCTTATAATGCAATCACATTCTCTGGTCCAATTCCTTGATCTCTCAACCACTCCACCAAATACCTGCCCTTCCAGTTTTCTTGTAGAAGCTGCCAGGTGTATTGAGTTTAATCATACCATTACTTGGTTTTCTCCAGTTCACAATTGTGCACTTCTTGACAGGTTTAAGTTTTCAGCATTGTTAAAACACTTTCGTATTCCAAATGGTACAAGTAGAAAGCATTGTTCTCTCCAGTGTCCTTTATTAGTATCCTAGAATAGTATTAAGTAAATTAATTAAGACCATCACGCCAATGTCTTTTATTACTCGACAGTTCCATTTTGTTATGGTGGCACATATATATTTCTTATCCTTATTTATATATATATAGAATAGTATTAATGTATATTGCTGCGGATGAAACACTCGGAATTTTCTTTTCTAATTTTTCTATTAAAATATTTTAGAAACATTTTCTCTAGAAAATTTGGAATGCATTCATGAAGACTCTTGGGCGAGAATAGGGAAAACATGTTTCACAAATTTTAAATAGTATTCTTAAGCTGATTGTCTTCTCCTCACTTTAGACTCAACGATGACCCCTCCCTAAACTAGGGATGGCAATGGCGCGGGGTGGGTTTAAGACTATGCGGGGCGGGGTGAGTTTAAGGCTATGCGGGGCGGAGTGGGTTTAAGGTTGTGCGGGGCAGGTAGGATGCGGAGCGGGGCGGGCTGAGGATATATGTGATTTTATGTGGGTTCAAACTTAATTTTAACTTTTTATATGTTATAAGAGTGATAGAACTTTTTTATTAAGTTCATTTCTTTAAATCTACCAAAATATTCAAAATAGTAAATGAAAATAGTTCAATAAAAAATAATACAATTTCTTACATGTTTCCAATTGACCTCTAAAAAATAAAATTTTAAGTTATTATCTATTAAATTAATACAACTTAATGAAAAAATGAATTTATTTTTATGGATTTCATTTTTAGTATCAAACTTAACGGCGGATCTATGCGGGGCGGGGTGGGACAGGTTGAAAATGAAAAAAATTGTTATGCGGGGCGGGTAAAAAAATTTGTGGGTTAAGCTCAACCCGCCCCTCCCCCAACTTGCCCCATTGCCATCCCTACCCTAAGCCTATGAACAAGGGGAAAATCTTGATTTCTCTATCTTTAGAATAAAAAAGATTATCTCCTTATAAGGTTACAAAAAACTATATATGGTAAATACAATTGAAAAAAGATTCTATACTAACATTGTGTAATCAACTATAATTGATGGTAATTAACAAAACTCTCTTGACCTCCACACCAAATCTCCAACCCCACCCCAACCCTCATCATCCCGCCACCAACCCAACCCATTCTATTTGCATGTATTATATATAAATGCTCTTTAAATAATAATATTTTAATTTACTTTACTAAAGTTAGAAAATAAGGGCATTTTTTATAAAAATGTTTTTGACGATATTTTTCAAACAATATTATTTTTTTTAGTCTTGCCTATCTAGGAGAAGAATAATTTTGTCGTCATGTTTGCTATTTTTTCACTTAAATTATTTGAGGGTAAATAATTGTCATCTTAATAAATTGATCACTCACAAAAGGTTAATTTTCAATTTAAAAAAGATACATCATCTACTTTTAAAATCAAAAAGACGATAAACAATAGTAAAATCGAATAAACCATCTACGATTACACATAAAAATTGCAAGTTGTGTGTGTGCGCGTGCGTGTGATTTTCTTTATATATATATATATATAAAGAACTCACATTTCATATATAGTATTGATTTGTAAGCTAATTTATTTAAGTAAATTTACTAGTATAAATATAAACATAAAATGAAGAAAATAAACATAATGATTAAAAGAATTTGAGGGATATTTTTATCTTTTACATATATTAAAACCATGATATTAAGAGCCTGTTTATTTCATGTTTTCTGAGTTGAGAAACTGTTGTTGAGTAAATCCTAAGGTACACAATTAACACCTGGTTGTTCAATTGAACAAGTTTTATGTATTTAAGTTTAGGAGGCTTTTCTTTTGCAGAACCTATTAATAAATTATATTTATACCCATTATATTTGATATATAATATTTCCTTTGATTTATTTTTTAATAAATAACATATAATAATTATAAATTATTTGATAATATTATTTTAATAGTTATCTCTTAATCCAGTCCATGATGGAGGCAAAGGAGTTGTGATAGCGGGACTAAGTTTGCAGAGTAATGTATTAAAAATGTTTTCGGCTTATGCTATAAAGATAGTTTGATAAGCTTTTACAATTTTCACAATGGAGCATCTTCTCATGACCCGTCATTTCCAAGAGGGGCATTCTCGGCCCTTTTCCCAAGTTTTAATATGAAGCTCAGAACTTAATGACGTGAAAAAAGACTAGATAAATTAAAGTGCTAGTCGGAAACTAGGTTTACAAAATCTATCTTTAACATTACACAGTAATTAAGTGCACTATAGAGGCAATAGGGCCAATTGAATGAATCAAGCCTAACATAATGGCCGTTAGTTTTGGTCTGTTCAGTTGGCTCCTATGTCGCACTAACTTAGTGCGTTAAAGTTAGATTTTACAGATTTAATTTTCTGTCATAACTTTGATCTATTTAGTCTTTATTTCATGTCATTGAGGTTCTAGACTCATTAATCTGCTTGAGGTTTGACACTACAATTTTGAGACAAGAGAGGATTGATTATGTGATAGAATATCTTGAGTCCGTAGTTGGAAGGGCAAAAAAATTGAGCCAAAATTTCAAAAAGACAATAAAAAAATTAGTTTGAAACCAAAAGAGCAACATTTAAACGGAAGGGGAGACGATGTTAAAATTGGGGTTGAAAGACGCATAGGAGACAAAGCCCTATAAGGCGCAAGGGGGACAAAGACTTATAAATCTGAAGCACTTTTACGCCTTTCAAGGCGCATCGGGCCTTGCGCCTTTCCCTTTTTGTAAATTTAAAAAAAATATTTTTTATCTCTAAAATTACTTAAGAAAGTATTACTCCCTCGGCCCAACAATAGTTGTCCACTATATTAAAAATAGCTGTCCAACAATACTTGTCCAATTTAAAAAATCAAGAGATAATTTATCTTTTGTGTCTATTTTACCCTTGTTATTAAATATTATTTTAATATAGTATTCAATAGCAAGGATAAAATAGACATAACACGGATAAAATATAGTATTTACTACCCTTGTTATTAAATACATAATCAAGATATTACTACATAATATCTTTCAACCCCAATTTGAACATCGTCTGCTCTTCCGTTTAAATATTGCCCTTTTGATTTCAAACTAATTTCTTATTGCCCTTTTAGAATTTTGGCTCAATTTTTTTGCCATTTCTGCTCCAGACTCGAATATCCTTCCCCTTTAATCTTCAGAATGTAAATTTGAATCGTTAAAAACAAAAAAAGGATAAAAAGTTTTTTCGGGAGTTAAAAGCCAAAAAGTTAAAAGCTTCTCGAGAGAGGTAAAAAGAAGGACAATAAAATTTTGAGTAGAAAAAAATTCAAAAAAGTAATTTCAGTTGTCACGAGTTGTCAAATGAAAGACACTACACTATATGAGTAGGAAACAAACAAGCTTGAATTGAAAATTGATACAAGTAATTAAATAGGAAACAATAATGAGTAGAAAACATGTGTAACTTTTTATGAGAAATCGAATGATTGCATCGTAGTAACTTCTTTAATTAATTTATTCAAAACATGACAGCCATTGGCAAAATAAAGATTGTCTTATTTTTTACTTTTTGAGTCTTCCAACAAATGCAAAAATGATTTTATCTTCAAAATTTGTTACTTAATTTTTATAATTTATAATTTTTTTATGTTTATGAGCAAAAAAAACAATTTAAAAATCCAAATTACATCTCTAAATAAAACTTTAAATTCATCTCGTATAATTTCATTTCATGATATCATCTCACAAGACCAAACATAGCCTAGTATTTCACCTTTTAAATATAGGACTACTTTAGACCTTTGCGAAATATAAGACCATTTTAAGTCTAAAGCTCAAGATATGGGATTATTTTGAGCCCTTGCTAAAAGTCAAACCCACCACCAACAAATAGTTCCCTCTTTCGCCAGAAAAAAAAAGTAAAAAGATGTTTGGATTAATTTTTAAAAAATAGTAAAATAGGTATTTGAACTCATAACTTTAAATTTGAAAGTAAGGGATTATTCGAACAACTCTCTTTTATCATATGTTGATCTAGATTCAATTTTTAGATTCTAGGTTATTTTTGTATTTCTTTTTACTGTAAAATAAATATTTAAAAGAACTTTTTATCTCACAAAAAATAAAATAAAAACTTAAAATAAGCCTAACCAAAAACCCTAAAGACAGGGAAGAGAGTTGTGAAGCCGTCGAAGAAGAATACAAAGCAGATTGGGTCACTTCTTTCACCCTTGCTGCTATTAACTTTTGCATTAAATTGAAAAATTACATCCTAGATTTTGATTTTTGTGAAAATTTAACGTTTTCACTTGCCTTGTCTTATCTTGGAAATGGGTATTCACTTACAAGAGGAAATAATTATGGACATACTTAGCAGGTTATCTGTGCAGTCTCTTCTTCGATTCAAATGTGTTTCAAAACCATGGAATAAATTAATCTCCGAGCCATACTTTACGAGGAAGCATCTCAATCATGCCACGAATAATCAAAATTCCCAGAAATTTCTTAGTTGCCGACCGTACCCTAAGGATGGTGTGGTTTCCTATTATTGCTCTTCTTTATCGTCAATTCAATTGTTTGAGTCTGTACATAAACTTGATTGGCCTTCAGACTTTAAATCATGGCGTGTCTCAATCCGTTGTTGTTTCGATGGCTTGTCTATTATGGGGGTTCGTAATTATCCTGATCTAGATATCATATTTTTGCTGTGGAACCCCTTCACAAGAGAATCTATAATACTTCCCAATCCAGAATTTCCAACAAAGGGAAATTTTGTATGCGGAATGGGATATGACTCAACTACAAATGACTATAAGGTCCTTATGATTGATGTGGACAGAAATGATGATCGTAACGTATCTATTGAACTTCTCTCACTAAAAAAAGGCTCCTGGAGTAAAATTGATGAATATTCCGGTGGCATAATTTGCTATTTGTTGAATGGTAGGAGCTGTTTGCCCTTTGTACATGGATCATTTCATTGGCTTATTCTTTCACGAAATTATTCTATGATTTCATTTAGTATTTCAAATGAGGTGTATGGAGAGATACCATTGCCTAAGGGAATGAAAACGAACCGCGGTAAGGTAGACGTTTCAGTATTGGAAGGAATGCTTTGTATTTTCTCTACTACTTTTCAGAGGTGGGGAACTTTTAAGTTATGGCTAATGAAAGAGTATGGTGTAGAGACATCTTGGACCGAATTGATTACTCTTCAAGATACTGGAATTTATTTAGCCATACCTAAGTATAGGTTTACAAATGGTGAAGTTCTACTCTGCTGCATAAACAAAAAATGTCGGGTTGTATTTATGACATCAAAAGGACGAGTTGGATTATGGCCTCAACTTAGTATGGCTGATAATGGTTTCGTTTCAACGGAAAGCTTGATCTCTCCAAAATTACTTATATAGTATTTGCTTATGTACGAGGCATGTTTTTCTTTTTCAAACATGTAAATTCGTAGACACAATTTTCTTTTTTCAAAATTTTGTTACAACCTTTAAATTTATCCATTGGTTGTTAGTTATTTTTGGTTCTAAAATGTGTTTACCAAAGTTGTCAACTTGTTTATTTCATGTTTTCCGATTTGAGAAATTGTTGTTGAGTAAATCCCACGGTAACAATTAACACCTGGTGTTCAATTGAACAAGCCTTCTGTGTTCAAGTATAGGAGGCTTTTCTTTTGCTGAACCTATTAAACTATAAATGGACTAGTAACTCCCTCGATGAGGAGATATGAAAAGTGCAAAACTACATGCTTAGTATGAAAGGAACTTGTACACACTAATTCTTTCATCAAAATGTTTAGTGCTACTTGTTTCTCGTGTACCTTCAACGTGATTGGAGGGAGGCGAGTGAGAGAGTCAGTATATTCTAGATACATGCAAATCGTATTAGATTCATGTACTTGGGATCCAGATACATTTTGAAATATAGAGACATGCAAAAGAGAGAGAAAGAAAAGAGGCGAGCGAGAGAGTTAGATGAATTGCGAATCCACTTGGATAATTTATTTCAACTTTCTTCATAAACTCATAAGTAGTCGTTTATTCTATTAAGAACTTGAAAAATTATAATTCAGTAAATTTCACGTCCTCTAAGGTTTCTATGTCCTGGAAGGAATCATCAGTTAAACTTGACAATCTTAAACTATGTCCCATACAAATTAGGAAATTCAGGAGATCTTAAATAATGACACCATCTAGACTGTAATTTCTCAATTTAATGCAAAAGTTAATGGCACCAAGGGTGAAAGAACGTAACTGACCCAATCAACATTTCATCTGCTTTGTATTCTTCTTCTGCGGCTTTACAACTCTCTTCCTTGCAATTAAAATTAGGATGGAAACGTGAGATGCTAAAAGGATATAAAATAAATCAATTCAAACGAACACTTAAAATGGTCTCTTATATTTTTCAAAGCTCCAAAAGAGTCCTATATTTTTAAGGTGAATAATTAAATAGTCCATGTTCATCAAAAGCAAAGATTATATAGTATATTGCAAGAGAAGTTGTTGCAAGTCTTTTTTACTAATAAAAAGTTCAAAGTTTTCAAATTGACACCCTCAGACAAAGGTGGCTCCTCCAATCATCAGGGATATCTTTTTTAAGCTACTACTAGTTTCTTTTGCTCTTTTTTTTGTTTGTTTTTTATCATTTTCTAGGACCTCCAATTATCAGGGATAACTTGGTGACTCGAACTCACAATTTTAGGGTTGAAAGTAAGGGGTGCTTACCATCCGAGCAACTCCCTCTTGTCTTTAGCTACTAGTTGAAAATTACCACTTCTCTCGACTTTTTTATACATTATTTCATTGTATTGTGACATTAAAAATGAAGCAAATCACCTTAAAATTTTCAATTTATTATTTATTAATTAAATAATACAACACAGTTATTGTGTTTTATGAGTTGTGATGAAATTTTAATTATAAGAATAACTATTGAATATGAAGGCAACACAATATCTTTTGGAAAAAAAAAACATGTGAAATATAATACCAGTCCATTTATAGTTCTATAGGTTTTGCAAAAGAAAAGTCTCCTAAACTTAAACACACAAGACTTGTTCAATTGAACACCAGATGTTAATTGTTACCTCAGGATTTACACAACAACAGTTTCTCAACTCAGGAAACATGAAATAAGCCAGTTGACAACTTTGATGACACATTTTAGAACCAAAAATAACTAACAACCAATAAATAGAATTAGAGGTTGTAACATGATTTTGAAAAGAGAAAAACGTATCTCCGAATTTACATGTTTGAAAAAGAAAAACGCGTCTCATACATAAGCAAAAAAACTTTAATTATCCTTTCTTTTTCTCTATCTCTAAAAACAATTTCTCTCCGTACATTACACAACCTTCTAGGGATTTCTCTGTCTCCCACCGGTGTATGGCACCATCAGACGGAGCAACGTCGGAGCGGGTTGTGAAAAATCCAGCCACTCCCATCGATGTAACTCATAATCAAAAAGGAATTCAGGGGAAAGTCACATATATAACTCACTTATCACTGCTGCTACTACATCGGCTAATACAAACAGACCCGCTAGGGAATCTGTAATTGCTAAGCAAACAACCCACAATGGTGTCCCTGCAGTCATCTTTACGGAGTCATGGCTGAGGAATGCAAGCTCACAATTGTCGGAAGATTTTTAAAGCCTCGGCCACAAATCGAGAAAATCAGGTCTGCATTCAAAGAACTTTTCCCTATAAAAGGCTCAGCAAAAATTGGGGTTTATGATACATATAATGTTTTTCTTGATTTCACTAATGAGGATGACTTTAATATGGTTTGGTTTAGAAGAGTTATTGAAATAGAAGGTCTCCAAATGTGGCTCCAAAAATGATCGCCTGATTTCAAACCGGATGAAGACTTACCGATTGCCCCTGTGTGGGTTCTTCTTCCTGCAATCCCATATCACATTCACACTTGGCATTATATAAAACAAATTGTGAGCAACATTGGCACTTCTCTAGGCTACTAATGGTAAGACTAGACCTAGCATGGCTAAGGTCAGAGTCGAAATAGATTTGTTGAAACATCTTCCTGACAAAATTTGGGTGGGTCTTGAAGATGAAGAATCACCTCTAAAGGGGTACTACCAAAAAATTGAATATGAGACTATTCCTAAGTTCTGTAAGCACTGGAAGAAACTTGGGCATAATGTTGGAAATTGTAGAGTGTTAGAAAGAATAAGGGCAATGGAGGCTAGACAATCAGAACACAATTCTGGAAATGAGGAACAAGGGGAAGCCAACAAAGACAATACAATAAAAGAAGGTAACTCGAGTCAGGGAGAAACCAACAACAAGGATAATAACACTAGCTTTCACAATGATCAAAATGACAAGATGGAGGAAGGCACTACTGACAATCTGGAATCGGTGGAAAAACAACAGGATCGTCCTTCTGTGGTTGAAAGGGTTATTGGCAATAAAAAGAAGAAAAACAAAAGAAAGAAAGCTCCAAAAAAGAAGAACATTGTTATATTCAAGCCAGCCTTATCCCAAATTGGTGAAAACAAAAATAAATGAAAGAACAAAAAGAAAGAAGATTCTCAGCAAACTTTTGTGGAAGAAAGTGACCTTCATATCAGCAAAGTACAAGAAAAGGATCAGGTTGCAGTTGTGGTTCAGTGCATTGGACGACAGTAATAAAAAGAGATTAGTAAGAACAATGACAAAGACAAAGATCAGGACAACAACAGAGTAGAAGAAGAAGCTGAGGAATTCAACCGAATGAACAACAACAATTGTACTTCACAGTCTTCCAATAACAACTATACAAATCATCAAGATTCTAGAAAAGGCTTATATGTTATGGAAGGGGATGAAGGACAAAAGCAAAATAGCCAAAATGACAAAGAGAAGAAAATGATCAAGCAGTATCATGTCAATGATATTAACACTTCTCAAAGCTTACCAACTGAAATAAGAAATCAGATAGTTATTAATTTGACGGTGGATCTAAGAAGTGAGCAGGTTGTGGAGCAGGCCAAGAAACCTCCAGATCCAGTGCGTTATGAAATAGATTCTCAGGAGGTTGAAACAACTGACAACTCAATCGAAATGCACCATGTTGGAAAGCAGAAGAGATTTAATCAAAATACTATGTCCCTACAACACAAAGAGATAGAGAATAAACATGTTACCGAAGAAAGAAGGGGTCGAAGTATCCAAAGAAATTCACAGAGAAGAAAAGGAAGCAAAAGACAGGGAAACCACTCTCCTGTACAACACAAACAGGGAAACAAACTCGCCTCCCTATCGCATGCTTCCCATGATTAGTGCAATCTTTTGGAATACTAGGGGGGTAAGATCCAAAAAGGATATTCACAGATTGAAGCATCTTGTCAAAATTAATAAAGTGGCGTTCATTGCTCTTTTTGAACCATTTGTTAATAAAGGCAAGATAGAAGGTTACAAAAAGTTCCTTGGATTTCAACACTGTATAGCCAATGATAATGGTAAAATATGGTGTTTTTGGAATCATCTGGACAAATTGAATATTTTGGCCAATGAGGAACAACACATTACTCTAAAACTTAAAAGACAATGTGGACAACAATACTTTTTATATTTCTGCAGTTTATGCCAAATGCTCCAGCAAGGAGAGGGAAAGGCATTGAGAATGTTTCTAATATGATCAATGGTCCATGGTGCGTTGGCGGTGACTTGAATGTCATTATAGGTGCTGATGAAAAGTTGGGTGGCAAACCTCACAGAGCCTACAGAAGTCTTGACTTCATAAGTACTATGGAGAATTGTGGGTGCTCAGACCTTGGCTTTGTTGGTCCTAAATACACTTGGTGCAACAATAGAACTCCGAGGAAGAGGATCTGGAAGAGATTGGACAGGATCCTAGTCAATGATCAATGGACTCAAAAGCTTCAACAAAATGTCATCAAGCACTTAGCTAGAACTGGTTCAGATCATAGGCCTCTTCTTATGAAGAGTCACAATGATCAACATAATGGTATCAAATATTTTTAATTTCTCAACTTCTGGACGGAACAAGATTATTTCTTGGATGTAGTTCAGGAAAGTTGGAACATGCCAGTGGTTGGTAATGCAATGTGGAGACTTCAGTGCAAGCTCAAGGCTCTCAGTACCAAACTCAGCCATTGGTCTAGAAACATCATTGGGGATATTAATGTACATGTGAACGAATGGGAAGCTAAGTTGAATATTCTGGAAGATCTTGACTTGATAAATAACACTGATCATGACAGGATGGAGCTTAATAAAGGACACGCTGAATACATTCGATGGTTAGGTATGCAAGAATCGCTCCTGAGGCAGAAGATTGATATTAAATGGTTTCAAGAGGGTGATTACAACAACAAATAATTCCACATAGGGATGGCAATGGGGCGGGGTGGGTTTAGACATATGCGGGGCGGGGCGGATTTAGACATATGCGGGTGCGGAGCGGGGTGAGGTGGGTTGAAATTTAAAACTTTCAACTTTATGCGGGGCAGGTGCGGGTGCGGGTTAAGGAGCTTGCATTTTTTACAAGGTTATAATTTCATCATTTCAGGCTATTTTTTTTCTTTGCCTTGTTCTTTTCCTCTCTTGGTTCTCTGTTACTTCAATTTTTATCACTTATTCTATTTTTTTTTTATAAAATCACTTACTTTCTGATGTTCTCATTTTCATCAAGTGTAGTTATTTAATTTGAAATTTGAAACTTATTATAATTTGAAATTTGGATGCAACTTTGGTGGAAATAATAAAAAGAAACTTTCACTTGCGGAGCGGGGAGGGTGGAAGCGGGTTGGGTGCGGGGCGGATTGAAATTTTGCGGGTGGATACAAAACCCCCCCCCTGCTGCCATCCCTACTTCCACAGTGTTCTTAGAGATAAAAGGAGAAGGCTACAACTTAATAGTATCAAGGATCACAGGGGCAAATGGATCAAAGGAGATGATAAAATCTCCAATGCTGCTATCAACCACTTTGAGAAATTATTTAATTTGAAATCCCACAAGATTGATCATAGACTTCTGGACTGTATCCCAGAAATCATTTCTTCTGAGGACAATATCTACCTATCTAGCTTCCCGGATGAAAAGGAAATCAGGACTCCAGTTTTCAGCATGGATGTCGATAGTGCTGCTGTTCCTGATGGTTATAATGGAAAGTTCTATCAAGTTTGTTGGGAGATCATAAAATCTGATATTGTAGAGTATGTTTTGGAGTTCTTCAGTGGCAAAAGGCTTACTAAATACTTTACTCATACATGTCTGGCATTGATTCCTAAAGTGGACTCTCCTGCCACTTTCTCTGACTTGGGGCCTATTAGTCTCAGTAATTTTACTAACAAGATAATTTCAAAGATAGTGTCTAATTGACTCAATCCTCTTTTACCAAATCTTGTGACTAACAATCAAAGTGGTTTTATTGCAGGAAGATTAATTAATGAAAATGTCATGATGTTGGCACAAGAAATTGTTGAGGGCATCAATAAGCCTAATACTGGAGGAAACATTGTCATCAAGTTGGATATGGCTAAGGCATATGACAGGATGTCATGGCCATTTATCTATGCTGTTTTAAAGAAATTTGGTTTCAACCATAACTGGATAGATGTTATAGATAGACTAGTCTCTAGTGTTTGGTACTCTATAATCATTAATGGGGCTAGAAAAGGATTTTTTCACTTCTTCGCAAGGATTAAAACAAGGAGACCCCCTTTCACCCTCACTTTTTATATTAGCAGCTGAAGTATTATCTAGATCTCTGAATAACTTGATTATCAACTCACACTTCATTCCTTTTTCAATGAATTGCAGGGGACCATAAATAAATCATTTAGCATATGCAGATTACATAGTGATTTTCAGCAGTGGTAATAGCAACTCTGTGAGACTTATCATGAAGATGATCAAGAAATATGAAAGATCCTCAGGGCAAAAGGTCAATGAGCACAAAAGTTTCTTCCTAACAGATACAAAAGCTAGTGCATGTAGAATCAATAGATTGAGAAGTTGCACTGGCTTCATGGAGAAAAACTTTCTTTTCACTTATCTTGGCTGTCCCATTTATGCCGGAAGGAAGAGAGTACATTATTTTGACGATATGGTTACAAAAGTGGTTAAAAGACTAAGTGGATGGCATGGCAAATTCCTTTCACCTGGAGGTAGGATGGTTCTTATTAAGAGTGTCCTTCAAGCTGTTCCAACCTACTCTTTGTCAGCTATATGCCCACCAAAAGCTTTTCTTCAGCTTTTAGAAAAACATTTTGCTAGGTATTTTTGGGGTTTAACAGGTGATAAAAGTAAGTACCATTGGAGCTCTTGGCATAATTTATGCTTTCCAAAAGACGAAGGAGGTGTTGGTATTAGAAGGTTGAAAGATATCACCAATTCTTTGGCAATTAAGAAGTGGTGGAGATTCAGAACTATACCCTCTCTATTGGTAGACTTTTTGATGGCTAAATACTGTTCAAGGCGCCACCCTATTGCAAAGAAAAAAGCAAACAAGGACTCTCAGTTGTGGAAACAAATGATTAGTGCTAGAGACAATGTTGAATGCAGACTCTTTTGGAAAATCAATGAAGGAAATAGCAACTTTTGGTTGGATAATTGGAGTGGAATGGGAGCCTTGGCAAATCTGGTTCCTAACATTGGAAGAAATTCGAAGGACACTGTTAGCAATTATATCACAAATGGGAACTGGAATAGCACCAAAATCAGGGAAGTTGTTCTTGTTACTCTCGTATTTTCTATTTGTCAAGTAGATACTGGGTATCAATACCTTAGAGATGATGCTATCTGGATGGAGACTTTAGATGGTAGATTTTCAAATAAATCAGCTTGGCAAATAGTTAGACAAAAAGGAAAGAACAGTCTCATGAAGATCTGAGCAGAATTTGTCACAACTCTATTCCGATCAAATTTTCTCTATTAGCTTGGAGACTATATCTTGGAAAATTACCTTTTAGGGAGGTCATCTCTAGGTTTGGTTCAACTCAACAAAATTCCACTTATCATCCGACTTGTTATTGCTGCTAGATTCCAGATAATGACTCCATCAAGCATTCATTTATTGAAGAAGACGTTGCTGACAACATTTGGAGATTTTTTGGAGCCCCCTTGGGTATTATACATCAACATTGGTCCGTGCCAAGAATCCTTAACAACGGGTGGAATGTGAAATCCATGAATAGCGTACATAACATGCATGGTTCTTCAAATCATGCCCATCATCATATGTTGGGAAATTTGGAGATCATGGACTTCTTGTAAGTATGGAGATGCAAACAAATTTAGAAGAGGTTATATGAAACACCAGATTTTTTGGAATGTTAAGGCTGCAATATACAAGACCTTTCCAAATCTCAAATTGGATGGATGCTGGACAGAAATTTGTGACACCATTGAAAAACTAAGGCCTATTGTCACTTGGAGGCAAATTTCATGGTCTAAACCTTTGCTGGATGTGGTTAAAATCAACATTGATGCTAGTTATGATGTTACTAATGGAAAAGCAGGCTTAGGTTGTGTCATCAGAAACCACAATGGTGATCTAATTATGTCCTTTTCAATAGCTGTCCAATGTGGTAGTAACAACCAAGCAGAAGCAGTGGCTGCTAACTATGAACTTAAATGGTGCATTCAGAATGGTTTTACTAAAATGCAATTGGAGTTGGACTCTCTTATAATTGTGGATATGTTGAACAACAGAGACACAACGAACCTGAAGCTCAGAAGGATCATTCAAGACACTATCCAAAACATGGATAAAGTGGACATCACTGTTTCTCACTGTTATAGAGAAGCTAATAGTACTGTGGCTGATTTTTTCGCTAAACAAGCTTATTCGAGTGGGCATAGCACTTTCTGTTTCTCCTACCAACAACTCCCAAGAGAAGTGAAAGGTCTATTTCAACTTGATAAATGTCAACTTCCTAATATAAGGAGGAGATACGATAAGAATAACTTTTTTGTTAGTTGAATGTATATGCTCTAAATTTCATATGGGAGTTGTATAATTTAGCTCCCATCTTTTGCAAATTATAAGTTACAATATAGTCTTGCGGTCAGGTCTTTGCCCCCGTCCTTGTATTTTGCCTTGAATGAATGGGAAAGACGTGGGTCTTGCCAGACCCCTGACATCAGGGTAACAAACCTTGGTGATGGCATTTTTTTTTTAAAAAAAAAACTCTGTTGAAACGAAACCATCCTCAGAGAAATGAAGTTGAGGCCATAATCCAACTCGTCCTTTTGATGTCCTGAATACGGCCCAACCTTCACCGTCTATGCAGCGGAGTAGAATTTCACCATTTGTAAACCTAAACTTAGGTATGGCTAAAAAAGATCAGTATCTTGTATAGTAGTCAATTCGGTCCAAGATGTCTTGACACCGTAGTTTTTCATTAGCCATATCTTAAAAATGCCGCACTTCCAAATATTAGTAGTGAAAAGACAGAGCATTCCAACCATTACTGAAACATCAAACTTATTGTGTCTCGTTTCCAAACGCGTTGGCTTGGGCAATGGTATCTCTGTATACACCTCATTTGAAATATTAAATGAAATCATAGAATACTTTAGTGAAAAAACGAGCCAATGAAATGCTCCATGTACAAAGGCTGAAGAGCTCCTACCATACAACACATAGGAAATGCCACTGGAATATTTATCAATTTTACTCCAGGAGCCTTTTTTTAGTGACAGAAGTTCAGTAGATACTTTACGATCATCATTTCTTTCCATGTCAATCTTAAGGTCCGTATAGTCATCCGTAGTTGAGTCATATCCCATTCCGTATACAAAAGTTTCCTTTGGTGGAAATTCTGGATTTGGAAGTACTATTAATTCTCTTGTGAAGGGGTTCCATAGCAAAAATATGATATCTAGATCAGGATAATTACGAACCCCCATAATAGACAAGCCATCGAAACAACAACAGATTGAGACACGCCATGATTTAATTTCTGAAGGCCAATCAAGTTTATGTACAGACTCAAACAATTGTGAGTGAATACCCATTTCCTAGATAAGACAAGTCAAGTGAAGACGTTAATTTTTCACAATACTAGAGTTTTGCATTGATCTAGTGATTGTGCTATATTATTATTTATAACTTAGTTGTATGGTCTACCAAAGGTTGTATTAATTTTATACATGTCGTATAAATTATATGAAAATTAATGGCACCAAGGTTGAAAGAACTGACCGAATCAATATCCATCTGCTTCGTATTCTTCATAAATCCCATCTTTTTGCGAATTTAATTGGGAAGTACGTACTGATATCTTCTTCTATTGGCATCTCATGGAATTTGCTCTTGTTGTCATCGCTATTGCTTTCTGCCTGTTTTTAGAGGGTTTTTCGTTATGGTTGGGCTTATTTTAAGTTTTTATTTTATTTTGAGAGACCAGTTAATACTTAAAGTTATGAGTTTTTTTGTCAATTAAAATAAATTTATGAGTTCAAATATCTAATTGACTATTTTTTAAAAGATTAAACCAAACACCTTTTATTTATTTATCTTTTACATTTTTTCCTCGCGAAAGAGGTAACTATTTGTTGCGGGTGGGTTTTACTTAAAATGATCAAAATAATGGTCTCTTATATTTCGCATATCTTGAGGTTTAAACTTAAAATTGTGTCTTATATTTTGCAAAGGTCCAAAATAGTCGTATATTTTAAAGGTAACTAGCATACGATGCTTTAAAATTTCTAACTATACTTTTCCTATATATATAGATACCATATACTCCCAAATTTATAAGGAAAAAGTTGTCCTAATAATAGGACAATAATATATTTCTTTTTCAAATCTTTTGCGAGGGTAGGACTATCTATGTTATGTTAGCCTCGTTTCCCTCTTTTTGTGAAGGATAAGTCTTTAACCTTGTGTTGTATTCGGAGGTAAGGCCAAGCCCCTTTTTTGTATTTGTCTCCTGATACATAACACCCCCAGATAACCTAGGATAAATTTATATTTAAAAAAAAAAAACTAATGAGATCATGAGTTTTTTAACACATGCAAAATAAAAATTCAAGACATAATTAACAATTTCGTTATAGTTTTAGCGGGCAGAAACCTCACATACCCAAACTTCAACCCTTGTTCTTGCTATTCTCTTCCACAATCAAAAATATGCTTTTAGAAAAGTAACACACCAAGCTAGGTCTTTTTACAGAGATCTCTAGGCTTTCTTTCCCAGTGATGCCATCTTTCAAAGTCTTGAAGTATTCATTGTAATCCTTCTCTGGAGGAGGGTTTTCTGGATCCACCATGTACGGCTCACTAAATGGAATGACACTTTTAACCTGACCAGAGGAAGCATATATATATTTGTCAAGAGTAAGCATATATATTTAGTAACTTAGTACAGACCCATTCATATATATGTATTTGTCACTTTTTCCTCCTTTTTTCCCATGAGAAAACAGGAAAATAGATAGATCAGATCCTTGAATAATCAATTGATATAGATCACTAAATAGTTTTTTGGCGAACCTAAAACCATTGTGAGTATTTCAAACACATTGCAGGAAAATGTCTTTACTTTCACGGATGCTATTTAAGGGTGTGTGTATTGATTTGCAGACACAGACAGTATAAGTTTTCGTAATAGTGTCGACACTAACAAAAGAAGAAGATAGAATGGAGTAGTTTGCAAGAATCTAATGAAATTCTCACAGCAGTTCTTCTTTCTCTAAAATTAATTGGAGTTAATAGTATAACATGAAATGGTATGTACACAGTTCTGAAGATTGCTACTATTTATCAGTGCTTCCGCTTTCCAGACCCTTTAGCAATTTTATCTGCCTAAATTAATGGTGATCCAGACAAAGATACCTTAAAGATAGAATATACATATACCACCTAGCCTATGGATATAACGTTAGAGGCAATACAAGCACAAGATGCACTAAGCCTGGTTTAACGCTACTAAGGATCACGAAAAGGTAGTCATACAACATGCTTCTGGTCAGACAAATATAACCTTGCAGATAGTAAGGAAACATCAGGAATCAGCAGATATTTGTCATATTGAAAGGACAAGCACCACCTCAAATGTCTTGTCACGTGCATAGGGGCTTTTCATAGCTGCCACACATATTCGAGCAACTTCTTCCTGTTGGAAAAATGCGGACTGACACAAAAATATATATGGTCAAAATAGTGGAAATAAAATGAGAAAATAATGACACCAAGAATTTTACGTGAAAACTCTTCTAAATAAGGAAAAAACCACGGGTCAAGAGGAGCAACTGATATTACTATAGCAAGGAATTTTTACAAAGTGTAGTCACGAGTACAACACTCAAAGTGACTACTACACATTCAAAAGGAATAACACTCTTTTGATTTACCACCTTACTAAAAATATTGCTCACACTCTATTTTTCTTCACAGACTATTTTCTTTTTAATAGTCTATGGTATACCTCACTTTGCTCTCAAAATGATTTTTCTCTCTATTTTGGTGTGTTTGAGAATGAAGAGTTGATGGCCCTTTTATAGAGAAAAATGGGTCCATGATGATGTAAGCAATGACATCAATGACCATAAAAAATCAAACTTTATGTGTAATATCTCTTCCAAATCTTGCCAACTTTTGAAATTATGAGATTTATCAAAGTTTGGCACATGGGGATGGATCCCACAATCTCCCCCTCCAAACCCATTCACCGGAAAGAGGTATCTCTATTTTCTTTAAAGAGAGCTCATACCGACAAGTTCTTTGCATAACTCGAACTTATCTTTTGGTATCATCTTGGTCAGGATATCTGCGGGATTTTCACTTGTGTGGATCTTTTTGACATGAAATGATTCACTTTCCACTTCCTCACGAATCCAATGATATCTGACGTCGATGTGTTTTGTCCTTGCATGGTACATGGAGTTCTTGCTCAAGACTATTGCACTCTGACTATCACAATAGACAACATACTCCATCTGTTGCAATCCAAGCTCTTGAAGAAATCGTTTGAGCCATATCATCTCCTTGCCAGCTTCAGTAGCCGTAATATATTCAGCTTCAGTTGTAGACAATGCAATACACTTCTGCAACTTCGACTGCCATGATATATCTCCCCCTGAAAAAGTAAACAAATATCCAGTAGTGGATTTTTTGTTATCAAGATCACCTGCCATATCAGCATCTGTATAGCCTTTCAAGATTGGATTTGATGCTCCAAAACACAAGCATTCATCTGAGCTTTCTCTAAGATACCTGAGTATCCATTTCACAACTTCCCAATGTTCTTTTCCGGGATTGTCTAGAAATCTGCTGACAATACCAACTGCGTGAGCAATATCAGATCTAGTGCATACCATTGCATACATTAGACTTCCGACTACGGAGGAATATGGAACTTTGGCCATGCTCTCTTTTTCCTCCCTAGCTGTAGGACATATTTTCTTGCTCAACTTCATATGACCAGCAATAGGTGTGCTATTGAAGTGCTCCAGTACACGTTCAATGTACTTCTTCTAAGACAAGTGAATCTTCCTTTCATCTCTAAGACGAGTGATTCGCATGCCCAAAATTTGCTTGGTATGACCCAAGTCTTTCATAGCAAAAGACTTACACAATTCTTTCTTCAACTCGTAAATCTTGGAAGTATTCTTACCCACAATCAACATATTATCCACATATAGCAGGAGAATGATAAAATCATTGTCAGAAATTTTTTGTACAAATACACAATGATCTGAGAAAGTCTTCTTATAGCCTTGCTCCCTCGATTCAAACTTTTTGTACCACTGTCTATGAGCTTGTTTTAGGCCATAGAGACTCTTCATGAGTTTGCACACAAAATTTTCTTTACCATTTACTTTGAAGCCCTCACGTTGTTCCATATAAATCTCTTCTTTTAGATCACCATGAAGGAAAGCCGTCTTCATATCTATCTGCTCAATCTCTAAATTAATACTAGCAGCCAAACCTAGAACTGTACGTATTGAGGATATTTTCACGACAGGAGAAAATATTTCGTCAAAGTCAATACCCTTCCTTTGACCAAATCCCTTAACAACCAATCTAGCTTTATATCTAGGCTTCAAGTTGTGTTCTTCAACTTTAACTTTGAACACCAACTTGTTCTTCAAAGCTCTCATGCCTTTAGGCTTATCTCATCTTGCATGACTTCAATCCATTGATCCTTGATCTAATCTTCCATAGCCTCCTCATAACATTCAGGTTCTCCCTCGTCAGTGATTAGCACATACTCATTGGGTGAATAACGAGAGGAAGGAACCCGCTGTCTTGTAGACCTCCTAAGCGAGATATTTGATTCGTCCACAACTTCATGAGTAGAAGGATCATCAATAACAACATCATTGTTATTATCAACATCAACGTGTTGATTCGAGACATGATTTTGGGCGTCACAATGGTCATCAAGCCCAACAACATCATGCACACTTGTGTGAGGAACTTCATCAAGATGACCTATGCCATCAAAACTTAAAGATTCTAGCTTCTCCGCTTTGTCAATATCTTCAATGGTTTGATTCTCCATGAAAACAATATCACGGCTTCTCACAAGTTTCTTCTCAATTGGATCATATAGCATGTAACCAAATTCATCAAGGCCATATCCAATGAACATACACTGCCTTGTCTTGGCATCTTACTTTGACCTCTCATCTTTTGGTATATGTACAAAAATTTTGCAACCAAATACCCTCAAATGGTCATAGGAAACATCATTTCCATACCAAATTCTATTTAGAACATCACTTTGCAAAGAAAAAGTAGGAGACAGATTAATAACATGTGCAGCGGTTAATAAAGCCTTACCCCAAAATGAGTTCGGCAACTTTGCTTCAGAAAGCAAACATCTAACTCTTTCCATCAAGGTCATGTTCATTCTTTCAGCCAAACCATTAAGTTGAGGAGTCTTAGGAGAAGTCTTATGGTGTCTAATACCTTGATTCTTGCAGTATTCATCAAACGGTCCACAATATTCACCACCATCGTCAGTACGAATACATTTCAGTTTCTTTCCAGTTTCTCTTTCAACTGAAGCCTGAAACTGCTTGAAGACACCTAACACTTGGTCTTTAGTCTTCAAGACATAGACCCAAAGTTTTCTCGAGCAATCATCAATAAAGGTGACAAAGTAGAGTGCACCACCCAATGTCCTTGTCCTCATTGGGCCGTATAAATCAGAGTGCACCAACTCAAGCAACTCTGTCTTCCTTGAAGGAGGGTTAGAGTTAAAGGAAACTCTATTTTGTTTTCCAGCCAAGCAGTGCTCACACTTTTCTAATTTAGCACTTTGGAAATCTTACAATAATTTCTTCTTGGCTAGAATATTAAGTCATTTCTCACTGATGTGGCTAAGCCTCTTGTGCCATAACGTTGAAAAGTTATCGCTCTCAACTGTTATCACCATATCAACACAAGTAGAAGCCGTAGTCTAGTATAGACCACGATGTTTGTTACCACGAGCCACAACCAAGGAACCCTTAATGAGTTTCCATTTTCCATCACCGTTGGTACTAACATATCCTTCATCATCCAAAACACCAACATAAATTAGGTGCAGACGAACATCAGTTGCATGTTTCACATTGTTCAAAACTAGTTTAGTTCCAACACTAGTTTCCAAACAAATTGTACCAATAGATACCACCTTTGATACAGTCTCATTGCCCATACTCAAGGTTCCAAAATCACTAGGAGTATAGGAAGAGAAAAATCATTCTTTGATGTCACGTGAGATGCGGCACCAGTGTCCACAACCCAGCTTGACTCATCACAAGCAATATTTATCAGATCCGCGTCAAGGACGGTAACAAGATCTTCGGTGGTGATGGTGGCTAGGTAATTTGCATTGTCATCTTCTTTATTTTCCTCTTTGTCTTTGTTCTCCCTCTTCAACTTACGACAAAACTTTTTTTGTGTGCCCTTTCATGCCACAATGATAACACTCAATATCCTTAAGTTTGCCTCTAGATTTGCTCCTATTATGTTCTCTATTTTGAGAACCACGAGTTTTGTTTCTCCCCCTAGATCCAGTTATCAGGACATCCGACGAAGAAGAACCTTGAAATTTTCTTCTCATTTCTTCGTTCAAGACACTACTCTTGGCGGAGTCCATAGAGATCACACCATCCAGAGCAGAATTTGATAAAGAAGTCCTAAATGTTTCCCAAGAGTCTAGTAGGGAACCAAGTAGAAGTAAGCCTTGAATTTCTTCATCAAATTTGATGCCCATAGCAGATAACTGGTTCATGATCCCCTAAAAATTATTCAGATGATCTGTCATCCGAGAACCATCATGATACTTTAAACTCATCATTTTCTTTATTAAGAACATTTTGTTATTACCAGTCTTCCAAGCATACAAACTTTCAAGATGCTCCCATAGGGTTTGAGCATGTGTCTCCCCAGAAATATGATTCAACACATTATCGTCAACCCATTGCCTTATGAATCCACACACCTGTCTGTGCAACAGATTCCACTCTTCATCTGTTTTATTTTCAAGTTTTATAGTGGTAAAGACTGGTTGATAATTTTTTTTAAACATAAATCAAATCTTCCATTTTCCCCTTCCAAATGACATAATTAACACCATTCAAAGTAACCATTCTACTTGTGTTGGCTTCCATCGTTTCCCTCCAAAAATATAGCTATTGCAAACCAAAGTAAATCTTTTCTGATGTGGAAGTTCAGACTATGCTGCAACCACAAAGCATACTCAGATAAAACCTTGGCTCTGATACCAGTTTATTGAAAAAACGCAGACTGACACAAAAATATATATGGTCAAAATAGTGGAAATAAAATAGGAAAATAATGTCACCAAAATTTTTACGTGGAAGCCCTTCTAAATAAGGGAAAAACCACGGGTCAAGAGGAGCAACTGATATTACTATAGCAAGGAATTTTTACAAAGTGTAGTTGTTGCTCCCAAATGCACACGCAAGTGTACGTGGTCCGCAGAAGTAATAAGTGGCTCTTTAAGAACCGGAATATCGTACCCACATAGACTTGTCAATTAACTATTTACTACATTATACTAGTCTAATTATTTATTTAAGAGTGTCAAAAGAAATAAAAGAATGCAAGAATTAAATACTAAGATTAACTTACAGTGATTGGGACAATTCCAGTGCTGCAGCATGCATAGGGTTTCATGTATCGCATCTCATGTAATGAATTAACTAAGGTTATCAAATTACTGATTTACAGGGTTAATTTTATGATCATGATCTCTCGACCTCTAATCGCCTACTCCAACTAGCTGTCTAACTACATCGTTGAGCGGGGATATGTAGTCTTAATTGGCGAGCATTTATATTTCATCCTGTTTCGTAACCAAGCGAGGTGTTCGTCCGAGCGTCACTCCTGAACACGAATCTAATCAAAGTTAGAACAAGCTATTTGCATTCTCTGGTCTATCTACCTCTTCATCTCTCGAGTCCAAGAATAGACAATAGATTTATTTCTATGGTGGCCTAGCATGAAATACTAAAACAAGAACACAAAAGTAATTTAAGCGATAACCAATAATTAATTCAAAACAATTGATGTTCAACAATTACCCATGGCCGCAGCCCCAGAACAAGGGTCTTTAGTTACTAATACCTAAGAAAAAGAAGAAGAAAAGAACCCTAAAAAGTATTGACAATTTTTCCTTACAAAGTGTCTTCCTTAAAAAGTCTCTCCTATAATAATAATTTCTATGGACTATTTATAGATGTAGGAAACCCTGATTAAAATAACTGAGTCCAAAACAAATTAGGAACCTAAAACCAAAACGGAATTGGATTCCTACACACGTGAAACCGCCTCAACAACTTCTGCCTACGTCGACTTCAACAAGGAGATGTATTCATGTTGCCACGTGGCAACTTCAGGCAGCACTTCAATTCAAATTCTTCTTTCAACTGCACTTCTATATATAATATATTATTATATTCAATTTAATCCATTAAGCTGCCTGCTTGATTTTCCTTCTTCAATCTTTCATAATTAATTCATTTTAGCTTCAAACTTCTTCAACTTTGTACCAATTTAATCCTACAAATAAAATACACTATTTAGCACAATCCATAAATCCATGCTAAAAAAAAACAAATATAAATAATAAATATGAGGCAATTAATGATAAGAAAATATATTTTTGGCCTCAGATCAGTAGTCACGAGTACAACACTCAAAGTGACTACTACACACTCAAAAGGAATAACACTCTTTTGATTTACCACCTTACTAAAAATATCGCTCACACTCTATTTTTTTTCACAGACTATTTTCCTGTATAGTCTATGGTATACCTCACTTTGCTCTCAAAATGATTTTTCTCTCTATTTTGGTGTGTTTGAGAATGAACAGTTGATGGCCCGTTTATAGAGAAAAAATGGTCCGTGATGATGTAAGCAATGGCATCAATGACCATAAAAAATCAAACTTTATGCATAATATCTCTTCCAAATCTTGCCAACTTTTGAAATTATGAGATTTATCAAAGTTTGGCACATGAGGATGGATCACACACTTCACGGGATATCTTCCCCTGTACATACCAGATAAAAATGTTTGCATGAAAAATTAGAAAGAAAGCTCACCACCATCAACGTACAGTATGCAAAGTGATCTTCAGCTAGACTTTATGGAGAACATAAAAAGAATTATACAGGCTCCACAAGACTTAATAAATCTGAGAAAATACTATGAAATTACACATGCTCCACAAGGCTTTATAAATCAGAAGATAAATTTCTAATTTCTGAGAAAATAATGTGATATTGTCTCCTTGATCAAAAATGAGATCAGCTCCTGCAGGCTCCTCAGTTAAGGCACAAGGCCTGACTAATGCATATGGTATCCCAGATTCTCGAATCTCATCCTTCCACTGGCATATGACCGCTTGACTTATACAGAGGAGTCAGTTGCTATTTTGGCCAGAGATGTGAGGCAGCTGAGATCGAGAGTCATTCCTGATTCCTGTGGTTAAGGTCCGTTGGAGGCATCGTCAGGAGGCTACCTGGGAGATAGAACGGGAGATGCAGGAGCAGTTCCTCAGCTTGTTTGAGCCCTCAGGTACTTCTTTATCTTTACTTTTGCGGACAAAAGTCCTTTTAGTAGTGGATATTGTAATGACCCTCTAGGTCATTTCTGCGTTAATTTCTTCTTTCTGTCATCTAGATCTTTCATGTAGCAACCCCAAGTCATTTATGACTTGCTGGCACTGACTGTTCGGTCGTCTGGTCGTTCGTTTGGGTTTTATGCCCGTTTTTCTATTTTAGAGCTTTTGAACCTTGAAAAGTTGACTTCGATCATAACTTCAGGTAAACGACCTCAAATGAGAATTATGACTGTTTCATCAGCTCCAGAAAGGCCAAATTAGTATAGAAGCATGGTTCGCATGTGTCCCAGGGTTTCCGGTGTGAATTTAGAGCCGATTAGCTCTTTAGCCTTTGAAAATTGGCCTAAGGTTGACTTTGGTCAACTTTCTTGGAAAACGCACTCGGATGAAAATTCTGACAGCACGATTAGTTTTGAAATGCCGAGTTTGGTCTAGAATGACCTTTCGAGAATCACCGGGAGCTTCCGATCATAATCCGAGGCCCTTAGTAGAATTTGGCAAAACGGCATATTAGGTGTGGGACCCACTTTTTGTCTAAATGACCTCGTATGGAAATTTTGACTGCGCCATTGAGTCCGGAATGTCGAATTTAGTGGGGTAGCATATATGGTTTATTTTCATTGGGTCGCGAACGAATTCCGAGGGTCCGTTCGGAGACTTTGAAAAATAAAAAAAATCTAATTGCTAGTGCAGACCTTTAGCGACCAGAATTTAGACCTTTAGCGACCAGTTTCGGGTTTTATAACCCAGAAATTTTAGTTTTCAGCCCTCATTTTAAATGACGATTTCTCCCTTATCCGAGCTCCGATTTGAGTGATTCGAAGTCCTGTATGATCGTAGAGATTGTGGCTACGGAGTGGAGTGAACGGAATGTGTTGATGAACCCTCATTTGTGGTGAATTTCAGTTCGAAGCTGCTTCCCATCAGGTGATTAGTTTATGATTTCTTCTTCATTTTAGAACTTCGATATCTCGAGTTCTAGAGCTTCATTTTTGGTGATTCAAACTCCCAAGTGTTCGGGTTTTCATTGGCTTCGTGGATTTGAGGTTGGGGTTTTTTGAGTGCACTTTGTTCGGCTTAAAATCGGAGGTAAACCCTTATTTGGCCTATTTTTGTTAGTTTTAGATTTGCTATTGTTTGGTAGATTAGGAGCGGATCCGATCCCTATTTGATAAACTAGTTTAGGATTAGTGTTGGGGGAAGGATTTGGGACCTTTTGACGGAGTCAATTCTGGGAAATCCGGAGCGGAGCCCACTTTGTTCGATTTGACCCAAAAATTGGTCTATCTCCAAATTTGATGATTTTGGTGTCTAAACGACCGTTTTGACGCTGTGATTCTATTTTTGATAGTGTGGTAGCAGTATAAGGCCGATCGGAAAGGGAAAGGTTGGGTTGAGTGACTTGGAGCTTGCGTGATCGGCTCTTTGGTAGGTTACAGCTTCCTTTCCTTTTAGACTGAGCTTGAATGTGCAAATACTGTTAGATGATTGTGAATCTGGGGTGGTTAGCTAGGCCTGTGATCCTATTCCCAATTTGCCCCAGTTTGGGATTGGTTGTTGGTTGATTTGGATTAGTATCATGTCGTAGGTTGGGTTGTTAACTTGATTTGTTGTATATACTGTTGTGGGGTATTTGTTGGTGATTATTTGATGTTGCATGAGCGGGTATGAGAACTGTGTTTGTGATTTGCTGTTTATTGAGATTGTGCCTTAGAATAGGCTGTTGTGATGATGACTTAGTCCCACGTACCCTGTTGACTTGAGTATGTATCCGACGGCGATTCGGATGGCCTAGGTCTTTGTAGAATGATATTGCAGATTTGGGTCTGATAGTGTGAGCCTTTGTATAGGCGTTCCCGTGGCTCCTGTACCTTCCGATTCTTTCCCCTCTATTTTTTGAGATCGTGGGATGCTTCCGGAAGACGTTGTGTTGAGCCGATTGACAGATGAATGGTGTTAGGCTGGGAGCTTTCATTTGACGTGCTTGTGGGCGGCGGCCCGTGATGGTTAGCCTTATGATGCGATGTTCGTAGTGGCTTTATTCGGTTTGAGGTTGTTAGCTCCAGTACGAGACTGAGGTTACACAGTTCGTGTCCGGTATTTCCAGCGCTAGGCTGACGGGGGTAGGCTATCCGCTCCGATCCGTGACTAACGTTATACGATTGCAACCAGTTATTTCCAGCGCACGTCCGTGGAGCGTGAGCTACTAGTCCCAGCCCGTGTTTTGACGTTACTAGGACAGAATCGGTATTTCCAGTGACTGGACTATTGAGCGTGGATTGATTAGCTCTCGTCCGAGACTGACGTTCCCGGTTCGAGTTCGGCATTTCCAGCTAGAGACCGTAGAGCGAGAGGTATTATTCCAGTCCGAGACTGACGTTTCCGATTAGAGTCCGGCATTTCCAGCTCGTGACTGATGATTTGGGTGGGGCCCATGTGTTGATGGTCGAGAGGGGCTCGGATATGGTTTATGATCGAGCTGGGCTCGAAGGTTTATTATGATTAAGCTGGGCTCAGGTATTAGTTGTGATTGGGCTGGGCCCAAACGATGGTTTTAGGGTCCGGGACCTTTGGTTCGAGGTTTATGGAATCGGTATTACTCCGCTTCTGTAGTTAGCTCTTCTGTGTACCTGTCGGGCTTATGGGGGTCCGTTCAGATTTTTATTTAAACTTACGCACGAGTGTTCCCAGCGGGTCTTATGGGGGGCCCAGCTGGGTTTAGTTAGCAGGTTATCTTCGGTTAGTTATCATTGTTCGATTTCCGTTCTATTGACCTATGTTGTTGTTGTTGCTGATTCTATCTTGTCTGCCTTTGTTTACCTTTCTTGCTCAGTCGGCCTATGATGCCTACTTGGTACTTGTGGTTTTGGTACTCATACTACACTATGCATCTATTTTCATGATGCAGGTCCGAGCACCAGTTATCAGCGTTGAGATCGGGCCAGGAGCTGTCTTTTGTTTTCGAGACAGTTGTTTTAGTGGTCCACTTTCGAGACTTGTACTCTTTTTTGTAATTTTGTACTCGTGACTTCCAGATTTTGGTGGGTATTGTATATATATTTTGGTCGTGTTCCAGCTTTCCTTATATGTTCTATTGTATGCTTCCTCTTAGTCGTGGATTAATTTCCACTCTTAGTCCTGTTACTGTTAAGTTCCGGGATAGAGTTTGGCTGGCCTACCGGAGGGTCGTAGGCGCCATCATGACCTGAGAAATTGGGTCGTGACACACAATCCTTCAAAAAAGTCACAACTCATCGGAAAAGTCACAACCCTTCAATGTGAAAAATTATCTACTTTTAATATAATACAATTAAATAAGTAAATAAATAAACTAAATTAAGTGTTTTTAGTTGGGGTTATTATAGCAATTTAACATTCATGTTTGGGAGTTCATACTTTTAAGGTAGAACAAAATTAAGTGTTTTTAGTTGGGGTTATTATAGTAATTTAACATTCATGTTTGGTAGTTCATACTTTTAAGGTAGTATAGATAGATAGATAGATATATATATATATATTATATTTTGTATTGTGTTTGTGTTTTATCAGAAATTTTAATTGCAGGGAAGAAAGTTGTGAAGCCGTCAGTTCTTTCACCCTTGCTGCTATTAACTTTTGCATTAAATTGAGAAATTACAGTCTAGATGGTGTCATTATTTTAGATATTCTGATTTCTTAATTATTTACCGGATATAGTTTAAGATTGTGAAGTTTAACTAACCAAGACAAATAACACAAATCTCACTAGTTCAGGATCTAATTACATATCTTCTGGGACTCAACTTATGCCAGCTAAAAATATGTACAAATACACCTCTTTTCTGCCTTTTGGACCATGAACATCACATCACTTTAGTTTCTTACATTTGGGTGGAATTGGGGATGATAAGACACATCATCTGATTTCTCTCGTTTTGGGGTCACGAAATCCCATAGCATGACCTTGTTTTGTTAATAATGTCATTGCAGCTTGTGAGCACTGTAATCTGCTATAATATGCAAAGCAATATCAACTAGTGAGCAACGGGTGCAGCTAACCAATCAAGCCATTATTGGAAAAATGAAACAATTCTCATATGCTTTTAGAAAAGTAACACACCATGCTAGCTCTTTATACAGAGATAGGAGTTTTCTCTAGGCTTTCTTTCCCCGTGATGCCATCTTTCAGAGTCTTGAAGTATTCATTGTAATCCTTCTCTGGAGGAGGGTTTTCTGGATCCACCGTGTACGACTCACTAAATGGAATGACACTTTTAACCTGACCAGAGGAAGCATATATATATTTGTCAAGAGTAAGTATATATATTTAGTAACTTAGTACAGACCCATTCATATGATATATATTTGTCACTTTTTCCTTTTTTTTTCCCATGAGAAAACAGGAAAATAGATAGATCAAATCCTTGAATAATCAATTGATATAGATCACTAAATAGTTGTTTGGCGAACCTAAATCAATTGTGAGGATTTCTAACACATTGCAGGAAACTGTCTTTACTTTCACGGATGCTATTTAAGTGTGTGAGTGTATTGATTTGCAGACACAGACACAGTGTAAGTTTTCGTGATATTGTGGACACTAACAGAAAAAGAAGATAGAATGGAGTAGTTTGCAAGAATCTAATGAAATTCTCACAGCAGTTCTTTCTCTAAAATTAATTGGAGTTAACAGTATAACATGAAATGGTATGTACACAGTCAGACAGTTCTGAAGATTGCTACTACTTGTCATCACTTCCGCCTTCCAGACCCTTTAGCAATTTTATCTGCCTAAATTAATGGTGATCCAGACAAAGATACCTTAAAGATGGAATATGCATATACCTTTTTTCACCTAGCCTATGGATATAACATTAGAGGTAATACAAGCACAAGATGCACAAAGCCTGGTTTAACGCTACTAAGGATCACGAGAAGGTAGTCATACAACATGTTTCTAGTCAGACAAATATAACTTTGCAGATAGTAAGGAAACATCAGGAATAAGCAGATATTTGTTACATTGAAAGGACAAGCACCACCTCAAATGTCTTGTCACATGCATAGAAGCTTTTCAGAGCTGCCACACATATTCGAGCAACTTCTTCACGGGATATCTTCCCCTGTACATACCAGATACAAATGTTCGCATGAGAAATTAGAAAGAAAGCTCACCGCCAACAACATTATGCAAAGTGATCTTCAGCTAGACTTTATGGAGAACATAAAAGAATTATACATGCTCCACAATACTTAATAAATAAGAAAACAACTCTCTAATTCTGAGCAAATACCATGAAATTACACAGGCTCCACAATGCTTCATAAATCAGAAGATAAATTTCTAATGTCTGAGAAAATACCGTGATATTGTCTCCTTGATCAAAAATGAGATCAGCTCCTGCAGGCTCCTCAGTTAAGGCACAAGGCCTGACTATTGCATATGGTATCCCAGATTCTCGAATCTCATCCTCCCCCTGGCACAAACTTTTATCTGTGTGAGAATAGGGATCGCAAATAGTTGAACACTCAAGATAGAAAGAGTTCAATATCTTATTTCCAGTCGATACTACTAACAGAATGCCCATCGTCAAACAAGATGGAAGTTGTTATCAAATGGCATGTATATGTAGCAACGCATGCCAAGAAGAAGACTCATATCTCCTACATTTTTCAGAAAAAGGTAATAGCAAAGGGTCCTATCTCCTACTTAATATACCTATTATCTACTTTGTATACGGTTAAAAATTTTACGACAACTTTCAACAGGGTTAACACTTGACAAAAGCAGTAGCTTAACGTACATGCAACTGTGGTTAACTTGGGAAATGTTGCTAGCTAATCATTTATGTTCAATAGGTGACAAAATCTCTCTTGATGAGTCCCGGACAATGCAATGGGAACATCATCGATCCATCTCAACAACCATTTAACATTTAAATAATAAAGACATTGTACTTAAAAGATCACAAACTCATTTTACTATGCTCCACTACAGGGTCTAGATTTGGGACTTCATCAAGACTATTATAAGCATTTCTTTTGGTGGATAAGTATCCTAACCATTAATCATTAACAAGGCATTTATCCTCGTTATGAAAGAAGTAGGAAAACTCAAGGTACAAACCTTTAACTTGAATGTCAGGATGAAGTCCAATTCCTTGTTCAATCGCACAGCTGGAGGCTGTTTGCTTAAATCAATCCCTGGTCTTTCTGGTCTAGTTACACCAGCAGAACTCACATGTACAAACCTGCTGAACGGTAGAGTTAGTAAAAAACCGAAAAATCAAGGAAGAAAAAATCCACTGCTTCAACTTTAAACTAACAATATAAAACTGGGATCTAGAATCCAACCTGGGAGTTATGGGATCTTTAAGATAGGCTCGAATGCATGAGACAGGAAGTTCAAAAGGACCTTCTTTGAATGTTGGATTCAGTTTACCATCAGATTCGAATTTGCTGAACATAAGCTGGAAATTTCCAAAAAAAAAAAGAAGTAAAAATGCAGAAAGCTGGGAAAGAGTGTGCAAAGATGAACAAAGGCAAGCTGCTGATATAAAATACCTGTAATGATGTGATTTGACTGGGGTCAAAAGGCAGTGCATCTAGTACGGTTCGTGCACGGAATATAGGCCTCAAAGAAGAAAAAGGCAAACGGACCTGGAAATGATGCACTTAGGATAAAATTTAGATATGAGGAAAGTTGGCAAATTGCTGAAATTCACAAGAAACTAACCGATTGCCAACCCTCAACGGTATCAAAGATTGATGTATAACCTACAGTATCCCAATCACTGCTAGTGCGAACAATAAGCTTATAACGACGGCCATCACCTTTAAGGCGCAACTCTAAACCATCATAAGCAGAAAGGTCTTCGGGTTCAGAAAAGTTCTGCAACACACGGTTAAGAGAATCAAAAAGTAATAACTATCTTTCCCTGATCATATTGTGATTGAGGCAAAAGTACAGTTAGCTCTTGGCTAAGCTGCTACTCGAGCTTCACTCATGAAAATTACATCTCACATGCAACTGTAATTTTGTGTAAAATCACCAGCCATACTCCCATAATAAAAATCTTCTTGGTTAAGTCACCTTTTAGGAAATATAATTCAGCTTATTCTTGGATAACACCATGCTAATTGGGGGTGAAAATAGGAAAGGTGTAAGGAGGGTAGAATCATCTTCCATGTTTGATAAAGAAGTAAATAGATAGCGGGAGGCTGGATACCCTCCATGTTGGATAATTCTAGCTTCTCTAATATGGGTAGTTAGGAGTGATCATATTTTTCTTTCATTTCCCTACACTGAAAAATAAAAAGTGAATGATGAATGCTCTAACTAAGGAGGTAAGTCAATGAATGTCTCTCAAGTCGACATGTTGAATTTTAGTCAAATATTATGCTCTCGGCAGAATATAATAGCTGAAAATGTTTATTTTTTCAAATGGCTGAAATAACCAGGATAGTGACAGGTCAAACACAAATATTAAATACAAGTACAGGGTATGTTAAAGGATCTTTAATTTTACAGGTTATTGCTTATGAGCTTTATTCCAGTATGATTAAAGACTCAAAAAAGAATTATAAACCAAAAAAGAGAGACAATGATGTTCTGGGTTAACGATACATAAACACATCCAAACAACATTAAAACTTAAACCTCAGGCATGTCAAACAACATGATTCAATCATCAACAACTTCCTAACCAAACATGAGGTACAAAGCGAGAAAAACAAAGCAGAAAACCAGCTTAATGATTATTTATTTTTTTACCTTTGTCCTAATACTGGCAAACCCACCATTGTTAGCAGTGGTAACAACACCTGAACCAACACGAAACAAAGTTTAAATTGGTGATTTACGAATTAGAGATCACAACGAACCGACATACTTCTAACAAAGTATCGCCCGGAATATTTTATCTATCAAGAAAGCTAACCTTTGAAGAGTCCTGTTGGTCCGCCATTTTCCCCACCAGTTAGATCTATCTGGAATGTACTTTGACTCACTCCACCCATCACAACATCATCCAAAGCACCCCAAGGAAGTTCTTTAAATGAATTACCTGCATGGAAGTACTGAACAAAGTCAATTTATTGTATGAAACTAAACAACCTTAAATAGACGTAAACTCTGAAAATAAAGCAGTAAAAAGACGGAAAAGAAAGAGGAACTAGACAGGTGATTATTCCATACAAATGCGAACTCAGACACTAATCAGTCGCATAAGAGCAAGATCATATATTATCCCTCCCTGGGCAGCCCCATTCCCTAATCGCACATTGTTACATTTTTATGGAATTTAATGAAAATCATTTTCAAGTACAGTTTTTCCCGCTCTAGTGTCTGCCTCCAAGATATCATGAATACACAAATAAAGGGGTATAGATCTTTGCTATAAACAGATGTCAGCTGTTTTACTCCATGATGATATAATAAAAATCTCGCTATATTTTCTTTCTGTTCATTTTTATTTGTTCTAATGTTGGTATCTGATTGTAAGAGACAAATATAACAGTTCAACAATGGATTCTTCATTCTGCAAAAGCATACCTTCATATCCAAATAGTAGTTTTCCTGTGCGAAGGCCAACATTTTCTTTGACAGCATTTATTAAATTCTTCATTCCAATGTACTCCACCATTTCAGGTGAGTCACCTTTAATCTGTTCTGCCATGTAAACAAGGATGCTTAGTGAACTGGTGCCCCAATACCAAAGTTAGCTTATAAAATTGGAAGGGAAACAATACAATATGACTCCAAGGATAGGCAATCAGTTGGCCACCTCGGGTTCAAAGAACTTGATTCCCTGCAGATTCGCATAAAGAGTATAAGCATAAGCAAGAAGTAATATTATGTTAGGCTAAAAGATGAAACCAATGAACACATACAAAGACTAAAAAGAAAAAGAAGTGATTGTAGTTTTAGTCAAAAAAGGACCAAGAGTTGAATTTATAGCCTAGCAACAGAGTGATGTAAAGAATACACTACAGGAGTTTATCAAAAGTTACAACTTATTTACCTGACTGTATTTTTCTCTGTCAGGGGTATCCCCTTCCTTCGGGCCAACAATGACAGAAACAGCATTAATTACGCTCGTTACTCCTTTGAAGTACTCAGGAAGCAGAGTGCTTGCTTTGGTAACATCTCCAACAACCTAAGATTTTAGTAAGAGAAAGCACAAGTTCATTTGGTTGAATATGTGAGTGTATTGCAACAACTGTGCGTTGGTCCTGATATGGATTTTCTGTGTTGCAGATATATTAATGAAAAGAATAACAGAAGGAAGGCCATGACAAGGACAATGAATTTGGCAGGAGCAGTTGCATTTTGGATGAAAAAAATACAAAAAACGTCATCTGTAAAACATTATGGGGCGTCTCAGCTGTAATTAGAGCCTAGAGGAGAAGAATCAATTTCTGAGTCTCAACCTATATGGGCAAAGATAAAACCATGCCTAATATCAGAGTAGAGAGAGTGAGAATAACATGAAAAGGATACTCACCAGGTCAACATCTTCACCAAGCATTCTTCTTGCCTTCTCTTCATCTCTGACCTAAAGTATTTGGGAATGCCAAGAAGAAGGGAATTTTAGTTAAAATAGAGGGAGTGAACATTATTCTTTTCTACTCAAATAACATGTTTTTCCTTTTAGTAAGCAAAAGAAGGAGTTATACAAATCTTAAAAAGGAAAACAAGGTAGAAAAGATCAGAAGAAACATACGAGTACTCTTACAGACAATTTTTTGTTGCGTAATACGTCCACCACTCTTCTCCCAACACCACCAGTGGCTCCAGTTACCAGGGTAATTCCAGAAGAATCCATCGAGTTAACTGGTTTACTAGGCGATGGACCAGTTAGTTTCTCAATCAGTGATTCAAAGAACTTTAAGAAAAAAGAAAATCGGTTAGAAGTAATGAAGCGCCACGAAAAGAATCATATGCCACTTGTCAGAAAGGGAAAAGAAAGGCCAACCTTTGCAGGGGAAGGAGGGCCATTAAAAAAATACAATGTCTTTATAAATCTGCCAAAATCCCAACCTTGTTTTCCAGCTTCTGCCAATATGGCCCCCTTAAACGTCTTCTGCCTATAAACAAAATTTTGATGTTTCTTGTTAGGTCCAGATAATGGCCAAGAGAGATGAGATGGGGCACCTGAGGATTTCTGGGACGATCTTCCACCAAGAGATGAAACACCCTGCAAGGTATTACCACATACAAAGGTATAAATGGTAAAAGTTAGGAAAGGTCAAACATGGATGAAAGAAAGCACAAAAAAGATGATGAAATAATGCAGTCAACGACAGATGAATCTGAAGTCCAATTTGCACTTTAAACAAATTGCAAGTCTAAACATTTTTCCAGTGGCTAAAACAAATCCATATTATACTCTATTTTTTGGAACTATGATATCATCAAATGCATCACAAAACCGAATATAACTCACAAAGCTTCCTGGTATGTCTAATGGCATAAGAACTTGATAAACAAAGTCCTATAGGACTCCTATTTCTTATGGTAGTAAATACTGACATGTTGATAAATTCTTGTAAACAACCAAGTATTTGGCATCAAAATCAAGTAAAAGAAACACGCACCACCCCAACGAAAACCCCTCGAAACAAAATCATAGCTTTCATTCACCTCTAATACTTTCTTCCCCCTAAAATTCCATGTATACCTCTGTTTCATGTAGACAAAGACTACTACATTATGGTTTTATTAATACCTTCTCAATAAAAGCTGGTTTTTGGACATTTGGCACATTTTTTACGAGATATATTATGAGTGATCGATGACTCTAAGCCAACTAAGAGGACAAGTCAAAAAAGCGAACCTTTTTCCAAATATAATGCTATACAGGCATGCAAACACTATCAAATTCATCAATATTTCCTCCGGCGTTTGCCAACGAAGCAATATGGGCAAACATTCTAGGAACTACAACGTTTGAACAACAAATATTAGACTATAAGGGGTCGTTTGGTAGGAAGTATTAGGATAAATAGTCTATGTATTATGTTTGGTTTTATTTAATACTATTATTTAATACCTCCCATTTGGTGGTATTAGTAATACATACGATTTAATACCATGGGATTATCCATGTAAAGACAAAAATATCCCTCAAATCCTTTTAATCATTTTTATTTATTTTCTTGATTTTATGTTTAATGTTTGTACTAGTAAATTTATTTAAATAAATTAACTTACAAATTTTATTATTTAGAGAGAGTTGTTTGTGCTAAATAAATTCAATACAAATCAATACAATATTTGAAATGTGAGTTATTTAACATTACTAATTGAAAAGGCAATTATATATCGCCACATGACATTTATGATCTTAATTGAATGTATTATTTGTTGATACATGTGATTTTCTACATTTATGATCTTAATTGAATGTATTATTTGTTGATACATGTGATTTTCTAATTATATGTATTTTGAACAATTTATAAAATTGCATACATATAATTATTAAAACTATAACTTGTAATTTTTATGTATAAATGTAGATGGTTTATTTGATTATACTATTGTTTACCGTCTTTTCGATTTTAAAAGTAGTTGGTCTATCGTTTTTAAATTGAATTGACATTTTGTGAGTAATCAATTTATTAAGAGAACAATTATTTTACCCTCAAATAATTCAAGTGAGAAAATAACAAATATGACAACAAAATTGTTCTTCTCCTAACTAGTTAGAAGGCCATAAAAAAATAATATTGTCCGTCAATTATCTACTTTGACCCGGTTACATGAAATAAAAAATCTCATAAATAAATCAAGGGTATAATTGGAAAGAAACATTTTGTAGAGTTTTAATTCAAACACAAGATGAGATGGGAAGCAATGAATCAAACACTTGATAAAAATAAACCCTACATTACTAATCTCTGCACTACTAATTCTTGCATTACTAATCCCTGCATTGATAATCCATGCGTTATCAATATTTGTACCAAACGACCCCTAATAGTAACTTGGTAGAAACAATTACTAAACTACCTCGGAGCTAGGGATGGCAATGAGGCAGGGCGAGTGCGGAGTAGGGCGGATTTAAGCATATGCGGGGCGGGGCGGGGCGGGGCGGGGCGGGGCGGGGGAAAATTAAGAAATATATAATTTATGCGGTGCGGGTATGGGTTAGGGAAGAAACAACTTTAGAAATCAGAAGCTACACCGAATCTGATCTGAAAGATCTTGCTAATTAAAATGATTACTTTTAGCTATTTGAAGTTAGCAATTTTTATTTTATTTTTGTAAGTTGTCTAAATAATGATAGCAGTAATATCTTATAAATGTATGTACAATATTGAAAATGAGGTAAAAGAAATATCTTTTTTGTCTTCTTAGTTTAAATTTTTATTGTAATTATGTAACTTGCCCAACTCTCCGAAATTGATAGGGACTTGTAAAATGTGATTACCTTTAGCAATTTGAAATTAACAAGTTTTAATTTATTTTTTTATCTTGTATAAATATATGTATAATGTTTGAAATGATGTAAAAAGTTATAGTTTTTTATTTTTTGGTTTTTGGTGTTCAAGTCTTATGTATAGCTTTATATTTACCAAATTGGAAGTTACAGTCAAGTATACGCTAATTAGAATACTAATTATTTTAAAAAAATTACGAGGCGGGGCGGGGCGGTGTATGGGGGTGTGAGTGTGGGGCGGATTTATGTGGGTCATAAGGTTATGCGGAGCGAGTTTTAATTTTACAAATTAAGATAAGACCCACACCACCTCCGCCCCGCACCGCCCCATTGCCATCCCTACTCGGAGGGATGCTCCATCTAGTTTGTAATTTAGACTACATATGCTATTTACTATCCAGTTAACCCGAAAAAGAAAAAAATGAATTCATCACTATGTCCTGGTAAGCATTTCTATCAACAGCTTAAGGCAAACTCTTGCACACAAGTTTCACCATATAGAATGAATCAAGAATCAATTTATCAACTGCACCCAAAATTTATGTAACCAAAACTTTTTTAAAAAAAATAATTAAGAAATTTTGTTTAGATTCCCGTTATACAAATACCCTTTTGCTATCAGCTAATTCACCCACTGATCAAATATAAAAATTGAAACACATTCACATAAGTCTATTACATACAAAAAGGACACAAATATCTCTTTTTTTAAAATGTGACAATTTATAAAGGAGATGTTGAAAAGATTGTACCTGAAAATTCAGAATAGTTGAAGAAGAAGAGGATGGCTTTGTCACAGTGAAATAACAAGAGTCCATCTTCCGAAAAGCTAACTTAATTTTGCATCTTGATGAGTGCAACAAATAAAAATTGAACAATATGTGGTTGATAAGGTGACAATTGAAGTTGTAAGAGTTAATTTACACCACATATTAGAAGGGAATCTTTGAATGGAAAAAAATATTTTCTCAATCATTCAGACAAAGTACGTGAGATTTCTGGAAGAAAATGTGGGTCAAGTCATTTACTGGACAATTTGGCCCATATTTAATTTGGATGCTACTCAGTAAACATTTGAACTTTGGACTAAAAGCCCAAAGCGAAAACTTTCTCATTTAAAAGCCCAAGTGCAGTTGAATTGCAGAGGCTGGAAGTTGGGCTTACCATATCTGGGCTTTTCAAAAAAAATTGTCTGGGGGGGTGTCCACCCAAGGTGGCTTGTGGGGTTTAGTCACGATCTCAGCGTGTATATATATCAAAAATCAGCAAAATACGGTAGAACCCTACTCGTATTATCAAGATCTTCTGGGTAGGATATGTAATACGTCCATAAGGACGACGTCACAACAGACATTGTGCTTTAACATCCATAGGTCCAACTTAGCAGAAGGGGTACCTTCTCTTCGGGAGGAGGACATAAGCCATAGCATCCGAGCAACAAAGAAGAATGTAACAGGCTTTTCCACTTATGTTTTCCTTTTCCCGTTTCATTTTAAAAAAAAAATATGAACTAGAGTTTTATTTTCTTGATAAAATTCACAAATAGCCACTTTGTATTATGTATACAATTAATAGATAGTTATTATCATGAAGTTTTAAATTTCACAAGTGAAACTATATAATATTGACATGAAATTTCACCTTTGATATTTAAAATTTTATGGCAATGACTATTTCTTTATTACAAAACTTAAAAGTGGTTAGTCCGAGTTATTACTACTTTTTTTCCGGGACGAAACTTGTGAATGAAAAATAAGGAGAGTGGAAAAGAGACAATTTCCCCAAAAAAGAGTGAAAAGAAAAACTCCTGTTTTGCAAAAGTCTACGGTTAGCTTGTTAATGGCATGTTTTAAAATGTAGTACATCACTCTCATAGAATTTGCGTAACTATAAAATTTATATATAATAATAATATAATACACTAATTAGTACTTGTAGATTTAGTCAAGAAATGAACACATCTTGGTATTAGATACATTTTCTTTCGTTTATAATTATAGCATTATTGAAGAAAACATTGACGTAACTAGAAAGTTGTTGTCATCCGATCAAGAGGTCACAGATTCAAACTGTGAAAATAGCATCTTATAGAAATACAAAATATAGTTACGTATAATAAATCATAGTTATTTGAAGCTATGTAATAAATTAAGTAGTATTCTGGAATAGTATTAATTAAATTAATTAAGACCATCGCGCTACACGCCAATGTCTTTTATTATTGGCTCTTGGGAACTGACAGTTCCATTTAGTTATTGTGGAATATTTCTTATTCATACAAAGAATAAATTTTGGTTATTATAAATTTAACGTCGTGAAAATTGACAGCTCCTTTTTCTTGTATATATTCATCGCATTTGAATAGAAAATTCAGAGGTTTTAGACAAATATACATTGCTCATGAAACTCTAGGAATCTTTTTCTAATTTTTTCACTAAAATATTTTCTCCAGAAAATAAGTTCATCATAAATAAGGAAATGTCTTATGATGCGTGAGATTTGAAAAGGGACGTTTCTTAAATAGGAAAAAGGGAAGACATTAAAATCTAAATCTGAAAGGCATACATAAAAAGTCTAGAATGAAAATTGAAAAAACAAGTTTCTTAAATTGCATTATGCATTGAATGTCCTCCTCGATCACTTTTGACACTCACCTCAAGGTCTCAACCCCGACCCCTAAACCCCCTCGACCTCGACCCCAAGTCTCCAACCCCACCCCAACTCCTATCATCCCGCCACCAGCCCAACCCATTTTATTTGCTTGTATTATATATAAATGTTCTTCAAATAATAAATTTTTTACGTATTAATAGTATCGATCGACAATAACATAATAAGTCTCCTCATTACATTTTCTACTTAGCATTACTACTTGCTTTAAACTAAGAGTTTGCTAGTCCATTAATCTCAATGTACTAATCAATTCATATTTAAAAGGAAGAAGTATTGACTCAATTATATAGAATTATACGTATTTAACTCATGATGTATTACTTAATTAAAGTAGAGGCATGGTATGCATGTTGTTTTCTTGGCTTCTACGAAATCATAAAAATTATACTTCATTTTCATAGAATACTACCTATGGATTAGTATAAATCCAATTATTAGAAGTGGTGGATTTCGTCAAGGAATGAACAAAATTCTCAGGTTATATCACTGACGACGCTAAGATTCCTTAATTATTTAATTAGGAGCTATTTAACTATTCAATTATACTCTTTATATTATTGTGTTGTATCTAACTTAAACAAATAAAAATAAATAAACTATAGGATATCGTGCCTCACATGAATACTAATTAAATGTTTAATAATTTGATTAGTCATATGAAGAATAATTTCCGTTATAATTATGGCTGCTAGAAAACCCCTCTTTTCTTCTTCTTTGGGGTTTCACATTAATAGTAATTAAATGTTTAATAAGTAGAGATACTGTTAAAAATGTATATAACACATAGCTAGTTGCGTACTTTCTTTTAATTAACAAACAATTAATCAAATAAGAAAAAGCACAACAAGTTACTTATTGCCATAATCTAAATGATCAGGATGTCATCTAAGTTGAAGAGTTCAAGTGATTGGAATATATGTAATATAGTATAAAATAACATAAAATGTGAAGCAACGTTTGTACTAGACCCCTCATTATATCTCCAGTCAATTATCATTATTTATTTCTTCTTGTTTCTTTTTAATATCTAAAATAATAGCAGACACACAAAAGAAAAAGAGACAAGAAGTAGAGATCATGTGTAGTTTTCACATTTTGAGGCAACAAGGAGAGGCGGAGCTAGGTGGGGTTCGTGGGTTCGGACGGACTCAGTAGCTTTTTTGTAGGCCATGTATTTGTATTAGAAAATTAATTTAACATATATGTGTATTAATTTATGAGCCCCTAACAAAATTGATCGACAGTTCTAAAAAAAATTTAGAACCCTCAAACTCCTAATCCTTCTCCGCCTCTGGCAATAAGTTTCATATATGAGAAGCAATAGAAACCTCTGAAGACAAATTAATTAATATCATGCTGCCAATTCTCCTATATATGCTAAAGCATTCTTAGTGGCTATTCACTAGCTACCATAAATTAGTGCTTACATCTAACTTAAAAGAAAAAATTGCCTCGGCCCATCAATTTAGTTTTTTGTTTAATTCTTTAATTAATTAGTTTCTGTACAATTTATATTTTTTCCTTAAATGTTATTTGCATTTAGTTTGTTTTCTTTTCTTATGTAGGAGTATAATTTATCAGTTCACATACAAGTTGAATTCAAAATCCTATATATGTTCTATTATTGAGACTTAAGTCTAATATATCTTTAATATATCCACCCCCAAAAGGTGAAATATATAGAGAGAACTAAGAAGTATTTGAAAACACATTTGAACTTGAAGCAAATTATTAGTTTCGTCTCCAAATTATTGACAGTTTTAAAAACACTCATCTACTTGACTAACTAAACCTAATTAGATACACCTTCGATCTGCTATATGACATAGAAAGTGGTCTCAAACTCTTGTAGGAGCATAATGCTCTAAATAAAAAGTCGAGAGAAGTGTATACCTCTAAACTTGACGAGATTTTAGAGGTGTATTCACACATATTGTAAGATTGGATGTATTTCAGTTCAATTAGTCAAGTAAATGTATGTTTTTAAGGTATGAAACTAATAATTCATGTCAAATTTAAAGATGTTTTCAATATTTTTCTCATATATCTAACTATGTAAATGCACAAAAACAAAAACAAAAAAAACACAGCACATGGAATAATACACAAAAAGGTAGGATTGGAGATATATGTATAAAGTGTAATATGGTTGAAAAATGTAGCAATCCAATCATGCATATTCATACTCAAATTTTAAGACAGACAAAACCCATTGATAGTAAGAATAGCCGGAAAAATTAATTGTTGTGCCCATAAAGAAACACCAAACAAGTGGACAAGGAGCCAAGTGTACAATTTTTGCCTAGCAAACCTCTTTTTTTCAATACCGACAATTCACCACATTTTAAGACAACACAAACAAAACTAACCCTTATAAAAAAATGTGAGGGAGAAAGTGTGTATGCATGTGTTTTGCCCCTCCCCCTTATTTCTTCTATAATTATTATCAATTTCGGAATTTACTAGCTGGATTGATTCATATCTATGCCATATAAGGTCGATAAAAGGAGAAAGTGTTTTCTAAGAGACTTTTCATTCTCATATGATAGTCATGTCAAATAAATGAGTTGAGCTAAATTTAATTGTGTCAAAATGAATTGAGTTAATAATGCTTATATCATTAACAGTATAGACTATAGTGTAAGGTAATAACTTAGTTAATAAAGTTATTGTAATTTTCTGTTTTCCACTCTTTTTAATTGCATATGCTATTAGAACTAGTTTAGTTCGAGTAAGCGTTGAATGAGCCCCCAAAAACTTAAGGATTTGTGGTAAATCAACATTATGTTTGTTTTTCTTATTTATATTCTTCGATTATATATACTTGAAAAATAATAAAAATAATAAAATTATTTTTATAGCAGTGGCGTAGCTACATATAACTTAGGGTGGTCAATTAGACATTCTTTGTTGAAAAATTATACTATGTATATAGAAGATTGTACAGAAAATATTTTTCAAACTTTTATATTAAATCTTGGACACCCTTAATAAAATTTCTGACTTCGCCACATACTGAATATGTTTTGCTAGTACACTTGTGAAGGAATTCTAAACACGACTAAAGCCAACTTGTGTGGATTTTGTCTTCCTTCTAGTTCTAAAAGACAAAAATAAAGAGGTAAACTAATAAAAGAATAATGAAAATTAATTAATTAATTAAAACATTATTATACCGTCGAAACAGTACTCTTGGGAATATGACAGTTAATTAAATAAAATAAAACAAGTAAACAACTAAACAACGCATATGGGTTGTCACTTAAAGTGGCAGCCACTGTCACTATTTTAGAGAGTTTGTCTTTTATTATGGATAATTATTATTTAAAAACTTTACAAAAGATTTAGATCAAGGATTATCGTTGACTTTTTATTTTAATTTTAAATAAACAAGAATACCATTCAAAATGCTAAGAATGTATAAAATAAACAGCTTGATCACTTTGGACCATACAAGTTAGCATGGCAAAAATTATTATTTTCTCTTACTTTTCCTTTTAAGACTTATTACGTGAGTATAACTACTAGATGATTGCTTGCAAAAAAATAATAACAATATATGTGATTTGTTTATTTCATTTTTCAGTTTGAAAAAATCAAATTTGTAATCCAAACTCAAGTTTAAGTAGATTTACTTAATCTAATCGCGTGCAATCTATGTATGATGTATAATTAATGGTAGGTGCTTAGAATATTTTTTAGCACAAGATCAAGGAAATTATACCTAATTGACCGTTTAATGTTTAAAAAAAGACGCGTGCTTAGTATTTTTTTCTGTTGATTATTATTATTTAGCATGTCCTATCTACTTCCTAACCAAAAATGTACTTCTGTTTTGTTTACAATTAATAATATTACAAGAAGATTAATTCAAGCATGCCTCGAACATCTCATGTGCTCAATTAAAAAACACGATTAGAATGAAATATGAATCCAGGAGTAATATATCTATGAAGATAAATATTAATCAAGATGATAATATAACTTTTTATTTTATTTTCTTGATTTTGTGCGTAACTGTTCTATATTGACCAAAAGTAAATATATATATTGTCACGATGCAAGCTTATGGCATGTATTGTCTGTTTTGGCACATCAAGTTTCACAGATTGTCTGTCTTATGGTTACACCATCATCATCGAGCTAAAAATGTGTGTACAATGTGAACACAATTCACTTTCCTCTTTTATTTTGATGTGGGATTCGCCTCAGATATCATGTGCACTCTTTTTCAGAAGCTTGACAACCTAGAATTCTACTAGTCCTAGTACTCTATGATCCGCCCTTCTTGGCCCCCACCCCTCTCTTAGGGACTCCACATTCTCGTTTAGGTTTTCCCCTACTATCGTACTGAGAAAGTGTTCGACTATGATATCATATTTTTCACAATTCAAACTCATGACACGTATTGTGCACTTTGACCTTATAATAGGCGGCCTCATATATATATTTGTCTCTTAGGTTATGTCATGATCCAGCTCAAAAACAAGTGTACCATGTAGTACTGTGTACTAATTAACCTATGTTATGCTCAATGATTTCTTATATTTGGAAGGATGCTGTAAATTACAAGAGTAATTATTATTATTTGGAACCTCAAAAGCACATAAAGTAAATGGTCCATTTTCTCAAGAAAATAGAAAGCCAGTTGTTGATTTATATGCCTGCCGGCTTGAGAGGGGAAGTTAAATTTAAGGGAGAAATTTCTCCTAAATTTAATTAAGCTTTGAATAGTTCTCTAGCTAGTACGTACTACACTATATTTTGTTGTCTATATTTCCCCCAATAATAGTATTATTCTGACGCATTTATTAAAAATTCATTTGTTGGGATTAATCATAAAGTTAATTTGACTAAATTTTGAGTACGTATGCCTTCCTTAAATGAATTATTGATGAGCATATGCCTTCTTAGAACTGTATTAATACATGGTACAATTTCATAAAGAAAATTAATTATGACTTATTAGTTCGACAAATATTTTGAAACAACATTTTTTGCTACCGACGGATAAAAGGATCTAAGTAACACCTTGTTTGGATGGTTGTTACCCGTTGTATTGTATTGTATTGTTAGTTTAAACATAATGTTTGTTTTGATTATTACTTAAATTTTATTGTATCGTATCGTTTAAATGCATTGTTAGGTAACGATCGATTTGGTGTGATCGCTCTAGTACCTTAATATTTTCTTCTCATTTTGTATTTAATTATTATATTTCCTCTTTTACCTTACCTTTTCATAGTAGTTGTACCCCGTACCCTACTTTTCTTGTAGGTTTATCATTCAAATTATGGATGTCATGTGACATTATATAATGACGGAGAACGATACAATATATTCAAACATTGTATTCATTAAAATAATAAAGTACAATACAATATAATACGATACATTATGAAACAATACGTAAAAACCATCCAAACTAAGCGTAAGTATTTTTAATTAAAAGCACAAAGAAAGTTACAGGAATTCTTAATATTAATATTAACTCCGTGATGTCGATAACATTAATTACACTTGCAATTTTTTAACGCAAATTGTAGGCAGTTAATTAGATGCTAATGGCATGGAGACTACAGCAACAAAACAAAGCCCAAGTTTTAAGCTTGTTTTTTGGTAAATAGATTTTTTTTTTGTTCTGTGGTGTCCTGGCGGGACTAATCTTGTTTAATTAACTTAATATATAATTATAATGATACGGTACGAAAAGTTTATAATAAGTTAATTAACTTCACGCGTGAAGTAGATGGACTATAACGTTTGATTTTTATTTTTTTTCTATATTCGTTTATCTCACTTAAAGTAGGAAAAATAGAATTTAAGCATTTTAGTCAGCACCAAATCCCAGTTAAATGACACACAATAATTTCAAAATTGACTAAACGTACTATGAATAGGACAACATGAAAAATGTTAAAATTGTTCAAATTCTTTGACGAATTGTTTCGGCTATCGTCGGCTGGACAAGAAATCTTCTACATACACATAAGGTTACACGTGTGGTGTGGACAAGAATTAAATTTTTTGTTACTTAAAAGTTGAATAAAAATCATTCGTTGAAATTCTACCAACTTTGTATTTTCTCTACTCACTTTTACTTGTCACGATTTACTTTTCAAAAATCAAACTGAATGGATTTTGATCAAGATTATATATAGTTTTTGAACATCAATTTAATTTCAAACTTAAAATATTTAATTAATGTTAATCAATTTATCTGCGTAGATTAGTTAAATTGACTCTTATAAAGCAAAATGTGTAAAGTAAAAATGAACTAGAGAGTATTTTCAAAGCTTAGTTTTTAAGCTAGTGAAAACTCATGTACCTAACAATTTTGATTTGATCTACATTACCTGGATTCAATTAGTTTTTTTTCTTGGTCAATAGGTTTACTTAATCACAACTAATGTTTGATTATTCACATTCTTTTTGTCCTCTAAATATTTGTGACCGAATCATTAACAAACTTTTTTTAATCGATCGATCAATATCTATTGGCATGATTAATTTTAATTCATGTGAAAAAATAAATATTTATTTTTGAATGAATTTTTATTATGAGGGCTCGATTAACTTTTAGTACTAGCTATAAAATCCAAATCTTCAAGAATAAACTTGGAAGAAACGTGTCATACTTTTTCTTATGATGGCTGCGAAATCAATGAGGAAATGGTTGAATTTGGGTATACTTCCAAGCAAATTAGGCACAAGGCAAGATCTTCGAAAAAGGGAAATTGGAAAAAGTGTCACGAGCCCTTAATCTTCGTAGAAATTTCAATATAAGGCTTAAAAGTCAATATGAAGATCACATAAAAAAACAAGATAGAAATTAAGGTGATGAGGCTTAGACTAAAGAAGATTTGGAGCATGTTGTTGACATAATATTCATACTGGACATACCCATGTGATGGTTGAAATTTTTACAATAATGTACATTCAAAGCAACTATACTATAAAAATTGGGACATTACTGTGACTGTTGACGGTAACTTCTAGGTAACATTGCTAATATAGGAAAATCGATTGTGAAAGGCAGAGTACTACTATATATTCCGAGGTTTGATATGAAAGAAAATATTTTTCACGATTTTTTCAAAAAAAAAAAAAAAAGTGATTCAAAAGAATTTGTATATAATTTGAGTATGTATGTAAGTGGCGAGGGGGTGGGAGGGGGGAATTAGTATGAAATGTCATTTATAAAATATGTTATTTTATTTTTTATCGAGGAAAATCAATTTCTTGGTTTTTAAAAATATGTTTTTCCAACAAAACGTGAAAATATTGGACAACAATATTCCTTGATACCAAACATTGAAATATACGCACTAGAATCACTACTTGACTTTGTAAATGTCTGATAATTAAGTTTTGAGCATGAAAATATCGTAGCTAGGCTGTAGTATGTACTACTATCTATTTTGTAGTTAGCTAATTAATTAAGAGCATATTTGGCATTGCTGCTAAAAATTAGTCTAAAAATTACTTATTTTTAGAAGTGATTTTTTAAAATAGCTTTTCTGAAAAGCTTTTTTAAAAAAAAACAATTTGTGTTTGGCAAATTCATTTGAAAAGTGATTTTGCTAAGCAATTTGTGTTTGACTAATTTTAAAAAAAAAGTGTTTTTGAGAGTCAAATTATGAAAAATGGCAAGTATCAATGTGCTTTTAATATTAAGATTATTTTATAGAGAGAAACTATTTTAAATATCTTATACAGAACTTTAATTAAATTAAAATGTACGTATTCAAATTTTTAATCAATATCATACATATATAAATAAATAAATAAAGTATTAACATGATGATTTAAATATAATTAAAAATATCAAGCAAAATAAATTTAAAAATCATTCCACAAATTAAATCACTACATACGAAAAATATAATTACTTTTTCTCTTTTTTTTTAATTTTGCAAAAATATTATTGTCACCTATTTCTAATAATACGTAAAATAATATATAAAATAAAAAATAAAATTCTTGAATGAAACTCAACCAAACTTATGAGATATGTTAATTAATTAATAAAAGATATATTGGTAAATATGTATATATATGTAAGGGATATTTTAGTCTTCAAAAAAATAACTTTCTGCTTCTGCTTTTTTTAAGAAGCAGAAATTTTTAGCTTCTTTCCAACAGCAGAAAAACTGCTTCAGCTTCTATTTAAAAGCACTTTTAAGGGATTGCCACACACTTAATTTGTTTTAAAAGAATGTTTTTTTCTCAAAAAAAAAAAAAAAGAAGCATTTTTAGCCTTCCAACTGCAATGCCAAACAAGCTCTAAGTAATACTTCTTCAATTTCATATTACTTATTCACTTTTTTCCTTTACACTCCCCTTAAAAAAATTATAAACAAGACGAATATTTTTACTAATTTATCCTTTTAACTTTTTTTAATACACTCTTTAATGCAATTAAGAATATAGGATGTAGTCAATTGATTAATCAACTCTTTGCTTAAATGTGTACATGAAAAAGATTAACAATTAAGGAATTTTTTTGAAACTTTATAATATTTATGTATGTGATCAATAATGTCTACACTTTCAAAAAAAATTAATTAATTCTATTTTAATTTGCTTTTGGAAATTGACAAGTGACTTGGGAAAAATACTATTAATAATATGGACAAGTAATATGAGACGAATGGAGTATCGTTTTCCCATTAACAGAAGCTATATTTTTTGTCACGTAACTTGAATTCTGTTGTTTCATGCCCTAATCAATTTATCTAATCATACCTAATTCATAAATCATGGGTAATAGGTAACAGTGTTTGGTGACATAAAAAAAAAATTCTATAAGCAATATGACGCTATACTTTTCTACTTTTAGAACATAATTACTTTTATAACTTGGGTCATTAATATAAGTACGTGGCATATATACTTGATTTATTTTTCAAACTTTGATGTGATACCATTTTTTTTTTCTTGCGTGGGGTTCAACAAAAATAAAAGTTTCATCTCTTATTAAATGTTTTTTCAATGCACTTTGCAAAAGCCAATTAAATAAATCTTTCTATTTTCGTGTTGATTATGGGCCATAACGATCAATGTGTTGAAGATCACTACTATTTGGTGTTAGGTAATATCTAGAGCCTACCCTACAACTTCATGTATATTTTGATGCATTAATGTGGCTCTTTTAAAGCAGCAAATTAAAACTCATCTATTTTAGAGGTTTTAATCTGAAAGTAATAATTGAAAAGATAGCACAAGATTTCAACTTAGTACGTTGTAATCTTATAAAGTTAATACAATTACAGTAATATGGAGCCTAGGGTAAGATCCATTTATTACTTTCTCCATTCGCTTTTATTTGTCATAGATGAGCACAAGCAGTGGCGGATCCAGAATTTCAATTAAGGGGGTTCAAAAAATCTTTAATCTTACATTTAGGAAGTTCAAAATCAATATATAGACATAAAAATTCTTTAAAATACCTTAAATATATAACGTAATTTTTTGCCGAGGGGGTTCGGGTGAACCCTCTCGGGTTGCTCTAGGTCCGCCCCTGAGCACAAGATCCCAACTTGGTACGTTGTAATATTATGAAATTAATAGAATTACAGTAACCTGGAGCCTAGAGTAAGACCCCTTTATTACTTTCTCCATTCACTTTTATTTGTCATAGATGAGCACAAAATCCCAACTTGGTACGTTGTAATCTTATGAAGTTAATAGAATTACAGTAACCTGAAGTCTAGGGTAAGATCCCTTTATTACTTTCTCCATTCGCTTTTATTTGTCATAGATGAACCTGACATACTATTCATTAAAAAAATTGACATAGTTATTTATCACTCTATCTATATTAATTGATGTTTAGTAGTATTAGTTCTGGAAAAATGATTTGGAGAATAAGTAATTATATTAAAGGTAATTATCCTTTCCTAATATATTCAAAATAAGAAATAAAAATAAAACTATATTTCTAAGATAATGGACAAATAAAAGTGAACAGAAAGCAGCATATTGTTTTTAAAGAAAGGAAGATCTAAAGGAAAATATTTTATTTATAAACTCTTGTATTTTTTGTACATTTTTGTGTATTCTGTAAATTCTGTATATATCTGTATTTTTTTGTATATTGATAACTATCTAGTAACATCTCTATTTATAGTAGTAAAAATCAAATTAAACTAGAACTAGGAACCACTCTAACTAACAAATCCTAATTAAACATAAATAAGTAAATACCATCAATAACAAATCCTAAACAATTTAGGATTCCTACTCCAACTTTGAATTATTATTTCTAACATTCTCCCGTAATTCAAAGTTGCATACTCTTGCCTCTTTCTTCTCGTTATTGTTGTTGTATTGGAGAATTTCTCTTCAATCTACAATTGTTGGAGTACTTCTCTTCAATCTTCAAATTCATTCTTGTCGTCTTTGTTGTTTTGGAAAACTTTTGTTCAATCCTTAATTGTTGAAGCACTTCTTTGCAATTTTTTTTTTTCTTGGTTGTGTTGGAGCACCCTTCTCTCCAACTTCCAAGTGTTGTACCACTCTCTCCAACTCACAATTATTATTTTTTGATTGTGACTTGTGTTAGAGCACTTCTCTCCAACTTCTAAGTTTGATGCCCTTCCCACCAAAGCCTTTTTTTTTTGGTGTTGGAGCACTCTCTCTCCAACTCTCGTTGATGCCCTTCCCATTAACTTCTTTTCTTTTTGTGTTTATTAATAGTAGTAAAAACCAAATTAAACTAGAACTAGGAACCATTCTAACTAAAAAATCCTAATTAAACATAAATAAGTAAATACTATAAATAACAAATTCTAAACAATTTAGGATTCATACTCCAACTTTGAATTATTATTTCCAACAAGATCCAAGCAGTAAATAATAGGATTTTCAAACCGACACAATTAATTTCTGGTTTCCCTTGTCAGTGGTCACAATTTTAAAATTAAGTCAGATTGTGGATATTTAGTGCAGGATAATGCCTACTTGATTATATTAGTACTTTCGTTTAAAGTCGGAATTATGAGACACGGGTTTTCGTTTTCTTATTGCAAAATTATATAAATTATATGAAAAGATAGAGAAATAATATTATTTTTCGTTTCAATTTTAAAATATGTCAAATATATTAATATTATTTAATCTTCTGAATTTAAATATATGATAATGTAAAAGTAGAATTAAAAAAATTGCTAGAAAAAAAAAGAATTTTTAAAATGTAATAAAAAATATCATTAAGAGACTATGTCGAATCCTAGTTAATTAGCTATTTGAACCTTTATTTAGATAGTAAAAATTCAATTCCCGCCTTGTATTTTCTTTCCTCCTTCCCCTACCCCAAATTTTATCTTTTCAAAGAATAAATTAATTTTTTTTAAAAACTATAATGAAAAGTGTGTTACTTTTGAGTACCGAAAGTGTATTAAGATTAAGTTAACCTATAATAAGATAATTATTTATAACAAATTTAACAGTATACTTATAATTGATGAGATTGTGTATATTAATATTGAAAATTAGCCGGTGGCTGAGCTCACACTTTACCTAATTACTTTTCTACGTGGCTCTTTAATATTTCCATTTTACTAAACTTAATTTTCAGAATAAACTTAATTTCTACTTATGAACAGTTGTTCTTTGAACGAATGAATAAAAGTCGGAACAAATTGAAGGGGTATAAAGTCTAAATTGTGCTGCTATAATCTTTATAAATTCTGTTGAATCAAGTCACAACAACTTTTATGACAAAAAAAATAAAAAAATCACCGTAAATAATTTTCAGATGCCCCATATTTAATAAGCTTATCTTAAGAAACCAAAATAAAAAAAAAAGGTTTATTTCTTATTTTCTCGGGAACCCCTCTTAAACAATACCCTAAATTAATTCGTTAAGGAATTATCGTTGAATGACTGGTTGAGAGTCTTAATGGTGTTTGGATTCTCTTTTAACCTCTATGTTTCAAATTATTTGTCGTGTCTTTCTTTTATATTTTCTTTAAAAAAATATCAATTAGGAGGGGTTTTAAAACTATTTTACCTTTATTTATGTTTTAAGATATAGTTAATATCTCTTTATTGAATATTTATTTTATCTATGTGTCATTTTGACGTATTTGTATTTTTCAAGAACAATTACTATCAAGGTAAAATGAAAAAGAAAAATATATCTTAAACTTCTAAAATAACAATTAATTTAACATGACTAATTTTAAAAATCACGACAAATAATTGAAAGGAAAAAAAAACCAATGGGTACCAAAAAGGAAAAATAAATGCAACAATGAAATTCTTCTCCAAGAAGAAAGTATCAAGAGATAAGAAAATTAACATTGTAAAAATAAAAATAATAATACTTAAAAAAAAAAACATTGCTAAGTCCTGACTTGATTTGCCTTTTCTTATATAGAAAATACTTTTCTTTAGTCATTCGATATTTTGAAATTATTACTTCAATTCATTTAAATTTATATTTTATAAGTTCGACAAAGGATAAACGCTCCGTATTAAAATATTAAAGTGATCTCAATCATTCAATTACATTCTCGATAGTTCTTAATTACCACGTCACTAACTAACTTTCTTCACTCCATATTCATATTCAAATTACACGACATTAGAAAGAAAAAGTGTAAACTTGTTGAAAAAATTATATTAATTTACAATCTCTTTTTGTTGCTCGAGTGTTTTCATTAATACTACAAATAATAAATTTACAAAAACTTGCTCTCTTTAAAAATAAAAAATTAGGGGCGGAATGTCCACCCTCTTCGAGAAAAAGGGTGGACTCTACATGCCGCCCCCTTGATACCAAAAGAAAATTGTATACTCAAAGAAGAAGAAATTGCATTAATTTCGGAAGGAAAAAAAAAATCATTTGACTTAGCCCAATTAACTTGATCTCCACGCACTCCCTTTTCCTCTCTTATCCCAAAAAGTCACGCGTCCTTTTTCCAATAAATATACTTCCTCATAAACTCCGTATATACATATACTTCAACCTACCCCTTTCTCAATCCTCTCAAAACACAAGAAAAAAAAAAAAACAACTTTTCGTACCGGCAAAAAACAGAGTCTTCAAAAAACACATAAAAATGGCTCTTTCAAGGATTTCTACATCCATTTTATTGATGTTCGTATTGATTTTATCTTCATTTGCATCATCAACGGAAGCAAGAAAGTTATTAAACTCGCATGAAGTGGAAAAAGTACCAAATTTAGCTTCTCTATATCTAAATGCTCTGCCTAAAGGCACAGTACCAGCTTCTACACCAAGCAAGAAAGGTCACTCTTATACCACAGATGAAAAACTTATCGCCCGTCATCTTGCTGCTGTCGATCGGATTCTCCGGTCAGTTCCTAGCCCCGGAGTAGGCCATTAATTTTAATAGCAGGCACGCGGTCAGACCCTTGACTCTTTCCAGCTCATGTTCTACACAAATAAACATTTTTATTATTTTTTTAGGGGAGGTTTTTTTATATTATAGTTTTGGATTCATTTTCTTGATGGAGGGAATTAAATTAGGTTAGGATTTGTAAACACAATATAATGGATTAAATTGTACAGCTGGAGAGTGATGATATAGGATTTTTATTTATTTATTTATGGAGATGTACACAACTTATACTTTTAATTTTGTTTTTGTTGTTCTTGTTAGGATCATCTGATTTGATGATTATTGGTTCCTTTATTTCTAATTGAAATTAAAAAAAAAAACATACTATGAATCACGAGTCTGTATTTATTTATTTCTTCACTTTTTATTATTATTAATTTTTCTATCAATAGTCTTATTAGGTGTGCTGGCAGTGGCAATTTTCTCAAGAAAATGGAAAATAGAAAACAAAAAATTAGTAATGGTCATTATAACTCATTATAAAGGCTTTAATTGGGTGATTGCACATGTGGTTGATGTACCAATCAAAGTATACGTGGCTTTGGTGTGTAAAATCTGACTTATTTCAATACGATTGACTACTACAGTATTTTTTTATTATAACTTTAATTTGTACATGTTACTCTTTTGGTCTTTTATGAAATTAATCGAAGGGATTTTCAGAAAAATTATGTGAATATTCTTCCACAACGAAAAAGCAAAAAAAAAAAAAAGGGATATAAAAACGCGTTAGGAAACTTCTTGTTCTTTTTTGCTAATTTGCCTTTTATAAAGTATTTTGGTGATAATCTAAGCTTTTTTTATCATATATATTTTGCATTTTGAAGGGCCACATAGGACCATGACATTACATAACAATTAAGAGCAAGCAGATGCTTCAAGAATGTTGTTTCCAGTTTCGACGGCCAATTTTTTCCCCTCTCTTGGTGGATTTTGCTTTTTGTTTTTCGATTCTTGGTGTTTATTCGCTTATTTGAAAAAAAAAAGTGGATACTTTGAATATGGAATTTGACTTACATGCACCGGTAGGTAATTGTCTAATGTAATAATTTAAAAATTGTAACCTAGAAATTCGGTAAAACTATTTGTTAAAAGACGGTTAAAATATATTAATACGGTAAAATTTATTTACTCCGCTAGTTTTGTACAAGTAAAGAGACTAGAGGTGGAATGAATATGATGTCTTCATTTTGAATTAGAAATTTCAAGTTCAAATTTTGAGAATGATGAATAAAATTAGTTGGAAGAACTTCCTTATTAATGGGACTTATTGTCACAGCCCAAATTCATGACGCGTATTATTCGTTTTGAGTCAATTGATCTTAGAGATTTGTCTCTTGAGAGTCAAAATCAAGCCAAAAACATGCATATTATATAAATTTGCGATATGCCTGATAGAACTCTTCACTTTTTTTCTCATTAATTCTCATATGAGGTACACCTAAAATGTCATATGCATCTCATATTCCGAAGCTTGTCAATCTAGAAATTTATCAGTCCTCTTTGTATTACCCTCGTCAATCCGCTTTCTATCATGGCATTACACTTAAGTTGTGCATGCGAATGTGAATTAAACAGCCCCAATATGAATAGCAAGTACCCAGCAAAAAAAAAAAATGAGGAGGAAAAAAGGCAAGTGCCGTCTTGATGCCAAACAGGTCTTAAGCTTTTAATTTCTTTTTTAGTAAAGAAAGTGTAAACAGATTCTTTACCCCCCAACTTTGTCTTCAATTGAAATTCTTCTTAGACTATAGACATTTTCCTTCCTCCCATACAAGAATGACAATTTTGCCTTTTTAATAATCAATCCCACATTTGTGTGTGCGCACATCGTATATATATATAAGTCTTCATCACCTACTAGCACTGAACAAAGTGAGGTATATAAATTTAAAAAGATTAAAAAAGGCTTTATAAAAATTTTAATAAATATAGAAGATAAATTAGACCAGACAGATTTAGAAACTATTCAAGTAAAAACTTTGTAGATAGGGAAATACATAATATAGCATACGACATAAGAACTAGACTAAGGATTAAAAAACATTATATAGACAGGATAAAACACTACCCCTTAGGATAAATTAAGAAAAAATTGTATGAAAAGGCACCCAACTACTAGATCCATAGCCTTTAATTATTGGCTCTTACATAGAGAGCTACAAGAAATTAAAGAAAATAAACAAACGATAAAATATTTAATACAATTATTACAAATTATAGATGAATTATTAATTGAAGACTTAAGAAAAAAATTTATAGAACGAATCACGACTACGGACGAAGTTGCCGAAAGAATTAAATCAAATATAAAGTGGGAAATATTAGCACTAGAAAGAACTATTGAGAATAATCAGTCTAGAATAAGTTTTCAGAAACAAAGACCAGTGTGGATCCCTTTAGGATAAATGAGTAAAGATAAATTACGAAAGATAAGAAAAAGAATTGAGTTATTATATCCACAATATATAAGTCTAAACCAAAGTAAAAAAGATAATAAGAAATTAAATAAACTTATAAAGCGTATATCTAAATTAGAAGCAAATATAGAAAAGAATTAAGGATAAAATACAATAGTTAAACTAAAAGAATTAGAATATTTAGACTTAAAAATATTACCAGAAAAGAAATATAGAAGACTTAAGGACGATTTGCTCATAAGGTGTAATTTTAATAACGGAGAACATTTACTACATAGTTCAGACCAACACCTAAATACTATTACAGACTTGATTATAAATTTAGGAGAAACGTTTCAGATAGATCAAGAAAAAATAGTTAAGACCCTAAAAATTTTGAACGACCTGCAAGAAAAGCATAACAAGTTGTTAGAAAAATTAGAAAAAAATTTAGAATATTTAAAGACACAACAAGTATATTTAGAAAGAAAGATACAAAGCCACAATAATCAAGAAAGAAATAATAACCAAATAGCCGAATCTGGTATAAATAACTACAATATTAAGAAAGAACTAAAAGAATTAAGAGAAGAAATAAGCCAAATAAAAAAGATAGTTCTTTCATGAATGACCCGTTCTATCAGGCAATTTTAAAAAGGACAGAACAAATCCAACCAAATTCAGAAGGATTGTCAAATCATCAGCCTTAAGGGAAATCAGATAGTACGCTAATAAAACAAAACAATACAATAATATTACTTCTACTAGAAATAAACAATAGATTAGAAAGGGTTATTAGAGAACAAGTAAAAGAACAGAAACAAGGTACTCAAGAAAAGAATATAGACGAATTAATAGAACAACTAAAAAGAATAGAATTAACTCCTAAAGAAGATAGGGTAATTAAGATAAGAAGAAAACCATGGAACTTTTTTCAAATAAAAGAAGAACCGATAAATCAAGATTAAGCTTCTCACAAGACAGCTTAAAAAGTGGAATACTAGCAAGAATTTTAGACTCTTCTAAGACTACGACAAATACAAGCCAACAGTTAGAAGAAGTAATAGATGTGGATAAAAACATCCAAATCTTCCAACAGAACAGGCTAAAGTTGTTAAATCCAAAGATATTATACAATACAGGGTTTTTCTCGGAACAAGCTCAACTATATAAACATCACAGAGAAGAACAAATGTGTGTAATAGGAAAAGACAGTAATAGCATAAGTTTAATAAGCCCAAAATCTTTAAAACAAATTAAAAAATCAAATATGACTTTAATGCATGTGGCTTTAATAGTGATAGGTCTAAAAGGATTAACTAGAAAGAATCTAGGCAAAAAAGTATTAATCACAATATATGATGATAGGTGGACAGAATTAAAGAAATCAATAATAGGATTAACAGAGGTAGACATGACAAATAACGGGGGACTTTTCTACTGTAGTCCAGATTTTATGTTAAGTTCCATTGATTTTGCAAATCATATTAAAATAGGTATACAGACGAAAGGATATGAAGAAATGATAGGAGGTACTAATCTATTAATATGCGTAAGTTTTATAGGAAAAATTGCAACTAATAGTAATACAAAGTTTAAATTAAAAGTGGAAGACGTAGTGGGTCTAATGGGAGACAAAGGCATAAAAGTAATGAATCCATTAAAAATAGACTCAGAAGAATACGCGGGATTAGAATGGAATTTAGAAAATTTAAGTAAAAAGGAAATATTAAAACCTAAAGACCATTTAATGTATACAAACAGTAAGGGACAAACCTCTATAAGATTTACAGATTATACATACACGGACCAAAAGGAAATTGATGAAGAAGAATCTGATAATCAAGAACTAATGAATATTGAGATTATAGAAGAAGAGTACTTCAAAGTAGATGAAGCAATACAAAATGCAGAACAAATGTATAATCAAGACAAAAATACAATATTCAGATGTAAAGGATGCAAACAAGGAAAATTAAAATTTAATCATGTAAGAGAACATTTTCAAAAATGTAGATTAAGACAAGATAATTATGAACATAGAATGCAAGAAAAAGAAGTCTTAGAAAGTGAAGATGAAGAATCAGTTATTAGTGAAACAACCATAAGTATAAAAGAACTAATGGAAAGCGCTTCAAGTAGCTCAAGTCCATTCCAAAAAACTACTTCAATGCAACAAGCACAGACAAATACTGGAAATTTACCAAGATATAAGGTATATAGAATAAATCAAGAAGTTTAGACAGAAAATTTGAAACCAAAAGGAAAAAGACTACATATAGAAGAACCTATTAGACTCCAAGAGGGAGGAAATAAGGGGAAAATTCTAAACATAGCAGCCCATGATCCTCAGTTATGGAATTCGATAATAGACTTATGGAAAGGAATAGTAGTGGCAGACTATATACAAACTAATCAAGAAAACGACGCAGAAACAATGTATAGATACATGGAAACTTTTTTAGGAGAATCCACAAAAGGTTTGTGGGAAGCCAATTTCAAAAATAACAGTAAATTTCAAAAATAACAGTTCTTAGGCTGGTTAAGAATACGTTTGTTCAAATTAATTTGTAAAATCCTACTCAGTACTCTCTCTATCCTTGGTCCTTCGGCATGCAAATAACTTATATTTTAAGATTTTAAGTAATTTCTCCCAAAATTTAAAAGATTTTTTTTTTTAATTCTTTAACCTCTGTTCTTATCTTCTTTGCAGTTAGCTTTTAACAGTTTTCTTCTTTAACCACACCCCGGGTACATGCGTCCTTTGGCACATCATGGCTCTGGCGGACTTAAATCCCTAGGACTTTACAGGTTAATCCATCGATTCTGTTAAAAAACTGATCAGAGAACCATTTACTAGGAGATTAAACAATTATAGATATATGAAATCAAACATATTTACTTTCATACATAAACATTATGATACATTAGTAGGGAGAGATATTACAAAAAATCCAAACATAGCTACTCACATGGCTCCGGTTGGATAGAGATTTCCCTTTCGGGAGTCCCCGGTGAACTGAAACGTACTTGGAATGAAAATACTCTTTACAAACTTAAAGTCACACTAACACTCTCTTTTCTTTTTTTCTTTTTTTTTATCTTGGAAACTGAAAAATATTGGAAACTGAAAAATAGTAAGTAATTTCTTTCTCTGAAATTTCTCACTCTCGCTCTATCTTTCTCTCTCGTTCTTCTTCTTCTCTCTTAAGGCTGGGGTATTCATAGAAGTCTTCGGATTTCAAAATCGGATTCCAAATTGGTTTAAGAATCTTTTAAAACCTGTCGGGTGCTCTGTGGGCCCCATCGTCACATGGTTATGTCTGACTCCTTTTCCAATTCTTATCTTCTTTTGAGTAGTGCTTTGTATCATCACTGCTTACGTCTTAATTTTAAGTCGTCATTGCTTACGTCTTATTCTTGAGTCGTCATTATTCTATTGTGTCTAAGTTATGCAGAGCTATTGAGTCAAAGCTCATGCCTGAATCATCATCCTCATTTGGGTCTTGTGCGAATTGATCCATAGTAGGATTATATCATGTACTTCCTGAGCTTTTTGATTCCTCTGTCTTTTGTTCTGGTCTTGAATGTTCTATAATCACCTCTTTGGTCTTTTCACTAAGCAATCTTCTTACCGCTTTGTCTACCATGTCTTCTATTTTCTTTTTTTGTGTATTTTTCTTTAAACAAAAACCCTTTTTCTGTATTTTGGGTGTCTGAGTTGAAGTTCCTTCTGCTTCTGTATTAAAACTTGCTGGTAGTATCCTTACACTTTTTAGCAAAGTGTCAGCTTTATATATATATATATATATATATATCACCTTAATATTTTTTAAACAATAACATATATGGGGAGATTCATAATTTGAAAAGCAAATGAATATTTCTTGAGGTAAGAGGAAAACAATTACTTATAATATAAAATAGCAGAGGAATTTTGCTTTTTCAAGGTAAAATTGGAAAGGAACAATGACCAGCAATAACGAAATATAATAGGTCGATCTTTAATTTTGAATTTTTTTATAAAGTTTTAAGTTTCTTAAGTTAGGGGCCCGTTGGACGGTAGAATTTCTATTTTTATTTTATTTCACGGTAGAGTGTGATAGGTGTGGAATCAAGTCTTTGAAAGGCCATGAATGAGCTGCCTAAAAGTTGGGAAATTTGATTCCGACGCTAATCTAATATTCTTCCAACTAAAGAATGGTTCAAAATCTATCTTAATTTTGTCTCAACATTGCCTTTATTTGGTCTCTTCCATTAAAAATATTTTAGTGGGATATGCACATTAATTAAATTGAACTAATTGGAAAGCATGATAAGAACTTTTAACTAATTTTAGAACGTTGAAAAAAAAAAAAGGAAAAAGAAGAGAAGAAAATATGTATTTAAATTTGACCGTGAGAAGCTCCAATGTTCATCATTGCAAATTAGAGACTTTGCTTGATTGGTAATTAATATGAAGAATAAAAGGACCACTCAACTTTGTCTAAATATTTCAGAATATTGCTGAACACATTTTTTTTAAAAAAAAAAAAATCACTCAATTTTACTTAAATATCACAAAAATATTATTATGTCAACTATCTACATTATTTCCTTCTAATAACTTTTTGTGATACTTAGATAAAATTATTTGCCTTTCTTGTTACAAAAAAATTATTTACCAATTTTTTAATAATAATTCATTAAATTTGAGTAATCTTTTCAATATAAAAATAATTTAGTTGATTTGATACCATAAAGTGAAAGTAGAACAACCATCCATAAATGTAATCCTTGATTATTCCCAAACATTATGAATCTCGTAACTTATCTCAAATTTTAAAAAATCGGAAATTCTCTGATAATAGATTTGTTCTACTTTAGTTAATGACTAGAAAATATGTTTCTATCGAAGTTGAGTATTTTATAACTTTTTATAGAACAAAAGCTAAAGAATTTCCCTAAGGTTCCTATTAGCTTTTAATCAAATTGTAGGACCAAATAAATGTAAAGAAAAATTCAATGGGGACGAAATTGATGGATTTGTGACATGTGAGATGAACCCAAGTGTCACATGCCCTTGGGCTGCAAAAGGTGTAAAGTGTAAACAATAACTTTTGAGGGACTTTTTTGCTATATACTTCAACTATCATAAAGTACTAATTACTACACTTTAGTATCCATACTAGCCGATGATTCTCTTTTAGCCACTCAAATTTTAATTATGGGTTAAGCATGAAAAGAAGTTTTTTTAAAAAATTTTATTGAGTGGCTTTGGTCGAGAACAAGTTATTCCAGCCTTCACAATTAATTAAAAAACACTTTTAGGGACATTTTAACTAACTTAAGACAATTTAGATGTGCAAATAAGTAAAGATTTAAGCAAACAATCGTGCTAAAAGATCAAAAATGCCCTTTTATATTACGTTACAGAGTAGGACATCTATCATAAGAATATATGTATAATAACAACCAATTTCCTCCCCATGGCTTCCCAACCAACAAAGGTTGTGGTGAAGTGGTAAGTACTTCTTCATTCTTAATCCGCGATTTCGGGTTCGAGTCTCCCTGGTACGGAGTCGCATTTGTTAGGGAGCGCTTTGCCCCCAATGTGGAACTTTCGACATGAATTCAGATTTAGTTGGGCTCCATTATGAATATCGAATACCAAGTGAAAAACTGAAAATAAATAAATTAATTCCAACATGACCAAAGGGGTTGGTTTCGAAGAAACAATATGCTACAAGTACAATTTGTGTCAAAATGGAGTTGTTAGTGGTTGAAGAGTCAACGTAATTAGTACATGGATAGTTAAAACAGAATTGACGTTATATAAGCAAACAGATTATTAGTTACTTAATCATGGGTTGGTGAGAATATTACACTTGACTGTCACATTTTTAATTAGTACTAATTTCGATCAACTTTCAATCTTCTAAGGAAACCGAAAGAAAGATCATTAATTGTCTATTTAGATAAGTGTTGAAATGACTAATCACGATTCACGTTGACTACAAGTGAAGATTGAAAGTACCACACAATTTTATGTTTTCTCAATTCTGGTCTACTAGAGATAAAATTAGTCCATAAAAATAACCAATTCATTTAAATTTTGTATTTATTAACTGAACCCGTGTCCATACAGCAAATTCGGCTATTATCAATATATCCCAAACAAGAAAAATCGTTAATATCTGGCCATTATATTAAATAAGGATTTAACAAATAAATGAAAAGAGTAGAAGAAAACGCAGAAAAAAGGAGTAAGAAAAAGTTGTCCGCATTTCTGAATTTATAAAAACACATTGGGATTTATTTTATTTTTTTTAATAGAAAAAACTTTTAATTTATAAATCGAGCATATATAAATGAGTTATAAATGTTAAAAGAAACCATGTAAGCCATATTCCCGCTGAAAGACACATTACACAAGTTTATTGCAATTCAAGGGACATGCCACACCTACATTGTCGAGCCACTTTAAATATTTTACTCATTCTGTTTATTTTTACCTATTTACTCTGAAAAACAATGATTAATATGAATATATTATCAGAATATTCATATTAATGTATAGTTTTTGGATTGTCAATCAAAGAAAATGAGTACTATATATATATATACCTTCTTGTGATTGTTGGAAAATGCATGTGAAATGAGTACTGAAGAGTAAATGAACAGCATTCGTGTGGTGTAATAGGACAGGTTTACTTTAGTCAGTAATACAATAAGAATGATGGATTTAAGTTATTTACACAGATATTAGATCAAGGGTACGTAACATGTTACTCTTCTGTCATTTTCAGGTTATAATATCAAGCTTGCTATAAAGATTTACCGATTGTTGTAAGTGAATTAATATCTTTAGGAAATAGCAGACGGAGTGCACGTGTGAACAGGAAAATTCATATTTACGAGTTTCACGAGCTTGTGACGACGTAAATTGTACTATGAGTTTTTCAAAGATATATAGAATTCAAAATTAGACAGCTTTTCTTCTTCTTGATCTTCTTTGACTGGAATATTAGTAGCAAAGAAAATAAATTGAGAGTGACATATGATGATATGAATACTGCATTCAAAGTTTTTCATTAATGCAATAAATATTGATACATATAGAGTAATTAATTAACAAGACATATATAGATGTATGTTACACGTACATTTTCACTATTATCTCGTGACTTTCATTTCAAACTTTCTACACCCTTAATTTGTTGTTGTAGCTTTGTGGTTTTTGGTCGATATCTAGTGGCAATAGATTTTTCTTTTAACATTAATATTTAATGGCAATTGAGTTAATGTCATCGAATTTAAAGTTGCTAGAGTCTTTAACTGCATTTATATAGAGTATTACTCATAAATAATCATATTTATTATTATCGCTTAATATAATATAATTACCTCTAAAGAATTATAGTAAAATTCTTTATTTGTTGTAGTGTGCATATAAATTCTCATTTTCTTTTTTTTGGGAATTGGGAATTTTATCAGTCCACAATTAAAAAGTTGGAAAAGCCCATTATCAGTCCATATTAAAAGTTTGGAGAGCCCATTTCAATTTTGTAAATCATGATACTAATATATAAATGAGTATTTCTTTCCTGAGAATAATTTTTAAAACTAAAATAAAAAATTCCAAGCTTGTTCATTTTCACCTCATGTTATGATTTTCCTTCTTTCATCTTTTAATTTTAATTATTGGTTATACCGATTATATATATATATATATATATATATAGAAATAGAATGTACTATGTTAAAAAATAAAGGAATATATAGAGATCAATAAATGATGATAAGTGATTGACGTAATATATTTTCAGCATTATCTCGTGACCTTAACTTAAATGTCTGCATTTTTCCCCATCTTATTTATTGCTTCTTCTTTTCCTTCTTTCAGTGATGGAAGACGCCCTCAAAACAAGGGGAATAACAGGAGGAGGGTAAAATATAAAAGTAACTTACAAGGCAAAACCTTAACAAGTAATATACATAATATCCGTAGAAAATTATATCGTGTATATAGGTCAAAAATTATTATTTCATAAAAATAGTTATTGAAATGAAGAAACAAATAGGAAAATCTTAGGAGTAGTTCAGTTGGTTGGTTATCAAAATTTTCCCATATTGATAAGGGTTCGATTTCTAATATTTTAACCTCCTCCCCTGTTTTTCCTTCCATGTTCTTAAAAAGAGAAATAAATATGTGGTGGATCTCAGTGTCGAAGTTTTTTTAAAAAAGAATGTATTTCTTACATTTTAAATTTTCAAAATATAGTGTCTTTTTCTTCTTTCATTTTTTTTCACACTGTTAATTGAAATGACTCAACTCTGCAGTAGTCTACTGAAGGTCAATCTCTTTGCAATTGGCCTATACCGTGGGATAGGGCTAAGGGCTCTGTAATTTAAAGGGGAAAAAAGGCAATGAGTATTTTAAAAAATGTACTTAATGATAGAAATACAAATATTTCTATCATATTTACTAATTATCTCTATAGTTTGAAATAATTACATATCTTCTTTATTAATAATTTCATACCAAATTTCAAGTCTAACACACTTAAATACATATATTTTTGCTATCAAATATACCGTGATATACATATACATAAGGAGAGAGACGAGTGAGAGAGAAGAGACGTGAGCAAAAGAGTCTGTGCGTTTCAGATACATGAGAAAACACTAGATACATGTATCTGGGATGCCAAATACATTCTGAAATAAACATACATTTGAAGAGAGGCGAGAGACTCAGTGTATCTAAGATACACCTGAAGCCACTTACTTGGATATAGAGTATCTGGAAGAAATTATACCTAATTTTAATATTATGTATCTAGAGATTGAAATTTGGCACGAATAATTTCGAAAACTCACCTAAAGACACGTAATTAGGTCCTAAACTAGTGTGGTTTATATTGTTTTCTCTAAAAATATATATATAATAATAATAATCATTTCCCCTTTTAAAACAACAATGGAGTAAGATGGGAAATGAATATCAAATTATTGTTCTAAATTATTTTCTCCAAAAGAAAGGAGATTAATTGATATGGCCATGCTAGATTAACTTTTGAATAAGCTCTTTCTATTTTAAAAAAAGTAGTTAGCACAAACATATTTTATGTATCATTGGTCAAAAAGTTATCAATTGGTAATATATAGTAGTAAAATTTTCCTCTTAATGTCAAAACCAAAATGTTCTTTTTAGAAGCTTTACATATATTTGGTACTAGAAGAACATCTAAGATCATATAATACTCCAACAATTTTAAAAAGCGACATTCAATGGTGAAAAGATAAACCAATTACTTCCAAAACATTGCAATGCTCATGAAAGGTAGGAGAAAAACACTGTTCAAGAATTCCTTATAACCAAATCTACTATATATATTCACCACAAAAATAATTAATCATTAATTTTAGAACTACATCACTTTCACATATCTACTAGCACCATACCTAATTAACTTTCCAATCCCACCCCTCAAAGAAAAAAAAAACAGAACACAAAATCACCTTAGCATTAAGGTGGTTCATGAATATCATATAAAATGTTACAAATGTGCTTATCATGTATTCGGAAAAACTTTTCGATGACCTCTTCTGCTTGGACCAGAGGATGGCACTCTGCGTTTCGCCAAACTAACATGTTGATAATTAGTATTAGTAGTACTCCTCATTCTTCCACTTGTTGTTGTTGTTGTTTCAACTGGCATTAATAATCTGTAACTTGTTGTTGAAGATGCAGCCATTAATATTACCATCATCACAACAATGGAGAAAGATAGAAAAGGTCTATGAACTAAGTTGGCCATGCAATTAAGTTATGAACTCTATATGAATATGTGTTAGAGAGAAAATGCTTGATGATGATGAGTGTGTTTTCTTTTGATTGTTTTTGTTTTTGTGTGTGTGTGTGTGTGGAGGGAAAGCATCTATATGTAGTCGTGTTTAATTTAATTTGATTAATATATAGTATATAATAAAAAGGTTTTGAAAGGATTTATGTGATATCATCAAATAGTGTAATATTTTCACCAATCTATGTCCCACCTCCCCGATTCAATGTCATCTCTTTCCCCTAGAAAAGGAAAATAAAAACCATATAATATACAAAAAAGGCAAATCAAAAACAGTTAAACACTACAAATTGACGGATTTTAGGCCTCATTTGTTTCCATTAAGATTAATACGTCTGAATCTGAATAAGCTTCTTAATATTAAGATGTGCATTAAGGCCTTATTTGTTTGCACTTACTGAAGGTCTGAATCTTAATAATTCAGATTCAGCTCATTAAGTGTATTTGATTTTTAGGTCTGAATCTTAATCATTTAGATTTAGACTTACTTAATACGCTAGAAAAAAATCACGTCGCCTCTCTCTCATTGTGTGACTGGCTTTCTCTTTCTCCAAACTTTCTTCCTTTCTTTTCTCAACCAAATACCAGTTTTCTCCTCTTGAACTGGTAAGTTTTCATAATCTTTACAAGTATTTTCTTATATTAACAATTTTTTGGGTTGTATTGATTTTTGTCAAGAACTCTTGTTGTAATAATATTTTTGGGTGTATTGATGTTTATCAAGAACTCAAGATTTTTGAGTAAAAAAGTAGTAGTCATGATTAAAAACAACTACTATATATATATACACACACACATATATATACACATATCTGAGGTCTCTTATTAAAATTTAATTTGTTTAGGCCAAAGACATTGAAGACTTCACCTCTACCCTTGCCCAATTTGTGTACACAGGAGTTCATGATTGGAGTCCAAGTTATACTTATATCTAGTTAGTGACAAAAATGATAGAGCTCTTAATAATTCTTCATCTCAATCTTCAGTTTCGGTTAAAAGAAAAGTTTTGAGGAAGAAATTGATGAGAAGATGAGTACTGGTTTGGAGTTATTGATTAAAAAAATAATGCACCTAGCTTTGGAGAACGAAAAAAAATATTAGATGGACTTGGATGGGAAAAACCATTATACAGTACAGCTGTTAGTATATTTTGTGAAGGTTGACAGCTACAAAAAAGCATGATGACGCTCGAGGTTCATAAGTTAGAGGATTGAATTAAGGTCATTCGAAAAAAAAGGAATTCTTTAATTTTTCTGATTAGCTAGAATATATGTTAGGCTTTGATGATGTGCAACAAATATCATCTATTTAATTATTCTAAGCGGGTATTCAATTTTGGGTAAGAAAAAACTTGTTATTCTTAATTCTTGGGCTCATAAATTCGTATATAACTTAAGTGACACAGCAAAAGCTTTGTGGATTCTTGGAATAATTGACTTTTTTCTCGGGTATCATTCACCCCCAGGTTGGGAATTCGCTATACGCTCTATCTATAAAGATCTTGGATTTGCTGAGAATGAGCGAGTTATAATTGCTCTTGTTTGCATCATTCCAGTAATTGCTGATACATGTTTTAAATATTGGCTTTTCCGTTATTTAACTAATATGTCTCCGTCAGTTATAAGTCTTTATCATGCAATATCTAAAGGATAAAGGATCCATTGATATTAATCTAATCCAATTAGAATGCTTGGTACTTTGTAGTTGTACATAAGCAAAGTATTGAAAATCGTATTTCCTCTTCCTATTTCTAACCATCGGAAAGATTCATCTTAGAATATTCTAGCAAATAGCAGAATCCTTCTTTATTATTTCTCGACTAGTATATATCATACTTATTGAACTTTTTGATATTATATTATGCCTATGAAATATTTTTTCGTGATATATTTTCTTATAAAAAGATATTTATGTTGAATTCTTAAAAGAAATCATGTTACAATAATTTTTATATCGATATATAATTTTTACTTGCATATCATATAATTTTTTTATCAAACATAAACATTTAAAATATTATTTTTTATTAAAAAGTAATATTTTTTTGTTGAAACGAAATTTTTATAATATTTTATAATGTTTAATTTCATATGCACATTCAGATATTGAAAACAAACAATCTTAATCATTCAGTATTCAGATCTAGAGACCACATCTTAATATTCAGATGTGCATTCAGATCTAGACATCTAGATCTTAGTGATGAAACGTTTTTTTTTGTCATTTAATTAATGATGGATTAACTTGGATTTGTAATTCCATTGCATGATAATGAAGCCAATAGTAAAATTAGTTTGTATCTAATAGTATATCGATTTTATTGAGATTAAAATGAAAATTGGTCGATAAATATTGACGCTAAATTTAAGCCTTTCCAGAATTAACAGCGGCAAAAATTATTTAAAATATTAACAATGGATTTTGAGGGAATGATTGGGATTAAGGTACGTTACGAAAATACACTATTTGCTCTTTGGAATGGTCTTTCGTATTAAAATCCGTACAAAAATAGAATAATTATTCAGCACACTAAAATATAATGAATGGTGTTTCATAATCATGAAAAGTCAGGTTTAAAATGATTCATATTTGTGGTAGTGTATTGTATATCATTTGATTATAATTTCAAGCATACGAAAATCAATCTTGGATAGTTCTTTAAGCTCTCCTCTGTTTTTTTTCTGTTAAATCCTTTTTAATTAACCATTTGCTATAAGATCTGTTTTCTTTTTCTCCCCATTTTTTGGTAATTCATCTTTTTCACAAATTAAAGAAATGGTTTTCCTTAAATTGTATGATATAATTATGTTCTTCGATTATTATGAATCTTAATCTTTTGACCTTTTCAACGATTTGCTGCAAGTCTTTGTAGGGACAAAAGAAGAAAACTAGTTGATCACATGCTTTGTATATATCCCATCATACAAAACCCCAAATTAGTGGTACTCCCTTCGTTTTAAAAAGAATGATCTAGTTTGACTTGAAATAAAATTTAAGAAAATAAAAAAGGCATTTCAATCTTATAATTCTAAATTAAAGTTATATCAAATATACCAAAACGACGGGACATCATTCTTTATGAAACAACTTAAAAAGAAAAATAGGTCATTCTTTTTTAAACGCAAAAAGTACAAAATTTTGGAGACCTCCCAACAAAGTAATTGGGGGTAGGTTAAGTAGTTAAAAGGCTTTGACTAATGTCTTTTCCATAAATGTAGATCAAAATATCATAATTAACTAATTAAGAGGAATTCTGCACATGATTTTGTTCATTTAGAATTTTTTGACAAAGTCAAATTCATTGGGATGACATTAGCCAAATTCTAAAAGCAGCCCATTGTCTATTTCTGAGTGACATCCAAAAGAAAGAAAGAAAAATAATTTGCAAATTATAATTAATTTTAATTTGATTGAGTCATCATGAGAAAGAATATAGTGAAGAATGAACTTTTTTTTTAAAAGTGCTAGTAGTTGTTATTGTGTTTATCGTCGAAACTACTACTCTCTCCGCTTTATTATATTCGGTTCATACATTAAAAATAGATATTTTTTTAATTGTATATTTTACCAAATTAAAAGAGTTTTATTATTTTTTTCATACTATTTTTAGTATTAAATAGTAGACAAATTTTGGAATACAAAATATCGTTAATAAGATTAGTTTAGTAAAATATATGACTAATAGTTTTTTTTTTGGATAATTGCGTCTAGTCAATATATATATACATTGAATGTGGCTCATCTTTTGTATGAACTGACTATTATTTGCATTTAGTCCACCTCCAACGGCTGAAACATGTGTCAACTTATATGGTTCATGAACATAATTGCATAATTTTCTTCTACTTTTTTTCCCTTTACGTTTTTCTTCAGAGTAAAGAAAAGGAAATGCTTTCCCTTTTTTTTATGTCAACAACATCAATAGTGCTGCCTTGCAGTATCATTAAGATTTGTTTGGTTCTGAGATAAATTATACGTGTATTAGTAATACTCAAATAATAGTGCATATATTGTAATATATATAGTATAATGTTTGAAATATATTTTGTTGGTTGTTTGATTTGTTTTCAAACCAATATAATTCCGAATAGGTGTTTACTCGTTAATAACTTGTGTAGGTATTAGTTATCGAGAAAAAAAAATTATATGAACCAAAAGTTATATGAACACAGAACAATGCTATAGCCTATATATTATGTGAGTATTAATTTCTCCTAGTCCTATCAACTGTCACCTTATAGCGCACTAATTTAGTGGCGGAATTAGAAATTTCACGAAAGGTGTCCAAAAATTGCTTGGATGAATGAGTGTACAAAAAATTTTAAAATTAAACTACGTAATATTAATTTTGACTTATGTAAAAAATAACAAAAGCTCTTTTTAAAATGTGAAAAAAAGGCTTAAAAGATGCAGCTAGTGAGATTTAAACAACGAGTGCTTTAAGCCTTGGCCCTTTCTAGACGCCTGAAATCACTGGGCTACAACACCCTGTTGTATTAAGAGTGTCCAGAATGTGTTATTTAATCAATTCGTGTATCATTTTGCTTGTATATTCAATGTTATTTTCCAATTGGACACAATGGGCCTTTTGGTGGCAAGGCCCATGTAACCTATGGGCTATTCTAACCCATAAACACAGTGTTGGGTTGAGCTCTCAATTATTTGCCATGATTGATTCAAACAGGGGCCTGCAAATTTATAGGCTAAAATTTTGGACACGTGAATCCTTGGTCTCTCCGATATTTTATGTATGCATTTGATTGAAACATGAATTATTCACATAGACGACTATAGATCAATTCTCATTTTAATCATGGTCGGTAACATGTATTCTCATTTTAATCTGCAACTCTTCAAAATGCTAGATCACAAAAACCCTTGATTTCTCAGAGCATTCTCTTATAACAACATTTCTGCTGTTAACATTTTCCTATGATAGTTTTGAGGCATTTCCTTAAATCCGATTATAAACAAAATATACTCCAGTACAACTAGTATAGTAATCTCTCCGTTCATTTTTACTTGTTTACTATATCAAAAATAGATAAATATCCAATACCTCTGCCTCCTCCATTTAAAAAATCCAAAAATATTACCATCTTATATTTGTTTTATCCTTGTTATGAATTATTTCCAAACATTAAACTACTTATAAAAATTAGAAATGATATAATAAAACTATCATTTTATTTGTTGTTTTTTCAAGTGCTAAGTGAAATTAACCATAAACAAGTAAAAATGAATGGAGAGAATAGTAGCGGTTGTAAATGGTTGATGCAGGGTCAAACATGAACAGACTGGAGCCAGCTATCCCCTATCTATGGTACAAGTAAGTAATAGCAAAGACAATTCCAACAAAATGAGGCAGGCACAGAACCAGAAATCCAGCTACTTTGGGTATTTCAATGTTATTTATAGTGATACATCTTTTTGGGTACATTTACTTATTTAATTACTAATTTGTCAATAATATGTCTTCATAACCTAATCCTATTCTGCTGCTGGACAACTACAACAGCCACATATATGTATGTATATTCATTATATATCATATAAATTTGGAAATTTACCTTGTTAAAGAAGAAATAGAATACTATATTATTCTAAGGATATACATTGTTGATCAGAGACCTTTATAGCTGCTTGTTGTAGCATATTTTACAGTATTCATTAATTGAGATTTTTCAATTTAAAACATTTTTATCACCATAAAGAAAAAAGAAAAACTATTAAGTGCCTGTTTGGGGGATTCCCTGTTTGGATTGATTTATTTTAGGTGTTTTTAAACTAAAATAGTTTTAAAGCAGTTTATAGTATTTGGGTAAAATAAAATATACTTATAAACACTTATTTTAAGCTAAATCATAAGTTAAATTTCGCCAAAAATCAACTCAAACAGACTCGTCTCTTCTTCAATGAACTAGAAGTTTACCAATTTATGTTATAGATAAGTAATAAGTTCACAACTTGCATGTTTAGTCAAAGAACTAGAATAAATGAAGATTGAAGTTTCGTGTTCAAGTCCTGAAAATGAAGAATTTCAAAATAGGGAGTGTTTATCCTAAATAGGTACTAATTTGAATTAATTATCCTAGTAGTAGGATTCGGACATCAAATTATTTTAAAACATTGAGAACCATTTTTAATATTTCAACTTAGCTTTGAAATCCCTACTCTCTAAAGTTTTCTTCTCTGGATAAATTTTAAATTTGAAACTAGATTGAATTTTATAGTATCCTTTTTCTTGAATGGGAATCTGTGCATTATTATATTACACCTACTACTCAAACTGACCAAAAGAGTCCAATGTCTCATGCACAAGTCAATTTTGGGAAGCTGCTCTCCTAACAAACACCTACCACAAAATTGAGCAAGAAAAATACCTAAGACATCAAAAATATACATTAGCATTTTTACATTTCACGTGAAGAAGCAATTTGTCTTGATGTCATTTATATCACTACCTTTCAAATCTACATGTTTTTTTTTAAGAACTTTATGAATTCCAACAGCTTCAACAATATTTATATAATCTAGGTACCATACATATATATATTTAAGAATCCAAACATTTAACATATGACCAATTATATATTTCAAAGAACCTTTTTTAAAAAAGTCAAAGTTCCAAGATTTCATAGATAAGCTTAAGGAGAATGGAGGGGGCTTTGCGTTACCTCCATATTACAAAACTAGGGATGGTAAATTCATCCTTACGCTCTACCTTATCAAAGAAAGGAACGGAAAAGAGGAGGGTTACTCGTCATCATATGAGCTTACAAAAAGAAAGTTCTAAATATTTTCGAGAATAGTAAGAGCATATAGAACCACTTTAAATTACTTCCCACATGGTGTTATAATTCACACATTTAAGACTCATATTAGTGTTTCCTAACAAATGTGATTGCATACTCATGGTTCGAACATGGAGCCTCTAATTAAATATAAAATATCATTTATACTTACCACTCAATTACAATTTTTATAGGTAAAAAAACATCACATTGATCTTCACAAATATCCAGGAATTTGACTAAAGATGATTGGGTAGAAACAGTCTGGAGCCAGCCAACAAGAAGGACAATTACAAGAAAAAGATGCAGAAAACAATAACTCCAGCTGCAAAGGATATGCCAGTTACAAAAACAGGTGATATATGGCATCTGTTTTTACAGCCAATTTAATTTTATTACTAGTTCAACTATACGTGATAATAATATAACCTAATGTACTGACCCATATGTCAGTTAATATATAGTATATAACTTCTATGTATCTGATTAATGAAGAAAGTATTAAAGTTAAAACAATAGGAGTCGTCTGTTGTGAGGTATAAGATATAGTAATAATTTTAGGATAAGATGTAGGAATATTTTATCTCACGTTTGGCTAGAGGTATTCGGTAGTTTGGATTATTTATCTCACCATTTTTGCCATAGTGATTGGATAAGTTATCCCATATACATAGTGGAATAACTTATTCCGAAATAACTTATCGGGATTGATTATCTCAGAATAACTTGTTCCCAACCAAACGACTCTAAGCTCCCACTTGAATATTATTCTCAAGGAATTGTTGATTGGATGAACGTGGACAGCTCAAGTTATTAAATACTAATTTACTCAGTTAAGTAGTTGGGTTATACTAATTCTTTCAATCTAAAAAACACTTATGTGTTATGTACTGTAATAGCATAAAAAAAAGGGGGGGGGGGGTGGTGAGAGGGGTAAGTAGTGACATTTTGTTTCTCAAATAATAAAGAGTTTAATAATCTAATTGAAATCCAATTCACTTTTACATTTTACTTTGCATAAATTTATTATCAATACTTCATTTGAAGGACAACTAAATTATGATATTTAATTTGAACAATTTTTAAAAAGCTTTTAATTAGCAAAAAAAGTGCTCTACGTACTTTGACCACATCGACTCAAATGAATAAAATTAGCTTGTCGTAATATATATTTCTTCTGTTACAATTTATACTATAATACTTGAATTTTGACGAAAAATCACGACCTTCAGAACTTGAAGTTTAGCCTAACATGAAGGGACATATATAGTTCATGAAAGTTTCAGTAGTGATAAAATGATAAGAGGATAAATTGAAGCTTTTTGGTATTTCAGTTTTAGAAGTTTCTTTAAAAGTTGCCCAAAACAAAATTGGATTTGGTAGATCTCATATATGATAAGATGCCAATGAATGATTTGGAATATGCCAAAGAATGTGCAAAATGAAGAGTTACTATCCCAATAGAAAATTGAAAGTACATCCTAAAGTACATTAGGCATATCCTCATCCTGTTTTGGAGTTTTGGTTTTAGACCAAACCTACCCACCATTAAGAGGCCTTGCCTTTTGCCTGCACATGCTAGAGTCAATCTTTTACCTAATATTATTATTATTAATAATAATAATAATAATAAAAATAAAATGTTTTTAGTTTAATACAAATTTTAACTTGGTTAAACTTTTTCTAGTACTTAAGTCATGATATTTGAAACTTATTGGCCCGACTAATTTAAATTTGTATTAGATACTAGAATGACTAAAGAGATGAAACACTCTTTATCAAAAAAGTTATTTGCTGATTTTTTCCTTTTAGGGTTCAAACTCGAATTTTGATTAAAGGTAGAGAGATTTCAACCATCCCATCATTTCTTGATAGGGAGTTGTTTAAACCGTGATTTTATATATCGATTTAGTTTTGGTGGATTTACATTATCATTGTTTAGAAACAAGGTTATTTCTTAACAAAATTTAATAACTGAAATATTTTAACCTAACAAGTCAAATTAAAGACATGATCATTTTGGTGAAGTGTTGCCACAAGATATTCGTTAGCATCTCGAAGGTTTTGATTTGAAGATTCATTTGACAATGAAAGATATCTTGATTGCAGATATTGAAGTTGAATGAATCATTCCACCTGACAATAACAAAAGTAAAGTTTGGCATAAGTTAAGGGGAAAGCAAGCAAGAATTCCACTTTATGAAGGAACCAATCTCAATTAGGGGCAAACTTTCCGACATCCAAGTGTCACAAGGAACATAAATCATCCAGAGCTTCTTTTGTTTCTTTTTAATCGCCTCTGACAGGCACAGGGAGTATGACATAGTAACTAAAAAAAGTACCATTTCAAATTTTTGTGGAAATAACAATACTAAATGTCTTTTTCTTTATCTACCTAAATCTTGATTGATAAAATTACTCGATATTTATTCTGATGAAAGATAACAATTACCTAATAAAAAATAAGTTGATCACCACTATCATAAAAAAATCTTTAAGACAATGGCTTTTCCATTGTTGAACCTAAATACCCAAAAAAAAAAGAAAAAGAGAGGAGATAATAGAATAAAATTTAATCACATGGCAAGTTGAAGCAATTCTATGCCAAAGCAAAATGAAGATTACAAAAAAAAAAAAAAAAAAAAAAAGGGAAAGAAAGATAAAGCAACAACCGCCAATTTAATAAAAATAGGCACATGCTAAAGTCATTTGGCATTTAAAGAATATTCCAACGAATTTAAAGGAAAATAAATAAAAACAATGTGTACCCAAGATCTAAAGTATAATCTTTGCATTAATTGCGCTAACGCGATTATCCAGCTTCGCCTACCTCATTTTTTAAAAAAAACACGCTAAAAGCATTTTATGTCACTATTTGCTTCTTTTTTTTCACATGTCCGTTATTAATAGTGAAATTCTTAAATTCATGCCACCTAAAGTTTATCTAAAAAAAATATATTATTTACTAACAAAATAATTCGAAATCTCTTATTAATGATATAAGGATATACTCATCCAGTAGCATAGCCACATATAATTTGTAGGATGACCAGTTAACTTCGTCACTAATAACTCATCCCATCATAATCCTAGTGGGTCATGACACTATTTGTAATTGTACAAAAAAAAAGCACCAAAAAATAAAATTAGGCTGGATATTTTGAATGAATAGACGGATTAATTATTTATTTTTAAGGAAACTTGTTATATATTTGAGGAGACAAATTTGACCAAAACACTAGCCATTTTTTTTGAAAAAATAGGAGAAAAGAGATGGAATTTTATTATTTTACGTAAGAAAAAGGAGAAAAAAGAAAGACAAAGTTTGACGAAAAATGACGGAGCCCACTAAGTTTAATATACTATTTATTAAATAATTATAAAATATAGGGATTGTTCCACAAATAAAGAGAGTTTTGTCTCCACAACTCAAACCACCATAAATATTTGACAACTCAGAAAATGAGTCAAAAAACTCTTATGACTTATCCACCCAACTCAACTATTTCTCTTTCGTCGTTTTTGAATATTACCTAATTCCCTGTCTTATTATTTTGTTCCCAAAATATCCCTTTGTCTTGGGCTTTTTTAAATTTTATTTTATTTTATTTTGCTTAAAAAATAGAACCCTTTTTGGATTTTGATTGGCTCAAGAGGGGTGCTTGTCATTCCATTTGAATAGGTTTTTCACTTTTTCTCAAGAAAGAAAAAATCAAGTCAAACTATATGGGATTGTGTTCGGGCATCTAGTGATATGGAAGGGTTATTTATGATAGATCCTCAATTCAAAAGAAAAGTTATACAAGGAAAGGTCGATAAAATAAAAATAAAAATATATATCAAGATAGAAAGGCAAAACGAAGAAACGAATAGTAGAAACACATAGAAGAAAGATGATATGGGGCAAGCCCTGTCTCTCCCACCCTACGGGTGAGATCACACTTAGTTATCTACTTATCTTCTATTATAATCTTCGACCTTCATATCTTCTTATCTAAAGCCATGTCCTCAATAAACTGAACTTATGCCATTTCATGTCTAAACACCTCCTCTTTCTCCCTCCCAACTTTTTTTTTTGGATTACCTCTACCTCTCTTAATTTTTGCCATAATCAACCTCTCGCACCAACGTACAAAGTATGATTATATTAAATGATCCAAATTAATACCAAACAAAAGTAAATATTCTTAATTTTTAAATTGCACGAATACATGAGATCTCACCACAATGGTATTATTTTATTTTTTATAAAAAAAATCAATTTGATTTTACTAATTATTTATTTGGATTTCCATTTCCATTTTATCTTAAACACCCTTAAGTGATAGAGAAAGCTTTTTTTTCTCAAAAAGGGCAAATTAGAACATTACTACGCCCACCACCTCACCAAACTCCCTGACCTTAAACGCCCCAACGAGAAAATTGCCGGCAACGTGTAGCCAAGTCGACATGCTGACGTCACCCATGACGCGTCTCCTTTGCCAGGTCATCTCTCATGCCTTATCCGCTAACTTACACCCTGTAAATGCCACGTGGAATAAGCCCCTGGCCCCACTTTAATCCTAAAATTTAATATTCCTATGCTTCTCATCCCCACAGTAAATCATCACCTCTCTCCATTCATTTTCAGCCACGTGTCTTACACTACTAGTTGCAGCACTTTAATCTACGATATCACTAATAAACATGTCACTTAATTTAACTTCAAATAACTTAAACTTATTATTTACAAGTTCGTGTGAGATACGCGTGTTCTATATGGCGTTGAAGCACATTGTATATGCTCACAAGTTCATTGTAATATAAGGAAAAAAAAAATTAGCGCGTGACATAAAAGACAACTAAGCCTGCCATTTGTCCTGGCAAAGAGGGAAAAAAAAAGCCAGTTGGCATAAGTACGCGTCTGCTGGCCAACCTTATCCTCTTTTTATTTTTTCCCCCATATTTTGGCTTATTGTTTATAGTTTTTAATGAAATGAAAAGTAAATGAACATTGATAGAAGGAGAAGGCTATGAAAATATGAATAGATATATATACATATATAGAGAGAGAAACAAAGAAAGAAAGAGTAAGAGAGACTAAACCCTAGATATCATTCTGACTGAAAGCAGAGTATTTTGTATTTTGACCAACAAAGAGCTTTGTTATATCTAAATTTCTACGTCATTATTGATAAAGGTAAGTGATTAAAGTTTTCATTTTTTGAACACTTTATTAGTGTTAATGTTGTTTTATGTAATAATTATTATGTGAAAATAAAATTAAATTGCTAATGGAGTTGTTTAACACCACTTGTATGTATGGTGATTATTAGGTATAGGTTGGATTTGATCTTGTTTTGTTTAAAGATTGAGTTTTTCACTATATTTAGTATATGGGTTTCTGTTTTATTGCTTGGATCATGTTTTTGCAACTGGTTTTTTAATTCTTTTGCCTCTCTTTTTTCTAGTTTAATGAGTTTATGTTGATTCTTGATTATACCCATTTTTTCAGATCCTTTTAAATTGTACTCAGTTTGATAATCAAGAACAGGCTATTGGGTTTGGTTGGTGGGTGTGATTCATTCTGAGGAAGTAGTTTTTGATATATATGGTTTGAGTTTTTTGAACAGAATAAAAGGTTTCTGTTTGGTTTGTCTTCTAATTTGAGGATCTGCTAAAGGAGTTTTTGCAAATAAAGGCTTGTAAAGATGATGTCCAAATCTTATACCAACTTGCTAGATCTAGCATCTGGGAATTTCCCGGTGATGGGGCGCGAAAAGAAGAGGCTGCCACGGGTAATGACAGTTGCTGGAGTTATTTCTGAGCTTGATGATGATCAAGCTAATAGTGTTACATCAGATGTTCCATCATCAATTATTGTAGATCGAATAATTATAGTGGCTAATCAGCTCCCTGTAAAAGCTAAGCGTAGGTCAGATAATAAAGGATGGAGTTTTAGTTGGGATGAGGATTCATTGTTGTCGCACATAAAAGATGGGTTGCCGGATGATATGGAAGTTATCTATGTTGGTTCTTTAAAGGTTGAGGTTGATTTAAGTGAACAGGATGATGTTTCACAGTTGCTGCTGGATAGGTTTAAATGTGTTCCTGCTTTTCTCCCTCCAGACATTTTATCTAAATATTATCATGGTTTTTGCAAACAGCATTTATGGCCACTTTTCCATTATATGCTTCCATACTCTGCTAGTCATGGCAGTCGATTTGATCGGTCGTGGTGGGAGGCATATGTTGCAGCAAACAAGATATTTTCCCAGAAGGTTATTGAGGTGATAAATCCCGAGGAGGACTATGTCTGGATCCATGATTATCATTTAATGGTTTTACCTACATTCTTGCGTAGACGTTTCAATCGGCTGCGAATGGGTTTCTTTTTGCATAGCCCTTTTCCTTCATCAGAGATATATAGGACTCTTCCAGTGAGAGAAGAAATTCTCAAGGCCCTACTGAATTCTGACCTGATTGGTTTCCATACATTCGATTATGCACGGCATTTCCTATCCTGTTGTAGTCGCATGTTGGGATTAGAGTATCAGTCTAAGAGGGGTTACATTGGACTTGAATACTACGGACGGACAGTGGGGATCAAGATTATGCCAGTTGGGATTCACATGGGGCAGATTGAAACTGTGCTTCAACTAGCAGATAAAGAGTCTAGAGTTGGAGAACTTAAGCAACAGTTTGAAGGTAAAACTGTTTTACTTGGTGTTGATGATATGGACATTTTCAAAGGTGTCAATTTGAAACTTCTCGCATTGGAGGAAATGTTAAAACAACATCCTAAGTGGCAAGGAAGGGCAGTGCTGGTCCAGATTGCTAATCCAGCTCGTGGAAAAGGAAAAGATATTGAGGAAATACAAGAAGAAATTCAAACAAGCGTCAAAAGAATCAATGACAAGTTTAGACAGCCTGGTTATGAACCCATCGTGTTCATTGATCGCCCAGTTTCTCTTAGTGAACGGACTGCCTATTACTCTGTTGCTGAGTGTGTAGTTGTAACAGCAGTAAGAGATGGCATGAACCTTACACCTTATGAATACATTGTGTGTAGGCAGGGCATCCCTGGTTCAGACTGCACTGCAGAGTCCAATGGTCTGAAAAGCAGCATGCTGGTAGTGTCTGAGTTCATTGGATGTTCTCCTTCACTAAGTGGTGCTATACGTGTTAACCCATGGAATGTGGAAGCAACTGCAGAAGCACTGAATGAGGCAATTTCAATGGCTGATGGTGAGAAGGTGTTGCGCCATGAGAAGCATTACAAGTATGTAAGCACACATGACGTAGCTTATTGGTCAAGAAGCTTCTTCCAGGATCTGGAGAGAAGTTGCAGAGACCATTTCAGGCGACGTTGCTGGGGTATAGGTCTGAGCTTCGGTTTTAGGGTCGTAGCACTTGATCCTAATTTTAAAAAGCTATCCATTGACGCTATTGTTTCTGCTTACTCAAAAGCCAAAAATCGGGCAATATTGTTGGATTATGATGGCACTCTCATGCCTCAAACAACCATCAATAAGGTCCCTAGTCCCGAAGTTATTTCAATTGTTAACTCACTTTGTGGTGATGAAAGAAATACTGTGTTTCTCGTGAGTGGACGCGGAAGGGATAGTTTAGGCCATTGGTTTTCTCCGTGTGAGAAACTTGGCATTGCTGCGGAACATGGATACTTCTTAAGGTATTCGTGGAACAAGCTTAATTCTCATTTTGTGTCTATTTTTCATATCCCATATGTCAGTATGTACTTATTCTCTTTATTTACCAGGTGGTCTGCAGATAAAGAATGGGAAGTTGTTGGGCAGAACCACGATTTCCAGTGGATGCAGATAGCTGAACCTGTTATGAAACAGTATACAGAAGCTACAGATGGGTCTTCCATTGAAAAAAAAGAGAGTGCTCTTGTTTGGCATCATCGAGATGCAGATCTTGGTTTTGGGTCTTGCCAAGCAAAAGAGATGTTAGACCATCTTGAGAGTGTGCTTGCAAATGAGCCTGTTGCTGTGAAGAGTGGGCAGTTCATTGTTGAAGTTAAGCCTCAGGTGTGCCATCTCTTAACCTTTGTATTTGACTCTAGTTTTTTGGATGAACATTATTCGATTTCACAAATATACTCCATTCATCCATTGGATCTGCTCTAATCTCCAGCTATATACTGAGTCGTTGTTTTGTCTTCTATCTTGGCATGCTTTATAATTCTTTTGCGTACGGGTGCTATAAACTGAGTAGCTGTATTTTCTTATAACAAAAGAGGGAATGATCAGACTGTTTATGAAGTGTCTTTGCTGATTCTAGATGAATGCAGACATTAAAAGCTGCTTCAATCAGATATATGCAATTTTTTTAAATCTGTCGTATTTCATGGAAGTAATTAAAGGGGTTGGTTGAAATATTTTTTTGGAGGTGGTGTTTAAACTATGAAGGTTTTTGATGACTGTCAACCAAGAAAGTGTAACTGTTAGTTTGGACAAAGTCAAAGAGATAATAAGCACTCGGATGGTGTATGTTAAAATATCTTATTCACTTGCAAGGAGGTTTAGAACAGAAGAACGTAGACACCTCCTTGCTCTTTTTGGTTCTGTTTGTCATATTGAAGCCAGGCATGGGAGTTACCGCGTCAAATAAAGCTCTTGGTTTGATTCATTATTTCTGATGGATTATTACAAACAACTGCATGAAATAACATTTTATCTGTTAGATGTATGCCTTGATTAAATCACTAAGTAATTCCAGCATAATGCCAAATAGGTAGGGAATATATTGCTCTCATTTCTTAATAATAAGAACAGAAACAACTAGTTTCCTAATACATCTACTTCTCAACAGAATGTGAGCAGCCAGAAAATTTTCGTAAAATATATTGTTGAATAGGATGGCTCGTATGCTTTCCTAAATAGTCTTCTTGTTGTAGCTTTATTCTCTTTTCTACCTGTTTTATCTCATGCACATCCATGTGGCCTTATTAGTTTTTTTTTGCCGCCTCCAGTTTATTTTTAACTTCAATTTTTGCAACAATTCCAGGGAGTTAGTAAAGGTCTAGTTGCGGAGAAAATTTTCGCAACAATGGCTGAGAGTGGCCGGCAGGCTGATTTCGTGCTGTGCGTAGGTGATGATAGGTCTGACGAGGACATGTTTGAGATTATTGGAAATGCAATAAATAGTGGTGTACTTTCTTCAAGCACGGAAGTGTATGCTTGCACAGTGGGACAAAAGCCAAGTAAAGCCAAATACTATCTTGATGACACCACAGAAGTTAGAACCATGCTTCATGCTCTTGCCGAGGAATCCATTCCTCCTCCATCAGAAATTGTTACATAAAGCTCTGTTTGGAGTATATCCTTTTCTGTTACTTGTCTGAGTGCACTTCACATTGACTCAACCCTTTCAAGTTGTGCAAAGAAATATCATTAGCTTGTACTGACAGATGACGCGTATTACTCTCAAAAGATGAATGGAGAGATATTGTACAGAATTCTTTATAAGACGGCCAGTCCAAGCATCATCAAGCTAAAATTACCCTTCTCTTCTTCGAGAGACCATTGACTCATGGGGTTGAGATTTAACTGATCCCAAATGTTCCAAACCGAGAAGCACTGCTGGCCAACTGGTTATATGTGTGAAGTTGACACTGAAGGGGAGAGCAGTGCCAAATGGTAATCTTCATAGCCTTCAGAAAATATATACGTGCTGCCCTTGTTGAATATATACCCTTATTCAAGTTCTTTTAACAAGGCCACACCTCAGTTTCTTGCCTTGCATATGGCAAGATGGAGCGTTGATTGTCAAAGACTCATAACTTGCATTATTAGATCAACTGTAAACAGGTGTTTTTTCTTCTCTGTTGCTTCATTTATTTAAGGATCCTTCTTTTTCTATCTAGGAGTGAGGATATTGTTGTTTGGATACACCAATTTGTTGGATTCTCATAATTGTAAATGCTATAGAAATTTACCCTTCTTTCTTCCCTATGATATAGTTTCTGAACTAAATTTCGTAACCTATAACATGACAACAAAACCTTGTGATTGTTAATAGTGACATCAATGACAGTATTTCTTGTCTTTCAAGTGCTTGTTTGCAGAACAAACATTTGATTCCTAATCTTTGTATTATGAAGATGGAAGTTTTTATCTAGCTTTGTGAGCATCAGCTACTTTTTAGTTCTTTCTTAAACCAGTCCATATGTTTTTTTGTTTGTGAGCTAGACGGTCTACTCTCTCTTGTGTCTCAACTCATGGTCAAATGGCTTCCGAGGTGAGTTTTTACCTTCTCTATGGTAGTACTGTGAAACTGAGATTACTTATCCCACTTGAGAGAAGTAGCTCCTTACGCGGAGACCTCTAGTTAGTTTTGGCTTTGCCCCTCATTTTTATTTCTCATATTTTCATTTAGTTTAGCCAAGGGGGTGGTGCTAGTAACCCATTAAGCAAAACCGAGAGACGGGAACAAAACATAACAGAACAATCTTACATTTTCATGCATATGCTATTGTGTAGTTTACGTTACGATGATACTTGTTGGGACTTATTGTTGCTATGTTGCATTGTTTATGAATAATCTCTGAAGGAGTTATGGTATAAGGTGCCTGTTATGGATCCTTGCAATAATTTGATTAGGTAGCTATTTCTTCTTTTTTTTCACTACATTTATTTGAGTTATATTTGGTTGGGTTAGTCTTGAAACTTTTGTAATCCACCCAAGATTGTCTGAACTTTGAGGTGTCAATTACAGTGTTTTTTTTTTCTATATAGTTTTGCATAACGAAAATGGGTCAAATTATCCCTTTTAACATATTAGAAATGACTCAAAAATGTTCTTTTTTCACTTATTGGATCAAAGCTGAGTTTACAATGGAAGGAGCACACTTTCGAGTCCATTCTAATAGGTTAAGTGCATTTTTTATCCAATAGATGGTATGAGGGCATTTTCAAGCCTTTTCTAATACGTCAGTAGCATTTTTTAAAATCCATTTCCGTTTGCTTAGATCATTTGTGTTCTTATTTTCAATCAGATGCTTCAAATTTTATGAATCTTGCCTATTTTGGGACGTCTTCTATAAATTTCCACATGATTCTAAAGTTGGAATATAATAATTTAATCAAATTGACTTTCAATTATGAAGAAAATGATGAAAAGAAAATTTTAGCAAAGGTAATTTCAAATTCTCTACACTAAGTTGTGATTAGTCTGACAAAACAGCCCATAAAAATGGTAGTTCAATAACGAAACCATCTCTAGATCCATACATTTTTGTACAATCATTTCAGTGTATTAAAATTTGAAAAAAACTATCTAATAACACAACTATTTCTATCAAAAATACTAATCCATTCTATAGTTTAAAATCACTAACTATTATCTTACTAATTAATAATTTTGTATTTTATATCAGATATATCACTCCTTCATATTTCAAGTTGGATACATGTATTTTTGCTATCAAATACATTTTGAAATACCAATATATAAGAAGAAAGACGAGTGATATAGGAGAGAGGCAAGCCGGAGAATCAGAATATTCCTAATACATGTGAATCATGCTTGTGGATACAATGTATTTGAAATAAATTACATCTAATATGATCCACATATATTCGAGATACATATATCTGAGTGCGCCAGATATATGTATATGACGAGGTAAATGTGTTATGGAAAGTAATTTCAAAAATTAAAATGGTTGCACGTAATTAGATTTTAAATTAATGAGTTTTGTGTTGCTTGCTCTTAACAGTTGTATTGATATGTAGCCCAAATTGAACATATTTGATCCAAATGGATCCATTGTAGGTATTCTTTCATTTGTTTCTAATAATAAAGGAATTGGGAAAACCAAAAACTCAATATAAAAAAAAGGAAAAATTACCTAAATACACATCTAATTTTATCATAATCTCTAAAATTTTCTACCATTTAAAAAGAATTTAAAAATCTCCTCTCGGATACATCACTCTCCTCTCTGATACATCTCTATCCCCCCTCTCAGATACATCCCTCCCCTATGTATTCGATGTCTTATCCCCTCTCTGATACATCTCTATCCCATCTCTGATACATCTCTTCCCTCTCGGATGCATCCCTCCCATATGTATCCAGATATTGCTGATGTATCCGGAAATTCAGTAATTTATCCGAAATCCACAAATTTTAAGTAATTTTTGTAATTTGAAAAGGAGTAGGAAAATAATGTTATTAGCTCTAACACTATGAAATTTATATAAATTATAAAAACAAAAAAAAACAAATGAGAAAAACGCCCGTGAATCTGTTTTGTATTTGTATTGTACATATGACATTTCCTTTTCACAGTGTTGTGGTGTCTGTCCCCTTTGCCTGAGAAATAACAACCATTTCTTCAAAATACTTCTGACAATGACTTAAATCATTTTTGTATGAATATGCATCATGCACATTACACTACTATTCCATTTTCCACATCTTGTTGGTAACAGTGTCACAATTACAATTTTTACTAATCAAATTCTTGCTCATAACATATTACACTAATATATCTGCATAGATTTCTTTTTGACCTGTTTATATAATGTAATTTTTTAACGAAGAAATGCTAATTCACTGTCTTTAAACAAGAATAGCTTCACCTATAGAGGTGGATTTAAGCCAAATCATGTGTCCAACTGAAATCATTGTATTTTGTTAGACCACTATGTAAAGTTAAAAGATATATTGGATGTATAAATTTTTTATTTATTTTGAACTTACTGACTTTGTCTCGTTGAAAAAAAAAACTATATCTTAGCAAATTGCCTAGGAATGGGGGATCCCAAGGGAGGTAGGCGGCCTTGATATTGTTAGATTCAAATTAGTATATTTTTATAAATATCTAAGATGCTCATTTTAGACAAGATCTATCAACTCCTTTTGCCTTGCAAGAAGATTGAACAAAGTGTACATTACACACTACTCCTTTTCTTTTGTGAATTTTCTTTTATTTCACACTCGATATTTGGTACCCTAGGCCGACTAGTTAAGTCCAAATTTGTACATTACAAGATTCATTTCTAAATCGACTTTGGGAAGTGAAAAATATTCATTTAGAAATAAATGTTTTTTTTTGTTTTCCAATTGGTGTCGGGGCAAACATTGGAGCTCTAACTAAATTCAAATCGCGCACGGACTCGTTTGGGATGGATGATGCTCTCAACATAAATTTATCCATACCTAGAGCTCAAATCAAAAACCTTTGATTAAGGATGAAACACCAGGTTGGTCATTTGTAAATTAAGTTATTCATTCAGAGCAGAGAAAAATAGGAAATAAAAATAATGTGCAAGTACCTAGATCCAAAATTCAAAGCAAAGATACCATGCATGATGCTAATATTCATTATATATACTATGTATATATTAAGGAATAGTTTAGCTAATTCTTTATACACATTATATAGTCTCATATGCAAGTTGCAGGCATATGTCTTGTCATTCTTTAACGTACAATTTGAGGAATAAAATACATTTTTAGCTATTTTTTAATGCAGAGAAAATGGGTCCCACATGCCCCCTTTTCTACTTTTGTGATATAACCAAAGAAAACAAAGACGTATGCCTTGTTGGGCCCACAACCTGACTGAGCCTACTTTGGCTTTTGTCTCACCGCCCAATCTTTCTTCACTATACTCCAAATGATCCAGTTCACAATTTCAAAAGCCCGAACCACTTTCACTATGTGGGCCCAAAAGCCCACTTATACTTTTGGACCAAGGTCCATCACTTTCCAAAAGATAATCCGTACCGCGTCATACTCACGCGCCTCCGTTATTGTTTTGATCAACTCATTTTTATTGACGGAAGTTTGATAGCTGATCTATAACCATTTACATGCTGTGGGCGGAGGGAGCTCCCTCCACCGTGATTGAAGCGGCGCGTGGTGATTAGAGCGAGTGGGGATGTGAGTTTACTTGATTTCCCGTAAGTGGTTTGCCGGAGGAGTGGTCGGAGATAAATATACCTGACTTTGGACTACTGTTTGACCGATTTTAAACCCGGGAACCACCGTGAAAGCCACCTTGAACTCGCCGCCGGCGAAGGAGAAAATCTCGTCTGTGACGCTTTCCATGTAGACCTCAGAGAATCTAGAGTTCTTCCTAACTTGAAAAATGCTAACTTGTTGATCAAAAGAGAATGCTAAGCAATGTAAAAGCCACACGCGCCGACCCATCTCGCTGAAAACTTTGAAGAACTCTGTTTCCGGGAACTCGCCGGAGTTCACTAGTTTCCTCTGGTTTAGGTTCCCGGAGAAGGAAAACTCCATTTTTGGATGAACTAAATGAAGGTATTTGGCTTTCAAGAATTTCCCAAACAGAGAAGAAGGGTTCTGCTTGAGAAAAGGAGTAACATTCACAGATTTCAACTTCTTGAACTGATCGAAGAAGAAATTCCGGCGTTGGGCCACGCCGGAAAATAAAGAATCGTCATTCTGAACAGAAAACGTAGGCTCGTTAAACCCGCTGAAAATCTCTCTGCAAACAAAAGATTCAAACGCAAAAGCCCTGTGATTACTCTTCTGGAAAGTGACACCATTTTGAATACATTTCGTAGCAGCATCTATATCCCAATTTGCAGACTCCATTTCCCGAATCAAGAACTTGACAAAATTTCGGATAGATCTAATGGCATAGTGTAAAACCATGATGAAATCTTTAGGATTTACATCTGAAAATTTGACATTGTCAAGAATGGAGAATGATCCACTGGCGTTGAGCTTCCTTTCTAGAGATTTATTGTTGTGAATGGTTTCTTGTAGCTCCTTTTGTAGAGAAGATATGTTGTACCCTTTAGATTCAATTTCTCCCTGCATTTTCTTCATGGTGATTTCATAAGTTTTCATGACAGATTGCTGTTCTTGAATCTCAGCAAGCATTAAAGTTACATGGGGTGGTGAAGAATCAATTTGGTTTTTGATATAACTATGTTTGAGCTCAGATAAAGCTTTGAGTTCATCCACCACAGCTTGATCTGCAACTTGAATAGCTTCACTATCATAAGGGAACTGAGCCAACTGGAGCTCAGCATAAGCAGCTTTAACAGAGGAAATGGTAGCAAAAAGCTTAGCAACAAAAGCCTCCATAACAGCTCTGTTTTTGGTATGCTCTTTACACTCTTCAATTTCTTCTTTGTCAAAGTGCTGTGACTCACAACACCTAAGCTTTTCTTGAGGTATGAGTAAGCAAAACCCATTGTTGGAAAAAGGTTTTGAGGAGTTTTTCCGATGGATTACTCTCTGAAATGTTTTAGCTAGCCTGCTTTTACTAGGAGCTGGAGCTGGTCTCACAGAGTCCATTTTGATTTGCTGAAAGAGAGTAAAACAGAGTGGGCAAAATAAGTGATTTTAGCACACGAAAATGGAGTTTTGGAAGTGTGAACTGAAGAAGAAAGGAAAAGGGTGTGCTGAGAAAGTGGAAAAAAGAAAGGAAATTAATTAAAGAGAAAAAATGGACAGAGAGGAAAAGGAGGGAAAAGCAGAGCCCCTCTTGTTTGATTCAAGGTTGAAGATGAAGGAAAACGGAAGTTGGCAGTAAAAGCCAAGATTTGGCGCGAGAGAGAGAAAAAGACCAGTCATTATTGTGTATTATATGGAGCTTAAATAAGCTATGATAAAAAACTCAATTTTATTTTTTACCATTTGATGTTCAGTATTCGAATTGGAATCCGACTAATCTGAATTCGATTGATTCTTTGGGAGTTAAAATTTCCTATTATGATTTTCTTGTATTATAGATTTAAATTTGAGATCTTTGATTAAGAAATAAACGGTTATATCAACTGTTGCACATTCTTAGGTGGTAAAAGAAAATAAATTCATCCAACTACCATTGAAATAATTTGCTGGTCATTAAGTGACTGAAATTGGAGAGTGTATATTAAAAGCAAAGATTTCTAAAATCATTCATGTATTTGATATTACTTTCTCTTTCATGGATTCTTCTTCAGCACAAGTCTTACCTATGATCTAATGATTTTGCATGAATGTTATGAGGATTTACTATTTGGTCTTAACATTTTTTGTGATACATTTTTTTTCATTCGTTTAGTCGTAATTATTTTAGTTGGTGGTATATATAATAATATACCTAGTGAAATCACATAAATAAAATTTGAAGAATTGGATAAAGTATATGCAAATTTCATCACTATCCAATAAAAATAAAGAGTTGTTTTCTAAAGTCCTTCAGCTCAAATGCACTAAATTCAAGTACAAAAAAAAATAGTGTAAAAAATAAATTTAGAAATCAAAACTCGATACAATAATTTTTTATCTAATCCATTTTGACTCAATTCATTTCAATTTAAAGTAATTAATTATGATCATTTATTACTCAATTTATTTTAACCTGCCTAAATTAACTCAACCTACCGTTTCAACACACCAAAATTAACTCAACCTACCGTTTCATACTAGTACATTTTATTATGATTCTCTTTTCACTGTGAGAATGCGTTAGGATAATACTGCCTATTATTATAAGTGAAGGTGTAAAGTAGGTGGTAGACACTGTTTAATAATGTGGGGTCCAGTTAATGAATCCAGCCCCAAATACCCAAAAAAGAAAAAACTCCATTCCTTCCTTTTTCATATTTTATCCACTTTATTATAAATAACTATTCTAAATTGTTTATTTATTTATTAAATTAAGATAAAATTAATTACTCTCTCTGTCTAATAATGATTATCCACTATTGACTTGGCTCACCCCTTAAAAAACAATAAATAATAGGGATAATATTACTATATTATCCTTTGACTTTATTAAATTAAATAATTTGAGAAATATGTTAGATGATAAATAATATTTTAATAGCAAGGATAAAATAGACACAAAAGGTAAATTATCTTTTGATTTTCTAAATTGGACAAGTATTGTTGGACGGAAGGAGTACAATATTATCATTTTTCCTTATAGTTAATACTATGAAAAATGTAAATAAGTTTAAAATCTTCTTAAGAAAATCACAAAAATTGATTAAAAAATTATCTACCTTTTTATATATGATTTCTAAAAATGCGTACCAGATAAAAAGTGAATAACTAATATGAAATCGAAAGCGCTTGGTACTACTACACGGACCTTGTTTGACTTGAGAGGCATGATAGAGGGGCCTCCAAGTTAGTTGGTGGGGGTACTGAAGAATCTATTATTCATGTCCTTCTGTATATCAAACTGGCAACAACTCTCTTATTATATCACTCTACTTTCATTAGAGGTTTTAAGTAATTAATCCAAATTAGAAATTTAAGTTGTATACTTCTTCGGTTTCAATTTATATAATACCATTTGAATTGATATAAAATATAAGAAAGAATTTTAAAATAAATTGTAAAATTTTTAAGTTAAATTAAATCTAATTATAATAAAATAACATTCTTTTTTAACTAAAAAAAAGTGTCATACACATTAATCAGGATTAAGAGAAATACTAAAAATATAGGCAGCTAGACAAGTTATAGATTACTGATTAATGGTACATTCCTATTATTCTGAGTTTTAAAAAAACTGCGCAATGCAATGCGGCGGTGGCGAACATTTTATTCCTTACTCTATAGTTGTTTGAACCATTTGATACGAATCGTTATATATATTTTTTTTTTTTGAATTTCCATGAAAATTCTAACTTATCTTTGCAGATTTAATTTTCACAGAAAAAGGATGAAGGAATATAATTTTCTTTTTTCTTTGGGTTGTTTTTATCATGAGTTAACTCTTACTAAATGCATACATTTTTTAGTAGTTCATACTACTACATTAAAAGAGAAGTTTTGATGTATGATATTATTTGTTGAGTGAATTATAATGCAGCATTATTATACCTAAAACGTATATCCAGCGCATGCTTGAAAAGCACAGCTCCCAAAAGATAGTGATGATTATGCCCAACAATGTTCTACGTTCACAAATACTATTATGCATATAATATCAAAATAACGTATACTTCCCTACACAAAGGTTCCTTAATTACCTCAAAAAGACCTTATGAGATTCGATTGAGTTTTTTCTTAAAAAATAATATATCGTTATTCTCAAACATTCAAATTTTCAACTAAGATTTTCTTGCATTTAATTTTTACTTATGTCTATTATTGCTCAAATCAGAATTATTATGTATAGGGAAATTCTCGAGCCGGTCTAATAAATTATTTTCTATTTTTCCCAGTTTCCAAATTGAAATACCTTTCATATAATGATTTACATAAAGATACTTACACTCAATAGTATATAATATAATTTATACTATTAGCATATTAACGATATAAAGTTTTTAAAAGATAAAAAAGGAGCCAAAGCTGTTGTTACTCTTTTTTTTCCCTTTCAATATGTTATGCAATGCTTTTCTTTGTATTTGTTATGATTTTTTCACTTTGGTTCGTATTTCTCTTTTCTTAAATTGCTTTGATATGCTTATAAGATTATATTAAATTTATTATTATTAAAAAAAAACAAAAGCCTTGAACAAACAAGACACTAAATGGATTAAAATGAATTTAATTAGTAAAATAATGAATTAGTATTAATTCATCTAAGAATTAAACGGACCATAGTTATTTGGATTGATTTTATTGCTCCAATTTCCCTCGTAAGCCTTAATTCTAGGAAAATGGAATCCCTTGGATAAGGGGTTCTACAATTTGTTTGGTGGCTTCTTTATGGATCGACATGTTTTCTCTTTTTTCTCATTTCGGCTATCAGTTTTCACACTTGCACAATATGAATACTCTTTCCCCATAACAAGACAAAAACATGAATAACTTCAGAGGAAAATGAGTTCTCTCCCGAATTTCGAGAAAGCCCCGGCCGGAGTCAGTAGATGCGAGAGGTTGGTTATATAGAATATAAGAAGAGATAGAGATAAGTAGAAAAAATATAATAAAATAAAATATGACTCAATTTTAGATTATCAAAGACATGACTGAGGGCATGGAACGCGTATCGTTTTTGATATTTTAATTATTATACTATTTTATTGTTATTTGCTATAATTTTTTTATTGACTCCATCATCTTTATACCTAAATTTGCTACATTTGAGTTATGGGTCCTTCGAAAATAGTATCTCTATCTCTATGAGATAGTTATAAAATATGTGTATATTCTATTCTCTCTACGTTCCACTTATGAAATTTTGCTGAATATATTACTCTTTACTTCTGGTTAATATGAGATGAAATAAAATAAATTAAACTTTAATAAATAAAAAATATAAGATAATTCAAAATTAAATTCATAGTCTGTTTGACCTTTATATTACTCTATATGTTTTACGTTCCAAATTGATGCTTTTAAGTTTTAAGCATGCTGAGGTGTTAAATTATCACACATCGAATGAGATATAAAATATTTGATCTCTAAAATTTTGAAATTAAATAAGTCCAACAATCATTTTCTTATTTCATCGTTTAGACGTTTTCAAGTATAATATAAATGGTCCGGACCGAATGAGTTAAATTCTTGTTCTAATGAGTGATAGATAGCTGACACTAAAAAGACTTGTCACAACATAATTAACTCCTAAAATTAAACTATATATATAGGATATAAATCGATACATTGACAAATTAACGTAGTAAAATCAATATGATTAAGCTAAAAAGGATAATCTTGGCCAAAGAATTGATGCAACTATTTTCTAGGGATTTTTTATTTGGCGTTTGATAGCTACATTGATACATAACTAAATTAAGATTCGCATCACAAAAATCTCATTACACAACGTGCTTCGCCATGGACACAACTGTTGATGGTGATAGATGATGAAAAATGGGGCTTGCTGGTACATCCAGCCACTATACAATGCATCTTCTCCTTTTCATTTATTTGGAATGATTGGTGATTTTAATTTAATGGAATATTATTTTTAAAATTTGAAATTTCAAAATTGTATATATTTTATGATCGATTTTCTGTTTTTTGTGGTCAGTGACTTGTTAATAATTTACAGAATATATACTTTTTCTTGTCAATTAGTCAGGGGCATACATGGTCCACAACATTACTCTCTGCTGTTGTTTTCAAATGATGTTCAAATTACCACTCACACGATAGCAAAAATGTCTCAAAACAATTTTAATGCTTGTACTCTTTGTCCCACTTTTTTTATAAGAAAAAAAAATCGATTTTAGGAATTCCATTTTAGTTGAATTTATTGAGCAATTAATTGAAACTACAATATAAACAAATTATCTATACAGATTAATGTCCTAAAATGATATGAATATGTTTCCCATCATATATTTTTCCAGTGCTTTACTAATTTGTAATTTGGAAAACATTTATTTCTAGTAGTGACGGACATAGATAGCGATTACTGCTCACTCATTAGACTAGGCTCCAATTTTTTAAAAGAAAGTTGAATATAGTAATACAAGTATATATGTATTAGATTCCAATTTATATTACTTTAGAAAGTTGAATAGTTAATGAAAGTCCTTACCATAAGTGAGGAGGAAATCAAGTTGATTGTGATATTAAAATATTTGATAGAGAGAGCTATGTATGGTCATAGATCTGCCCTACAAAATCATACTTTCTCTAGCTCTTAATGGTCTAGTCAATAATATTTGTTTTATGGACACTTAGGGATAAGTAATGGCCCTCTTCAAATCATTAGGAGACAACTACCTCCTTAATTTCAAAAAATTATACTATTGGAGCCAATATTTATTCAAAATCATAAACAGTACTAGTGCAGCTACCAAAAAATAAAAGATACAGATCAACTGTATTTGTAGAACACAGTTATATTATCTCCATGATTTGTGTTATAGGGCTTACAATTTAATGAAAGATTAGCAAATTTTTATAAAGAAAAATATTCAGATTTGTTCTTAAACTTTGTAAAATGATCCAAATTCACCCTCTGCTCATAGTAGTAGTCAAATATATTTCTGATGTCGCAAATTTACCCTAAAATTTACAAAGTTCAAGGACAAATCTGGATCATTAATTTGCATAGTTTAAGGATAAATGTGACCATTTTTTCTTATAAAAGAGGTTCATGCGTCAGAAAGCTTTCGTTGTTAGGAAATAAGCACATATTCTGACAAATCTTTTAATGACAAAGTATATTTGACTCTAACTATTAATAATGACAAATTTGAACCATTTTGTAAAGTTCAAGAATAAATTTAAATATTTTTCCTTCTGTTAATAGCGCAAAAGTATTGTTACAACCAAAAAAAAGAATAACTATGCAATTTCCATAAATAGAAGGTAGAAATTGACATGATCAGGTGTAACATATATTCCAAGAAAATGTTCAATCATGATTTGGCTGGTTGCGTACGTTATTAAAGATGGTCAAGTTGTGATTAAAAAAATACGCAATTAGTATTTTAGAAGAGTACTGATTCGTTGTTTAACTTGTCAAAATAATAGATTGAGAATAACAAATGTATTTCACCACTAAATTGTGGTGCAATGGATGTGGCTGCTCCTTCTTTAACTAGAGGTGTAGGGTTCGAGTCCTAGATATGGAAGAATCCTTAATAGGCAGCGTTTCACTCCGAATGGAGCCTTATGTGGCACGAATCTAGAATAGTCAGACTCCAATGCAGATACCGGACATCAAGTGGGAAACAAAAAAATATTATTTCATTTAGCTTTTGACATTACAATTAGTACGTACAGGTTGGTATATAATTATATATATTGCATTCTACATAACGTCAATTAGAAGTTGATACGTAATTAATTAGTAATAATTACAAACCTAATTGATTTATATAGCACTTTAAGCCTAAACAAATTTATTATATTCCAAGCGGCTTCCTTTTGGGAATAGATAAATCACTATAGCTTCAGAATACATAATTATTTCCTACAGTTGTAGCACTTCACAATTGCATTATGAATTTCATAACACACTTATTAATAAAATAAAATACTTGTAATGTATCCTAATTATTACTAAATGGATCATTATTACATCAAAAATCTTGGAAAGAAAGCTTTCAGTTTATGTCACTATTTCTATATATGAGCAAAAAACAGTTCTTGTCTTCTCATGCCTTCAATTTTTCGAATCTTGCACAAAAAATATGGTGCAATTTTCTCATACATAGTGAGATTCTCTAGGAAAAGATAAGAGTATTGAGAAATAAAACATTTTTCCCTTTGTCATATGTGTCGGAATTTCATAATTTCATATGTGAACAAAAATATAAATCTCTTCATATATCAAATGCTTATCAATAATTACTACATGATATCTTCAGAATTGTAATTCTCTTTTTCTTCTACGTGAATCGTTTTTCTAATTAACAATGAATATTCTTTTCCTATTTTTATTCTATTAGTATATTCTTTTTTATTTTTCTTTGTCTCGAGAGTCTACTAGACATATAGTCTAGTTTTTCTATCCCACGCACATATATGAATAAGATTTGCATATATTATTCCATTTTTTTTTAACTTCACATGTAAGATTACACTCGCTCTATTATTGTTATTTTGATTTTTATGTCTTTATTATCTCACAAAAGGATGGAATGTGGAATCCATTTATTTTGATACAGTGACAGAGATACTACTTTAAGATTTCAAGAAATTGTGGCAATCCTATAGTCTTTGGACCTATTTATATATAGAGCTACACCTACATATGCCTAACCTTAATAAACGTGCAAACATAAATGTTGAAAACAACAAATTTAAAAGCAACTTTAACGATTACTTCTTTTGTTTCCCATGTTTATTAAGGGACCACAATAAGATGATAAATAAATAAATAAGACTACCTCAACCATAAAAAATAAATCAAATCAGAATTGTAATAGAATGATAAGTACTTCTTCATCCTTAGTCAGAGATCTCGGATTTGAGTTTCCCTGAGCACAAAGTCATCTTTGTTAAGGAGAACTTTACTTAATATGAGACTTTTCGCTGCGAATCCGAATTTAGTCGGATAATATAGAAATGAAAAAAAATAAAATGGAGGAGTGGAGAACATAGATATTGTATAGAGAAAAATTAATGATTATACCTTTGTTGGTGTTTGTTTATATTATATATAATGCCTCTCTATATATATCCTTTGATTGAAAAAAAGACATGACTTTGAGTTTATTATGATACTTATTTTGAGCACTCCAACTACAACCTTAATCAAAATCTTTTTCCCTTTTTTCGCATGTTGCTTTGAAGTAAGAGCTTCTACTAAACATCATTATTAATTCAATTTACTTTTGTACCCATGAAATAATATTTAAACAACATAAAGTTTGAACCATAATATATATTTCTGCCCAAATTAAAATCTTATGTAATTTCATTATTAAGCTTGTGATACAAATTAAATGCCTCCACCATATATATATAGCTTTCATTTATTATCATAATGAGCTGTCCTGATAAAAACCTAGAAAGATGCCTCTTAAGGTATCTTTTAAAATATCAATGACTCAAGTTTGAAAGAATTACTTCTTCCGTCTCAATTTATAGTAATATCAAACATCAGCAACATACCCATATAATATATGGCCAGTTAAATATTCTTTATCAAAAAATTATATTATATATATATATATATATATATATATATATATATATATATATATATATATATATATATATGACGAAGTTTCTGACTTTGTCACTGTGGATAGTAGTGTTGCATACAATATGTCCGGTCTCATATTGTCCCCCTTTTCCATTTCAACTTTAATAATTCCCTCAAAGTAATTGATAAAAAAAAAAATTATACTCAAACAAACAAAAAGTGAATGAAGATTTTGCATATGTACTTCAACGTGATTTTATAGAAAATAAAAGAAAGTGCATGCTACTAAAAAAGTTCATTGAATTACAGCAATGCAAGTACATGTCAATCTCCCATAAGGCTGTTTATCTTTATTTGCTTTTAGGGCAAGAACTAGGGTTGGGATAGGATAAGAATCCAAAGAGACAAAGTGAGAGTATGTACATGTATAAAAAAAATAAAATTATAACCATGTTCGGATTAGTTTGCACACCTCAACTAATTTTTACGATGGATCTACTAGCTATTTCCATCAACACGGGCAGGGGGGCGGAGATAGGGGTCACAAGATGGTTCATCCAAATTTCCTTCGTTGAGAAAATTACGCAATATATACAAGGTCAAAACTATTTTGTATGCATACATATATAATAAATGTTGATCAATTCTCTAATTACTAGTTTCTTCCTATACAATAACAATATATCAGTCTTACCTCTATATTTGGAGATAGAGAGATTATTTTCAATAAACCCTCGATACAAAAGATTTATTTCGAAACAGGATATATAACTAGCTTCTTCCTATGTTTATTTCCTTATGTTTTAAATTTTTTCGATGTAAATCATCATTTCACAGCTGAACACAAATATCAAATAATTCTATTCACTTCCAAATTAAAGTAAGAATATATTACTATTACTAGTTTACTAACTTTTTTCAAACCTTATTCCAAAGTGACCATTGGCTATAAAAAAGGGACAAAACATGCACCCTAGAAAAAAGGGTTCAAATAATTCTATTGAGAGCTAAAAAGACTACATATGCAATATATGCAAACAAATTTTATGGTATCTCAGCTTTACATGTACATTGATTTCAGCCTTTGGCAAAGCATATATATATGTCAAATCAAAGATACTGAATATCTGATCTGAATTATTATTAAAGCTGTCTGATAAGGCCTATAAGAGTACTATCTCCTCTTATCTTTTTGCTTTAACTGCCTTCATTTCTCTGAAAAAGATATAATTTATTATACCACCAGCTACTTGCACTGATGTTACATGTTGATTGTAATTTGTAGTAGTTGGGACCAACTGTGAAATTTCTTAATTCCCATTTGAATATTTGAAAAACGTGTGATTAATATGAATGAAGGAGCATTACAAATCAAAGGTTGCGGTTGAACCTAGGACTTGAATTGTCTTTGGCAAATACTTATTTACCCTTAAAATGAGACTTGTCGATGCTAATCTAAATTAATCGGCCTAAAAGGATGTTGGAGAGAGTGTCAAAAAAAAGGGGAAGGATCATTGAAATTCTTGTACATTGGTTTGCTTTTGCGTTTCAAAAAGAAAGGACCCATGAGACATGATTTTCCAATTGCGTATCTCTATTCTCGTGTCAAAGGTATAGTACGTGGAATTGATGATTCAACTGAGTAATCTAATTAAGTAGGCGGTTTGCCATAGATTTTAAATATTTTTTACTTTATTTAAAATTTATGAAGTTAGATTTGTTTTTAATTATACCTTTTGCGAAACATATTTGATATATATGGGTTGTTTTCCAAATTTGAATTACAACTTCAAATCAAATATTGAATTTTCATAGTCAAAACACTGAACCTCAAATAAAGTGAAAAATTAAACCAAACAAGGTGAATAATCTATATGGATAAACGGTTCCTTAATCATACCTTCACAATGCCCTTTTGCCCCTCAAAAATGAAAGGAATAAACAAAAGCAGAAATAAAAATGGTTAAAAAGAAAACACTTTTTCATTTAATATTGGATACAGTATCACTGTAATGGAACAAAAGAAGATAAAAGACAAAGCTCAATTCCAGTATTACTAAGTAGCATTAGTTCAAAGCAAATATTCCTCTGAAAAGACAATCAATTCGTAAGCCGCAAAGTTAAAGCAACTAATCACTGAAGTGCCAAAATAGAAGATAAACATAGATTTTGTTTCACGTAGATTAACAGGTACTAGGAGTATGCATCCAGAACATTGTGATACTTTGGACTAGGGTTGTTCACGGGTCGATTCTTGATCAAAATCAAACTAATTTAATCAAATTTTAAATGATGGTGTATCAATATTTGTATCGCGTCTGGAGTTGCTATTTGCATCTCGTAGAGAATATGACAAATGGGATGACAAGTCCCCGATGTGTTCCCTATTATTTTACATATTCATGAATCGTGATCCAACCATTGGTTACTGGTTAGGATATGATGAAGTATTTAAAACATTATTTTATGAAAAGAAACGTTTATACAAGTAGAACCACTTGGTACACCAGTAAACATGAAATTAGTTTGTAGCACTACTTGTGAAACTTTTGACCTTCAATTATAAAGGGTTTTAAAGAATGTATTACAAGGCAGAGGATACTTATTGAGAAGGCAAGTATCTCCGATAGTCTGATTGGAGGAATCCAGACTAGCTAATTGCCATGTGGTGCCCTAGTTTTTGGTTGCAAAGGAAATTTCCAAATACACTTATTCAAAGAGGGTAGAGTATATGCAAACCTTACCCCTTACCTTGGAGGTATAGGATGTTTTTGATAGTCTCTCGGCTCAAGGAGAAACAGTTCAAGGCAATTAGGAAAAAGGAATAACGACAGTGAAGGAGCCATATCAAAAACAAATATCCATGGTAAGTTGGAAAACTTTGGTATGAACAGTATGCATATGCTGTTAGTCTAAATTCACATTGTTATCTTCATTAATCTTTTTCTTATTTTTAGTTTAATCATTAATTTCCAATTCTTTCACGGCATCTAAAGGTCCAAGACATAGATTGTCTACACACCCAGTCATCAAACAGTTGCGATTGTTTTATTTAGTTTTAAAAAAAAGAAGGTTATTGCTTAACGTTTATGGTTGAAGACACTTTGAAGATTTTCACTGAATAATCAATACACAAGGAACATGTTGAACTTCACCAAAAGCAGCACATCTAAAAACATCTGCTTAGCCCAACACATCAATGTGTAGGAGGAATCAAAGGTTCACCAAAAGCAGCACATCTAAAAACATCTGCTTAGCCCAACACATCAATGTGTAGGAGGAATCAAAGGCATAATAACATGACTACAAAACGAAAGACAAAACACAAGGTGCCTAGAGGTTGTTTGTGCTCGATGCTTGTATCAATCACATTATGGAGGGGAATAAGAGGAAGGTCAAGTAACATCCTTTGAGAATTTCTGTAAATTAACCTAGTCTTGTCTTGTAAAACATTCAGGCGCTCATCAGCACAGTTAAAAACAAAAAAACTTACAAAATTTAACAGGAAAAACTTGTGGCCTCAAATATCTATCCATTATAAGCCAACAAGTTAACTACATTGCTCTCTTGGCTTGAAGGAGGGACAAACTAGCATAAACGCTACAGCCTACAAACCAAACATGCCTAGTTCAGTGGCCTTCTCCTTCTCGAATGTCTCAAAATACTGGTAAATGATTGTGACTGCAAGAAGGATTCCAGTTCCTGATCCAATCGCTCCCATCAAATCTGCCAAAACTGTCAATGCACCAATGCAAACTCCTCCAAAGGCAGCAGCAGTAGGTATGTAACGATTTAATTCCTTCTGCAGGTTGGAATCACGATGACCAGGCATCACCATTTGTTGCTCCTGCAAATCAATCATTGTTAAAAGTGTCATACCGATAATATTCTTGGGAGCCATATCCATCTATAAAATATCGAGAAGATAACATAACTTTTAATGGCAAAAAAACAAGTGTTTCTGGATATACGCAAACCCTAAATTGTACCAAAACCACCATGATACTGTCTCATAACCTATGGGCTATGTGAGGCAATCAAGCTCCAAGAACCAACATATTCCTTTCAGAGGCAAAAGTAACCAATGTTTTACCGTGATTCAAAATTCAGATATGTGGGATATTACTGTCAGATACTACAAAACTTCAATAGTATGTAATGGGCAACGGGGAGAAGAATGTTGTCCTTTCTTTTAACCTGTTTTGACTAGAAATAACGAGTTCTTGATAATTCATTCAGCAATAATCTATACCAATTATTTCTTCTCAGAACCCCACTGAAAAAGTTATCATTCTGGTTGCCATCCTTAACACAGCACCACAACCACTAAAAGTAACGAAGTTAAATTTCAGCTAATTTTACTGAAAAATCACTTAGGCACAAATAAATAGAATGGGAGACAGAAAGTTTACAAAACAAAAGCAACAAGATCATTTACCTTAAGCTGCTTGGCAACATCTCTGGCAGATGATCCAGAAACTTCAATCCAGGTCTTTGAGAACAGGGCACAGGCTGATAACATGAACACTATATAGAAAAGAGCATGGAACGGGTGTGACACCATTTCTGCCAAGCTGAAATATATAAAAAAGTTGACCGTCAATGGCATTTACAGAAGGAGCAACAAGTACAAGGTATGACGCTAAACCTAGACTTGTGAAGAACTTCTACACAAAATAGAGATTGATTAGCTGAAGAAAAGGGGAACAATACCTTGATGGCGCAGTAACAAGGTAAGCAAGACCAGCAACAGGAACAGATTGTCCAGAATATTCAGATTCTTTCCAAGTACCTATCATATCCACGATGAAATTTCCTCCATATCTCCTGTAGAGCAACTGATCATAGAGGAAAGAAGAGGGTAAAAAGAAAAAGAAATTGTTACACTCTTGGAACAGGTGACGGCAAGTTGGCAATCAACCAAAAAAAAAAACTTAAAAATTAGGCACCTGAGAGATGAAATACAGGTTGGAGACAAGTGCAGACTGCAGAATAATAGGCATGTTTGAGGTGTAGAAGAGTTTGATTGGGTAAGAACCTTGCTGTCCGCGAGCGTTCTTAGATCTAACTGGTAAAACTACACGGAATCCTTGGAAGTAGATAACAATGAGGAAGATCAACACAGTTGCAAGCAGATTTGTCACATTGGGGAGACTTTGCCGGTAGAAAGCCTCGCGCAGGGCACTAATCGTATTTGATCTAGTAATAGAAAGATGGAACAGAGCAATTATAGCTCCTTCAAATTCAGCACCACGCCCGGTATTGATGGTTGTGGGACTAAATGCTTTCCAGATAATGCTTTCACTGAAAATATATTTAACTTGGAATCATAAGCTCCATGAATGTACTGACAAACTCAAAATAGGTTTTTTCGATAGACAGTAAAAACATACCAGATATTGGTAGCTATGAACAAGGAAATTCCAGAGCCAAGACCATATCCCTTCTGAAGAAGTTCATCTAAGCACATGACAATTATAGCAGCAAAGCAGAGTTGGAGGATAATGAGGATAGCATTTCCAACACCCAATTGGCTAACACTGCCATACATCCCCGACAGGACATAAGCAACTGCCTCACCGACAGCAATCAGGATACCCAATAGCTTTTGAGCACCATTACTGCATGGGATAAATTTGTTAAGAGAGCACACGAGACAGCTTCATTGAGAAGAACAGCTAAAAGAAACATCATAAAAATCTACTTAACAGCATGAAAGAAATTTTGTTAGGTAACTGAGTAACAAGTACCAAAAGATGCATCTCAATCTTTGGGGATATGGGTGTGTGGGTGGGGCGGAGGGCACAGAGTAAACTAGGTCTACATACAAGCATCAGATGACGGCAGAAATGTTCAGTATAAGGTCAATGGTGAGAAAATTTGAAACATGAAATTTGCCTTGCAAATCCAAATTATTCAACTAATCTAGGTTTTGCAAAATGATTTCAGCATCAAAGTTACAGATCATATCATCCTCATAAGTTCCAAACAATATCCTTTTCTGAAGGTTCCAAACTGTACTGTTACCACTGCATATGGAATTAAAACAAGAGACCACTAGCAAAATAGAACTGATGCAATATACATATAGTCGTTCAATGAGTAAAGAAACAAAATAAAGAAATAAAAATCTTGAAAACAAACTAACTTACAGAAGTGCTCGGTCCTCACGGACATTGTTGTCCACTTGAATGATTTTTGATCCAGCTAACAATTGCATCACCATTCCAGAAGTCACAATTGGAGTAATTCCAAGTTCCATGACCGTACCACGGTTTGAGGCAAGAATGACACGCATCCAGTAAAAAGGATCCGCGCCAGTTGTAGAGTGTATGCCATAAAGAGGGAGCTGACTGCAAACCAGAAAAATAGCAAGCGCAATTACAGTATAGATGACCTTCTCTTTGAATTGAACCTTCCTGTCAGCACTCTGAACTTCGGGTAGGAATGAGAGAAATGGTTTCACAAGGTGCAGCACTCTGAATCCTCCTCCCATTGTTCACTATAAACAGAACTATCTCTGTTCAAACCACAAAATACCCAAAGACGAGAACTATTAGACAAATGACAGGGAAGATATAGTGCCTCAACTATACCAACAGATAGTACAAACATATTCAAAACTTCTAATTGTGGGATTCACTCATAATCTTGTGTAATTTTAATGTGCATAGCTAGCAAGAAAGATTAATTTCAGATGAAATAATACCAGTATTAACATTCTCAAGATAGATTTTAGAGCAAATTTTCAATTAATGAAAGGTGATATCATTCATTCAGATTCAGTGAAGCATATAGATTAATTGAGAGCACATAGGATATGCTTGGAACCCAAAACAGGAATTTACTTAAGCATATAAATTGAGCTGATAAGGGTAAACAAAATGAGACAGTATATTCCTTTTAAAGAAGACAAAATGAGATTGTTTCTTCTTCTCCACACCCACCCACCCACCAATTCCAAGGACTAAAACATGGAAATCACATATATCAATCAATCAACAGATTCCTGCAAATAATAGGACAAATTCAACCACTAAATATACAGATAATATTATATCCTTGTAAAAATTCCCTTGGGGGTTTACATATACTTATAAAGGTTGACATTATTAAAATAGAGAAGAGTTTTTTGATTGTAAAGATCCATACTTATATCGAGTTGAAATTTTATTTGGAGATTCAAATCTAAGAGCCATTCATGCATTCTAAGTCAATAGTACTTCTTCAATGTTTGCAACAAAACCAAAATGTCGATACAGATACAAAAACATCACTGTTGTTCATGTACCACTTCAAATATTTTTGCATTACATGGTCGATTAGTGACCATCACATATCACATAAATAATAAATCCATTTACTCATACTGTCTATCAAGCCATATCTTTATCTAGATATCATGAAAACATAACGAAGATATACAAACATACTTTACAGATCTAGATCCTTTTACCATCACATTACAAAATTTCACAGGCAAAAAACTTTCAGAATTTCGTCTACAAAATTCAGATATATACACACACATGTATATAAACAAACGCATACATATAAACAAACGCATACATATATAATCAACTCAGACACATAACAGATCTTGAGCTAAATAAACTCATCAGATCTATGGATTCATTCAGATCTCAGCTCGACAAAATAATTTCAATTTCACACCGTTTTTCGATCTACAGATCTCTTCTGATCTAATTTTTTTTCATAAACAAACAAAATCGATTCTCTAGATCTCAATTATGAGAAAAATACATGCAGAAGAGATCGGAGAGACTCACAGAAGGCAGCGACGATCTGGAGATGTCCGTGGACTGTTATTCGCTCGATTTCTCCGTCGAGCTTTGCTTCTATTTGTAGGGTTTTGACCATGAGAGAGAGCATAGGGAGAGAAGGGGCGGATCTGACGGATTTATGTGTAAGCGTCACCAGTTAACAGAGATGGAGAACGCGTGACGCCAAGTGGGATATTAATAAAAGAAAATGAATAAATAAATATCTTCACTTTGTTAGAAATGGAAAAATGCAGTTGGTGATGAAAACGTGGCAGTGGTGTTCTTTGCGAAACACGCAGCTTAGCCAATGGGATTGTCCCATGTGGCTACTGAAACAGATTTAGTGGTCACTGGTTAGGTTGGAATAGAAAAAAAAAAAGTGAGAAGGAAATGGAATAAGTCAAATCAATTTTTGGGTAAATGAGAAATGGCATATATTATTTTAAAGAATTATCGATAAAATATCTCATATTATTAATATATATATATATATGATTTAATAAAATTTGAATTTTGAATGAAAGTGACAATAAAACTTAGAGGCTGTTTTTAAATAGAAACAGAAATAGTTACAAAAAATTATTTTTCTCAAGACTAAAATATCTTTTTCATATATACATATTTATCAATATATCTCTTATTAATTAATTAGCATATATCATAAATTTGATTAAATTTTATTTAAGAGTTTTATTTTTTATTTTTATATAATAAATTTTATAATTTATTTATATTTATATATTATTATTTTATATATTATTTAATGTATTATTTTGTAGAATTAGAAAATATATATATATATTTTTGCAAGATTAGAAAAAAGGAAAAAGTAAAAATTAAATATTTCAGCCTCTCAAAAAAGGTATAATATTGATTGAAAATTTAAATATGTATATTTTAATTTAATAAAAATAAAAATATAATTAATTTTTTATAATAGATATTTAAAATAGTTTATTTCTATAAGATAATATTAATATTAAAAGTACATTAATAGTTGTCCTTTTTTGTAATTTAACTTTCGAAAACACTTTTTTTTTAAAATAACCAAACGCAATTTGCTTATGAAAAGTACTTTCAAATGAATTTAGTCAAACACAAATTATTATTATTTTCAAAAGCACTTTTCTAAAAAGTCATTTTAAAAAAATAAGTTATTTTTAGCAGTAATGCCAAACTGACTCTTAGATATATGCAATTAGATAAAAGAAAAATATCAGCTATAATAGTCATAGTATTAAATATTAGAGTATATCGCAGGTAAGAATTACAATATGTTTAGAGTATCAGCTATAATATCAGCTATAATAGTCATAGTATTAAATATTAGAGTATATCGCAGGTAAGAATTACAATATGTTTAGCGTAATTCTTAAAGATAAAGAAAAATAAATAAATCATAATTAACTTACAAAATTAGGCATATTTATGGAGTAGTTTGGTTTGACTTTTTCTTTGTTCAATACCAAATCAACTAAGAGTTTGTTTGGCATTGCTGCTAAAAACTGTTTATTTTGAGAAATATTTTTTTTAAATGGCTTTTCAGAAAAGTGCTTTTGAAAAAAAACATTTTGTGTTTGGTTAATTTATTTGATAAGTGCTTTTTATAAGCAAATTGTGTTTGGTTAATCTTTTCTAAAAAGTGTTTTTGAGAGTCAAATTACGATAAAGGGCAAGTATATATATTAAGATTATTTTATAAAGAAAAACTAGTTTAAACATCTATTACAAAAAATTAAATTAAAATTTTATTTTTATTAAATCAAAATATTCATATTCAAACTTTCAATAAATATTATACATTTTTTTGGAGGGTTTAAATCTTTAATTGTTGTTTTTTTCCCATAATCTTGCAAAAATATTATTGTTACCTTTTTTCTAATTCTGCAAAATAATACGTAAAATAATAAATAAAATAATAACAATAATACATAAACGTGAAATAAAATATAAAAATTATCATATAAAAATAAAAAATAAAATTATGAAATGAAACTTACCTAAACATATGAGATATGTTAATTAAATAATAAGAGATATATTGGTAAATATATATATATATATGGAAGGGATATTTTAGTCTTGAAAAAAATAATTTTTTGTTTTTGCTTCTGCTTTTTTAAAAAAACAGAAATTTTTAGCTTCTTCCCAACAGCAGAAAAATTGCTTTTGCTTCCATTTAAAAACAATTTTACATGTTTGCCAAACACCTAATTTTTCAAAAAAAGTGTTTTTTTCTCAAAATAAGTGCTTCTGGACTGCCAACAACAATGCCGGCTCTAAATGTATATCAATTCTATTCTAATTTTATATTATGATGAAAGTTAGAATTTTTCATTATTTTTTGTTCTTCTCTCTCTATATATGATGATATAAGAAGAGAAAAAATTAATTGTGTTAAGGTCGAATTGTAGTCTCATATTGATGTTGAATTATAATCATTTTAAATATTTTGGGCAAAAAGTAAGTAGTAATTTTTTATTTTTTTTGGTTCTCATTTGGTGTCTGATATTCATATTAAAGTTGGATTAATTTAAAGTCGCACCGCATAGAATCTTATTTTGGGGGGAGGGGGGCTTGAATGATTTTTGTTTACCCAGAGCTCGAAACTAAAACCTCTCATCAAGGGAAAAATAACTCTATCCACTGCACTACATATTTGTGATATTAAACTATTTATGCTTCCTTTGCTCTATTTTAGAAGATCATAAATTGTATGCGAATTATTTTAAAATATGAGTTACATTTGTACCTAAATAAATTAATATAAATTTATCTTTTAACATATAAAAATAGAAGTGTATGGAGAAAATAAAAGTTTGTATTTATTATTTGCAAATCAAATAACTATGTCATGAGGCTAACAAATCAATAATTTGGCTCTCCTATATAATCTACATTGACGTAATTCATGTTTGATCGAAGCATATTTTAGACTTATTCAATCATATAACCATTGAATTGATTGGAATCATTTTGATATGTGCAAATTTGGTTTAATTTGCCAAAATACTTTTTAATATTTTAATATTTATATATATTATAAAAAAAATCCTATTTCGATATATCCATTGTTAGGCATTTAGTTTTCAAATCGAGGACATTTTAGTCATTCAACGTATTAGTGCACTAGCATATCTAAAAATTTGCCTAACACTACTATTTTGTGATATAAATTATCAATTGTGGCATTTATATTTTGACTTAATAAAAGTATTGATGTAGTGAATTTTCTTATTTAATCATTACGGTTATTGAATTTTTAAATTTAAATCGTATAAAAAAACATGTTAAATTGCTTAAAAATAAATCAAAATATATTACACGTGATGTCTTAAACTAATTAAAAAATTCATTACAAACAAACTTACCACTTACAAATTGTTTCATTATTATTGTTAAAAACTAAATTAGATCAAAACTGCTCTTTATATCATGTGTAGATCCAAATATGCTCTAAGATAAGTTTTATGTGAAATAAGAATATTTTTTACCTAATCTATAAAAATAAAAATGATAGTAATAATATAAGTTTCTATTTTCAAAGTTCAAACAAATAAATTTTTTGAACTAAAGTGAGTGTCGTTTTCGACACATACATGCCTCGTGGACGTTTGAAACCGACACATGTATCTCAAGCCGCTTCTCGTAATTTTACATTACAAATACAAAAATTATTTGCAGTGTCTCGTTTCTAAATTCTGATCCCAAAACAAATTCCAAAAAATCCAGTTCCATTTCGTTTCTACATTTCTCTCAACTTCCAATCCACAACCCCACAAACCCCAAATCTTCATCATTTTCTTCAGGATTTGATTCTAATCGAGAACAATCTAGGGTTGGAATAGAGCGGTGTTCGCAGTAGCAATCATGAATATCTTTAGACTGGCCGGAGACATGACACATTTGATTAGTGTCTTAGTTCTCCTCCTGAAAATCTACGCTACCAAATCATGCTCAGGTTCTTCTTCCAACTTGCATTTTCATTCTCAGTTCCTCGATCAGCTATTGTATATGGTATTTTGTAGCATGTAATAGTCTTGCATCAGAAGGTGAAATAGGAAACCTTACGGTACTGTTTTCAATTAACTTCATCGGCTTTATTCGTGTTGAAACCTGAATGATGTTTTGCTTGACCGTGTCGAATTGGCTCTTATATTGAACACATACTGGATTAAATTGTGAGCTATGTTTCTGATTTTGTATGCATTTAAAGTTGAATTATGTATTGATTCGACTATGTAGAGTGAATAAGGTGTGTTTGAATGGGTTCCCGTTGAGCAGTTCATTGAGTGAAAAAATTAATGTTCATTTGATAAATTAAGAGTGAGCATTATTCCGTTTATGTGCTAGTTAGTGGATCGGGCAATGCACAGGATACATTATTTAAAAGGAAGTAGTTACAGAAACTCCTAGGACTTGGACGATATTAGACCTACTGAGAGATTGCAATGAGTGAGCATTCTTTTTTATTTCACTGAGGAAATCTGTGAAAATAATGTTTTGAAACTTCTTTGAGCATTGGAGCTTTTAACTAGGTTACCTTTGCGCCACATATTAACTAGATATATGGATTCATGTAGGACATTTAGTGAAATCGGTGGCATTGTGAGTAATTTGAAAATATGAGAAGACAGTGTTAACATGTTCGATTGTACGGGATGTTTTCAATAAAAGTAAATCAACAAACCAGATGAAGTATGGTATGTTAGGACTTAGACTACTAATAAGAAAAGTCATGGCACATTGGTATTAGTACTGATGTGACAGGTAATTTAACAGATTACTAGATGGTATAAAATATCGTTGTCTATGTATTGCCCCCTCCCTTCCCCCCAAAAAATACTAAAAGAACCGGAAAAAAATGAAAGATGACCTATTCTTGTAATAACAAATAAAACATATGCACTTGTTGCATTCGCCGATAGCTTGAAGTATACTTATGCTGAAATCTGGCTGACGTGTAGCTGGAAAATAGTTGGCATTGAGAGTCTTTGCTGTATTCAGGAATATCATTGAAGACGCAAGAGTTATATGCTATTGTGTTTGTGGCTCGGTATCTGGATTTGTTCACTGACTTCATCTCTCTTTACAACACTGTGATGAAACTGGTTTTTATTGGGAGCTCTTTGGCAATTGTCTGGAGTATGAGGTACCATCGGGTTGTCAGGCGCTCATATGACCGTGAGCTAGACACTTTTCGTTATGGGATTCTTCTGGGGGCGTGTTTCATTCTGGCACTTGTTCTTCATGAGAAGTTTACCCTTCAAGAGGTTAGTGATTTCTAAGTGTTCTAAATATTTCATGTGGATTGTCCTAGCATTGATAATCATGCTTATTGTCACTTAATTTTGTAATATTAGATGGTGACTTATGTGAAGTTGATCTTGGCAAGCACGACATCCTGTTGGTGCTTGCAACAACCATATTTTCAGAATTTCAATAGGCTGGCTACTGTGAAATAGTGAATTTCATCCCAGAAATGTTGTGTTGCTCTGAGTCTATGAATACTGAACTTGAATACAACAACTATTTCTTATCCTAAGGTAGTTCCGGTCGGCTATATGAATCATCATTCGCCATATCGCTCCATTTAATCTCATCTCAAACATCCGGGTGCTGATGTAATACAAGGCTAGGTGGATAACTTTCAATGATATATTCTGCATTATGAATCAATTGCAAATTAACTAGTTTTATGCTGGCTGACTGCCTATGCAACTCTCCTATTTTATCTGGATTTGGAACCTACAGCATGAACATTCTCGCAAAATCAGTCCATCACTAGTGAATGAACACTGTAAAATGTTTGTTTTTGTTTATTACTCACATGCTACTCTGCATGTACATGGTTATAGCAACCCTTGAGCTAGTGCTTGTACAGACCTTCTTAAGGTGATCCATTTTTTGATGGCCTCTGTTCATGACAAGATATAAACCCTTTTACGTTGACAATATACAATCAGCAGCTCGAAATATGCTAAGATGATATGTTTCCAGTCATGTGAATTGATAGACCTTCGTTAACTAATCAGCCAGTTAACATCAGTCTGCCCCCTTCAAGAATAATTTCTGTAATAACCATTTATATTAGTTGTTTGTTAAGTGCCTTTTGTATTGAAGTGTTGTTATTATGATTTATCCAGATCGAGGGCCAACAAAGTTGCGACTGAAGTTTGATCTTGTCTATTTTATATTTGACTCAGATTCCTTTCCCCTATTAAAAGTCAGCTGACCCTAGAACTTTTTTTTTCCACTGCGCTATTCTTATCCTCTGTAACCTTACTAGGTCATTGCAACTCTCCACATGTATGGGCTTGGTTTCTTGTGCAGGTCTTTTACGGCTTGGTGTTGTTCCTATTATGCTACATTGCAATTTACATGAGTAAAGACATCTTTTTGTCTATATCATTTGCAATCATCTTATTTATTCATTCTTGGTTCCCCTACCCTTTTGGTCATCTCCAGATATTGTTTGTCCGTTTTGACTGTTAAAATATGAGCTTCATCCATTTCCCCAGTATATTAAGAGACAAAAGATAACTGAGATTTTTCAGTATTCATGGGATCGTTATAGTCAGACCCATCAGTTTATACCGTTAATGATTGAGTTTTTCTTTCTATTTTGTGTGTGTGGGGTGGGGAGGTGGGGGTACGGAAGCGGAGAGGAGGTTTTGGGGGGTGGGGGTGGGGAGAGCACTTGTAAGGATTGAACCTTACACTTGGTTGCGAGGTGCCTTACTAATAAGCTGCCATTCAATTCTCTGAATGACTGATTAGAATTTCTGCAAAGACCCTGTGGCAGAGATTGTGTTACTTGTTTCCTTTTCCTTTTCTGGGATAGTCTTGATTCTCAAATTTATATTTGCTTGCTCCCTGTTTACACTGTTGATGCCACATATAATGTTGTTCCAGGTGTTCTGGGCTTTCTCAATATACCTGGAGGCAGTAGCCATTCTTCCCCAGTTGGTGCTCTTGCAAAGAAGTGGAAATGTTGATAATCTGGCTGGACAATATGTGTTCTTTCTTGGGTATGCTTCCTCTCCAGTAAACCTGGCCACTTCCTAAAAGGACATTGTTTTGCATTATATTTTGAAAATTGTAGAAAATTTATATTGATCTGGCCATATCTATTTTTTTTAATCTGAGTTCTATTATCACTCATAGCTGAAATTTGACAATTCATCATTTATTTTTTTCATAAATATTGCAAATTTGCTTGCCAAATAGCGCCAATAGAGTGCTGGTATTTTACGTAATGCTAGAAAAGGCTTGTCTCAGTTTTAACTGTGCAATGAGTTAATGAAGTTCATTCACAAATCTATATCATTTACAAATGATTGTAAACATTTGAACTTGAAACGATGTGGTACATTTATTCTTCCTTAGAAGCATTGGTTCTCTCTTTCCATAAACCAAACGATGTGTGGTGGAACTGTATTCCATCTTAACTGTCTTTCTAGTTTCTGTCTTCTCCAGCTTATAAAAGTGTTCTTCAGTACTATGCTTTAACCATCGAGCTTGAAATAGATTTAGATACATACTCTAGATCTTCCATGTTACAGTAAAATGCAAAAGAAGATGTCTTGGGTCCTGAGAATCCTTTTCACGTGTAACATTATTGCAAGTATTGAATTCCTTACTCTGCAGGTTATCCTAGTTAGGTTGACTTTATACATATCTATAAGACAAAACATGCCGTTCTTGAAGGGGGCTTCTTCTTTTCTTAAGCATTTTTCTCTCCCCAGTGAGTGATTGTTGCTTGGCTTTGTCAATTTACTTGACTGAAAAGTCTTCTGTGCTTCAAAACAGTGAATTAGATCCTGAAGTTAGCCCATCCTTCTCTAACCTCTCAAAAGAGCCAAGCTCATCTGCGGATCTTGCAGTCCATGGCAATTCTTCCAGAACCTATTGTGCTGGCTATTCTTCTTGAATCTAAGCTTTTTTGTGTATTTTTATATTAAGTTCCCATGGCTTCAACAAAATGTGGCAAAGGGCTACAGATATGGGATTACCTCCTTTTGGGAATCCAAGCCTAGTATCTTGCCGCCTTCTTATCTTTTTTCCATCACCTACCTTAAGATTCACCCTGGAAGAGAATCATCCCATAAATTTCTTATATGTATTCATGTTGCAAATCCATGAGTTGATACTGGATCAGTTCATCAACATCCACACCTCCAAGCATCGTGCCACCATCTTGTATTTCTTTCACCATCATCTACCTTTAACATTCTCTCTGACATTGAATTGCTCCCACAAGATACTTATAAGTTTCCATTCATAACAATGAGCTGATGATATTGGATTTGTGCACCAAGAGCCATTCATGCATACTTTGCCTTTGATGGCATTCTTCAAGACTTACTTATTCATTACTAACTGCACAACCTTGTTAATTATAGGGACTTGTATTATGCAGCCTCAGGTTTTTTCAGCTAAACCACTTTCCTTCTTTACCAATTACAATAGTCACTGCTGTTTATTTCACAAGTGAGCTTTTTCTTTCCTGAGATACCTCCAAAGTCTCTCCTAATTCTATCCAACTGCCTCTCCACTCTTGATGATTGGCTATGAGGTATAGGGACATTGCATAGACTAGGATACCCTCAAGTACACGGTTTATGAGGGTAGGGTCAACCTACAACTTATGGATTGGTAATGTTTCTTTCAAGTAGCTAATTGCTCCCAAACTTCCGACTTGTATAGGTTGGGTGGAGCTTAAAGAAGCAATAACCTCCTGCCACTTTGAGGTATTTTTGTAGCTTGCCCCTAAAAGGGAAGTCTCATGCATGCTGCTGGAAAAGCTCCATCTCTCTATACCAACATTCTTCCAAGAATGAGGAATAGATACGCTTTGCCAGATTTATGAAGCCCTGAAACTGCCATAAAACCAATCGTATAGCTCGCGGCTCACAGATATCTTAGCCTTCCATCCTCTGTTCCAACAAAAAATTGAGTCAACATAGAGGAACTTCGAGATAGTGACTGTATTATTCCTTTTTGTGCCCTCTTTGAACCTCTTATTCAACATTTGTCCATAGCTTTATACAACATTCATCTCAGTTGAACAACCTGAAGAGAAAAGGTGGTAGAGGGTGTCCCTGTCACAGCCCCCTCTGAAAAATCTCGTCCAGTAGACCCATTTGTCTTCACTCTTCAAAAGCCACAGTATTACATTAATATTATCATAAGTCCACCAAGAATTCCTAATCTTTAGTACCGTACTCCAGCTTTGATTCTTTGTGCTTTGGTTTATGAGGGGAACTCAGAGCAGAAAGGGAATGTGGTTCCTCTCTTTGACATTTATCTCTACTGTTTAATGTGTAATTTCCACCTTTTAATTTCGGTGCTACCGGGCAACTTTTTCATGACATCTTCAATACATGCCCACCAAACATCTATATACAAAATCCATCCTCGACTTCAATGATCCTTCTTCCTCCACAATTCAACTGCTATTGCAGTCAGTTTTGCATGTGACTTTGGTGTCAACATCCGTACAATTTTTCAAGGCTTTACCTATGAATAGCTTTTTTCATAGGCTGCCTAGCTAACTCGGTTGGCCAGTTAATTTGGTGAATTTTATTAGCTTCTTACCTACATCAGTCCTTCCATTATTGTGGATAATTTTCAGAGTGATTGCTGCCTGATAAATCTGCCATATGTATCGAGTTTTAAATGACATTCTTCAGTTTTCAAGGATCTTGGGTAGTCAAAACTTGATTCCTTACCAAGATTGTGGAATTTTCCAAGTATTATTAGGCATTAGATTGAGGTACATACATTAAATGTACTTAACTTGTTCGCACTTAAAATCCTGAGCCTCCTTTTGCAGTCAAAACACTGTCATTTGAGGACGTTCCTAGAGAACGAACACAAGTGTTATTGCTGCTAGAGGACATGCCTTTATTTTTTTGGGCAGCATGTTTAACTTTGATGCCATTATTGTCGTGTGCTCCCGATGAAATGAATCTGATCAAGCATTGACATTTGGTTGTGTTTTAAATTTGGTCTAAGCTTTATATGTTTGCTTTGAGCTAACGCTCCCTCTCTTGTGATTGCTTGCCATGAGCATCTCCATAATAAGGCGAACACAATGAATGGTTCCTTTTCTGAGTTGAGTTCCCGTGCTGTGACTTTAAACAAAATCTTGTCTATAGCTTGATTGCAATGACGAGATATTCAGATCCATTAAATCATGTGATTTGTGTCTGTAGAGAATGCCACCACTATTTCAGATCGGAACTACAGCATAAAGCTACAGAAATGATGGGGTCTTCCATTTAAATGTTTCTTGAGCCATGGAACATTTTTTTGTGACAGTACTTTATTAGCCATGTCACTGCAAGACAAGGGAAAATGGTTCCCTTTCTCACACCATTCTCTCACTGTCTACCCGTATTTATCTCCTCTTAGTTTTGTTTCATATTATAATGCTTGGAGCTGAAAGGATCTAACAATTAGAAGTTCCTAAATTATTTACATGCGGCATGTGTTCCTTTCTAGTTGAATAATGTCGCGCAATGGCATTAACAATTTGATTTCAATTAGTTAAGATTGATTGGGTATTGTTACTGACATGCTGGTTTTATGTGATCACAGGGCCTACCGTGCATTTTACATCTTAAATTGGATTTACCGCTATCTGACAGAGCAGCATTTCACTAGATGGATTTGTAAGTTTTTGGAAGTACAACCAGTACTGTTTGTTTGCAATTATTTGCAAGGGTTCTTTGAAGTTGAATTTTCCTTTTCTTTTCTTTTTGTAGCTTGCGTCTCTGGTCTTGTCCAGACAGCTCTTTATGCCGATTTCTTTTATTATTACTTCATCAGGTAACAATTTGTTAAAGCTTCCCGAAGTGGCTCCTCCCTTGATGACGTAAACATACTACTAACAAAATTGTTTTGCAGCTGGAAAAATAATGCCAAGCTTCAACTGCCAGCATGAGGCAAAGAAGATATATGATGAACAGTTTTTAACACCTAACCGGAATCTGGTTTCGTGCTGTGGCTTGTGGACATAATTTTGGCGTACTACTTTTTTTTTTGGACGTGAGATCATACATGGAGTTTGACCGAGGGTCAAGGATTTCACTGAGCTCCTCTTACATTGTTAGATTCAGATACAGTACCCTTGTTAATATGTCCGAAGTATGTTAATTTGAAAATGTTGTCTGCAATCCTGTCAAATGTGATTCGAACTTCCAAAGATATAGAGGTATGACTAATCAATTATTTTGCTTCGTACATATAATGGTTCTCAGATGTCTGCATATCTTCTTCCTTTTCCAGGTGTCTTTTATCTTTCTTTTTGTTAACAAATGGATATAGAAGATACAATAGTAACTAAAACCATTTTAGTTCTCAATATTAGAACTGTTTGCAATCATCCACCCATATATTAAAATTTTGGGATGTCACACCACTTTGCAACTGGGTTTTGCTCCAAATATATAGTTCTAGTACATTGATGCTAGTGTCTATGACATTAATTCATCACCCAAAATTGGAAACTTATGCTGTCTTTATTTAAAAGGAGAACAACTCTCTTTTCTTCGTAATTTGGTTTGAAAATGGCAAAAGTACTTGTATAGGTCATATTAAACAGCGGAGGATGGGGAAGGCATAATCAGTAAATCTCCAAAATCAGATGAACAATTTATGAATTTTAGAATACAAAAACTCTTTGGTGACCCTGTTATAATTTACCTGATCATAATTAAAATTCGAACCATTGGCTGATATATCCAACAATGAAGGAGTTAAAGCTTTACATGCAGTCACATCCAGAAAGCTTTATTATTATTTCCATAATTTAATTATGGCGGAAAGGATATTATCAAAGCGATGATTATCATCACGACAGAATCAGGAAAGATGAATACTCCTACAGTCTATATCTTTGGTTGAATCACAACATTACAATATAAGAAGAAAGACAACTGAGAATAGGAGTCCCTTTTTTTCTTTCTCAGAGAGGAGCCGGCAACCAGTCGAGCATTTCACCAGCAAACATGGGAACAATATTTCCGGATGCATAGGAAAAGGATTCGGGTACCTTCCATGGCGTCTTGATCAACTTAATCTTTGAATTGTTCCTAGGAAGCCCATAAAAGTCTGGTCCATTGAAGCTTGTAAATGCTTCGAGTTTGTCGAGTGCATTTTCCTAAAATGCAAACAACCAAATTAAGGTCATTGACTCATAGCGATAGCTACTAAACTAATGAGCCCTTCCGAAGTAATTAGAAACATTATAACATGGATGAGTCCAATACACAATAACATGAGAAGCACTGTAGATATCTATTGAAATTACCTTTTCAAACACCTTTGCATATACTGACAAGGCTACAGGAGCATTGTAAATACCAGCACATCCACAAGAACATTCTTTTCTTCGTCTATCATGAGGAGCACTATCAGTCCCAAGAAAAAATCTTTTACTTCCACTTGTTACAGCTGACACAAGTGCCTCCCCTGTGTTATTCAAAGAAAACTTGCTTAGATCAGAATATATACCAAGTGAAAAAGATAAACATGCCTCCAATAATGGCAAGTTCTTAAAAAGATATGGAAGCACCTTGTTTCAACAAGGACATTCAGGCCATACATTCATTTCCTTTTTATAGCACATTCACGGTAGCGTTTGCATCAAATGTTCAACAAGTTCACATGTCTAGGAAAACAAAAGGCAACGGATAGAACTATCAAATCAAAGAGAGCCTGATCAAGTAGTGATTCGTCACACATTAGCATCAGTAAGACTAAAACCTTCATAACTCTTACAAAGAGGTAAAAGAAATCAGGTAGAAGAAGAAACTTTCAACAAATTATTCTACACAATAAGAGGGTCAATTACAGGCAAATATAGCTTCTACCCAACTTTCAAAGTTTCAGAGTAGATGACTCAATAGCCGTTTAATCCAGTTTTTCTTTGTTATGGTGACAATATATCTTATAGATAATCCATAAAACAAGATCAAAATGACATTCCAAAAAGATTATAGGCTTTTAGATTTGATTTGACGAAGTATAAGCAAGGGCAGATTAGTTTTCACAAATAGTGTTTTGGACTCACTTCCCACTTACACGATCTCTTTATTCTCCGTTCCTACATCTCTGGCCAAGAAAATTGATAAGATTCGTCGAATCTGGAATGAAAACAGAGACAAGAAAGCTTTTAATCATGCTAAGTGGGAAACTGTCCAGAAAGATAAAAATCTGGAGGCCTTGGAGTAAGGAATCTGAAAGCACACAATGATAGCCTCTTAAACAAATGGTTATGGAGATTCACAAATAGTGAGAATGCAAAACGGAATAAGTCATCGAGACCAAATATGGTATGCAACACCTGTGGATAACAGAACTTACTAGCTCTTGTTATGGCTTTTCTGTCGGGAAAAGCATCCGGACATTCTTTTGATGAATTCATAGGAAAAACATGTTTCAAGTTGGGAAATGGTAGAAAAATCAGCTTTTGGCAGGGCCATAGCCCTCTCAAGTGTGTATCCACTCTGGCAGCCAACCAGAATGCGCAACAGATTATTTCTCGAAAATGGCTTGAACATCATTTTCAGAAGGGATTGCAATGGTTGGGTAATTTATAGAAACGGCAGTTCTCTTTAACTTGGGACTTACTCCTTATGCACAGACAAGAAGGACAACATTTGTTGGAGGAGCAAGAAAGATGTCAATTTACAGTTAAATCATACTACACTATTCTGCTGAAAAGTTTGATTAAGAACTTATACTAAAACAGTTCAAGCTTTGAAGCTGGCGCCAAACAGACCCAACAGTAATTCATAAATGGTTTATCAATAGATGGCAAAGCACTGTTGGTTTATCAATAAAGCATCTGGGCATTCTAGTCAAGGAATAGAAGAAGAGGATGATGGTAGGGGAACTTCATCTGTGATTCTGATGGTGACATTTTCAACTGGCTTTGCCATCAGAGGATGAAATTATTCAAATATATAACAAGTTTGCGGATCTGAATAAAAAGGAAACAAAAGTGTAATCTGATTCAAGCATTGTTCAGATTGTCTGCAGGTATGGTTCAGAGAATCAGTAAAGTAAAGTCCTTTTGGTGCTGTAAATTTAACTTTAAGCTCAGTTATCCCTCAACTCTGAGATTCCACTCTCCTCACTGAAAGCAGGTAAGGGGAAGTCACAGGTACAACTAATCAAGCAGAAGCTGAAGGGGCTGACATCAATCTTGGAAAAATGCAACTGTAAGATTACTACTGAGGAGAAATCAGAGTTGGAGAGTGCAATAAAAGGCTTGCAGGAGAAGGTAAGTACTGTGACATCAACAAACCCATTGGGATCCCTGCATACTAGGATGTGAAGCTAGTTGCTTCAACTTGATATTTTATTTTATTTTTGATGAAATAAATGGTGTATTGATAAACAAAGCATCCAGCAGATGCATAATTACAAAAGTAGGAAGAGTCAGCTCCAAGACTGGACAAAAATAAACCTCCCAACAAAAAAGTAGAACTAAGCATCTGGCCTTGAGCTTGATATGTTCTCCTTTTGTTGATAGTGTTATTATATTGTCCAGCTTATGTTGATTAGGACACTGAATGCAATTCTATTAAGGTTCATGTATGAAGTAGAAGCATAGAATGCTAGCACAGTACAGTTAATTTGCTCAATTTACCTATCACACTGAAAGGAAAATAATTAACCTTGTTTGTTAAAACGCAAGTGTAAGTATGCAATTCCTCAACTTTTCAAAACCGTCTAAAATTGGAAATAAGGAAATCAACCCCTTCCACTTCAGTTAAGTCGAACCAAACAAGTGGAGGTTAATGGTAAATACTTTATGCATGAGAAAAAAATGAACAAGTTCTTGTCTCCCCTTTGTTGAACCAAACAAGGTCTCCATGACATTGTAGTCACTACAGGTGGTTAACCAAAGAATCCTAGTCGGTTTTTCAAAATTAAAAGTAATGTTACTTCATGATTGTTCTTGCAACCGAAAGACAAACACCAAGCGATAGAAGAAAGAATTTGAGCATCAATATGAAAGGATAAAGGATATTACTGTGGGTCTCTCTTTTGAGGACTGGAAGGCAGTAATTATGTGGTTGCAAGCCCCCTTGGAAGAGAGAATTCCTGTTCAAAACAAGATGTTGTGGGGTGACAGTCGCTGCAACAAATCCTTTAAAGGATGATAGAAAGGTTAAATTAGCATTTGAAAAATGAAGTTCTTTCATCTGACAAGAAGACTAAAGTTCAAAGAGGGGGATAAAGTAGAAAAGATTACCGTCAGAGCAAGATTCAACAAACTTTACAGCATCAATGGTGGTAACATGCTCCATCACGACCTTCAATCGTGGAAATTTCTGCACCAAAGGGCTTAGAACTGTTTCAATGAATACCTTTTCTCTATCAAACATGTCAACCTCAGGATTAGTAACCTCTCCATGAACCTGCAGTCAAATGTAATACATAAAAATCCTATAAAATGAAGTTTTTTCAAGGAAAATGACAAAAATCACAAGCTTTGACAGAACATTTGGGGGAAAAAGAAACATGATTAAGGTTGAGTCACTACAGTTAAATGCTGAATCTATTTTATAGCGATCCAAGATAAACTGAAACTAGAAAAGCTATAGCATAGGCAAGAAATAACATTAATCATGTATAGCTTCAAAAGATACATGATACAACTTTGAATGTGCATCTTTACAGTGATAAATAGCAATTTTTTGGTGGTAAGGTTAGCATGCACATTAGAGCTTATGCAATGTTCTAGTGGAACAAGAAGAAAGCTTAGCACCAAGTTTAGCATCAAATTACCAGCAGAGGCATATTATGCTCAACCATTTCTTGTAGAACTGGTAAACACTTCCCGAAAAGATCAGTCACTCCATCTTGGGAATTTGTCGTGGCACCAGCAGGGTACAACTTCACCCCAAATACGACTTGGCTCTCTCCTGTGTTATTAATCTCATTATATCAGTAATAGTGGACAAAAAATAGATAAAACAACAAAAGAAAAAGGAAAAAAGGATGATACTTAAATGCTTTCATGGAAAGAAAAATAGGAACATGGGTCATTCACATTGGAAAAAACTGCACCCAGATGACAATACACAATCAATTCAACTTAAATGCTACAAATTTTGACATGTTTAAATTTCCTCACAGGAGAGTAGACCCTGACTTTATAAAGGACAAGAAGCTCGAAATGCTGACTTCAAATTTCAAGGATTATGATCTGACACGAAAGTATACATAATAAAAGGATAAAAAAAAAGGTTGGCATAGCCAAGAATCTAGCCGTCAGTTTTAATCTCTTGAGAACAAATTGGGAACTACACTTGGCTTTAAGATGATATTTATCAAAGAATTACAATGTCTCTCAAAGTTCAACTCTACTTTAAAGTTTCACCAAATTGGCTTTCTAGTGGTGCCTTTTCTGTCATGATCTTATTGATACTTATATACAACCATTATCATTCACTGAAATTTATTTTTGTTTTCTGAGATATATGCATCCTCTCTGATAGAAGAATACCATACACACACAGTTTACACAGTCATAATATAGAAGAATAACAACTAATATATTTTAAACGAAAGATATTTCCATATCAAAAGTATATCGAACTTACTTGCTAGTTTGATTTCCATAGGACTGGTTGTATCTGTCAAATAAAGTGTCATAAGAGGATTGAAATCACTATCAGCAGGTAAAGATTTCAATATCGCCTCCCGGTAAGCTACAGCAGCAGCAGTGGTAGTGATAGGAGGCTTCAAATTTGGCATGACTATTGCCCTCCCAAAATGATGTGCACTTTATCAAATAACACAAAAATAAACTAGTCAAAATCAAGATAGAGAAACTGAATCACAATTAGCTATTCAATTTGATTGGAGTCCCACACCATCAGCTGAAGTATTTGAAACTAGAAACCTGTGAGAGACAACTGCCTTAAGAACATCACCATCACGAAGATGAAGATGCCAATCATCAGGTCTTGTGATTGAGAGCTCCATTTTTGCACTGTAAGCTTTAAACGAACTTTTGCGTCCAAAGCTAACAACTGGTATATGTGAAATCTGGATAACAAAAATAATGTGATACCATTAAAGAGCCGTAGCCAGAAAATCAAAGGAATCGATTGGTTCTGATTAACAGGATAAGAAACAAATAATACGAAGCTACGAATTCTCTTTCAAACAAAAAAAAAATTATATTACATACTTTGCAGGGGGAGAATACGGTCCTCGTCACTCTAAAATCTAAGAAAGTTGTTCCTTTAGAAGCCAGCATTATCAATGTAACACAAAACAAATAAAATTTCTCTGCGGGTAATTACCAGACGGAAAAATCAAAGTTCAGAGTTGAGACAGACGAGTACTAAAATTTCTCAACTTCATTCTAATGGGTTTGGTTGTCGATTTTACTTGTATTTGTTCTAAATGTATAATTAGGTTAAAATATAAATAATTTTTTGAAAGTAACTCTTTTTTCTAGAAAAAAATTAATACTTGAATGAAGTTTTTATTTTTTAATATAATATAATAAACCTGATACAAGGAGCATATTGTTAGGCCCTTCGGTGGTGGAAAATATTACTATTTATACATGATTAAAATTATTTTTTATATGTATATAATAGATGTCGAACCCCTTTCAGTTTATTTGTGTGTTTACTTTTCAGATTTTCAAACCCTTATTAAAAAAAATCCAAGCTTCTCACACTTATACAATGCAAAGTCAAAATAATTGAGCCGTGAAGTGAACTGAATGAAAAGCCGAAAAAATAGAAGGAAATTAACAGATCTAGCAAACAAATAAGTATGCAGAGAGGTTTCAAGTTTGAATTTTGGTCATGGAGCTCATTTAGTAATGAATATTTTTTTTAAAAATGAATTCGGATTAATTAGATTTCAAAAAGTATATAAAAAAACAAATCTTAAAAAAGAAAAAAATGAGATAAATCAAAGAGGCAGAAATACCGTTCAACTCAATGCACCAGCAGCTTTCTTCCTCAACGTTTGTCTTCACTTACTAATTGTAAGAAAGTTTTGAAAATTGATCAGTGTATTTGTTTTAAGAAAACGAGGGTGTTTGGTGAGGTGCCCTTGAGTTTTTTAATTTTATTATTATAATATTATAATATGAAGGTTATTTATTAAAAAAAAAAAACTTGAAAGGATATAATATATGTGTATATATTATGGCATTCAATGAGACTTTTCCTATTTACATAATATTACAAACTTTTTCTTTTTTTGTATCGGAGTTGTGGGCCAATTGCATTTAAGTTACACTTCTAGTTGTTGTTATTAATGGGACAATTCTTTAACTAGTGCGAGTAATTAACATTATTGATTTGTCGTCGAATTATAGTTGAATAAGTAGATACATGCGTTTTACGTGATATTTTATAAGACAATTCACATCTTATATTGTGTTTTACGTATATTATGCAATATAAGACAATTATATTTATTTATGCACATTTAAAATTGAAGAGCATAAATGTCAATTGACATTGACACCGAGTGAAAGGCTATAATTTATGTATTATGCTTTACTAAAAATAAGAAAAAGTTATTGTCAAAATATGATGAAAAGGAGGTACATTTGGGATCCGGGTCCTTGATAATTATCTTCTATTTGTTTTCTTTCGATTTGGAAAGCCACATGGTAATTAGAATTGGTGTAATTATTAGGATAATAATTATCAATCTAGTAATTACACAGCCTAATCATTACATTAACTTGTTTATTTGTCACAGTGTACGATGCACAATTGCAATCAAAAAATTATACTCTCTCCGTCCTTAATTACTTGTCCACTTTTGAATTGGCACACCTATTAAGAAAGCAATGAATGACATAGTGAGTTTACCATTTTACCCCTATTAATTATGAAGTAGGTGAATTAAAAATTTAACATTTTCAAGAAGTTCATTAATTAATTGAGGGTATAATAGGTAGTAAAAAAATTGTCCTTTCTTGATTTGTTAAAATGGACAAGTAAAAAGGGACAACTAAAAATGGAAAAGTGGACAAGTAATTAGGGACGGGAGGGAGTATTAAATTTTAAACCTTAAGAAAATGTTGAGAGCATTTTTAAACCATAGACATTTTTGAATCATTTATGATACATTAAGAACATTTTTAACCCTTTTCTAAAAAATAAATGACTTGCAATGTGAAATCTCAAATAAAAATTACTAAAACAAATGAAACTAAAAATATAATACAAGTTCTAAATTCAAAACAAAAAATTTAACACAATACTCTTATGTCAAATTTCAACATAACTTACATAAATATGATTTAAAAGAAAAGGAAAACGTAAGTCTATAAACTTATGCAACAATGAATTCTACTTTAATTTAAAAATTAGAATACTAACAAAATTATGCTAATGAAAAAAAAAAAAAACATGGCATAGAAAAATAGATCATACAAAAATTGGTATTGAATCATATGAAGTAAAGGTTGAGAAAGAAATGAAATATAAATAATAAAAATTTAAAAATAAACTTTTAGAATTTTTAGAATAATAAAAATAAAAAAGAATTTAAAATAAAAATAAAAAATAAATTAAAACGAAAAAATTAAAAATTAATCTTATAATTACACTATGTAATTATCAGCAATTCACGGTTTCTCCCCTAGAGTGTATTCATGATTGAAAGGACATAGTTTAAATCTTTTTTGAAAACTATAGCTTTTTTATTAAAAAAAAAAAAAGAGGCTTCTTTATAGACTAAATTTCTGCCAATTCAAAATCAACATTTAAACAAGTTATTTTATGAAGAAAAAACATTGTAAATCATAAATTAAAATTTCTAGCATTTCGATTTACTTTGCCATAAAATATCAAAGAAATGTAAAATGTCTTTTTTTTTGTTAGACAAACTTTTTCAAAATATAGAAAGACTTTTTTTAAAAAAAATGTTTATAGATCTTGGTTGTGACTCAAATTTTAAAATTACAGAAGTGCTATTTAATTGAAGTAATTTCATTCGTTCTCAAAATTTTGAAAAATGAATATTTTCTTATCAAAGTTGAGAAACTTAAATATAATTTTTATTTATTAAGATTAATTAATATACTTCTTTGATTATAAAAATTCATTAATTTAGACATTTGAAATTTGAATTATATAAGTATCACACAACTAAATAGAAATTTGAAAAAAATGAAGAGAAGAGAAAACGTTAAATAGTGAAAATTAAATATTATTCACTTCATTTGAAACTTCAAAAGTTGGAGATGAAATTATATTTAGTTATAATTTTTTTTAATGTGATTTAAAAATGAAATATAATTTAAATGAGATCATTTTAATAATAAAAAAAAATGTTTATGACGGTGGACTCGTTTCGGTTTCTGCTAAACCTTCTTTCTTCTTCCCTGTAGACTAAAAAACGAAGTTTCTAATTTCACCCAAAATGAAAGATGTAGTAAAAAACGAAAACAGAGAGAAGAAAAAAACTATATATATAGTACATAGCTGTCAGAGTAGTGAGCACGCTATAATACTCCTCTAAAGAAACACAAACCAACTCAAAATTTCCCCCTTTTTGCATAGAAAACTCTCTCCATCAACACATAGTTGTCAATAATTGACTCGGAATTTGACTCCTGAGATCGGCTGAGGTGTTCTTGGATACTCTCTGTTACAATGGGTTGCGTTGGATCCTCACGTACCAAAGGAGATGGTAAGTTTTTTCACCAATTTTTAGTGATACCCATTTGGTTTCTTGATGTATGAAGTGAGTTTTTGCAGTGTTTCGGTTGTGTTGGAAGTTGATTGCTTGCTTTCTTGATGAAATTATTGTTTTCTTCAATTTTTAGTGATACCCATTTGGTTTCTTGATGTATGAAGTGAGTTTTCGTAGTGTTCTGATTGTGTTGGAAGTTGATTGCTTTCTTTCTCGATCAAATTGTTGTTTTCTTCAATTTTTAGTGATACCCATTTGGTTTCCTGATGTATGAAGTGAGTTTTCGCAATGTTTCGTCTGTGTTTGAAGTTGATTGCTTTCTTTCTTGGTGAAATTATTGTTTTTCTTCAACTTTTAGAGATACCCATTTGGTTTCCTGATGTATTATGAAGTGAGTTTTCGCAATGTTTCGTCTGTGTTTGAAGTTGATTGCGCTCTTTCTTGTTGAAATTATTGTTTTTCTTCAACTTTTAGAGATACCCATTTGGTTTTCCAGACAGAAAATGTGTCTTTGTGTGACTCCACTTTCTGTGAGTTCAAAGATTGCATTTGTCCTGGGAGTTGATTGCGTTCTTATTATTATTGGTGGAGTTGTTTGTTTTTAGCAATTTTTGGAGATCTCAATTGGTTATACTGATATATGGCTATGTATGATATTGTCTTTCTTGAACTGTTTAATTGGTGCTCAAGTAAGTGATATTTGATAATGGATAATTAGTGATGAATTAGGTATTGGGTAGGTATGAGTACTATTTATGTAATTGTAAGTTCCATTTTGTTAGATACTGTGGCTGTTTGATACTAATGGGTAGGTTGTAGTTGTGGGGATGATGATGTGTTGGTTATTGACTTAAAATTTGAGTGTGACAATGAAGAATAGGTGGATAAACTATTGTGGTAAAATCGCCATCCAATTTATAACTGTTCTTTTGTTCTTTCCTTTAAATTTGATAAGAGACATCACTATTCCTTTTTTCTTTAATAAAGAGAAACCACTATTCCTTATCACTGGCATTAGTCATCTTTTCTTATTCATATTTCAACTTTGAAGTTGTATCCAAAGAAGATTTAACCGCAAGACGAGCTAGATGCAAAAGAATTTGAATAAATTGAGTGTGTTATTTGGGAGTCAAGAAATACCCTCGAAACAATAAATTAGATACTTGGCAGAATTATTGACTAAGATGCAGAAATAACTCAATATCTATGCACTGGAAATAGGTCGGCCAAGTGGCAGAGTACATTCGCCTACTACTTAAATAGATGTACTCAATGAAATTGAAAGGAGAATTATATTATCTAATGAAGAATCATGTGACGATAAGTGTAAAATGTTAGGCAACTGTGGAAAGTAATGTTTAATCCAGAGTAAATTTTACTTAAATAAGATAGATATGTAATAATAATGACAGAGACTAGAATCAAGGAGCAGAAGGGAAGGACTGACAAACAACATGGTTTGGTAGTGTTGATGGAAAAAAAACCATGTTTAATGAAGAATGTGTCTTAGATCAAGTCAGTGTTGATAAGTTTAAGATTTTAGCCGGTAAAATGGTGATGGTAGAGCATATTGGAGTTTTTGTCAAAAATCTGGAGTACTTTCATCATTAGTTTTTTTTATGGTTTGATCTTCAATTCATAGTTGTCAAAGTCCACGCATGCTAGTCGACTGTTTGATTCTTTCCTCTGAAAGAGAATAACTCAAATAATCAAATCAGATAAAAGTTTGTCTTAATACACTGAATATGGAAATGCACTAGGAAAAGCTTTTTTCTCTGTTGAACTTTGCATGGCGTACCTTTTTGTCTGAATAGATCCTTTTTTCCGCTGGTATGGGAAGGTGCACTGCTGGCTTTTGCTCATTTTTTCAAAGGTCGTATTAATGAACATATGGTAAAGATTTAGCCTTTGTTTGTATGATTTTAATTTTGTTTGCTTTGCAATTCGACATACTTTCCAATTCACAACCTGTTAAGTTTGTATGCCGGGGTTGCTTCACTTCTTTCCTTATCTATTACGCAGGACTTTTGGTTTTGTTTGTCGACTTGTAATTTAGCTCTGTTTGTTTTCCTTGGTAAGTTGTAGTTATTGCTATGCTGACTTAAGCTTTTATTAAAAGGTCTAGGTATTTCGCGTTGCCTCATGGTTTTATATTTTGCTATAATTGATTTATCATTATTTCCCAAGGCTTTTAAATTATGAGCATGTGCTCTACTATTCTTTCATATTCAATTATCTACAACCTTTTATTATTCTGGACTAATTTCCCCTTTATTTAATGATCCTTCTGGTCACTTTTCTTTTCCCCTCATAAGAGACATGGTTCTTACTATTGCTGCTGATGCCCTTCATCCCCTGCAGAATTTGTGCTTACAGAATGTTATATTGAAGTGCTGATGATTGTTTAGTGCTACTGTTCAAATAGATCCATGTAGCTTGTTCTTTATCTAATTGAATGTTGTATCATTTGTCTCTTCTCAGTGGCATTCTAGTAGAGTTATATTCCTAAAAAGATAGTCTAGATCAGCGCTAGATCACTAGTGATGTTACCATCTACTTTTTACAGGCATCTGCCCTCAGATATTTGTCTTTGTCCTTTGCATGTTGGCTAATTTAATTTAAAGCATGGGAAAGATAGTCTAGATCAGCGCTAGATCACTAGTGATGTTACTATCTACTTTTTAGAGGCATCTGTCCTCAGATATTTGCCTTTGTCCTTTGCACGTTGGCTAATTTAATTTAAAGCATTGGAAAATACTGATCTATGTCCTGAAATGTAGTAAGGAACTTTGGAAAGGAAAAGAGATGCACCAAGGTTTTATTTCTAAAGTGACGATTATGATTTTAAAGGAGGAGCAGTGTATGAATAACAAATTAAGTCTAATTAAACAATCCAAAAATGTGGGACCACCTTACACCCAAAAGCAAATTCTAGTGCCAATTTATGCTTGCCAATATAACTCATTTTTGGTGGCTGTTAGTGAGCATAATGATTTGGGTCCACCTTACACCCAATAAGGGGGTTCAATGAATTTAGAATTCTAGATACTTTGCGATATATATGCGATGGATAACTTTTGACCCTCCAGCTATTGCTACTGCGACTGCTCTGTGGCGTTGCACTCTAGACAATTTAACTTTTATCCTTTCCCCTTGTTACATCGTAGATATAAAACTCTATTTATTTAGTTTCATCATCAAGGATACAAAAAACACAAAACCTTGTTTTTACCTTTTTGTCTTCCCCTACTTTGGACAAAAACAAGTTAAGCAACACAGTGGCCTTTTTATTTTTTTCCCGTTCATTGTCCTTTCTTTGAAGAATTCTCCTCCGAACAGCCAGCTTGGACACATCATCTTGTAGAGATGGTGTCTCGGTAAATCACATTCATTATATGGACTGAGTAGTGCGTAAGTGGCTATTGTTTGTTTCCTTGCTTTTGTCAGGAAATTTACCTTTGGTCATCTAGACTACTTTATGAGGCTGTAAGTTCCTCCATTATCATCCTACACCTTCACTCAACTTCTTGACCCACAGAAGTCAGTGGGTGACTTCATTCTTCCTGAAATCCATTTCCCAAAAAACATGAAATTATTTTCTTTTCTTAATTCTATCGGAACTTGTATTTTGTGTCATTATCTGCTCTTAGAATAACACTCTACGACTCTAGTGTCTAAGTAGGCTTATGTGAAGCAGAGAGGTTGTTATTAAGAGGATCATTCATATTTAGAGAAACGAAGAACAAAATGAATTGAAAATTTATAATAGTGGGTAGATTCTGGAACTAAGGATTTTATTTCTGGAATTAGATCAGATAATTGGTTCTAACAGAAGTTCAGAGCTTCAAGGATGGATGTTTGATTTCCCATAACCATGTGAAAAATCTTTTTATCTTTTAAGAGTTGTTTCCCATTCACCTAGTAGAGGTTTCAACATTAAATCATTATGCTATTACTTGAATGCTGCTCAATGCTCATATATTAGATATATGTTTCAATTATAAAAGTATTATACTTCACCAACATCGTGTCTTGCTCCTTCATTTGCAGAAACTGTTAGGAAGATAAGAAAACCAAAGCCATGGAGACACACAGAACCGATAACAAGAGCTCAGCTTGTACAGATGCGTGAAGAATTCTGGGACACTGCACCACACTATGGGGGACGAAAAGGTAAATTTCTTGATAACTTTTACTAGCTTCTGCTAGTTTCTGGAACCACTGGTTCAATAGAGCTGGATGTGTGATCAGGTTACAGTACTATGGGCCTCTGCATTCTTATTTGAGTAACCAGTTAGTGATAGGCCAATTGTTAACTCTAGAGTACACATGTGATGATGTCTGACAATCTATATGGGAGCCTGGGCAGAGTGGATTGACAGTATAATGATGTGTAGGAAGTAGGAACTGCTTAAGTATGGATCAAAAGAATTGTTCTTGATGATAAAAGTTGCTCTACTTTAGGAGGGTTTATATCATGCATTAAAGTTTTCTCGTAACGATCTGGCTCCAGTAGTTTGTAACTTGGATATCTCTTTCACAAAAAAAAAAAGACTTTGAATTTATGAAAATCAAGCTGAGCATGATATCTTTTAACATCCATGCTACATCTAATTTTAAGTAATGCGCCCTTTTTCGGCTGTTCTCAGATAACACGATCATTTCAAAAAGTAAATTCCCAATTTGCTCCTGAGCGATAACAACCTTAATGATCCTTGAGAATGTTTCAGTGCTATCAGTTTGGCGAAGTTGCTGCAGGAAGAAACATGTCCATCTCCAGATCTGTTTTGCCTTTCCATATTGTTGGAAAGAAAGCTGCATTAGTGTCTTTTAAATAGTTCATTAAAAAAAGGCACATTAGCTAATTGAATAAGTAATTTCAACTTCTGATTAAATGATATTTATGAATAACAGAAATGGAGTAACTTTCTTTAAAAAAATGGGAAGCTAATGTCAACTTTCAAAAAAACCCTTTCTGATTGCAGCAATGACTAGGAGCTTGTGTATTCAAAAGAAGTCGGGAAAGCTCTCTAGTAAACCTCACTGTTAATTAGTTTGCAGATCTTCATAATTGAGATACCATTCAATGCATAGAACCTCATATATTCACGTCGCGAATGAATGGGACACCAGACATATGATTTCTTTTTCTGGTGGTTATTGTTAAAATTCAGAGATTGAATGAAGCTATTGAATGTATTAACTGATGCTCAGGTAATAGTATACTTGTAGTAGGAAGGTCCATTCCCCAACAGTATAGTATATGAAAATCTTTTTTCTTACAACATATTATACTCCATTTGCAGAGATCTGGGATGCACTACGTGCTGCTGCAGAGGCAGAAATAAGCCTTGCACAAACAATTGTGGACAGTGCTGGGATAATTGTTCAATCCGCTGATTTAACAGTCTGCTATGATGAGAGAGGTTTGTTGTACACGTCGCTCAACACCTCCAACTTCCATTCCTGAGAAACTTAGTTAATGTTGATTCTTCTAATGCAGGTGCCAAGTATGACTTGCCCCAATATGTTTTGAGCGAACCAACAAATTTGACTGAAAACTGAGAAGGCAATATAATCAAGTGTTCATGCTTCATTGAGACTGTAAATGCTGTAAATTGCTCTCACAAGTCATTTCTCTCAAACATTCATTTCGTTTTTTGCATTATGGTCCCGTTTCAAGACATCAAGAATCGTCTTTGTCACAGCAGCACCATGCACCATGGTATTCTTTTGGACATAATATCTCTAGCTTGAAGAGGCCTTAGCATAAGTTTCAATTTCATGAAGTACATTTTGTCTAAAAATTCTCTCCCAAGTGCTCTTTTTGATTTTTTGGCAAAGCAGATGAGCAAAACTTGATTGTATACTCTAAATTCTTGAGCTCCTACTCTGTTATATTCGCGATAAGGGGTTCGGAGTGATGTTCTGTACTCCTGATTTAAGGGTTTAGATGTACTAATGCTGCAGAAATTTGTCAATTTTGAGTCGAGCAATTTACCTCTGTGTACTTGAGTTGGCCATTTCTTTATCATTAGTTAACTCATAAGTCTACCTAATTCTGAAAACTATGCTTCTAATTATCATATTAAGTACGCTTTATAACCTAAGAGATTCCATGAATTCTGGCAGTGAGTTTATTGCTTCTAAACACAGTTGATAGGTTTTTTCAGCACCTATGCATATAGAATAGAAGTAACAAACTGTCTACTGTCTTGTGGATTTTACTTTAGATATGTCAAAGGTGGGCTTCACTTAAATCTTGGGCTTTAATAATAAAGCCCATCAATAATACATGTGGCCTACTTGAAAGTCCATTATCTTATTATGATGATCATAGTTTAATATGTTTAAATATTGTAGGATTATAAGATAGTAATTGATTATGACGTATGTTTATCAAAGCAAAACACATTGCATGATCATGCACACGTGTACGGAGAAGCAAACTAGGAATAACAAATGCACGTGTTAGGCTACACGAATCAATGCCTAATCTAAGCTTCTACTTAATTGTTCGGTATTATAAGTATTACGAATGTTTGGGGGAGGCAGAGGAAGACTGAAGAAGTATTAGTGAGAGGTGATTACATCGAATATGACATAATTTTAACTTATCGAGGACATGGTTTTATACAGGAGGTTGTAAAGGATACAAATTATAATGGAATTATAGTAAGTACCATTGCCTTGTCTTGTTATATTATTGCTCCTGTAATTGATTGTCCTTCTTAAATCCTATTTCGTGGGATTATATATGTTGCTATTAAGTATTAGTGGTGCATGTATTAAATTAAAAGTTGGGGGTTGGGGTGGGGGCACTCTTCCTTTTCCCTAAAAGTTGAGTTAATTTATTAATTTAGGAGTAGTGTAGATTATGACTTATTTTCGAGCTATGTGAATCTACACCCAAACTAATTAATTAAGTAGTTAGTATTCATATCACATTTAGTACACCAATCAAGAATTAGTTATTTTCACCTTTCCGCTAAACTAGAACAAGAGCCAATTGGGTTGATCCAAGTGTTATGTTCTCATTTTTCGAACTTTCATTAATGTGCATATCCACAAATTAAATACTCCTCCGTCCATTTTTACTTGTCCACGTACTTATATTATTTTTGGCATGTCCAACGATACTTGTTCAATTTATAAAATCAATAAATAATTTATCATGTTATGTCTATTTTACTCTTTCTATGAAATACTACTCCCTTTGTCCAACAATAAGTTATCCCTATCATTTACGACTTCTTAATCCTTATGACAAGTCAATAGTGAATAACTATTGTTGGATAGAGAGAAGGAGTAATTAACTTGAAGTTAACCTACATTCTTCTATAAAGCTACACATAGATAATCCTCTAATTACACCCTAAGATGGGGGAGAAGTAGGAGACGGCGGCCGCAAAGGTGCATTTTGAGTACTTTTGTTTCAAACCAAAAACATGATTAACTTTGAGAAATTTCACGCTGAATGAGTAATTACATTTATCTATAAAAGCAAAAAAGTTTAGTGGACTTTGTTACTCAAATCAAAGATATTGTCTCTTTGGAACTAGACATCTTATTCAGTCCCCAACGTTTTAAAATGATGTTCTCCACCTATTACACAAAGGCCAACAGTGACTTGAGAAATCATTAACAAAGGTCAACATCATTGAACAATTTTTTTTGTTTCTCACCCAAGATTCGATATCCACACGGAAGCCTGACTTTTTTGGATTCGCGCCGCGTAAAACTCCCTATCAAAATCTTTTTCATATCCAAGGCTCGAATCGAAGACCTCTGGTTAAGAGAGGAGTAACTACATCTTAAAGTAATTACTCCTTTCGTTTCATTTTATTTTGTCCATATTGACTTAAAACTCTCTTTTAAAAAATATTTATTAGAGGTTTATTTTGTTATTATTTTTCAGAAATTTAAATTTGATCATTAACACTTTAGTTAGTAATTTAATGACAAAAATAGTATTAGAAGAAAATGAAAAAATTGTCTTAATTTTCTAAAATAGACAAGCAAAACAAAAAAAAAATTAATATAAGGTTCAAATAAAATGAACAGAGGGACTACATAAGTACTCTGATGGCTATGACTAACATAAAAATAATTTCTTAATTTGTTACTTTTTCATTCTGAATTTATTTTAAAAATTCGTTAAGTTTCTTGAAATTTTTCATGTCAAATTATATTCCCACAAAAAGAATGATGAAATTGGAAAACTAATCCTTCAAATTCTTTTTGTATGTGTACGTGTAGTGAATAAATTACATATCCTTTGGTTGAATCATGAGTAGTCGATTTTAATGATATTATCAATATATCATGTCCTACAGTACTAGTAGTGGCAGAACTATATGTATGGTGTAGGGGCCGGGTTCAGTTGTGTTATATATATATATATGTAAAAAATAATAATTCTATAGAAAGAATTTTATAAAATAATAATACTTTTATCAGAATGTTTGCATCAAGACAAGTAGTTAGCAGGTGCATACAAACTGATCGGAACACTAACATTAATTTTTTTTGAACTAAAGAAGACTGTATCGAAGTTGTTACGTTAGCATTTCGATAATTCGAAATGAACCTGTTTTCCGATGGATCCTGTGTTCTTTTTCTACTTTCTTTGTTATTGGTTTCAAATTCTACTTTCTTGAACAATAACATATTCACTATATATAGTCCCATAAGTGAGGTTTGAGATCGAAGACTAAAGTGTACGCATACCTTATTTTGAAAGGTAAAAAGATTGTTTTGGATAGAGTACTATCGGCTCAAGAAAAGTAAGAACACAACATTTATATAGACATAAGCAGTAACAAGTCGTAGAACCAAATTGAAAATGAGAAAATACGAAAATAGTAAAATGATAAAATTGTCGAAAAAAATACCAGTACTGTTAGCCGGAGAAATCAGACACAAAACTATTTAGTACGTACTAACCTTTTATCCGAATCATCAACCAGCTCTACACCGTACCCTCTTATTTTAAAACAATAACAACAGCCGGATATAGTATAGTTATAATGTCCTTATCTTGTTTTCATTGATTTAGTATAAATTAAATATCGAGCGTAGAATTTTTTTTAACCCAATTTACATAAGTAAAGTTATAGTTGGAGATATATAGTTTAATCACAAAAGTTATCATTCTGATTCTGGATGTATATATGATGATTATTTTAGTTAATTAGTTTATGTTAGTCACATCAACTTTCAGAGTAGTTAATTAAATGGGAGATGCTCAAGATGTTTTGGTATCCTAGGAACTGGAAGATCAAATATGGGTCAGATCAACTCAAATTACTAAATCTTGACTGCCTTAATTTAATAATTAGAACTAATTAAAACTACTTATTATAATGCGGTGGGGACATTTTTTCATCTGCATGCGTGAGTGTGTGCATAGATCTTAATTTCTCTTTAATTTTTTCTTCCTTTTTAGGTTCAAAGATATAAATAAACAATGATCAAAGGCTCAGTGAACAGATTGTATAAACAATGATCAAAAGGCGGAAGTAAATTTGTGCGTAAAAATTAAGTTTAAAACTCAATTACTATCACTTAAGATCGTAATTCTAAAATTCATAGCCCATAAAAATCAAATCCTGCATCTTCTCTTCCTACACTGAAATATTTAATTAATTGAATGAATTATGATATACATTCTTCTCTTGATGGATCCTATAAGTGTTTTGTTCTAATATATTTGCAGTTCATAATATTTACATCTGAATAAAATACACAACAATTACAACTCCGTCTTTAACAAATAGGAATCGATTATACAAACTTTCACGTTTCACCAACGTAATTTTGATGAGTAACGTTTTCATTTCCTAAGGAAATAATGATCATATTTATATAATTTGCTCAAAATAGAATAAGGGGATAACATTACAATAAAAATATCTTTTAACGGCAATAAATATAGACATTATAAAGAATGTTGAAACCTTTATTGGCATTAATTAATTGTTATTTGATCCAATGTGGCTATAGACTTTAGCGATATTTACAAAAAGTTCTAAAATATAATTGTCACTAATAATTCTCTAAAAAATATATTTAGCGATAATTAAGTAATTAATTGCTAAAGATAAAGATCATTTTTAGTAGAGAAATTACATTTCTATATTCAGAATTTCTCCAAATCAATATGTATCATGCACAAAGTTTAATTTGCACATGTTCTCAAATCTTTCATTTATTTATGGCACCTTTTGTGACTCAAATCCAAGTATCCAACTAAATATGAATATCTGATTAATTAATTAGTTGGTAGACCTAATTTAACGCTTAAACTTAAAGTGTTTTATCGTTCATAACATAAAAATACGTAAATCACTGTTCTCAAGAACTAGCTAGGTCGAAGCAACTGATACTCACATGGCTAGATAGATAAAATTCATTACATATACATTATCATATATATCTGTGGTTGGCATTTGTAAATTAAGTACACTGTTAGTTAATTTAACTTGACCTACGTTTTTTATTACTCACAAGTCACATGGCTACGATAAACTTTAATTTATTTTGTGCAGGCTAGAGGCCGTTCTATTTATGCAATAATACAATTTCTAGAGCATTTATATATATTCCGCCTTTTTCTCATTTTTTACGGATAACTTTACTATTTTGAGATATTAATAGATTAAATTTAAAGCTTAATATATGGTCAACTCTATAAATGTATTAGGATATTCTATTTAGACGAATAGATGACGTTGTTAACTTAACTATCTAATAGACGAATGAAAAAACACACGGAAAAAAATCAATTTGATGTCATTTTCGTGTACCATTGAAAACTTCTAAAGAGTACCAAAATTCAGCGTCATATATTTGGTCCCCTCATTGTTAAGTTTTTTATAAACTAAGATTGTGACTTAACTGAAACTGAAAAAAGAAGTTACAAGTACTTATAATGTTTAGGATTATTTGGTTTGAAACCTTTTTACAATTTTTGTTTTCGTCCCAAAAGGCGAAACTAATGTTAATTTGGTCAATCATTACATTTTTAGATTCATAAATTTCCCTACATATATAGAGTAGTAGCTAAGTGGATAACCAAAAACCAAAAGTCTATCTTCTCTTTATCTTAACAAAATGCCTAGGGAAATTAAATAAAATGGTGGATAAGTAGTTAGGTTTATTAAAAGATTTATAGTAGTAGCCTCACAATATTGACTTTGTGACAGAATAATAGGTTTAACAAAATTATTCATAAAGTTTGTCTTAATTATTAATATTTCATTTATTTTGAATTTAATTTAATTTCTTCTTGCAAAATGCACTAATTACCACGAAGGATTCTAATTTCATCAAACTATGTTTGGCTATAACTTCACTTATTGCAAATAGAATAAAGTTGTTATTTGCAAATTCAGGCCTTGGTCATCAATTATTTTAATTATTTATTTTGTTTGAGAAGAGAAGTACTTTAAATGAAATAATAATTTTCACTTACCCTCTAATTTTCAAATACAACTTTCTCATATTTATTCCTCCCGTCTCAAAATAAATATTGTTTTAAACTTTTTTTCATCTTCAGTAATAAAAAAAAAATCGTTTCTAAATTATTTTTATTTATTAAATGTTTCTTGATAATTGAATACTATATACTAAGAAGAAGTATTTTATTGTGTCTTCTCTTCCTTTATCGAACTCCTTGAATATTTGTGTTCACTTCTTCGAACACCATGTGTATCTATACGATTTCATCCCATATAACTATATAAGTATAGGTCAAGTAAAATATAGTAACAGAGAAAGTATTTATTATTGTCTTAAATTCCTAACGTGAGAACTATTTTAAAACAACATATTTTCGCAACAAGAATACGATTTTGCAAGTTCAAAGTCTCTCAAAGGCCCTTCCAATTATATATATGGAGGCAAAGAGATTAAAATTTACAACTAAAAATTTGAGATATTATTCCCAAGTATATATGAAATTGCAGAGATCCTTAACTTTAAAGCATTTCATATTCCTACTCAAATTATATTATATCCCCTTCCCCAAATAAATAAAAAATAAAGTAAGAAACATACGCATTGGTCCAAAAACAATAATTGCAAAGATTGTGGAGAATGGAGATACTCCCCCTTTGACACCAATAATGTACTACTTACTACAACGGAATGTATGTTACACATACTTCTATTTTCTTTTCAGATTTGAAAATTTTCCTATCTTTTTGTCTCCTGTTTCCAGCACATGAACGTGTCCTGTTTCCTCCATCTAGCCTTCACTAATTTACTCAATTTCAATTACATTGATCCACCTTATTAGTTTTATTTTTTATTTATTGATCGTCTTAAAAATTCTTTCTACTTGATCAATTAAATTTAGATGCATTCCTGATCTACCACATGATATAGCAAGTGGTTTCAAATTCTTATAGGAGCATGAAACTCTTAATAAAAAGTCGAGAGAAATGTTGAAAACGCCCCTAAACTTGACGAGAATTTAGGGGTGTATTTCACTCATATTGCAAAATCGCGATGTATTTAAGTTCAGTTTGTCAAGTTAAAAAGTATTTTTAAAGAGATCACTAATTTGAGAATGAAACTAATAATTAACACTGAGTTTAGAGTACTTTCGATGATTCGAAAAATGAAAAGACGAGTCATCATATAATTTAGTCGAAGGAGAGAAACACGTGGCACTGAGATTGACAGTTCATAGGGAGATCCTTGTTTTCTAAGATAAGATGCTTTCTATGCAGATAATTTTCCAATTTAAATTTGTCGCCATTCTTTAATTTTTTATCTGCTTTTGATTTTTTCATTTCAATTATCTTATTAATTAAAATTGTGCAAAGTGAAATCATGTTTTAATTAAACCAGAGTTTAGTTGGATTATGTTATAATGGTCACAAAAAAAAAAACTGGACTTGAACTGACTAGTTTTCACATTGCTAATTGTTATTGAGGAAATCTTAATAACTCATGAGTTGATTTATTATCAGAATTTTTATTTTGCATCTTGTTCGATTTCTCAATTTGTAATCCTTTTCACGAGCCGATTTGACTAGATTAATTGAAAGAAACAACAAATATTAAAAATAAAATTTAAGTACTAAAATTAATTTATAATAGAAATATAGAATAGAATGAATAACTTCCATAAAAATTCGAGTGGCACGTCTAAGGCTCCAACTAATTTGGGACTGTTGAATTGTTTCAGATTACTAAGGAAGATTTGTTTGTTTATTTTTTTCTCTTTTAATTTAATTTATCATTATTTATTACTTTCTTGCATTTTTTTTTATAATCCAATTAAAAACAACAACAAAGGGTATCATGTTGGAATTGAATAATGAGAAGTAAAAAAATGATACGACGGTTGGATTAATTACAAAAACAATTATTCCTTGTTTGTACTAATTATTCTTGTTGAGATTTTTCTTAAATTTTTTTAATTAATTAAAAAAATTGTTAAATGCTTTATTTAATGGTATAAATTCGCCAATTATTTTCGAAACTGTTATTCAACTTTCAAGGAATTTTGGTAAAGTTAGTTACCCGTTTCGCTAGCTAGCTAGCTAATTAGGGCATTCCACGACGTAGGCAAAAAACAAACAAAAAAATTCAGTTTTTTTATGTTACGAAAAATATTTTCTAAATAAATTTATTTCTTCCAATTTAAGAAAAATTATTCCCCTACATAAAGTAAGAAAAACATTTTCTAATTTTTTTTTTTTCAATCTTATCACCCTATCTAACCTGAGTCCCAACAATTACTCCCAATTGTGATTCGGGACTAGTCTCCCCACCCTGACCTATACCCAACTCCTGATCCTAATAAGAAACTTGATCCTAACCTGGACCTAGACCTAGGACCTGGGACCTGGATCCTAACTCTTACCCGAAACATATGACTCGGAACTAGACCTTGACCTGAGACTCGATCGACCTAATCCCAACTTGAGGTCAAGGTCAGGCTTGATTCTCCGATCTCGATTTTGGATCAGGGTCGAGGATGATTATCGAGTCTTAAATTGGGATTAGGGTTAGGCCAAGATTGAATCTAGGATCAAGTTTTGAGTCGAGGTCAGAATTGTGTCTCGAGTTGGCTCTCGGGATAGGGGTTAAGGTCTACCAAACACATTAAATATGGAGATCTGAGTTCAGTGTTGTTGTATTTACCCAAATTAGTTACTAATTAAACACCAAAAAATAAATAAGAAAATCATTTATTTTTTAGAAAAATATTTCCCTTCCTACCATTTACCAAACACATTAAATATTTTATTATTTTTCTGAATTTAAAAAAAAAAGTATTTCTCTTGTTTCCTTTACTATTCTTTTCTTTCTTTTTCTCTAGGCGAGAAATTATGAGCACTGAAATATATAAAGACGAAATAAGCACTTTAGATTAATTCCCAAAAACTACTAATAACCCCATATTCATCACTCAACATAAATTAGTAAAGTTATTCCATTTGAATATTTGCGATTTACTCTTAAGTAGTCATTATCTTTTATTTTCTTTTTTGTGAAAAGCCGCTTTTAGTTTACCAATTTAAGAAAATAAATAAATGTAGGTAAGCAAATTAGTGCATGTGCTGTTGTGCACCAAAAAAAGTCCTATCAAACGTTCACAACGGTATTTCGAAATCGAAGTAAAACGGAACTCTTTCGGCCCCACATAATTCAAAAACCTCAACCTTCTATAATTAAAATTTAATGAATAGTAAAACAAGTATAATTAACTATAGCTTAAGAAAATTAATTCTATCATCACTTACATAATTTTGTACGAGGTAGTTGCCAAGTACTACAAAATGGATTGCTGCATTAATAAATCTACTTCAAAATTATGTTTGGTCTCTTAATGATTTTATAAAATCAAAATTATTTTTAAATATAAATTCGGTCTTTTTGATAAAATAGGATTACTTACTTTACTAAACCAAGCTGGCTTTAGATTTGTTTCTTAGTAATAGTATGCCATGCACAAAAGCACCAAAGTAAAAAAAAAAAAAGCTTGAAGAAATTAAAATAAAATTCTCGTAGTACTTTCCTATTGGATTCGTTCAATTTAAAAATTTACAACTTAAATGTTTTTGTTCACTCTGGTATTTATAATTGATAATCTTTATAGGTGTTGTGTGCCATTATTGATTTCTCACACCAGCTACTTTTGATAGTATTTTACCATTATTAGCTAACTGCTACTTTTACTTGAGAGATTGACCAAATATTCAAACTCTCTCTCTTTCTTTTTTTCCGATTCTTTCTGTGTTCGATATCTGCAATGGAGCATAAATATCAAATATTCATAATGAAGTTGGATTAGTTTAAATTCACACATTATCTCTAATTTTTAAGGACAATATTTCCAATAACTTTTCTTTTTTATCATTTTTAAAATTCGAATTCAAAAGGATGAATAAATTTTAACTATTTTCTATATTATCTTATTCGATAACGTAAAAGTAATTAAGTACAATTAACACAAAAAAATTTAGTTTTTCAATTAGAAGGACGAAAAATCAAAAAGCAATCTTCTTATAAGTGATATCTAAGTTTTACGTATTAGGGCTTAACTACTCCAGCTTATTCTTATTTTAATAATTTAATAATATTAATCATCATAATTGGGGATTCAAATTTATAATTATTTTAATTATAATCAAAATCATGGCAAAAGACTCGAAAAAAGAAAGATACCTCTAAAAAGAGAAGATTTAATTCAAAATTCCCCATCATTATATGATGCTAAAAACAAAAAATTAAACTCTTTTTGCTTTTTCTCTTGCAAAAATGTCCCAAATTCCTTAGCAAAATTTCCAAGATTCTTCCTTTTTCTCTATTTCTCTCTTTCTATTAGACTATAGAGTATACGCATTATATAGTTCTTGTTTTCTCTCTGCTAATTGTTTCTCTCTCTAGCCCACCCACGAATCTTTCTCTCTCTTCTGGGAAAAAAAAAAAAACACTACCCATTTCTGCTCTGTTCAGCTCATAACTGGTTGTCTCAATTTCTGCAAAAACAAATACACATAAAAAACACAGAGTAAAACAGGGTAACGGGTTAATGCACATGCTCTTCTTCTGTGTGTGTTTGTGAGGTGAGCGGCAACTTCTATCGTTTTCTTGAAGGAAGCTCTCGTGAAGTTCATGTGAAAGTATGGTAAGATTGAAAAAGAGATCTGAGAAAAGTAAAGCAAAAAAATTAAACACTTTTTATGATAGTAACGGGTCACTTGCTGCTTAGTTTTCTTGATTCAGGTGAGTGAAGTGTTACTCCCAACTTTTGCTTTCTCTTTCCACTGTTTTTTGTCATAATATACGGTGACCCTTTACTTCTAATAAGCTATTAAAAGCTTGAAAGTGAAGAAAGGTGGAGTCTTTATGCTTTAATTGAGATGGGTTTTCGGTTTTGCTTTGTTTTCTTTGTTGGGTAGTAAGTAAGAGTGGCAGCTGGCTATGGGTTTGTGGAGATTTTGGATTTTTAATGGCTAATGATTTGTTGTAGATTTTTCTGCTTTGGAGTTTTAGCCGTTACTGGACGTGAGATTGGTTTAGTGGGAATGTTTATAATGATTTTTGGGGTTATTTGATGGTTTTGGAAGGTAAATTTGGTTTGATTTGGTCATTATTACTTGGTTCTGGGGGCGTTGATAGTGAGATAATTTAATACTGGTGAATTGGTAGACATTTTAAGTTGGACTTTTCCATAATTGGGAAGATTTGGGACTCATTTGGAGAGAATGATGCATTTGTTGATGTCTAACCATAATTCAAGAATATTTCCGTTTTTGGACCAATTTATGTACTGATCATGACCAGGGCTGTTCGTGACCGGATTCTTAAGGATGCAAATGGAAACATTAGTGATCACTTGCGAAATCACATACATTTGACAAATTGTATTCATTTGAAGAACCACATGCATAAGCATAGCCCCATTTTGGCTGATAGGTCCCTTATGAGGGACCTTGTTGTCCTTCAGAGGTCAAGGTCCTTAAGAGATCCTTCTGCAAGTCCACCCTCATGGCAATCTCCTTCAGTTGTCGATGCCCTTCTTAAAAGAAATGAAAGGGATGCTGTTGTGGGCAATGGTAGGCGGTCTGTAGGCATGGATCGACCTAGGGATGGTAGAGGTTTATCTGGAAACTCGCCTCCTTTAGCTGCCCGATCGCCGTCTAGAGTGGCTTCTGCAGAGATTAACAAGCATAATACTGAGCGAATGGCAGGGGCTCCAAGTGATCGAAGTAGCAAGAGTGGAGTTCGCGAACAGAGGAGAGTCAGGAGAGAAGAATCAAGCCGTAGGAATCTGGGAACTGACTTCATTGCTGAAAAGGATGAGTGTCCGGATGATGGAAATGATTTGGTCCGCAATCCTGTTTCAGAGAACTCCGAACAAAGGGGTAGAATTAGCGATGAAACAGAGAGGCAGAGGCATGATGATCGAATAAGGACCCTCTCTGAGCAATTAAATGATGTTCCAATTGACAGTGATGGGGTAGCTTCTTCTCACATTCATGCTCGTGGAAGGCATACTCATAATGAGAAAATTGCAGAGCAAATGGAGGCAACAACTCGTGGCAATGGCAGAGTTAAACGGCGTAAGTTTCGAGGGGCAAGAAGAACTCGGACTTCTGTTCCTTCAAGAGATGCTCTTGCCCACAATGAAATGTCTGTGGCCTCAAATTCATTAGGTCAAGCTTCAGCACACCAAAAATATCCTGCAGAAGATGGCTACGAAGAGTATGTCAACCAGAATGTAACAAGAGATCCAAGGAATGGATGCGGAATCCCTTGGAACTGGTCAAGGATTCATCATAGAGGAAAATCATTTCTTGACATGGCAGGTAAGAGTTTATCTTGTGGTTTGTCTGACCCAAGGTCAAAAAGAAGTGGTGGTGGTCCAACAGGGAGGGATGCTGCTGATATGCCAATAATGTCTGAATACTCGAGTTCATCTAGTAAATCTGAAGCAGAGGCGTTGCCCTTACTATTTGATGCTTCAAATTCTCAGGGCAGTTCAGACCATCCTGCTTGGGTTCATGATTATTCGGGGGAGTTGGGTATCTATGCTGACAATTTACTAAAGCAAGAACTTGACTCGGATCTTGCTTCAGAAGCTAGATCAGGTGAGCAACGCAAATTTCGTAGGCGTGGCAATAGTAGGCACCAGAGTCTAACACAAAAGTATATGCCAAGAACATTCCGGCATTTGGTAGGGCAGAATTTAGTTGCACAAGCTCTTTCAAATGCTGCTGTTAAGAGAAAAGTTGGCTTGCTTTATGTTTTCTATGGGCCTCATGGAACAGGAAAGACCTCATGTGCCCGCATTTTTGCAAGGGCATTAAATTGCCAATCCATTGAGCATCCCAAGCCTTGTGGCTTTTGTGATTCTTGCATCGCACATGATATGGGAAGGAGTCGAAATATAAGGGAAATAGGTCCTGTGAGTAATTTTGATTTTGAGAATATGATGGATCTTCTTGATAATATGATTGTCTCCAAACTACCATCCCAGTATAGGGTTTTCATTTTTGATGATTGTGACACACTGTCTCCTGATTGTTGGAGTGCTATTCTAAAGGTCATCGATAGAGCCCCTAGGAGAGTCATTTTCATCCTTGTATCCTCAAGTCTCGATGTCTTGCCTCATATAATCATATCTAGGTGTCAGAAATTCTTTTTTCCCAAGTTGAAGGATGCAGATATCATCTATACTTTGCAATGGATTGCAACCAAGGAAGATCTTGAAATCGAAAAGGATGCACTCAAGCTTATTGCATCAAGATCAGATGGATCGTTGAGAGATGCTGAAATGACTCTTGAGCAATTGAGTTTGCTTGGCCAGAGAATCTCTGTCCCTCTTGTGCAGGAGCTGGTGCGTTTTCTTACATTTTCTCTTACTAAAACTCGAGGAAGTTCTTGTTGCTTTGCCAACCATGATCTCATACTTTGTTGCTAATGCATTTATTAAAGTTATCTTATGATCCCACTTGAACTTTATTTGATTTGCAAATAATCATATGAAATTTCAAAATCAAGGTTAAGAAAATTCTGTGCATGAATTATGTGTTCTTTTGTTCTCCCTTTCCTCAATGGAGACTTTACTAAACATGCTTTGATTTATCATAGTGCATCTTTTATCAAGTGGATGTTGACCTTCACAGCATTAGGAGATTTTAGTTTTTCATTTTCCTCCCTAAACTATGCTTCAGTTAGAGGGTGGCATACGATTAATTTCTGTTTGATCTTATAATTGTTTAGCAAAAGCTTTAGCTAAATGATGATGTTTTCTTGCACGCACACTTATTTGATTATTTCAGTGTGAGGAGGTTAGGTGTCAGGAAGAAGACTAGTCCTTGGTAAGAGAATATCATACTTTGCTTTTTAGAGCTTTTAGCGTATGAGAATACCATACCAGTTTATAATGCTGCCGAAGAAGTACTAGGCTTCTTGGACGTGAATTTTAACTGGTTCAATTCCTGGCGGAGGCAAAAACACTACCCATCTGGTGGACAGAGTTTCTGGGTACCTGCACTGGTGGGAGGTAGCAGGTACCAATAAGTCGAAGTGTGTGCAAGCTAGCCCAATACCATGGTTATAAAAAATAAACCTAGGTGCATATTAGAATGTACATTAAGCTTTCTGTAGAACAAAAATTGCCTCTAATGGACTGGTTATTGCTTTTTGAATAATAATATTGAACTACTTTGAAATGACATTTAGTATATATTGTGCTTTGATGAAGAATTGGAATATTATTTCTTCTTGCTTTTATGGAAAATTACACTAATCAACAGAGAGGCTAGCTTTGTTTCATCTTCTTCCATACATTGCCTAAATACCAAATTTTAAAATTAGATATGTACTTCAAACTTTTTTATAACTTTTGTGACTTGATGGCATTACAGGTTGGACTTATATCCGATGAGAAATTAGTGGACTTACTTGACTTGGCATTATCTGCTGACACTGTCAATACAGTGAAACACTTGAGGGATATCATGGAATCTGGCGTCGAACCCTTAGCTTTAATGTCACAACTTGCTACAGTCATAACTGATATACTTGCTGGGAGCTATGACTTCACAAAAGAAAGGCCTCGGAGGAAGTTCTTTCGATGCCAAGCAAGTAAGTGATCTATAATTTGGTTATTCCGTAATAAATGCGTTATTCATTGGGTCTCCTTGATAGATCCATATGATATTGGATAAACTACTGGGTAATAACTCACAATCGCCAGACAGTACATATTGCATTTCCCTTAATAATTCTTCCCACTAAAAGTTAAATCAACTTTGCTTGTGAAACAATTTGCAAAGAAAATCTTATATCACATCCTCCAATTTAACTAATTGCCTTCTCATTCTCTTTCAATATTCTCACTGGAACTTGAACTATATATGCCATTTTAATCATATTTTTCTCCAAGTTCAACTCTTACATTCCTCTATTCTTTGGTTGAAGTATCAAAACAAGATATGGAAAAACTGCGTCAAGCTCTGAAAACACTATCTGAAGCTGAAAAGCAGCTGAGAATGTCAAATGATAGACTTACTTGGCTTACAGCTGCATTGCTGCAACTCGCTCCAGATCAGCAGTATATGTTGCCCAATTCCTCAGCAGACACTAGTTTTATTCAAAGTCCACTAGGCTTGAATAATGCAGGGGGAACAGAAAGACCCAGGAAAAGCAATGTCGAGCATGCTGAAATGCTACACAAAGACAGAGGGTTCCCATCAAAAAGTAGGGTAGAAAACTTTCAAGCTGGATGTTCTAGTGATATTTACTCTGACGCCAGGATGAAAGGGGTTCGCATTGGTGGAAAAGGGCATAATGGAGCTGGAGTACTTACTCAAAAAGCTTATAGTGTCTTTAGTGATAAAAATAGAACAAGCAGTGGCCAGGTTACTGGTAAGTTGCACCGGAATATTGAAGAAATGTGGTTAGAAGTGCTTGAAAATATTGAAATAAATGGCTTAAAAGAGTTTATGTATCGTGAAGGGAAGCTTACCTCAGTCAGCTTTGGAGCAGGTACAGTTCATTTAGTCTCTTACAAACATCCTTAGCTATGCCTTATGGTCATGACTAGTGAATTGTTATTTATTTTCATTGCTATGTCGTATGGTCACGAGTGGTGAATTTTGCATACTTGTATTCATTTTTAGGCATTTCAACTGCTTGTTTAATCAGCAGGTGAAAACCAGAAGAATTTTGTCCGCCAGATCAGTTTAACACTGAATACTATACTTTAATTTTAAGTATACCAATTAACATTAGCTTAATACATTAGCTTAAAACAGATCTTGATGATTTTAGTTATTACGTTCCTGCACTCTTTTAAGTAAGGATTACGGAATAGATCCAAGAGAAGAGCTTCCTTTCTCTTACTCAGGAACCAATTTGGGGGTTGGGCTTTCTTGGAAAGACCTGTCTATTCAAGTTTCTTGAATGTTGTAATCGTTTGTTTCCTTGTCAATAGAGATCATGGGCATATATTTCTCTTTTTGTGCAAGGAAGGTTGAATTGACTTGGAATCTAGTAATATAAAGAGGGCACCTTTTGACAGGATAATATGGTTTGAACACTTCATTTCAATGCCTTGTTGCAGCAAGTAGTAGCCAGGGGCAGACGTAGAGTGTGAGTTATGGGTTCATCCGAACACAAATAGCTTTGGCTCAGAACTTTTATGTGTTAAAACATCACGAAATAAGTACAATTAAGTGATTTCGAACCCAGTAAATCAAATAAGATGTGATAGACCCCAAACTCGAACCCATAAAGTTTCAATCCTGGATCCGTCGTTAATATTAGCAGGATGCTGATTCCAAGAGTGTTTTTAGTGCTTCAACGCATCAGGAGTGTTCACTTTCTTGATTTCCTTTTTCTTTTGAATCTCCATCTGTATCTGTTCATCTCTGGGTTACCTGCTTAATTTTACATCCGTATTACAAATTTAATGCATTGCTAGCCTTTCTGAGTATTACTCTTGCACTTTTCAGCTTGGTTTCCTTTGTAATTCCATATTCGTTCCATTGTAAGCTTCCTTTTTTATTGGAATCTAATTATTTTAGTTTTGGACTTCCTATAAGTCAAACATTATATGAACATAAAATTTCATTCCGACTTGTAGCAATACTGAGTCTTCTGGAAGATGAGTGTCCCATGACTTGTGAGAGAGGGAGGGAGGGACTCTATTGAAAAGATATGTTTCATGTACTGTGCATATGTGCCCCGCTGTTTCCCGCTTTTTTGTTGGAACAACTATATAATATTGATCTGTGGGGATTCATTTGTAGATGTGATTCATGCTCATCTAATTTATTAATTTCGTTGCAGCTCCAACTGTGCAGTTACTGTTCAGCTCACATCTAACAAAATCCAAGGTAGAGAAATTCAGGGGTCATATTTTACAAGCTTTTGAGTCTGTTCTTGGGCCTCCCGTGACAATAGAAATCAGATGTGAATCCGGGAAAGATGGCAGGGCTGGACCAATTGTGTTGTCAGCACCTCATGGTGTATCTCATATAGGTACAAACCCTGGCATTTATGGTAATGGGGTGAGAATGGCAGGTCCTGATGAAATCAGCAGGGCACAAGTAAATGATAGAGAAGGTTTAGCATTTGCAAAGCTTGACTCAAGAGGAATAGGTGGTAGCGAGATAGTTGAAGAGGAAGCTTCTCCAAGAGAATTGAAACACAATGATCAGATCGACAACAATACACAATTTGATAGGCGGAATTTAGAAAGTGATTTTCCGGGAGGGACGATGTCAATAGCCAAAAATTCATCCACCTCCATTCCTGAACGAAGAAACTTAGGGGATAGAAGCCAGAGTTTGAGCTTAGTTAAGAGCAAGGTATCTCTTGCTCATGTAATTCAGCAGGCAGAAGGATGCACGCGGCAAAGTAGCTGGTCAAAACGCAAGGCTGTTTCTATCGCTGAAAAGCTTGAACAAGAGAATTTGTATGTACCTCTTTTCTCATCCTTCTTGTATTACCATATTGTATATCAGATTGTATGTGTCTCAGATGTGAAATCATTTTCACATTCATTTGCTTGAAGGGACAAATACTATACCATTAAAATGTAGGTCTTTAAGTTGTGTTTTGATTTTATATAGTAGTACAGATGCAGAAAAGATTAGAGAATGCCCTACTGATTACTTGGTTGAGGAGATATAGAGTGGATATTTTGTATTATATGAAATGTGGAACAGAAGCAGCCCGTTCATCCTTCACTTGTTGGTGGATGGACTGATACACATGCTAGAAAAACACAACCCATCCAACTTAGTGTTGTCCTGTCGTCAGTTATCAGCTAAAAACCCCCATAGAAAATGTTACAAGCTAAGTGTAGATAGACCTTTGAGTATAACATCAGAAGTTCAGAACATATGGCACCACTTGTTTTTTCTTGTAATAAGTACTCTAATATTGCATAGTTCTTATAGTAGGTATAACTATCTTTATTTGATATTCAGTTGTTCTTGGAAACACGCAAGTGTTCCTCTTTTAATTTGACTATTCTCAAGTAGTAATGTGATCTTTCTTCTCTGCAGGAGATTAGAAGCAAGGTCAAGGAGCTTGCTTTGTTGGAAGGCTAAAAGAGTCACCCGCCGACAGGTAAACAGATTCAAATGTCTATTTTCTTTTCCAATGCATTCAAGAGTCCTTTAAATGTTTTCTACACATCTTAGACTTTTCGAGTTGTATGTCAACATAGTTGCTTGCATTCTGCCATTAATTGGAATTTGACATACTGCACTATAAGAGTTGCAAGTGTAAGCAAATATGAAGATGTTTTAGTTCCTAACATGTCAAATCAAGATGCTTCCTTGTCTTACATTTAGCTATTAAGATGGACCATGAGCAAAAATCTCTTACGCACCCGAAAAAAAAGAAGAAGAAGAAGAAGAACTAGAAAGGCTAGAAAAGAGTATAGTAGTATGTGTTGTATGCACACGTTAAAGGCGGGCCCATAATCCATCAATTTTTCTTTTAGACTGTGATGTCTGGGCTAGCTTGGGGCACCTCAACTATTCCACCAATTGCCTCTATCCACAGGTATCGGGTAACTCTACCCACCAAGGCTTAGGTGGATGGAAAGAAATTGCCTGGTGTTTTTTGCCTTCGCTGAGATTTGTACTTGAGACTTCGTGGTTCTCCTCCCATTTCATTGACCATTAGGCCATGTCCTTGAGTGCAAATCCAGTTCCAAAGCTAGAAATAGTGAATTATCTGACATAATCTGTTGCTCCAGAGTATTCCGTCCTGTTGCAAGTAATGCAACTTTTAGCAAAAACCTCTGCCCTCCTCTCCCCAAAAAGAAACCACGAGAAGGAAATAGGTAGGACAATCGCACGAGATTCATAGTTTTGACTTGCTTAGGTGGTGCATGAGATGTTTTTAAACTATAAAATGCAGTCAATTCAGCCAATTCTGTAAAAGCTGTCACGATTTCGAATATAAGAAGTCTTTAAAGAACATCAGATTATAGCTATAAATAGCAATTTTCAGGTTACTGGTGACATCACTTTATGCTCCACACAGTTTTGATTGCTGGCACTGAGGCATGATGCAAGGAGAGACTTATTTATCTATGGGAAGATACTCTTAGTGGAGTATATGGGATATAAATCCAGTTTTAATGCTATTGGTTTCACTTGTAGCTTCTTATTTCTTTTGTTTCATGATTTGGAAGAGCCTTAGGCTTTACACCAACTTGCAACTGGACAGAATACTGACTTATTATCAAATTCAGTAATCCTGCTGATTTATTCAAAACTATCAGTTAACAGAATTGTTTATCATGCAGCTTTCGCGATTGAAAACGAGAAGTAGGAGGCCAAAGAGCTTACTGAGGTACGTTTCTTGCGGAAAATGTCTCTCTGGTAGGTCTCCAAGGTAGGAGTAAATGTATCAGAAGGCTTTAGGGGCAGATTTTCAGTTTTAGTTCTACTATTTGTTCAAGTCAATCCTTGTTTAGAGGGCTAATTTTATTTTTCCAATAATAAAGTAGAAGAGAAATGGAAGGTTCAACATTATTAATACATCTTTTTTTAGTTTAGCCACTTTTCTTTTTAGATGTCTAAAGTAGTTCTCATGTACTAGACTATTCTACATTTTTATAAATTATTTGGAATTCATTTTTCCTCTTTTACCATGACATATGTAAATCTTTTTTTTTTTGTTTTTGTAATTTTTGTCCATTCGTTATCCATTTAATCTCTAAAACTATAGTCCTTTGTTATTTTATAAGTTGCACTTGCAAGACGTTCTTTGTTAATTTTGACATATTTCAAAATTTTATTAATCCCTTTTGTTTTGGTTTTAAAGGACGCTTTTGGAATGCCATAATTTTTCGTCCATTAAAATTTCAAACCATGTAACACACTTGTCCTTACATATAGTCTGTCAACAAGATATCATAAATTTTCATTGATATGTTAAGTTAAATTTAGTCAAAACGAGCATTTAATGGCAATGTCACTTGTCTTAAAATATATGTAATATTCCAAAGTAATAATTCTTATATAGAACGATTTCTCCACACTCTCTCTGCCTCATATTACTAATAAATATACGTCCCAAATTATTTGTTAATTTATAAAAGGAAAAACTACATAATTAAGATAGAATTCATTATTATTTTTTTTAAAAAAATCCGTTTCACATTTCAATCCCCTCATTTTTCTTGGGTTATTCCTTTAAATTTTTAAACGGAAAACGTAGATTTTTTTAATGAAATTAATATTCGGATGTATTCCTTGGACGTGGGAAATATAGTACTCCATTTCATTAAATCACAGAGATAAAAATTATTGATTCATGAAGTGTTATAGAAACCAAAAATAATAACTAATAAAATATATATATGTCCCTAGCACTATATATGTATGGAATATTCAACTATGATTATAAAAGGTGATGGGTCATTTTTGGATTTTAAACAAAAAAAATATTAATTTTTTTTTTCAATATTTTGGTTGTTTTATGGAAGACAGCTGAAATTGGAAAAAAGAGTGGTGGTTTTATATATAGTTCAACCCATCAAATGGGTTTCAAGAATTAATCAAAGAGGCTCACATGGGATGCTTCATCTAGTCAACAATTATTTTCTTGGCATAAATAATTTTAATGATTCTTCTATTAACAAATTTAATTAACACTTTGTCTCTATTTCATGTCGATTTGAAACTTTACTTATTAATTAAAGACTTATATAAAAACGTAATAATGTTTAGTAAAGAGATTTACTCGTAGTACTCACTAATGATAAGTACTAAGTTCGAATAAAAGTGTTATCTTAAAAAATAAGTGATTTTCTTATCTATTTTCGTGTTTGGCCCCGGACTTTCATTTTTAGTTTTGCGTTTGCTCTCCTTGTTTGTTTTTTTTTTCAATAGAAAAGATAAGGTTAAAAGTTACCCTATAAATTAAACAAATGGCCAAGAAGGAAGGATAACATTTTAAGCATATCTCAATAATTTGCAAGTAACAAACAAAACGTCATTATATTTAAACATATTTTAAAAAATTATCTTCTTATATAATATATAATATAGTTATAATAAATGTCTTTCTCACATTTGATAAATCTTTTGGTTTTATACTTTACGTACATATTTGAGTCAACTCGTTAGGTGAAGAAAAGGCAATAACACAGTGAGGCAAATTACCATTAACACGGATGACTACAATCAAATAAGGACACGTTTAGTCAATTAGGTGTTTAAATGAATCAATTAATTAATATATACTCTACGGTAAATACTTTTTAAATTATTATTTAGATAATTAAATTTGCCCTTTTTTAATCATTTTGACCTCGCACCCACCGATTTTGACCACAACCTGTATTTAGTTAACAGGGTTTAAATTTGAAGTGATAAAATTACTCAATCATCATAAGAGAAAATAAGTGACAATTTTGTTGAATCTTGTTTTGTTTTATTAGTGGTAATTTGTAAGCAATTGTATTTGATTATTTGATCCTTCTAGATTTAATTTGGGGTAATTAAAGTTAATAAATTGTGTGATCAGAAGTTATAACTCTTATTAATACATACTTAATGTAATTAGAATATTAATTAATCTAAGTTATCATCTTTCCGACATTTGAAATGGTTTGTTTAGTACGTGTTACGTTTCAATTATCTTTTGTGAGATAATTATCAAGACGGAATATTTTTATCTTTTTTTTAATCACCAAAGAAATCCATTGTGCTATTTTTCGGATGCACACAGAGTAAACCCGCCCATATGTAATAGCTCATAAATCACACGAGAGATATAAAGTGCACTAGACAAGCCTTGTGTTATGAGCTCGACGAGAAATTATTTGCAGGGGAAAACGATTTATAACTTCCCTTATGGAATACGATCTGCTGCGCCAACTAAGTACTCCATCTGTCCCTAATTACTTGTCCATTGGCACACTTATTAAGAAAATAATGATTGACATAGTGAGTTTACCAATTTATCCCTATTAATTATGAAGTGGATGGATTAAAAACTTAAGATTTTCAAGAAATTCTACCTTTTTCAAAATAATTAATTGAGGGTACAATAGGTAAATTTTTTTTGTTCTTTCTTGATTTGTCAAAATGGACAAGTAATTAGAGACAACTAAAAAAGAAAAAGTGGACAAGTAATTAGGGACAGAGGTGGTATTTCCTTATAATAGCAAAATCATTTACATAAAAGGGTCTATCTTTTGAACTTATTAATTTATTTTGTATTCAATACTCTTTCCTCAAAGTCAACTGCCGACTTTGAATTAAATCTGTCAACGTATCTATATTTAACTAGAATACTAAATCAACACCATGGATTCTTTTAAATATTAATTTTTCTTAAATGGTCGACATTTAATTTTAAAATACACTCTGATCTGAGGCCAAAAATATATTTTCTTATCATTAATTGCCTCATATTTATTATTTATATTTGTCTTTTTTGAGCAGGAATTTTATGGATTGTGCTAAATAGTGTATTTTATTTGTAGGATTAAATTGGTACAAAGTTGAAGAAGTTTGGAGCTAAAATGAATTAATTATGAAAGATTGAAGAAGGAAAATCAAGCAGGCAGTTTAATGGATTAAATTGAATATTATATTAATATTTATATATATGGAAAAGTTGGGTGAGCAAAGCAAATTGAGGCGGTTGGGCAGTGTTCACGCGGACGTAGGAATCCAATTCCGTTTTGGTTTTGGGTTCCTAATTTGTTTTGGACTCAGTTATTTTATTCAGGGTTTTCTACATCTATAAATAGTCCATAGAAATAATTATTGGAGGAGAAAATACTTTTTAAGGAAGACACTTTGTAAGGAAAAATTGTCAATACTTTTTTGGGTTCTTTTCTTCTTCTTTTTCTTAGGTATTAGTAGCTAAAGACTCTTGTTCTGGGGCTGCGGCTATGGGTAATTGTTGAACATTGATTGTTTTGAATTAATGTTGGTTATCGTTTAAATTACTTTTGTATTCTTGTTTTAGTATTTCATGCTTGATCACCATAGAAATAAATTTATTGTCTATTCTTGGACTCGAGAGATAAAGAGGTAGATAGACCAAAGAATGCAAAGAGCTTGTTCTAACTTTGTTTAGATTCGTGTTCAGGAGTGACGCCCGGACGAACACCTCGCTTGGTTACGAAACAGGATGAAATATAAATGCTCGCCAATTAGGACTGCCTATCCCCGCTCAACGATGTAGTTAGACAGCTAGTTGGAGTAGGCGATTAGAGGTCGAGAGATCATGATCATAAAATCAACCCTGTAAATCAGTAATTTGATAACTTTAGTTAATTCATTACATGAGATGCGATACATGAAACCCTATGCATGTTGCAGCCCTGGAATTGTCTCAATCACTGTAAGTTAATCTTAGTATTTAATTCTTGCATTCTTTTATTTCTTTTGACACTCTTAAATAAATAATTTGACTAGTATAATTTAGTAAATAGTTAATTGACAGGTCTCTGTGGGTTCGATATTCCGGTTCTTAAAGAGCCACTTATTACTTCTGCGACCACGTACACTTGCGTGTGCAATTGGAAGCAACACACTCCAACTTGAATCTTTCCAAAACTTGAAGTTACATCTAAAAAATATATGGGGCAAAATTCACATTTGACAAAAGGATGAATAGATCATATCATGACACGTGGATCATTCTTAACCCGGCTCAAAAAAATCTTGGGAGTCATAACCCCAGTGTGGCTTGGACCGACGCAACCAAGGCTGCCCGTAGCCAGGCCGCCTGAAGGACTTTTCCTCGGAGATGAAATCACTTTACGGTTATAGCCTCATCATGACTCTTGGGCAGATCAACAATCAATCTCAACCCAACATCAAAATTCAGTCACATGCTACTAGATAGTTTTTTCAGTGTTAGCGTGTAGTCTTTTTATATTAACGTGACGATTAACGTCCCCTCAAAAAAAAAGGAAAGACATGAGAAAATTTCAGAATTCTCCCAAAAAAACCTATTATCACGCTCTCAATATTCATGGGAGAAGGCTCTCAAGCTTCTCTCCACTTATACTTATTAATTCCTTAGAGTAATTGGCACCTTGTATTAAATCACGCTTCAGGCGATCTTAAGTAATGTATGCTCCATGTTCTCAGTTATGTTAATTAAGTTTTTATAATAGGTTGCTAGCTGATAGATTTAGATAATTGGAACTTGTTGGCTTTATTTATTCCACTTATATACATTGTTTAAGGTAATATATATGAACACGTTACTTCATTAGTCTTGCTTTAATTTTGTGTGTGAATTCATTACCCAACTATATTTAAATAATAATTAAAAAAAGGGTTCAAGTGATCATCGATCACCCTCAACCAAAAACTTGGGATTCAAATTGTTAGTTGAATCATTCATTACTATTAATTTAATAGAGTATTAAGTAGTATTTGATTAATTATATAAAACTTTTATAACTACAAAAAGAAAATAAAGATTTTGAATATATCAGATTTAGGCAAACTTTAAAAGAATAAATAAATAAAATTAAGAAAGACAAATAAAAAAGTAATTAGTCAAAACACAAAATGTACGGGATAATTGAATAATTGAATAATTGAACCTCAACCTCAATTATAGAGGTGAAGCCAATATGCATTATACCACAGGACTCTCTGAATATAAATGCACCTATATATATAGAGAGAGAAAATATTGTTATATATGAATTACTCCGTATGTCCTTAATTACTTGTCCACTTTTCCTTTTTTAGCTGTCCCTAATTACTTGTCCATTTTGACAAATCAAGAAAGGACAATTTTTTTTTTACTTATTATACCCTCAATTAATTATTTTGAAAAAGGTAGAACTTCTTGAAAATCTTAAGTTTTTAATTCACCCACTTCATAATTAATATGGATAAAGTGGTAAACTCACTATGTCAATTATTATTTTCTTAATAAGTGTGTCAATTCAAAAGTGGACAAGTAATTAGGGACAGATGGAGTATGATTTAAGAGTGTGCTCCTTTTGGATGAAAATTGAATTGAGAAAAATGTTATTGATTTATTACTATTGGGTCTGGGTTAATGGATTTTTAGTGATTTTATAAAAAAATTATTGGATTATTAATTCGATTTTGGTTTTGTAATATTAGGTTATTGAGTAAATCGATAACTCATTAATACTATAGTAATTAACTACTTTACTCCTACATAAATATTAAATATTAATATAAGTACCTTATTGGTTACTATCTTTGTTCTTTAGCCTTCCATGTACATTATTGTCCTAATTATTTTATTTATGTTGAACTTGTATAGTTCTTTTCATGTTAGTTATTATTATTTCTATTTTATGAGCATTATGTAAAGTTACATTATTGTGTTATCGCGTCAAATTGTTGAAGAAGTTATGCATTTATTTTATAAACGTTTTCTTCTTGTTGATTAAATCATAAATCGATAACTGAATCAATAATTCATAAAATGGAATTGCTTAATAGGGTGTTTGAAAATTTTGGGTGTTGACTTATAGATAAAATTGGCCGCTAGAAAATTAGAAGAAAGAAACCAAAAAGCGGTCGATATTGAGGATACGTGGCAGTTTCTGAGTTGTGGTTTTCCTAAAGGATACGGAAAATGTCATGTGGTGACAAGTGGGGTTCTAATTATTTAATGTAAGTACCTAACTATATCATAAATTCATAAATCTTAAAGTATTTAGTTAACTTTTTCTTGAAGATTTTTTTTAATTTTTAATTTTCATTTTCGAATGAAAAAGTGTCCTCCACTTGAAATTCTCAAGGCAAAGTTTGATTATTAAATTTGTTTAAATACTAACGCATATTTGGATTAATTTATTTTAAGTGTTTTTAAATTAAAATAATTTAAAAATATTTTTGGAGTGTTTAATTTTAAAAAGTGTTTATAAGCACTTGACTAAGAGCCCGTTTGGATTGACTTAAAATAAATAACTTTTAAAAAGTTACTTTAAAATTATTTTAAAAATAAGTAGTTATGTGTTTGGCAAAAAAGTGTTGAAAATCATTTTTTTTTTATCAAAATGTCTGAAATACCCTTAAAGTTGTTAACATTATAAAAGAATTAAGGGTAAAAAAGTAATAAACTTGGTCAAAGTAGAATGATTTATAAGTTAAAAAAAATAAATAGGGGGCATCCTACTTTTAACTTATTTTAAGTTACTTTTACTTATTTTAAGTTATTCTTTAATTGTCAAACACTCTAATAAGTCAAAAACTGATTTAAAAGTTAGTTTGACCAACTTAAAATTCCATCCAAATGGACTCTAAATACTCCCATCTGTTACATTTTATTTGACCATTCTAATTCTCTTTCTTTTTTAGGAGTCAAACAATATGAACTTTGACTAACATTTTAAGATATATTTTTTATCATATTAATATAATTTTTTTAAATATTTATAATACTTTCCGTATAATTTTTAAATATTAAATTTTTTTTATACAGAATGATTTCTTTATCCCTCCCTAAAAAGATAAAAGGAAGAAGTTTTAAAAGCAAATTTTTTAAAAGATGCTAACATAAGAATATAAGATAACTAGGGTGAACAATCACTTCAAAAACAAATTTTTTTTTGTTGAGAAAAGTGTGAAAGAATTAAATTAGAAAATAAAAAAGAAAAGAAAATGAATAATGATGGAGGAAAGAGAGATGAGAAAGTCAAAACAACCATAAAGATATGCACATCTCGAAGTAACCCAAAAGCTTTGGTTGTTGAGAAATTCTTAATTCTGCATTTAGAGCACACGTCAAATAAAAATACAAGTGACTCTTGAGAACCCAATGCCAATATTGATTCCTTTCACTGTGCCCCCCCTCAAAAAAAATTACTACTCCCTCACTTCACTTTTACTTACTCCTTCCGTCTGACAATAGTTGTTCACTATACTATTTTAAGATATTCAATAATATTTGTTTACTTTATGAAATCAATAAATAATTTTATATTTAATTCTTAATTTATCCTTATCATTAATTATAGTCATTTCTCAATTACATTTTTCAAGACATTATATTTATTATATTCAAATAGTGATATAGTAAAATTACTCTTCTATTTATAGGTTTTAAAGAAGTATGCAAAGTCAATAGTGGACAAGTATAATTAGACAGGGGAGTGTATATTTATCTTTTCAAAAGTTAAATTATACTCCCTCCGTCCAACAATAGTTGCCCACTATACTATTTTAGGATGTCCAACAATACTTGTCCACTTTATGAAATCAATAGATAATTTTACACTTAGTTTCTAATTTATCCTTATCATTAATTATCGTTATTTCTCTATTACATTTTTCAAGATATTGTATTTATTATATTCAAAGGGTGATATAGTAAAATTACCCTTTTATTTATATTTTCTTAAAAAGTGTGCAAAGTCAATAATGGACAAATATTGTTGGACAAAGGGAGTATAGATTTTGACTAATATTTTTAAATATATTTTCATTATATTAAAATATGAAAAAAAATATAATTTATAATATTTTCTTGTATAATTTTTAAATATTAAAGTATGAAATTAATATTTCAAAAATTAATCAAACGTGACACAAAGATTAGTGTTTATTTATCTTTATTTACTATTATTTTAAAATTGAAATTTAAAAAGTTAATGATCAAACGCTAACTCAATACACTCTCTCATAATTTCGATTTTTGGAACCTTTTGTTTAGTCAAAGCCTCCTAAAAAAATGCCAAATTACAGAATTGTATATCCCAAAAGACTGCCAAATTAAGGAATAGAATAATCTTTTTTGTGACTTCTTCCATGCGTTACAGTTCTAATGGGCCCAAAAAAGGTCTAATCTCCTTTTTCTTTGGTCAACTCTTCAATTAATTGTGTGATGAGAACACACTCTTTTACCCTTTTCTCATCATTTATTATAAAAAGAAAACAAGCAAAAATATACTCTATACTATTGTCTAATATTAGACCATTGGGACCAATCAACATATTTGTCAAGCATAAATTAATTTTGCAAAGGCCAAGTGAAAATAACTAATCATAAGACATTTTCTTTTCTTAATATATTTTTTTTTTAAATCTACATCTTTTTAATTTTTTTTAAGCACAAATACATGCATGTCTTTTAAGATAAAAAGGAACTCTTTAATTTTTCAATTATTAGACAAACTAGATTTTACCAATTTTTGATTGATAAGACAAAATAAGTCAACCTTAAAAAGGCTAAACCATAACTATTGCAAATACTAATGGAAGTAAAAAAATTTAACCTCATTAACCAATTTTTTTTTTAGTCCAACATATTCATTATGAATGTCATTGAATATAATTTTTTACATCAATTTTTAAATAAATGAATGAGAACATATACCTATAGAAATTATATTTAAATTAAAAAATTTTAATTAAAAATTGAGATATTCAATTAAAATATAACTTAATTTAAATGTCGAAATATTTTGATAAATTAATGAAGCTAATTATGTACATTAAACTTTAACAATACAGATAAGCTTCCACTAAAAGTACCCATGCTTCACACTACTTGACATCATCATATCAAGCTCCACATAAACACATTAAATAATATTTAATCTAGTACACATGATTAATTTTAAAATTTAATTTCTTGATTCTAACACTACTTTGTTGCAATATAATCATTCACTTATCTTTTTTTCATTCTTCTTTTAACTGTCTCACCCTTTACAGAACCAAGTAATTTTTTCTCCAATTTTAAATTCATCATTTATAGATTTCTTAATTTTTTTAAAATTAATAAAATTAGAATTTATTAATTAATTAAGCTAAAGAGGTAGGAAGAATATGAAAGAAATAAAGAGAAGAAAATGAATGGACAGGATTTAAGAATCTGGATAATATAATCCGTCAAAGCTAAGGTTCCAGCATTTTCACGGCGGCTTCATGAAATTCCTAAAAAATATATAAAAAGCCAAAAACCAACAAAGGAAAAAAAAAACAAATATTGGAAAAAAAATATTGCAAAAAAGGAAAAAAAAGAAATTGTCAACACATAAATCTTTATAATTACCCAGTGAAAACCCCCCTTTCCATTTCTCTCTCTTCCAGCTTTTTCTTTACTTTCTTCTTCTTCAACGCGGATTCACTATAGAATATACCTATATTTTCCTCCTTTTTGGTTCTATTGTCAATTCATACAAGTTTTTGTACAAATAATAAATACCCATTTCGTTCTTGGTCTTAAATTCAAACCTTTCTTGATAATTTTTTTCCAGAAAGGTAGAATCTTGGAGTTGTTTTTGCAGTTTTTTGGTATACCCATAAAGAAATCTCACTGAAATATTGCATAAATAAAATCAAGAAAGCAATTTTGAGTGGGAAACAAGAAAAGGGGTGGAGAAATCTTGGAGTAAGATTTTGGTGAAATTGGGTGTTGGAAATTGATGGCATCTGCTGCAATTTTCTCATCGTTGAGGAGACAAAGGTCGCCGACACTGGAAGCATTCTTGGCGCCGGTGGATCTGACAGATGTTGGGTTGTTGCAAACTCTAACGGCGTTATCTTCTGAGCTGATTTCTTCATATTCAGGTAAAAGGCTGCCCTTTTATCAGCGGAAGAATTGTAAGTCTTTGTTAAGGAAAATTCAAGTCTGTTCTGTTCTCTTGGAATGTCTTCTTGAGAATAACAAGAACAGAAGTAGGGGTTCTTCAGATTTGCCGTTTACAGCTTTTTTGTGCTTCAAGGAGTTGTATTTATTGCTTTACCGGTCGAAAATATTCCTTGATTATTGCTCTCACTCCAGTAAGTTGTGGCTGTTGCTTCAAAACCATTCGATTTCAGGTCATTTCCATGATTTGAACCAAGAAATCTCGACCCTTTTGGATGTTTTCCCCCTAAAGGAATTAAAAAATTTACCTGAAGATGTTAGGGAACAGGTTGAGTTGTTGAAGAAACAAGCCAGAAAATCTCAGTTGTTTGTTGATAAACATGATGAGATTCTGAGGTTGAAACTGTTCTCTTTCTTGAATGAGTTTGAGAATGGAGGTGTTCCTGACTATGTTCAGTTGTACTCTTTTTTTGTGGAAAAATTGGGGATTTGTAATCCTAGGAGTTGCAGGGTTGAGATTGACTTTTTGGAGGAGCAGATTGTGAACCATGAAGGAGATATTGAACCCACATCCTCAGTTCTCAATGGGTTTGTGGCGTTGATGCGATACTGCAGGTTTTTGCTATTTGGCTTCGAAGAGGATGATGTGAGATTGAGATTGGGTAAGCATAAGAAGCCTAAGAGAGGGCTGATTAGTCAAGAGATTGCAGAGACATTCATTTCTGTACCAAAGGACTTCTGTTGTCCGATATTACTGGATTTGATGAGGGATCCAGTTATTGTGGCAACAGGGCAGACATATGATCGAGCTTCTATATCGAGGTGGATGGAGGAGGGTCATTGTACTTGCCCAAAGACAGGGCAGTTGCTTGATCATACCCGGCTTGTGCCAAACAGGGCTCTTAGGAATTTGATTATGCAGTGGTGTGCTGCTCACAAAATTCCCTATGACCCTCTGGAGAGTGGGGATCCATGTGTTGAATGTTTTCCAGCTGCTTCACCTAGCAGGGCTACATTAGAAGCTAATAAAGCCACAGCAGCTCTTCTCATTAAGCAGCTAGAGAATGGGACGCAGATTGCAAAAACTATTGCTGCTCGGGAGATAAGACTTTTAGCTAAAACTGGTAAGGAGAATCGTGCATACATAGCTGAGGCTGGTGCAATCCCACATTTGAAGAATTTGCTTTCATCACCAGATGCAGTGGCACAAGAAAATTCTGTCACTGCAATGCTTAACTTATCGATTTTTGATAAGAATAAAGGCCGAATTATTGATGAAGTAGGGTGTCTGGCTTTGATAGTTGCAGTTTTGAGATTTGGGCACACCACAGAGGCACGGGAAAATGCTGCAGCAACATTGTTCAGTCTGTCAGCTGTTCATGACTATAAGAGGCAAATAGCAAAAGAAGACGGGGCAGTCGAGGCCTTAGCAGGTCTGTTGCGAGAAGGTTCTCCCAGAGGGAAGAAGGATGCAGTAACTGCTCTATTTAATTTATCTACCCACACAGATAATTGTGCAAGGATGATAGAGTCTGGTGCTGTTACTGCTCTAGTTGGAGCTTTGGGGAGTGAAGGTGTAGCTGAAGAAGCTGCTGGTGCATTGGCGCTGATTGTTAGGCAGCAAGTTGGTGCTACAGCTGTTGGTAATGAGGAAATGGCAGTAGCAGGGCTCATTGCGGTGATGCGATGTGGGACACCTAGAGGGAAAGAGAATGCAGTTGCTGCATTGCTTGAATTATGCCGTGGTGGTGGAGCAGCTGCTACTGAGAGGGTCTTGAAGGCGCCATCATTAGCAAATTTACTTCATACATTGCTCTTTACAGGAACAAAGCGCGCAAGGAGGAAAGCAGCATCACTTGCTAGAGTATTCCAACGGTGTGAGCATGCATCAGTGCATTATAGCGGGTTTGGTGTAGGATATGCATTTGCTGGAAACTCAGCTGCAGCTAGGGATTCAACTTTTCCTGGTGATGTCTCAGTGTCCATGTCCATTTCAGTTCCAGTATTATAGGGGGTACTTATCACCATTCATCTTTTGTTCTTAGTTTTGCCTGTAATATTCAAAAATTCTTTCATTGAAATATAATCGCGACAAAGAAAGAGAGAAATAATAGGAATACCATAAAATTCATGTGTTCTTAGCATCTTGCAGAATACAGTGTTTTAAGTCTGTTCGCGTTTCGCTTATCAGAGATGTTAGTGAATAATAGGTTGGTTACAATTTTGACCATGTGCTTTAGGATCCTATCTTTCTCTTAATTTGACCATGGCCATCTTACCTTTTGTTAAAATTTTGAGATTATGAACCAACTCAACTTTGTTTGCAAGGTATCAAAATCTGTTAAGTTAAAAATGGTCTGCTGATCATGATATAGATGGTTCTCCAACTTGATAACTGAAACAAATCTTTTGTAACTAAGATATTGAGTTTGTTACATTGTAAATTTCAGATATGGAGATTTTACCAATTCCTAAAGGTAAGAAATAGTAGATGGCCACCTTCCTTTTTAGTCAAATTTGTTTTTTTTTTGTTCAATGGTTTGGTGTGTAAGAAGATAATGTATGACTTTGCTTATGCAAACATTTAGTGGTGTTCAAGTATAGGATATCAATGTTGACTTTGAATAAATCCACTTGGAAAAAATGAGTGAACAAGGAAAAACCCCCAAGAGAGAGGCCACCCAAGGGTGACTTAGGGTGAAATTATGTGGAATTTAGAATTTGAAGTATACGAGTTATTACAGCGTCTTTGAGCTAATATATAATAATGATCGAATTCACAATCAAATGTTTAAGGGTCGCGTGGAATCTGGCTAGAGTTATGCAAGTACTAGCAATACATGAATTAGTTATGAGGAAAATTGTGTATTATTTTATGCAGGAATTAGATATGTAGGAGTCATGCATTTGCTATTCCATCTTATATCTTGCATAAAAGTATAAATAGATTTCCTCATAACTTATACATATATTAGTTATATAAGTTTCTAAATTGCAAGTCAAACACCATATTAATAATATACATAATCCTAACAAACAAAACCGAACATGGATTTGCTTATGCAAGATCTAATACATGTTGATATTTCTCCTAATCAGTCACCAAACAACATCTTAGATTCGTGAAAATCCATAGTATATGCTCTAGATTTGCCACCGGTGCAAAATCATACGGTGCTAGCACTAATGGGTATTAACAAGTACCTCGTGAAATAGTAATAATATATATGCAAGTTGGTCTACATATCATTGTAATCGAAGAAAAAACATAAAAGAGAGACAGAGATAAGTGGTACGGAAAACCAAATGCGTTCACCTGTAAATGGTTGGAAAACAATGCAAAATTTTTCCATCGTAGAAATGATGGAAGGCGCACCAAAATGTTCCTTGAGAAATAATTGATTCTTCTTTCTTCTTTTGAGTTGTTTTCCAATACCTATTTCTTTATTTTTATCTTCATTGTATTTTATTTTTTATCACAAGGCAACAAACTTTAGTTACATGATGATTTCATTATCCCATTGCAATAATCTCTTTTAATTCATTTTGATACGTTGACCTATCATTATGCCTGTATTTGGACCTAAAAAGAAGCCTCTACTTTTAAAAGAAACAACAAAAAAATTCCTAGTTGATGGGATATAAATGATGTCTTAGACTTCTAGTGGGGTGTGCTTAATCTTCATTACATGTTATGCACCTTTTTTCTTTGTGGGGTTTTAAGAGAAAATTAGAGTTTGTGCTTTTCCTCATTTTTCTAAACCAGGGCTCTAGAAACACTTTTGAAAAGAAAAAAAACTTCTTTTTTTTTTCAAAAATTGTTTTTGAAGAATTGCTTTACTAAAGTTTCTTTTTGAAAAAGTCTATGGGGCTTTGGTCTAGTAGTAAGAGCACAACGCATGATGTGAATTAGACGTACGTCACGAGTGACAAAAGTTTGGTATTTACATTGAAGAAGGATAGAGAAGCAGATCCATTCCATTGAATTTCGAATTGTCCCTCAAAGGTCTCTATTATCGAGAAAAGTAGTTCCATGTTAAAAAACAATGACTCAATAAATGAAATGGGAGAAAAAGAGAAGTTATAGAAGGAATATTCAACTTCTTAACAGTTATTCCTAGTTCAATTTTTCAGGCAATACTTTTCCATATGTGATAAAAGAGATGTTTCTTCCTAACTCATTTGTTGGAGTTCTTTACCAGAGTTAGGCAAAGTCCCTGTCGTCGTCAATCATAGTAAGGAGAAGAAAAGTCCTATGTTAAAACTGGGACAAAGGGATAACATTCAACTTAATCCAAATTTCAAATGTACTTCTCTTTCCATGCAAGATGAAATTGTCCACTTAGAACATGCTACGCAAATGCAATATTTTTGATTTGAAAGGTAGGTAAATACCATTTCCAAAGTTCTCCAAGCATAGAAAAAAACGAAGAAAATACAACATCAGCTTCAAAGTTATCTTTACCCTATCCAGACAAGTAGTTAGCAGATGGGAATAGATTCATTTCAATGATCGTCATGTCATTGATATAAATTAGAGCTTTCACAGATGAACTATCCGTATGTATAAGAATTCTTTTCCCTTGAAATATGTTTTTGGGTCAAAGAACATTTTAGTTTTTTTGTCTAAACAGAATCATGGCTTTACCCTCTGTCAAACATTTGTTGACGCTTTGGATCATTGTGCTCCTTGAGAACCTTACTTTGGCTCAATATCCTGATTATCACACGGTGAAAATACCCACAACGTGGATAAACAATAATGTCTCGTCTATCAACGTTACAAAGCCCTTGACATACCCTTATTACTCATTCAATCAAACTTCTGGAACTTTCATGCGAATTCTGATGCTCAAAGAGATAGAAAAGGACATGGGATATGCTTGTGGTTTTGCTTCAAATGGAGAGGATGATTCCTTTGTGTTTTCCATTGGAATTATACGTCTTCGACAGGACTTTGTAGGAGCTCAGCGCTGGACTGACCTTGAGCTGGTCTGGTTTGCAAACAGAAACCATCCAATTCATGAAAATGGAACGCTGCAATTGCTGCAAGATGGAGATTTAGTGTTAAAAGATGTGGATGGAACTCTTGTGTGGTCTACAGGCACAGCGAATAAGTTTGTCTTGGGTATTAAGATGATGGAGACTGGGAACCTTGTGCTTCATGACATGTATAATCAGACTGTCTGGCAGTCTTTTGATCATCCAACAGATGCACTGCTTCCGGGCCAGAAATTAAGGGATGGTCAAAGACTTGTGGCTAGCGTTTCTTCGTCCAATTGGAGTGAAGGTAATTACTATATCTCTGTAACCAATCAAGGCTTATTTGCATTTTACATATCAGACAAGCCACAGATGTATTTTAAGTTTTTGGTTAGTGGAGAAAGGGATACCTTTGATGAAAGTTATGTCAAAGCAGTGAATGGTACTCTTGCCTTGTACATATCCTCAACCGAGCCGAATGAGCCAAATGCTGTGTTCTCAAGACCTTCTAGGATGAAATATTTGAGATATGATTATGATGGACATCTTCGAGTCTACACCAAGGGAAGTGATCAGACAAACGATCTGTTGACAGATTTCATTGGGCTTTGTGATTACCCCACAGCTTGTGGCAGTTTGGAGCTTTGCTCAAATGGAATTTGTTCTTGTCCAGGTCCATTAATAAAAAGTAATGATCGACCAAACAATGGATGTGTGGAAGTTAGTCCGGTGGAATGTGATGGACAACGTTCCCACCAAATGGAACGTGCTTCGGATGTCTATTACTTTAACTATGTTGACACAGATGCAGCAGCTCTGAGAGGAACAGATGAGGAAAGCTGCCAAGAGTTGTGCTTGAAGAACTGCTCTTGTAAAGTAGTCCTCTTCCGGTATTTCACTAACTTTTCGAGTGGTGACTGCTATTTACCCTCTCCTGTTCTGTCACTTATAAATGATGGAAAGGAAAGAAGTGTCTATGAGTCATCTGCATTCATCAAATTACCAAATGATGCAGAGAAAAGTAAGTCTACAGATGCAAGGAAAATTGGCATTATAGCTGGATTAACTGGTGGAACAGTTCTTCTGATAGCATTAACTATTGGCATCTTGATTGCTTTCAACAGAAAACAAACATTACAAGAAAATAATGATGATTACTCAGGGGAGATATCTGGCCTTGTAAGATTTTCTTATGAACAGCTGAAGATGGCAACTGGGAATTTCCAGAAAAAGCTTGGTCAGGGAGGTTTCGGCTCAGTTTATGAAGGAGTTCTTCGAGATGGTCAGAAAGTAGCAGTGAAGGTCCTTGATGGTTTTGGCCAAGGAAAGAAGGAATTCTTGGCAGAGGTCCAGACCATAGGAAGCATCCATCATGTTAATCTTGTTAGACTAATTGGAGTTTGTGCTGAGAAAGAGCACACACTATTAGTTTATGATTTCATGAGTAATGGATCATTGGATAAATGGATTTTTGGCACAACCTCTACTCAATTTACCCTTGATTGGAAAATAAGAGGAAAAATCATCCATGATATAGCAAAAGGATTGGCTTATCTTCATGAAGAATGTATGCAAAGAATATTCCACTTAGATGTTAAGCCGCAGAACATTCTGCTGGATGACAATCTTTGTGCAAAAGTATCTGATTTTGGCCTGGCCAAGTTGGTGGATAAAGATCAGAGCCATATAGTGACCAGAATTAGGGGAACCCCTGGATACTTGGCTCCTGAATGGTGTAGCGCATTCATTACAGAAAAAGCAGATGTCTACAGCTTTGGAATTGTTGCAATGGAGATCCTCTGTGGACGCAAGAACGTGGACTATTCACACTCACTGAAACATCCACATTTGCTTAGCTTGTTTATGGAAAAAGCCAAAAACAATCAGCTTATCGATATGATTGGAAATTACAGAGATGATCCGCAATGCAATAGATCAGAAGTCATCCATATGATGAAGCTTGCTGTCTGGTGCTTACAGAATGATTTTACTCTGAGGCCTTCCATGTCAATGGTGGTTAAAGTAATAGAGGGGACAATGGACATTGAATTTCACTTAGACTATAGTGTTCCGAATTCAGAAACAATTGCAGCAATCAAAAGAGTGGCAGACACCACAACTAACTTGTTTCCTTCGATTCTTTCAGGACCTAGGTAAGCATTTCTAAGCATGATGAAGAATCAATAGAGAAAAAAAAATCCCCCTCCTTTATCATATTTCTTGTCTGATCCCTATGATCATCACAGTTGTATAGCTATTTATTGGTTTTATTTGTGTTATTTTTCTGTGACTTAGTAAGATACTGCAATTACTTAAGAACCATGTCGTGATTTCCAGTGTAAATCCAAACAAAATGAATGCCTAAGTTCAATTGTTGTGTATAACAGAACTGTAAGCATCAAAGTAAGCAGCTTCATATGTCACTCAGTGAAAGTTTTTAGAGACAGGCTACTCAATAGATATTTTGATACTTTAATTAGTAACAATTATGAAGCATTACAAAGTTAACTTCCTACGTCCAGTATAGTTTCTAGGTGAAATTATGCAAACAGAAAAGGCATTAAATAGTTCTTGGAACGACTATAAGAACAGTCCTTTTGGATACAAGACCTTCACATCAGCTGTAGTTCATCAGCATTTCTCTTCTCCATCCTGCAGACGAAGTAACAAGTTCGATTTGATAAGAAGATCATAATTTAAACATGTAGTAGAATTCATATTTTTGTATTTGATGGAAATACGGAAGCAAAGAGAATATACTAGGTCCATAGTTGAAGATAAGCCTCCGTCTCATCATTTAAACTAGCAGCAGCCTTTGCAATCAAAGCTTCTCCTTCCATAGCAATCTTGCTTTCCACCATCTCCTCGATCTCTGCCATAGCCCTCAAACGATTCAGTTCCTGCTCAGACTCCTCTGCTCCTTCATTTTTCGACTCTGAATCATCTTCAAACAGTTTTTCCCAAAACTCACGATTCTTAGCATTTTGAGCAGTTGCTTCTTCTTTCTGTTTTTCATTGGAACTTACAGAGCCACCAGCAGAGTTTGATGTCTGTCCAATCCCATCCTGGACGGAGCCAGCCACATGATCTGGAGACTCCACCAATCGTGGCCTCTTTCTAGTGTCATTGCTGCTTGAGTCTCCTCTGACATCGGATTTCTCGAGAAGTAACTTCAAAAGATTCCTAATTTCTTTTTCCTTACCGCATCCTAGCAAATTAGGAAAGAAAGATGTCATGTTTTCTTGTCCATCTTTCAACTTCTGAAGTTCTACCCTCAGACTAATGTGATCATTCCTCAACTTCTCCAGCTCCTCTTCCAGATTATTGTTTACCGTATCAACACGAGGACTATGTGAACCTTGTTGTGGATTGTTCTCCTTGGATAGTTGAATCCTGCTTTTGATATTTTTCAGCCAGTGCTTTTTCCCAGCCCGAAACCATGGATTTCCATACTCACATTTGTAAGAACACACCTTCCTAAAACGCTGAAAATTCATTCCTTCTTATCAAATCGAAGTTCCAAATTGTTACTTTGAAATAAAAAAGGAAACAGCTTCCAACAAATAGAAACCATATTCACAATAACACCAGATGCATACTAATCAGAACGTTAAATTAAGACGAAAAAGGGTGTTACTGTCTAGTATTTATAGATTGAAGCCACATAGATTTTGAGCTAGAAAATGAGAAAATAACATAGAAAACATATCAGAAACAGAATGGAAATTGCGGTAACACTATCACAGATTTTGAACTAGTAAAGATGAAACAAAAAACTCGAGTCATTAACCAACAGAAATAGGAACACAAAACAATACCAAAGGAGAAATCAAATTTCAAGAAATCAATACAAATGAGATAAAAACATAGAAAACATATTGGAAACAGAAGAGGATTGCTGTGATGGAAACGAAATTTCGAGAACTAGGAACACAACACAGAGAATGTTACTTACATAGTTGTTGAGCTGGTAAATGAAGCTAGATAAATTGCTATGTTTGAAGTATTTTGGAAGAACTTCAACACAAAACTTGTTAGGATCACTGATAAGAAAAGTAGTTTTGCTAGAAGTCCAATGTACCAAGGGATCAGTTTCAGGATCATCCACCATTTCATATGTCTTCACTAGAAAGGGTGGTGGAGAGTTTCCTCGTAATCCGGTGAGCCTCGGTCGACCTCGACCAGCAGCTCCTCCTCCCTTTCCACCATTGTCTTGATTGTTGATCTCCATTCTTTGAAACCTTCTGAGAAAACTTGGAAGTGAGTGAAATAATTGATCATGCATGAAAGTAAGTTATATAGTGTGTAAAACATACTAATATATATTATGAAATCAAATATTTTCAAGTACAAAATGCAGAAAGTTTGCATTAGAATCAAGACCATTGGTGTTTTTTTTCTTTTCTCTTCCTCTAAGTCACACACAACAGCCAGCTGCTTCTAATTTGTACTTCCTCCGTCCTTTTTTAATTGTTCAGTTTGCATTTTATGCTCTTTTAAGAAAAAATTGATTAAATTATAACAAATTTATTTTACTACATTATTTTTATTAATTATACTTTAAAAATCAAAATTTGACTATTACTCTAATCAATTTGAAAAATGGTTACTTAATGATAATCTAAACTGTATGGCATTCAATGTTTACATTAATTATATTAATTACTATGATTAATGAAGTGAGAATATATATTTAAAATTTATGATTAAACAAAAAAAAAACTTATGTGCAAACGGTGTATAAGTACATCTGTTAATTTGGTATAAACACTTAGTAAGGGTAAATTTATTCTATTTTTCCTCACAATAAGTGTGAGTTTATTCTCACAGACCTTCTCTTCTTCTTTTCATCCCCTCTATGCAATAAAACAAAAAATTAAACAAAAATAAAATAAACACACTTTTTTGAAGTTGAATTTTTTTTAAATAAATGTTGAAACATTGTTAGTTACAAATAAATTATTACACTACCAACTGATTTGACTGTCTTAAATCAAGAAAAACAAAAAATGTTTCATCTTCTTTTGTATTACAAGGGAACAGAATATTCATATAGTCAAATTTTAATTCTATTAAAGATTTACTTTTAGTTGATTAGTTGTAACATGGCTGATTCAACCATTTCTATTTTAAGTCCAAAATAAAATAACCAAATAACAAAATATTCAAGAATTGGAAGAAAATAATTCATGAGAATTTTTTTCTATTTCTCAAATTCGAACACACCCTTTTTGGTATTCTTTTTTATTGTTTTTACATTTAATACTTCTAATTCTTGGGTACAAGAATGTCAAAATCACTAACAGTCCATTCTGCCACTCGATTAGCGTCTCTAAATATTTCAGTTCCCAAATCAATTGAACTCCACTTCCTCCTTGCTGGTGCAGTGCCTGGATCCTGCAATAAACATGTCACGTCATTAATTTCACACGTTAAACTATATTGATAGTGTAAAAAGTCTTTATGCTGTCTATGGTTGATATATATAACTTAAATTGATTCAAACCTGGTAAAAATAAAGGGATTGTGACATCCTCCCAACATCAAGCTCCCAAGTTGTTGGATCACCAATCCAACCTTGTCCTTTCTTAGTAGGATAACCATATTCACCCCAAACAGGATGTGGCAAAATCTGCAAAATCTCCTGTGGTTGAGGATTGCTATAAGGATCACATGGTCCACTAGGCTGTTCAACATGCTCCCCATTCCCTGGTGTACAATGCAAATGGTAAGCCTCATAGGGAAAACGAGCCTTTTCTGTTCGATGAACTCTTGTTCCATTTGGAAATGTATGGTATGGAGGACACAATTTAAAGTCATCTGGATTGCACCAGGATGGTGTTTCTGGATTCAGGATCATCTCACTGTATCTTGTGACATCTGATGTCACATCTCCATCACATGGTTTTCCATTGTTCTTCCAACAACTCCCTATGTCCATCAGATAAAATTGGCTATGAGGACCTCCACCTTGTATCACATTCAATGTGAATCTTACCTTAAAATTTGGTGATTCCGGTATCTGTGTAAAAATTTAATCTTTTTCAAAAGGGTAATCATGAAAATGAACAAAATCGCGAAAAAAATAAAACGTTTATGTTTTTACTCACAATTTTTGACATGCCCCTAGTTTGATAATGATATCCACCAGAAAAACCAGAAGTGGCATCTGATCGTAAGTAAAGCATCAACCAAGGATACTTTGTTGAGGTCCTTATAACATGGTGAAAAATCCAGCTTCCTTTACCTAATTCTTTCTGCCATGTTACAGAATAGAAAGAGGTGTTCATGTTTGCACTATCTCGGCTCGAACCAGCTTTCAAATCCCATGTTCCATAAAAACTCCCTGTAAGTGTTGTCCCTTGTAAAGTTGTGTAATCGTGGTAAATCAATGGCTGATTCATACACCCTTTACCAAAACATGGAAATTCGCTAGGAGGGTCGAATGGACCTACTTTGTGTCCGTTTTTCGGGCATTTACCAGCATGAGTATCCATGTTACCACTCTTAAGCATGATCATCCAGAATTGCCATGGATTTGGCTTGCCATCAACTTGACATTTTGATCCCAAGTATAGTTCTTTCTGCTGCATAAAGGTCTACGTTATTCAACGCTGGTTTCGTCAGTCCTGGAAATGATTTTCCTATGCCTAACTTGTTGTCTTCCTCAGACACTTTATGTAGCAGCATGTTTGGATCTGCATCACAGACAGAACAAATTCTCTCATATAAAAACATTAACCATTTCAAACATAACAAAATCAAGAAAACAGAGAAGTTCAACTCACTCTGTTGTTGAGAAAAGCCTATGTTTTGAACATCAAAGCAATCAGCAGCTCTTGGGCTTCCCATTTTTGGTGCTTCTTCTCCAACCTCATTGCATTGATTCCATGCCTCTATGGCTACTCGTAGCCCATCGCGTCTCATCCCTGAATCACCAACAGCTGAAATGCACTGATCACTTCCATCAAGACTTAAGGAGAAAACCCCAGAAACAAACACATTGATTAGCAAAAGAGAAAGCAAATTGAACAAAGAAAATGAAATTTTAAATTGAGCCATGTCTAACATTTCTAGCCTTGTGTGTACACTAGCTCTCTCTTTATATATATTTTATGTAGAAGACTTCACATTTATGTTCTTTAAAATATCTCAATCTTTTGGCGATTACTAACATCCTCAGATCTTTAAAGATTGACCAAATATAACTCCCTTTATTGTTTCTTTAAGTATTTGAAAGTTGACTGTTTGATCAGTTTTAACCTTTTCCCAAATTTGAACTTCGAAATTCAACCAAGTGTTTTTTTTTACCATAATTTCTTTATATGTCTTGTACTCCCTCTATTCCATATTAACTGAATTTGTAACGTAATACATACTTATTAAGAATAACGTTTAAGGACATAATTTAAATTATACTTTTTCACTCTTATCCTTTATGAAATCATATATGTAACTTTATAAATAGTGCAATTTGTCTCTTAGAAAATATCAAACTTCATTAAAGGAAAGGGCAAATATGGAAAAAAATTCAAACACTTATCTTGAACTTTGAACAATTCAATTATTTTGAACAATGAAAAAAGCCACAAAAATTCAATTAATATGGAATAGAGAGTAACTATTTTAAGTTATTAATTATTGTTATTTATAGTACGTTTTACATATTTAAAAGTTCTATGTGTAAATTCACAGTCAAAGCTTAGAAGTTTGAATCTCGTAAATTTAACTGCACCACATAAATTAGACTGAGAGAGTAATGCCTTGCAGCTGGTTGGTGGTTGACACTTGCTCCAATTTCCTATAATTGGTTAGGTTTCAAATTTGATTTTAAAATCACTATCAGAAAGGTTCTTTTAACCAAAATGTTCAACAAAAATGATGTAATATGACTATATGAGTACTTTTAACAAGCATCAACTAACAAACTAGATGTTGATTGCCTTGTTTTCCCATGTGTATTCATGTCCTTTGAAACTTTGAAATTCATGTATCCAACTCAAAAGAAATGAATGAAAGTGAACTTTGTTCCCTATATAACATGTAAAATGGAATCTTGTCCACTATAAAGTTAAAAAAAGAAAGAAAAGGACTTTAAAACTTATTGCTAAGAGTAATTTCAAGAAACTTCTTTTTCTTTTTTTAGAAAGAACAATTTGTGCTAAGGCCAAATAGGAAATGGAATAAAAAGTGAGTATTTTTAATTATTTTTTTAGTGCAAAAACTTTGAGACTAAGAAAAATTGGTATCAATTCTTGAACATAAAGACTAAAGTCATGCTTTTTATCATGTTTGAGGGAAGTAATAGAATTATGCTTTTGAAGATTTCAAGTGGCAAATATTCTTTTCCAATAAATACTACTGCCTCCGTCCAACAATAATTATTTTATATTATTATGAGATGTCCAACAATACTTGTCCACTTTATGAAATCAATAGATAATTTTACACTTAGTTCCTAATTTACCCTTATCATTAATTATAGTTATTTCCTTGTTACATTTTTCAAGACATTATATTTATTATATTCAAAGGGTAATATAGTAAAATTACCTTTCTATTTATAGTTTCTTAAGAAGTGAGCAGAGTCAATAGTTGACAAGTATTGTTGAACAGAGGGAGTACTATTAAAGTTATTTTAATTTTTGTTGACACTACATATGCTTAAAACCAAATACAGACCCCACAAGAAGGTAGGTTAGAGAGAAACCATCTGGTGAGAATACAACATAATTGATTATTCGTTATGGGCTACGAAAGCTGGCATTAAACTTCTTTTCATTTCAAAAAAGATAAATATTCAATTATTTCTCCAGATGGAATTCTAAGTCTTAAAAATATACTTTTTCATAAACATTAAATTTAAAGTTAACCAACTTATATGATGCGCTTATCGAATTTATCAGCAACGTCTTTTCTTTGATTATTGGGAGGCGAAAAGTAGGAATGTAAATGAAGCAGGGCGGGGCACAAATAAAATTATGCTTCCTTTTATTGCTTAATCTAAATACCCATTGATCATGATTTACATGACAAGTAGGCAGTGGTTCCTATTAACTTAATGGGCCTGTTTTTGAAAGAAACTTTCCATAGAGAAATTTTATTCTTTTAATAAGTCCTACGAGGTGTGAATCTGAATTAATCAGTCTTGTAAATTTTGTGATATTAGATGATTATACAAAAAAAAATTACCGTATGTGTAATGTGTTTGTGTAAAGAATTAAAACTAATAACCTTTTAGATCTTGGAGAGTCTTTAGGAACCTTGGGTATTGGGCCAAGAAGAAAAGCAATTAGTAGTACATATTTGGCTTCTCTGCTTGAAGCCAATGTCATTCTCAAAAGACAAAACAATTATGGCCCATAATTTGCTACTTGAACTCAAAATAATGGAAGTATCAATCACACAAACTATATAAATATCTCTAATAAGCATCAATATTAGCCAAAGTCAAGGTGAAGTTACTAAAGACAAAGCTAAAAGCAAAAGAAGCAACCCAATCTAAAAAAAACAAAAGACAAAGCTAAATCATGTTTTAAGGTAGAACTAAAGTAGAAACTTTTGGGCCCTACTATATGTCCCTACCTCCCTCTGTCCCTCATCAAACTAGTACTATAACTTTTTACCCAATTTTAAAAACAATTTTGAAATGCTCGTGATATCTATAAAAACAATTTACTAATCATGATTCGATCTTGGTATTCAATCTCATCGTGAAGGTGTAATCCTAATAGAAAGATGATTTACTAAACTTTAGTGAATGGGTGCAAGTCTCGCGGCTCAGAAACACTCATCTTGTGTGACATGTTAAAATAAACATCGCAAGTAAATATATAAGTAAAATTGTACGAAAAAAGGGTAGAAAATAAAATGACAAAAGTAAAGTAGTTGCATGACTTTAGGTAGAAGACCAAGTGAATTTGGTCCCTTGAAAATAGAACAGCAATTCTGCAAAACTTAGAAAGTGGGAAGAAGTGGGTAAGTGGTCACAAGATTTTTCAAATGGCGGGCCTTTTCTTTTGAACTAAATAGTAAATAAAAGCAAAGCAAAAACACACACAACCTAAAAAAGTGGACACCTTACTCCAACATGAATCCCACTTACCTATTTAACAGCCTAACTGCCCCATAACTGCTTCTATTTCACTTCTTTTTTTTTTATCTTCCAAGAAACACAATTCTACTAGCAAATTTGTTCCAACATGAAGTGGGGTAAAAAGAAACCTTCATCTTCATTGATAACTCATGTTTTTCCTGTTTCTTGGCTTGCAAAATTCAAGCAAAAGAAGGATGGTAGCAGTGAGGATCAAGAAGGAGCAAAGATGAAGCACATAGGGAAGGTGGATTTGACTTCGTATACCTCGCGAACGAATGTTAGTTTGAAAGAAGGAAGATTTTATGGTGGGGATGATGATGATGATCCTTATTGGAGGATTTCTTTTACTGAAGACAGATTTGAAGCTCATCCACAGAATCAACAGATTCAGAATCCACTCTGGTGTGGTTCTTATGATGAATGTGATCAAGATTCAACTTGGAATTCGAAGAGTAGTTTGGGAGAAGAGAATCACAAGTTTAATGATATGGTTTCTAGAAAGATAAGTGAAAAACCGAAGAAGATGTGGATTTCACAGAATGAAGCAGAATTGAACAACCGAAAGAGGAATTCTGTCAAAGATGAGAAGTTGAGGAAACTTAGTAGAAAAGCGTTGGAGGAAAGAATAGCGGAAAATGCTAGAGAATCTGATCAAGAAGAAGAAATAGCAGCAGAAGTGATAGAGAAAGATATATTTGAAATAGAGCCTGAGAATGAGAAGGTAATGAAAAGGGGGAAGGAGAAACCAACAGCTTATAATTCAAGAAAGACGCGGAGTTTGTCTTACACGGATTCCGGTCTGAATTCAATGGAGGAAAGTTGCATGATGTTTAAATCTCTGAATCTAGAGGAGGAAGCCGATGCATTGTCTGAAGAAGAATTTGAATCAGAATGCTTAGAGATGAAAGACATGAAGATCAAACCAATGTCAGAGAAAAGTGGTTGTCAGCAGAGAAAATCAGTGTACATAAACCAGAAGAGAAGAAGAAAACATGGTGTTAAAGTCAGAGCATATTCACCACGAACAGCCAAGATGGAATGCAGAATCAAAGCTCTTGAAGACATGAAGAAAGCAAGGATGAAGATGAGACACGAGACAAAGGAGAGATTCAGAGGAGACAGGACAGTTTTCGATAGCTATGCTATTATGAAGAGTTCATATGACCCTTTCAGCGATTTCAGAGACTCCATGAATGAGATGATCACACAGAGAGGGATAAAAAGCTCAGAGGAACTTGAAGAGTTATTGGCTTGTTATCTAACACTCAACTGTGATGAATACCATGATATCATTATCAAAGTCTTTCGGCAGGTATGGTTTGAGCTGAACCAGGTCAATATTGGAGCAGAAATACAGAAATGCTGTTGTTCTGATGAGTAATAATTGCTTAGTTTGAATTTCTTAATCCAAATGTAGATAACTTGTAGCTACTACTCTCTGTTAAGAGTATGTTAATTGTTTTAAAATTATTATGTACTTAGATACTGAAATGAGGAAAGAAGCAATTTAAATTACAGACATTTTATTGCTGCTTCTAAGCTCTAGCACAAGTTTAGGATAGCTGCTTGGCATAGTTTACAACAAACTATTTGCTTCTGTCACAAAAAGAGCTATTTCTATCAATATAAGCAACAGTTTGGTCTGCATAAAGAAGACAAACTCCATTCTTTACCAGATTGTGTCATCTGTCAGTTGCAGGCTGAAGTAGAAGCAGGCCAGCCAAATTCTAGTACCACAATTATAACAAGCACTTGTGTGAAATAGAAAATACAGCTTTCTATGAAGCCCAGATGCAGCGCGTATAGAGCCATTACTAATTTAGGTTGATGGCCTTGTACAAGAAGTATTTTGTTCTTGTTACAATATTATGCCTTCACCAGCCAAGAACTCATGAACAACTCCATCAACCTCAATCATGCTACAACCGGGCTCTTTAGTTACCCCCTCGCTTCTCATCTTTCTCCGCACTTCCCTCACATCACTCCATCTCCCCATAGATGCAAGGACATTTGATAGTTGAACATAACCAGCACTGTCGCGAGGATCAAGCTCTAAAAGTTTGGTAGCGATGCGCTCTGCCAATTTGACATCATTATGGTTTCTGGAAGCACTCAAGAGGGACTCCCAAATACCAGGAGCTTCTTTCACCGGCAATATGCTTATGAGTTCTTCAGCCTCCTCTAATAATCCAAACCGGCCAAGTAAATCAACCATACAACCATAATGCACAAGCGTAGGCTGAATTCCATACTCATTAATCATGAGTTCAAAGATCCTGCGTCCCTCGCTTAATAAGCCCCCTTGACTGCAAGTAGACAAAACGCTTACAAAAGTAACCTCATTGGGCTTGATACCATCAGCAAAGAGCTCATTGAAAGTCTTTAATGCATCATCCAAATACCCATGGTTGCTGAACCCTGCAATCATTGCATTCCAAGTACTAATATCTTTTCTCAAAGTACCATTAAACACCTCTAAACCTTTCTCAATGCATCCACATTTGCAATACATATCCACAAGAGCAGTAGCAAGAAAATTGTGAACCTCAATCCCATTCCTTTCGATAAATGCATGAACCCACTTTCCCTGGCTCAGAGATCCAACACCAGCACAAGCAGACAGCACATTCACAAGTGTACAATCATCAGGCTTCACTTTAGCTCTCAGCATATCCTCAAAAAGAGCCAAAACTTCATCAAATTTATCAGCCTTAGTATAACCAGTAATCATAACATTCCAAGACACGACATCTTTCACCAACATTTCATCAAACACCTTCCTTGCTTCATCCACCAACCCAACATTCACATACCCAGAAACCATAAAATTCCAAGACTCCACATTCTTCACAGGCATTTCATCAAACAACTCACGCGCCAATTCAAACAACCCCCTTTCCGCATACACACTCAATAATGCATTCCACGCTATAACATCATCTTCAACCAACCCATCAATCATACCACGCGAAACTCCAAAACACCCACATTTCGCATACATATGAACTAAAGTGTTGTATACATACACATCTTCCTCAAGTCCAATTTTTGTCACCAACCCATGAACTTGTTCACCTTGCTTAGCATTTTCCATAGTAGCACAAGCTTTTACAATGAAAGTAAAAGTGTACTTATCAGGGAAAACTTTATTTACAGAGTTTAACATTTTGAGGAAGATAATGAGTGCGAGTTGTGGAAAGGGGCTAGTGGAATAAGCACGGATAATAGTGTTGTAGATATATGAGTTGGGTTCTTCAATGTGAGTGAAAACAGAGAGTGCATATGAAAGGGTTTCAGGGGACGAAATGGGAAGAACAGTGGCTTTCGTCAAGAGGCGGCTAGCAGCAAAAGGGTCACGAAATAGGCCAGTTTTGAGCATGACAGCGTGAGCTTGGTGGAGTTCGGAGATGGAATTCGCCATTTCTAAGAAAGATGAGAGGGTTGATGGTGCTGGGGAAGTTGCTGCCATTTGAGTATTGTGTTTAGGTACTACTTGTTAGAAGCCGCATTTGTTGTGCTTGATATAAGTAATACTCCCTCAGATTTTTGAATGTTATGATAAACAAATAGCATGTGTTTAGTCACTTAAATTTTGTTGATCCTAAAATATTGAAATCGAAAAACCTACTAAAGAAAGTAAGACAATTAAAAATTGAAATGGAAAGAGTATGAGTATCTTTTATGTATCTTATTTTCTGAGTTTTCAGACTTTTCACATACATTTAACTCTAATTTTGTTCTCCACAAATCTTTTCACAATTAAAAATATGGTTTCGGGTTGTGGCTTCTTTCTTTTTGTTGGGTAGTTATGGCGATGAAATTTTCAAATTTGCTTTCTGGCCCTGATAAGATTGACTCAGATTGTATTGCACAATTTCAGACATGTAGGCTTTAGTACTTGTTGTCTACACAGCCACAAGAAAATACTTACTTTTAAATAGGAAGGCAAGACAGTTATCTCAAATAAAGAGCAGTCTCTAGGAGGAGTCCCCACTACTTGGTCTTGCAACCTGTGTCTTTTTGTGCTATTTTGGAGCACAAACTGTTCCACTGTGAAAAATAAAGTGACAAGTTACTGAACAACACACCAGGCTGCCTTTAGCACCGATGTAATCCCATATTTTCATGCTTAAAGAATAAGAAACTTGGTGTAGCTAACTAATGCATAAACCTATTGAGAAACCTCATTGATCAAGGTTGATTTGACAATGAGGTTCAGCCAAAAATGAAAAATCTACATAGCTGAAGGTAGCAAGAGCTAGCGATATGAATCACACATCTCAGATCAAACACTAAAATTTCAAGTAAATGAGGATGAACCTGACAAATCACAATAAAAGCATTAAGGTAGATTTTCTAATGAATATTACAGAACACTGCAATTCGGGGAGAATAAGAGGCCTCTTAACAGAAGTATTAAATGTTAGTGCAATCTAGTTGAAATAAAAGAAGACTGACTTTCAGCTGCATATCAAGGACAAGTCTGCAAAGCCCTTTTACTTAATTACTCGTCGAGATGCCTTCACACATGGAAACAACAACTTAGAATGACAGGGTCAAAGAAAACAGACTCTACAAAATACTTGACATTTATTGAAATGAAAAAAAAAGAGGCTTTTGGCTCTCTGGCCTGCTAAACACCAACATAACATGTAGATTTACAACTGGCAACTCTTCACATAAAAAGCTTTTATGCAACACAACAGGCACAAAGCACTATTTAGGATTATTTGCAATCTGAAAAACTGTGACATTCTCCATTACGCCTCTACACCTACAATGATCTACAAGTCGGAGTTGTAATGCTGGACTCGGAGGAAATTTCTCCTGATCATTACTAAGATCATGAACAAATGTGAAGATATTTATCTGACAGGATTATTAGGTTGAAGAAATGTAAATGGTTGACATTACAAATATAAGCTTACAGAATATGCAAGGCTTCAAGCAACATAATTTCTATACTCTGAAGTGACACTCTTACAACAATGTGTACGCATAGAAAAGTGCAGGGGATAAACTTAGGGGAAGAAAGAGGAGTGTGTATTTTCCAGACACCATTGTCTTTCACTAGACAAATCCGAATCAGTAATCCAGCCATGTTTACGTATCTAATATAGCATTAGATGTCTTTTCCAAACAGCAGCATATTTTTCCTGTTTCCAGGGGAAACTGCTAGTAGAAGTTCAACCATAATTGTAAAACCAAGTGCATTTGAGAACAGAAACAAAACATTCTAACATCTCTAAGCAGCATTATAGCTAAAGAGTATACAACTACCGCGAAATGGCAAAACAGAAGCCTGTGTTTTACTAATTTTGTGATATAGAGTGCATATACATTCAGTGATGTAGGAAAATTGGAGAATAAGTGTTGACCAAATTCTTTCAGAGTAGCTTAAAATAAAGTAAACTTTAGATACAAGAGACACTGCATCTTACAAGATAACCAACAAAAATCAGTTAAGCCCAAAAGAGAGATTTTAAATCAAATAATAAAGAGAAATCATTGAATCCAAATGGAAGTACAACGAGCAAGGCTAATAAGAACAAACCAACATAAAGCAATGAACTTATGCCAGAGAATTTTCAGAAGCTCGATTTCCCTCATATCATGCAATGCACAGCAGGAACAAAATCAATTTATACATCAACACGTATATCTACTCCCTGATAAAAACAACTAGTACACTAGATATACAACAAGTCAGAAGGCCAACAACATGAATAAAGTATTTGTCATATAACCTACCAAACTAAGTTTTCTCTGCTGGAGTAAGATTCCCCATCTGTTCTGCCAGGCTATTTACACTCTTCATGTTCCACCAATATTTTCCACTGTCAACTGGTGTGCTTTCATTCTTTTTGCTACAAATATCTTTCCTTTCCGACTGTACTTCGGATGCATCAACCGAACCAGGATTCTCAGTTAGGAACTGTTCCCAAAATACATCATTAACCCCTGTTGGGACATTAGTAGCCGTCCCAGCTACAGCTGCTTTGTCTTCTGGTTTCACAGGAGTAGTGTTTGCATTAGGCTCCGAATTCATGTCAATTCCAGAAGCCTTAGGCCCAACATCAACATTTAGTTGTGTGTAAGATATAGCAGGACTATCTGCACAGCTTGTAGATTCATCCAACTCCAGTGAACACTTCTGTCGTATCCCAGCTTGATCAACATCTTGTAGCACATCCTCCCAAAAAGTCAAAGAAGATTCCAATTGATCTAACACTTCTGCGTTCATTGTCAGAAGAGAGGATGGATTCATATTTTCCCTACTCAAAGCCCTAGATGATATCCCTCGCATATCCTCCAGGTCACTTTCATTATAGAGGCAGCTGTTTCCTGGGAACCTTCTTTTTCTGTCATTCACTTGAAGTTGTGGCATGTGGCTCAAATCCATTACTGGTTTATCTAAAGTTTGAGCTAAAGCAGAGAGCATGGTCTTCTGACGATGTTCTGCTTGTTGAACACGCTCAGTCAAAACCTGCATTTGCAATTCAAGTCCTTGGTGATCCTGCTTATGTATTTGTAGGTCCAAGTGAAGTGATCCATTCTCATGCATCAGCTTTTGAATATCTTCCTTGTATCCTTGTCTTTCTGATTCAGTTAATGGAGATGACAGGCCATGAAGATTCTGTGCAGAATGACTGTGAACAGGTTTACGTCTATGGATATTCTTCAAAAGGTGCGGCTGACCTCTAACAAAATTACCATCATTTGCAAACTCCCATTTATCAGGGTCAATTTTCCTGAATCCCTGGTGCACAAAAGAGGCCAAATGCATGTGAATACTACTAACAAATAAGATAAAACTGATAGAAACAAAAAAACCATTTCAAAAATGTCATTTGAACCAACTCACTTACATAAGTGTTTAGCTGTCTGATAAAGCTGGAAAAATTATTGTGCTTGAAGTATCTAGGCAGCAAATCCCTTGCGAAATCTGGAGGATTCCACACAATGAAGCTTTTATTATTCGAACTCCAGGAGACAATGGCATCACAGGATGGATCATCCACCATTTCATATGTCTTTGCAAGAAAAGGAGGCAGTGCATTCGTGCTGCACGAAGCTTCATCCATGACAGGTTTAAACAAAAATCACAACCCCTAGACTAAAATAAGAAACAGATAATCTACTGTGAGCAAAACTTCTTATTATCACACTCCAGAACAAAGAAACAACTAGTAAGGATCGTAATGAGCTAGATATCCTTGCGATACAATCAAGTTGAAGCAAATCTCACCTGATCACACAAACTTCTCGCAATTTCAGATCCCCATCAATACAAGCACATGCTTGTTTCCAGAACCCCACACAACAGCCTACTTGCTCAATTGTGAAAACAGATTCTTATTCTTATCTTATATATATCTAAGTTTCCAGGTGACACGAATTCAACATTCCCGAATATCTTTCTTCCTATTGTCAACAAAAAGAAACTTCAAATGTATCATTTAAAAAAAAAAAAGGAAAAAAAAAGAACCTTCGCAGACATTCCAGAAGGTATTCACCCCCAAACCAATATAGTACCCAAAACTCCTATTGTCAACCGCAATCTTGACAAGTCAATCCCAGCATAAGCAGAACCTCAACCTCACAAATTCAAGAAACTCTACACCTTTCTCCACCCTGTAACCAACCAAAGCTAACACTTTCGCAATCATTTGCAGAAACCCAACATTTTCCAAAGCTCAAAAAATGCAAAAATCCCATTATCCTCCAAAAAATCAGCCCTTTTTTCAATTTGTATCCCAGAATCACAATCAAGATCAAATTTTTCCTGCATTCACACTAAACAACAGTCAAAATTGGACAAGAAAAAGTAAGAAAACAAAGAAAAGTCTAATAACCCATCAGATAAATTTTCCAAACCCATTACATCAAAGTCGTTATTAAAATAAAAATAAAAAGTCATGGGTGTACCAAACTTCACGCAAAAGCATCCAATTATACACCATCAGAAATTCAAAAACAATTTACCTGAGAGAGCTAAACTCAACCTGACGACCAGAGAAAAAGTAGAAGAAAATTGTTTAGGCTGCTTCGTCTTCTTCTCAAATGAAATACTAGTTGGTTGGTACTTTGAGGATTTAGTTACGTTTCTTGGGATCCGTGAGGAATTTACAAAATCAATAAAACATTGGAATTTGTGTAATTTTTCCAGGGCTTAGTGGACATTAATCAAACCAAACTAAATACTCCCTCCATTCCATTATAGATCAGTTCGACTTAGCATAAAGTTTATTTTTATCATGCAACTAAGATGACATATAAAAGAAACACACCAAAAAAATCAAGAAAATTCGCATATATATATATATATAATATATATAGCTAAAATTAGTAAAGTAAGTATTGTTTTTAGTTTCTCATACGGTGATAGGAGCCTATTAAATTTGGATTGCGCACTTTAAGATCTATTTGTGGGTGGCGCTTCTAACAAGATTTTACTCAAATTCGAGATCTCTGATTATGGATGAAGCAGTCTCACCATTACACCACAACTTATATTAATAACGTACAATATTTTGTTGTTTAGTTAGTGTTGTTTGCTTGGGGATGAAGAAAATGAAAAATATATTTGATGACGCTACTGCTTTGCTAAGCTAACTAGAACTTCTTGGGGCCTCCAAAACCGTGTGGCATTATTTTCCAAGGGCATGATCATCACGCCGAAATCTCTAATTTTTAATTCATTAAGGAATTAGTTGGTAGCTAGTATTGTATGAAAGAGTTATTTTACGTAGGTATTAGTGGGATAGAGATAAGTTATTTATGTATTCGTTATTCTATATTTATTATATATAAAAATACATTTTACATAGATTTCATTATAACTTATATATGTAATACACTATTAGTTATAGGAATTTTTAAATTATCAACCAAACGCCGTATTAATTTTATACATGAATAACTTATATAAATAGTATTAATAGTGTTATGTATTTTTTATACTAGACACAGGTGCCCGTGCTAGCATGGGCCCAATATCTGTTATTTTTTGTCTCAATTTATGTGATATAGATAGAATTTAGAAAGTTATTTAAATGTTAATATGATTTTTAGATATTTTAAGTTGTTAATTATTATGATTTATAGTAAATTTTACATAATTTTAAAATAATATATGTTACGCCCGTTGTCTCAATTTATGTGGCACTAATGAAAATTTTAGAATCAATTAAGTTTTTTGTTTCTTTTAATTTTTGATTTTTTAATTGTGATCTATATTTCTTTTACGTCATTTTAAAACAATATGTGTTACTTATCTATCCTTATTTATGCGGCGTTGATTTGAGGGTCAATCAAACTTTTTATATGTTTTTAAATTATTTTAAGTTGTTAATTATTGTGATTTATATTATTTTTACGTAATTTTCAAATAATATATGTATTACTTTCTTTGTCCCAATGTATGTAGTACATATAGAATTTCAAGAGTCAATCAAATATTGTTAATTATTGAGATTTACAATACTTTTTTACATAGATTTCAAATTGGATAATACATGTTACTTCTTTTGTCTCATTTCATGTGACATCAATAGATTAATTTCAAGAATCAATCGAATTTTTTAAATTTTTTTAAAAAATATTTTAAGTTGTCAATTATCATGGTTTATAGAATTTTTACGTAATTTTTAAATATATAAAAAATTTAAAAATAAGACAAACAAATTAAAACAGAAAAATCATTGAAAAATTGCGGAAACATCCTAAAGTTGTTCATGCTGACCTGCTGCCTGCTTGAGCAGTTGAACTCCCTCTTATTATATATAGTAATATAAAGAAGTAGCAAAATATATTGTATTTGTATGTATATAAAATCAGATCGTAGTTGAATTACGCCTATATAGTCTCTAATTGAAATTATATGTGTATGCAATTATGCATGTGTGTATATGTATTCTCAAAGAAAACTGGATGTATGTATATGTATGTAAGTCATCAATCATATGTACAGCCATCTGAATTTAATATATATATTTTCAAACCGTATGAACACAACATTGACCAATTATAAAAGAAGCCGATTGAATTTGAAGTGTATATTATATGTCTTACGATCTTTAGCCAAGCAGCATCAATTTTTCAATAACGGACTACACACCACATATTTAGATGATTAGCATGGTCCTCCTCCATCGATGAGCCACGTATTTAGAATTGATCAAATCATCACTTTTTTATCAAAGTGTGGTCACAGTCTTAATTGAGCCATTGTTTAGTATGCCCAAGCTTGACAATAGTTGTGGATATTTCAAGTCCTTGGAAACGAAACTTCCTTATGAATGTGAGGCTTTTGCACATAGCTTCTGATCTTTGATAATGAAACTGAAGATAAAGAATTGGTAATTGAATTAATAACCGTAGTTACAGCTAGACTAACACTTAAATTAACTGTGAAAATATATATTGAATAGTATTGATGCATTGTATATGTTTGATCTTAATGTCTTTGAACAAAGAAAATGCTTGGTTGGAGAGCCCATAACAAAACCTAATTTAACATCAAATAGTAATGTAATAATTTATCCTTTATATGGGTATTTATTTGCCGTAGATATTTATTTTATTAGTAACGTTATTTTTTCCTCCATCACCACTAGACTCTTCAACTCATTATTGGACTGGACTTTAGACCCTAGTCTCTTCACTTTGGGAAGGTAAGCCCAACCACTTAGCCAAATTTCTAAAGGTGAAATTTAGCAAAATAAAGAAAATCACATCATATATGTATTTAAAAATTGGCGACACAGTGGGGGTTTACCCAGTGCGCACAAAGTGCTCACCCGAAGGGCAGAGGCTCTGGCATAGGTTGTAGCGGTTGCGGATTATCCTGGAGTTAAAAAAAAAATGGTTTTCATATATTTGATTAGGGACCGGTACTGAATTTTTTTTTATACCTGTGAACGTTTTTAGAAACCTTATGTTGTTCCATAATCCACCACCATTGTCTTTTAGCTTAATATATTGATGACTTTATAAATTTGTTCGTAAATTTAATTTTGATATTGGAAATATTGTGTGTGTCAATTGAACACCTGAAGTCTGAACGAATAATAAAATATTCTTATTCGATACTTTCAATTTAAATTTTGAAAAAAAAAAATGTACGTGTTTTCGGACATATAATATGTAGTCAAATAGTTAACTTATCTACGTAATAAACACTTGAAAATATGCACAATTTTAAAAAAATAAATTAAAATGAAAATATCTAATAAGAATATTTATAGTGTGTTCAGATGTTTAATTAAAACAAGTTATCTTTTAAGTGTTTATATAAAATTTATTAATAAATTTAAAGATTATTGTTATATTAAACTTCTTTTTTTTTTTCGTGATATCTTCCTTTGTAGATGGACTGTTTTTTTTAAAACAAGTCAAAATATGCAATAGTAGTAACTATTCTCGATAACACTTTATCTTTAAAAAAAATAATCTCAATTTAAAAAAGGAAAAAGAAAAAAAGATCTGGAAAGGACATCTGCTTTTATAATTGATGGTGGAATATGTACTTTTCAGTCCAAATTTTTCAAAAGCGTTGATTTTATACCCCAATTTCAGAAACACAATCATTGGATTTAGTCCCTTTTTGAAATTTGACTTGGTCATCCATTTGAAATTCCATTTTTACCCCCACATCCCTTTCTTGACAATTTCCCCCAACAATCTACTTATTGGAATAATGTGGGATATCTTCGTAATTAAATTATATTGTATTCGATTGATGATAGATATCTATGTCAAATATTAATAAAACACAATATAAATTCTATCCTAAACTAAATAACGAAGGAAATCTAATCTTTTTTCATCTACTATGAAATGATTTTATTATATTTTCTAAAAATTATAATTTCAGAATAATTTAATTCAAAGTACCAAATAACTCATAAAACTTATGTGAAAAGGACTCAACACGTGCACCATCCACGTTTTAGAGGACTTTTAATCAATAAACAAAAAAATCTCAGTGGTAACTTCGTAGTTCCCTTCATATTCAGTGGCAAAAATCTTACTTCATCTGTTCATATTTAGATCAGAAACTTGTCATATTTAGCTCAAAAGAATGTCTTAAGTTTTCTCCTTTCTATTTCCAGGTTTTGGCAAGCCCGGTCCAGAAGTAAACCGGTCGAAGAATTTAATCCGGTTTAAGTCTTCTATTGCGGAGCAATCGGCGGGGTTGTAATGACTTCCGGCACGAGGCTACCGACATGGAAGGAGAGAGAGAACAATAAGCGGAGAGAGCGGCGGCGGAGGGCGATCGCCGCTAAGATCTTCGCCGGATTAAGGATGTATGGTAACTACAAGCTCCCGAAGCACTGTGATAATAACGAGGTATTGAAAGCTCTGTGTAAAGAGGCTGGTTGGATCGTTCAAGAAGATGGAACTACTTACAGAAAGGTTAACTACTTTTTCCTCAAACATCATCATTTGTGCAAATATATTGCAATTAGTAAAGGCGAATTAAGCCGAAAATATCTTCTGATTTCTTACTAGTAACCTTTTTTGAAGATTAGTGCTTCATTTGTGCAACGAGAGGTTCGGATTTAGTAAATTAGTACTATTTTCATCGCCAAATTTAGAGGAAAGCATAAGATTGAAAAGACGAATCCTCCATAGATTTGTTCTGCTTCGTGTATTTTGTGCATAGTCAGAGAGCTTTCAGAAAGTCTGAACATTTCACCCAGATGCTAATTTGACGATATTACCCCTGCTGTATTGCCAGGGTCCCACTTTTTTCCTTTGAATTTGATGGGCTGTATGGACATTTCTGCTGATTCCAGGATTTTACCAGTCCTGCGTTTCGAAATCCAGAATCTGCAGTGTCTTTATGAAGGGTAGTTTAGGAATCTAATCTTAAGTTTCAATAGTTAATTCACGATTGTACAACACCTTGCTGCATGCTATCAGAATCCAAATCTCTGAAAAGAGAAATATTATTCCTCCTTGTTATGTGACCCTTATTTGACTGAGCATTGAGTTTATAAAAGAAAAGAAATTGAAATATTTGGTCTTAAATATGCAATATCATTTCTGTGGCTACAGACTTTTGACACTTGTAATTTTAAATATGACAGTAATATTTTTGTGACTATACCACTTTTTACACTTGTAATTTGAATATGTATCGAAGCTTGTTGTCAAGGATAAAATGAGATGTTTAAGTTAAATTATTTCCTTATTTAAAGAAGGGACAATTTTATTAAGTCATCACTTGGTCGCTTAAAGCATAAAGCAATGAGAAGCGAGGAATTGTGGTTTCATAGGTGAAGCTGTGCGCTTTAAAGAAATGTGCACTTCAAATATGATGCACAAAGTAATCCCAACGAGAAGCAGTGGGTTCTATGAATCTCAACTTTGAGGAGTTGGATTAATGTAAGCACTATTGTATGCTGCATCTGAAGTTAGTTATTTTAATTGTAATTTGGTCATTATAGAGAAGTGTGCGCTTCACTTCTCACTTTTCGCCTCAACACCCATGGACTTTATTGTTCTTTTGTGCTGTTTGCTTTTAAAAACACAAGGAAGGTGTCATTCCATTTTGGAGCTGACTAAAAAGGAAATAGGTTCACTTAAACAAGGAGTAATATTTCTTGTGGTCTATTTAAATCCTTGCTGGACAGAACTAAACCACCAATATGAGGAAACAAAAAGATATCGACCCCTTTGGTTCCATTATTGTTGTTGGTTCCTTTATCTTTATTTTATTCCACTATTTACTTTCATAATTATAGATGAGGCTGTAGAGCGTGTGGGGATATCAATTTTGGATGTGATAGGGAGAAAAACTGTTGATGGGCTAGGAGAAGAATGGGTAACATTTTTAGCTGGGTTTGTGGTTTAATCATATAGTTGACATTATAATTGGATATGGACACCCTTTCTCAAAAGTTGTTGGGATGGTAGGGTTACAGTGGTCTAATATTTTTGGTAGTGCCATCATTCTATGTTTTCTATGGCTTGTTTTGGCAATAGGGTTATATCCAATTTTTATGTGTATTTGGATGCTTTTATCATAAACATACAGGGCTTTAGTGGTCATGTTATCCAAGTTGTGATCAATGGGATGGGAGGGTGGACCCAACATAACATGATTGCTATGGCTGAATGTTGAAAAAGAGCCATTTGAGAATAAGCAAGATGATGGCAAAAAGGATTTTGGATTTTTTTCAACTAGGCGTCAAGTGGGGCCTAAATTAGGAAATTTAAAGGCCGAGAATCGATGTGGTTGGGCGGATAAATGCTTTTAAATGGTTACTACATTAGGAGTTTCAAAACATTAAGTTCAAAATATTTCGGTCAAATTGAAGATTGCTTTATGGAAATAGACTTGGCTGTTTTTGAACAAAGAGAATACTCTTCATCTTGCTGCAGGTAATTTGGCTTTTGCACTACTTCTTTAGCCATTTCAAGCCTCTGGAAATCTTGTCTTGGGGAAAAATAATTCACTGAAATTTCCAATTTAATAACCCATAAGTCTCAATTAATATTTCTAGTTTGACAGATGTATCTGTTAGATTTAGGGGCAAGATTTGAATATTTGAATTGACCTAATTAAAAAAAAAAGAGTTGAATATTTGAATTGTTTATTGATTATTAGTTAGAAAGATGTAGGTTCATATGTTGACCCTGTCGCTTGTGGAGTATAATGTAGAGGAAAATTGTGATAAAAATAGCAATCATTGAGTCCCGCATAACTGTTACTATATGAAACTGAAGACATTGCTTAAGTGACACCGTTATGGGGAGGTTTTAAAAGAGAGTATCTTTTGGGACAATTAATATTTCAACTATGTTCTTTAATTTCTTGGGTGCTTCTTTGGACAGCAAACTTACTTTTAACTGCTGAGCCACAGTTACATCTGCTTGAAACTCTTTGGTTGACCTTAACTGGAAAATTTCTTTAAAATGTGTAAAGAAGTATGGAATTCTGCAAATAAATGTTGATGGCTTTTTGGTTCTTGTTCATTATTGTTTCTCTTAGTTACTGTTTTGACTTGGTAGCCACCAAATGTATTAGCCTTTCCGTGATACTGGTTATCATAAAAGGTCATTACATTGTTGCTATCCCCTTTGCCTAATTATTAGATGCATCAACTATCCTGTGGTCTGTGGATACCAAACGCAAGTAGGGCATTGTACTCTCAATTTATCGACATATTTTTTTTCTTGAAGAGAGAAGTTGGTTGGTCAGTGTGGTGGAAAGTTGGTTCCCTACAGCATACTAATATGTGCACCTTTACAAGAACATAGATGTAGGTACTCCTCATTCGATAACAAAATTTATATGCTCATTTCAAGAGCGAGAGCTTCTGATTTCGATATGGGATTTTGGTGCTGCTGATAGATGTATGGAAATGAGCTGATATATTACTAAGTAACTGGTGAATCACTAAGGTGCATTCTTTTGTTGGAGCATTCATGTATATCTGGTATAAGTAATAACTAAGTAACACTTCACCTCTAATTTAAGCAGTATAATCTTTCAAGTCAGGGCATTGTAAATGTCAGTTCTCTTTCTGCTATAATAGCATAGTTCTGGGGAAGGGTTCGCTATTATTACTATTTGATTTGCCCCTTTGTCACTGCTTATCATTTGTTTTCTTCTGCAGGGATGCAAGCCAGTAAAACGCATGGATATTGGTGGTTCTGTTTCTGTAAGCCCTTGTTCATCTTACCAACTGAGCGCTGGTACTTCATATAATCCGAGTCCAGTTTCATCATCTATCCCTAGCCCAGTCTCATCCCATTATGTTGCCAATGTCCAAAACAATTCTGATCCCAACTCGCTTATTCCTTGGCTTAAGAACCTGTCATCTGGATCATCACCATCCTCGTCTAAGTTTCCCCATCATCCATGCATTCCTGGAGGTTCTATAAGTGCTCCTGTGACTCCACCTTTGAGCTCTCCCACTGCCCGTACTCCTAGGATGAATGATAATTGGGAAAATCCCATGGCCAACTCTACATGGATACAGCAGCATTATCCCTTCTTGCCATCCTCAACCCCTCCTAGTCCAGGTCGCCAAACCCCACCAGATTCAGGATGGCTCTCTGGTGTTCAAACTCCACAGGATGGACCTTCATCTCCCACATTCAGCCTTGTCTCATCAAATCCATTTGGATTTAAGGAGCCATTATCAAATGGAGGGTCTCGAATGTGGACACCTGGGCAAAGCGGGACATGCTCACCTGCAGTTGGACCTTGTATGGACCAAACAGCTGATGTGCCAATGTCAGATGTTATCTCAGCAGAGTTTGCATTTGGCAGCAATATGAAGGGTGTAGTAAAGCCATGGGAAGGAGAAAGAATTCACGAAGAGTGCATCAGTGATGATCTTGAGCTTACACTTGGGAACTCCAGCACTAGGTAAACCCCCCACCCTTCCTCTTTCTCTCTCGTCAAGCTTGTTTCAAGTATGTTTGTTGAAAGTGTCTGATTAGTGCTTCATTTGCTGCTTTGCAGATAGGGAATGTGAAAGGATGTAAAAATCTATGCCTATATGATCGTTGCAAAGTTTGGACATTTTTAACTTCCTTGTGTTGATCATCCCTTCCGAATGTGAAGATACTCTGGTACGGTGAAAACCACAAGTCACAAATACAGGGTAGCAGCAGCAGTTAGTTTTCCTATTCTTGTTTTTATTTTTTTAAAGAATAGGCTCATGTGGAGCCTCTTTTCTTTTTCCCAATTGGGTTGGGGGAACGTTATCCTATTTCTCTTATATTCTCCCCTTCATTTAATTCTTTTCCCCTTTTAGTGTCGAATATGTTTGTAGTTATCCTGTTGTAATTGTTCATACGATATAGTAGTAGCTAGAGTTGACCAACAAGAATCTATCTTTCTGTACCTTTCATTTGTTTTTTCCTCATAAATTTCATTTCTAAACAGAGTGCTTTATTGAATATGAGGCTCTACCAAGTTTACCCAAGTTGTGATACCTACAAAGACTAACGTGAAAATTCAAGGTCACTGCCTATGTGCATAATATGTATGGAATTCTGAGCCTATTAAGCAATATTGGAGGAATCTTAATGATATTTCAAAGGGTTGAACAAATTTGGCTGGAATTCTGAGCCTATTAAGCAATATTGGAGGAATCTTAATGATATTTCAAAGGGCTGAACAAATTTGGCTTGGAGTTGACAGCTGAGGCTGCCACCAAATTCTTAACAGTTGATCAACTGTCAAATAGATAAATAGCCCCCCAACAGTTTGGAAGATATCTTGAGAAAAGGTTTTGGCATCGATGTATCCTATATGTATTCAAGTTTATTTGAAGTACCCCAATGGTGTAATGCTGTTGACTTCTAGGAGAAAAAGAAGAAGATGACTATAATCTCCTTTTTCGGAGAAATAAGTGATTCATAAGGAATGGAAATGAACACTTTAATCATTCAGATGTACATTCAGATACATACATTTTAATCTTAATGAAAACAAATGAGGCCTAAGGCGGTACATAGCAATCCTGGGTAGACCATCACTTGTAGGAATAACACAATGCTAATCCATGTTACACAAGGCCATGGAAGCATCAGTTTTTAATCTATAAGCTACAGGAGGAACACAAAATGTAATAAGTATGCTACATCTTGCTATCATATCATGTGATTTTACAGATAATAGAAAAGGCAGGCCAATTTACTTGTCATTGCCCAGAAAAGTGTACCAAATCCCCCAGTTTTTTTAAATGTGGCAGCAGAACTTTCAATTGCAAATCTAGAATTGGGGTTATCAAGAATATTTGGATTAATTGAGCTTGGATATTCTCCCAGCAAAGATCATGATTATATTTACAATTTTTTCTTTCTGCCAGACTGTACAAATCACTATATCTATATAATCATAATTCACAAAGAATAGCAGTAATCAAGCTCCAAATTTCCAACCCAAACGTTATGTACAACACACTTTAAGACATATATGACCTTCAGAGCTTCTGGTATAAATCAGTGAGTGCACGATATAAGGCAGCTGCAGCAGGGGGCCTCAGCAACGAGCCAAGGAGAATTTCTGAAGCTTTTATTGACTGGCTACCATAAAATCTGGAGTTTTCCCGTGCTCGGGTAGTCACAACACTCCCTTGTAGGGAACACCCAACGAAGGCACCTGTACCCAAAAAATAAGTAGCAGTTTGAACATGGATATAAATATACAACTAGGCCTCGAAAGAGAGCATCAACTTACTTCCAGTGATATAAACAAAAGATGAATTCATAATAAATACACCAAGAAAATTGGTTTGAGGTTCACTAAATTTCCTAAACTCTTTTGAAGTTAAATTAACATCAACAAACACTCCATGAATTATTGTAGTTCAAACCCCATGATTATTTTCTAATGAGCAAATTTTCGGCATATTTGATTATTCCAAACTTTTCTCCACAGGCAAGAGTGGAATTATTAGATTAATATTATATGGCCATTAACAATCGTGTTGATATAGAAAGCAGATATACAACACATGGCAACACTATCTTGCAATAACGGAACATACAAATCAAAGAACATGCACAATATATGGAGAGTCATAAACAAAGTGGACTTGATACCTTTACTGCAGCTGTATGTATAACAAGCGGCATAGCCGCCAGTACCAGCACGAAGATCAGCTTCAGCAGTTCGTCCAATGATGCCCGCAGCAGCACTCACACCAGCTCCAACTGAAAGATGCGCATCACCACCAAAAGTCTTGACAGCATCAGTAGTTCTCAGAACAATAATGAAGTCAGTAAGTTCTCCACCAGCCTACAAAATAAAAATCTGTTTTATGATTTACTGTTTGGCAAGTTCCTCTGAAAAGATATGATATTTTGATTGACTCCTTACAAAATTAGACACTTCTTGAAGAAACTACATTAAAGAAAGAACTGAAAAGCTGGAACTTTCAACAAATTGATAATTCTCTCTAGTATCTAACTACTGAACAGACATCATTCTCTGATGTTCAACTCTAAACAGAAACGGACCGGGCTTAATATGAAACCCAGTGCAGAACTGCAAAGCACCTCCTTTCCATCCCAAACATCTCAAGATGGTACTTGAATTTGCTTAGTTACCCATGATCGTGGATAACATCCAAAAGTCACTGGGTAAGGATTTCACATGTGGCAATTAAGACGCCACCGTCCATGGGGAGCCATATGCAATGCTCAGATCTGTTATTCTTCCTACAATGACGAATGCCTCTCAATACAGATGAGCAAAGTGGCAATTATCCTCGATCCAAAATTAGTCACTGGCTATATGAATATTCTATATCTGCACCACTCTATACGGGTAGGAATAATCCTTTACTACATTTAGCAGAAATATAGTATAGTAAATTTATTCACCTGAGCACCCCATCCCACACCGAAAGAAGAAATGGCTGAGGGGGGAGACCACGAACCATCTTCTCTACGTGCAATTACCAATCCAGTACCGATGTTGTAGGTTACCATCACTCCAACTTTCACGACCGTAAGTATGGCAAGGCCTCTTGCATTTTGTAGAATAGCTTCTGGAATTTTCTTCTCCGAACTCAATAAACCAATCTGAAATTTTTTGTTCAGAATATTTCAGGCAGCCAATATAACATCGTAAGATATCAAGAAATTAAATAAAAATGAGATCATGCTTGCTTATTTTTTTACATATGAGATGCATACCGGTAGAACTCCAAATGGTGGATGAGAGGCTTGAAGGTTAAATGGTACAATAATGCAGCAATTAGTTTCTTTCAAATCAAACTGAAGTATATAGCAGGGAGATATACATATTGTGGGGTGAGATATCAGTGTTTGCTTCAGTAGTATGAATAAGTAGATATGTAAGAGATGCAACATTTACCATACATATAGGATAGAAATTCATACCTTTTCATAACCCCGAATAGTGTTAGCGGCCTTATAAATTTCATATTCCATTGACTGTCCCCACGGGAAGTTTACCCAGGATCTCAATGTGCTCAAGTCAGTGAGGTCATGGGTTGGCAACTGAGCAGCACGGCTTACTTGATCCATTAAGTATGGCTGCACAGACTCAAGACGTACACAACATACATCACATACTCGTTGTGGTTCCCCAGTGCGAAATTTTTCAGGGAGCAAACTCCTTCCTTTAGTACATTCATTGCAAAATAATCCTCCACAAAATCGACAATGATGCCTGCTGCACATGATAGGGTGGAACCGCACATTACATAACATACAAGTGGAGGATGCACTGTCAGGCAGCCATTTAGGAGGATCTGCCTCAAGAATTTCCTGGGCATTACCAAAATTAGCTTCTGTGAGGGTTTGAGCCATCTCTTTCCAAGCCTGCTCAATGAGATGGCTTGATATCCACGACATGTTACCTACTATATCACCAGATGCAAGAGAATGTACTTTTCCTCGTGCTGCGAGCAACATATCCAGAACCACATCCCACATGGTCAACTCCTTGTCTTCCCCCATGCACTGATTCCAATCTGTGTCACCTTCAGGAAGGTACCCCCCATTTGAGCAGAAGCCTCTACTCCACTCATCATGCTCACTCTCCGACATTGGAGGAACTGATACAGGTATCCAAGCCCCAGTTTCACCAAAAAGTGGTGAATCGTAGCAGAAATATTTTTCTTGATTTTGGTGGCACATACTTCCTTCTACATTTTGAGATGACTGAGTTTCACATTCTATATTTTCAGTTAATTGTGGGTACAGAAGATCTCTTTTTATGTCACTTTCGTTAGTCTGTTGAATTAAATTAACATTAGAGACTTCAGCTTTAACCATTCCATTAGTTGTGTGTGCCCCCTTCTCATAGTTTTCTTTTGTGCACAATGGCGAATCATGATCAGTTTCTTGTTGTCCGCCCACTGGCTTACCCATGATATAACTCTTATCATTGTTTACATGATCTGCACTTTGACCAAATGATTCTGAACCACATTTTCCTCTTTCATCCCAGTTGCTGCTAATAATCTTCTCAGAACACCTCAAGATATTGTTCTGTCTCAGGGTTATAGAATCTTCTTCAGATTCCCCTTTCCAGCCGTCCATATGATACCTCTCACTAGCTTCTTGAGTGTCTTGAAATGGCTGTTCACTGAAAAGTTCCTCGGCTGGAGTATCTAGACGACTCGTCAAACTTGTGTTCTCGGGAATTTCATTCATTAGGTGTAGAGCTACTCTGTTATATTCTTCATGCTTACCCGTTTTTACAATGTTCGAACCTATGACTGGCTCAAAATCATCCAGGCCTCTGTTTTCTCCAAACTTACTACAGTCCTATCACCAAAAAACATGGTAAGTGTGCATTCTCATGTCAAATTTTAAAATTTTGCTTGCACCTACAAAATACTGCAATTTTTTACCTACATGAATAAATAATTAACAGGATAACATTAGAACAAGTAACTACTAACAATTGGCAAATATCTCTACTGCACCCAACAAAAGAAAAAGATCTCGACTCGACAATTTGAAACGGGACAGGCCAATGAGGAGACAAGTAGTAACCATGAGCATATAACTAAAACTTCCAACACATGACTATTCGCTTACTTTTTGGCGAAGAAAAATTTCTCAACTGCATACTTTGAGTTCAAAGTGCAGGAGTGTTCATTAAACAAATAAAAGAAGCTCTTTTTTTAAGGTGGGAATAGTTATTGTACACAGACCAGCAGCTATAGATGAAAATTCTAAATATAAATTATTCAATTTGACCACAAGAATCTAGTCAATCAAAGTGGTAGCGCAGTGTAATGCATACTGAACAGAGTGGAAGGAAGGATCTCAAGAATACAACTCCGTACAGAAGAATTGAGCATGTATGTGAAACATTGATTTGCAGATGTCAATGTTGTTTCAAATGGATATTAGATGAAAAAACAAGTTTATGTGAGGAGTCCTACAATAGAACTATTTACATGCATTATTGGCCTTTTAAATGGCGATGTATGACATTAGATTCTTGAATATTTTTATATCTAGGCTCACTTGCGTACAAGCATTAGATGATGGAGAGGCTAAAAACAACAACAGTAGCTGCACCTTAACCCCAAAGTAGATTGGGTTGGCCAAAGCACATGCAAAATAATATATTAATTGTGTATCTACGTTTGCATTGAATCAGTCACCGGAAAAACCGGAAAAACAAGTGATATCTCGGAAACAGATCATATTAAAGTTTGAGAAAACTTTTGAAAATGCTTACTTAAATACAGTTGATCTAATATGAAGTGGGATTTTTTGAACTTCCTTTCGTGATTGCAAAAAAAAAAACTAGAAAGTAACTTCTCCTACCATTGATGAGAGTTAGATAAGTTGTAGCAGAAAGGTATTGAATATTCATCAGCAGCAGCAGCCACTTTTACTTGTTATCATTTATACTTCTGATTCTAAATTTTTAATCACCCTTGGAACTACCCACCCAAAGAGAAACAAAGGAACTTCATCATTTTCTTTGTTTGTCAATGACTAATTGAGATGATGACAACTTAACCCCGCACTTTAACTGCCAGTTTACTCTCCACAGATAATAGCACCCCTAAATCCTTGATAATTTACTTTGAATAAATTAAAACCTCAAAACTATAACTTTTCCAGAGAAATCTCATTGTCTATATTACGGTATTTTTTGTAAAAGCAAACCTACATAAAAATGATATAACATAACAAAATCCTCCCTATTTTTTTTACTCCTGAAAGTTCATCAATTCCTTCACTAAAATAGGCCAATTCTTTTTGTAATAACCGTTGTGTCCCGGTCGGCTAATTCCACGGATACCTGCCACCTCCCTCCCCCTCCAGGGATTGGTACCAACACTGTCCACCAAGGCTAAAGCAGATAAAAAGAGATCACCTTGGTGTTTATGTCTGCTGAGATTTGAATGTGAGACCTCACCCACTTCATTAACCACTAGGGGTAGCAAAATAACCCAATTTTCTTCAGATAATTTCAAGGGTAAATTCAACAACTAACCAAAATCAAAAATTCTGAAACACCGACAATTTAACTAATAAAGACAACAACTTTATGCAGATGAAGCAAAACCCAAAACTTAGCACCAGTCAAAATCGATTAAACAGCAGCTCAAACATATATCGGTTCTTCTGATCAAGTTAACACAATCGAACAGCAAAGCATATTCAACCAAACCAAAAAATGTAAAAAAATCAATCAATATGGAAATGATAAAAGATGAAGAATTGCAGAGAGAATTACCGATACCGATTGAAGAAGTGGATTAGAAACCCTAGAAGAAGAAGTTGAACAAGGATCGACTTCTCCTTGAGTAGCAAAATTAGAATCCGAATTGTTATGGAGCTCCATTATTTGGTGGGTAATTAGATTAAATTTACCTCACAATCAATATATATATATATATTCTTTTTTTTCTCCTATAGTTTTTCTTCTTTTGTAAAATTTAAGAATTTGGAGGAATATAGAGTTTTGATTGATTAGATGAATCAACTGTGGCGTGTCCTTGTGGATGTCTCTAATTTTATTTTTATCTATTATTAAAAAAACCTCTTGATGTGTGGCACTATTAATTTTATAAATATTTTCCTCACTTTATTTATCACTTAATCATTTATGAATTAAAATCTCTTGAACCTACTCATATGGGATGTTAGCAAAGTTTTATTTTATAATTTTAATTTTTTTATTGGATTATAAGCATGTCAAACTATTTGATCAATAAAAATATGATATATCTATTTGTTTAAGTTTGATAAGTCATTAACCTTTTATTTATTAAATTTAACTCATTTTAATCCACGGAAATATAATTTGTTTAAAATTTACGTTAATTTGAGTTTAAAATACGATTCAAATTTATCAATATTGATTAATTCATGTACACAATATGTGTACTTCAAATGTGTGATATGTCAAATTGAGGTGTTCACGAAATTTTAAGAATTAATGTCAATTTTAAGTGTCTATCTATGTTGTCTTTGAAAATCAAATTCTCTTCCAACTTTAAACAATAAACATTCTCCTAAATTTTTATTGCGGTCTATAACAATAATAACCTTATCTAAATAACTTCATATATAGTTGTCTATAAAAATCAAATGGTTGGATCAGGGTGGTTGTGAGTCACACTAATTAGTAATAATAAAAGATGTGTTTAGCCTTAAAAAGTTGAAGGATTTATTTGATTAAGTTTTTATATATATCGGTTTTGAAGATCAATTTCGAAATTGGTTCAATCTTTACTGAAAAAACATGTAATTTCATAAATAATAACTTTAAAGAATACATGAATAAACTTTGAGCAAATTACAATATTATAGTAGTAATAAATAATGACATTTTTTAATTGACTTTTACACTCGTAGAATTGTATCAAAATACAAATAATTTGTGATCACCAACCTCCACCACCAAAACAACATGTATCACCACCACCACCGCCGCCACTCCAACAACTACCATCGTGATCACCACTCCAACCACCACCACCAGTGTTCCCACTTGTGTCGCCTTGATGATGACCACCTCCATCATTAGTAGTATTTGTGCTAGCATGAGTATAACCACCACCTATATTATTATTATTATTGTCACCACCAGCACTAACATAATTATTATCGTTACGATCAGTAGTAACATCATTATTTTTGCTATCATAGTCACCACCATTACTTTTGGTGGTATCGCCATCATGGCATCGAGTATCATTTCCACCATCATTATTATTACTGTAAACATCATCAGTAGATGGTATATCCACAAAAGTTGTTGCAATTTCGGCAGCACTAACTAATATTTCTCCGGTTGAATGAACTGGCGCAGAAGTTTTTTGTGCTTTATTACCATCACCATAATTATAACCACTATATGGATTATTCTTATTCTTACGTTTCGTGGAGGATTTTGCACACGCAAATATAACGATCGCCATCATCGAGATCGAAGCAGCTATCATGCCTACCATGAATATTGTTTGCCCAGAATCCTGAAATGCAAGGCTTGCACCATTTTTTGTAACAGAAAGCCTAACCATTTTCTATCCAAAAAAATTGAGGTATTTTTGATACTTAATTAGAATTGATCATTTTTTGCACCTTGCTATATAAAATGAAAAAGAGGGGGTTAGGCTTACTGAATGAACGAATTATTCTTGTACTTTGTCTAAGTCATTCTATTGTTAGTTAGTTTACTTTGACCCCAATTATCCTTGACTAAGTAACAATTAGATTACCAAGGACCTAATTGATTAAGGAAAAATTACTACTAAATCTTGACGCGTGGAAATTAGAATAAGCTAAAGACAGAAAGTAAAATACAATTCTACTAGGTAAATTACCCGTGCTTCGCACGAGATTGAACTATTTTATTAAGCTTACACATAATTATTCGGTAATATTCGTATTTTCGATATATACACTACATTGTCAAGAACATTTTATCTTAAGGCAAAGCGTTCCTCCGAAATCTTAAAGTGCTATATTTTTTTAATTTTCATTTTTGTTATAAAAAAATTATGAGTTTGAGAGATATTTCAAGTATAAGAAAGAAGTCTAAGAAAATCTCCATGAAAATAGTTGGTTAGAAGTAACGAAATTTTCTAAATTCAAGAAGTTATAAAGAACAACATCAGACGTTAAAGAAGAGATCAAAAATCTTCGAACAACAACGCTCCTAAGTAAAGTGGAACATCACGTCCATAAAAGAACATAATTAACTAAATTCAAATGGAGGACCTTCGACTCCTTTCTTATGAACCTCCATCAATCTTTTTTTTATTATAGTATGTCGTATTATGTATATGTTAAAAATGACCCTAAAATTGTTAATATCATAAAGGTTTTTCTTCATTGTCTCAGAATAGTCATTACTATTGCTTAGATCTCATATCAGTACCGGCCCCTACTTATTTGGAATTGAACCATAGTTATTGTTATGGTTATAGTATGCAGTTACAAAGAATTAATGTCATGATCAACCAAGCAGTAGGTGGCATCTGAATGGAACTGTTCACAGTTGGATATTCTAAACAAAAATTTTGATACATAACATATTAAAATCTCACAGCATAATTTTGTGAGCACTTGAACTCACAAATATCCACAAATAATAATAAAGACGACTTTATTTTCCCAACAATCAAGAAGAAAAAAGCATGTTGCTTGACATATTTTTCAAAAAAAATAGTTTGTTGGGATGTTTCCAAGTTTACAGTTCATAAATTTAATTAAAAGAAACCAAAAGAAAGAGTTATCACTACAACAAAAATGATATTCAACGACAATTAATAGCTTAATTGCCGTTAAATATGTATTTTTATAGACAATTAGTAATTTAGTACTCTCCATAAATGTCCCTAAAGTCTATATCGCCATTGAATCTAATGATAATTAATTAATGTCCGTAAAGGCTCTCGCACTATTCGTTAATGTGCATATTTATTGTAGATAAAAATTATTTTTGGTTCATTTAACAAACTTCACCATGGATTCCATATTAGTTATCACATATTTATTTTTGTGTGCTATCAAATATAGCACAACCCACAAGCAATTTCCCCAAAAAATATATGAAAAAACCTGTAGAAAGGGACAAAAGAGAAGATCAATTTTCAATCATCCTTGCTGAAATTTTTAACAGAGTTCAAAAAAAAGTCACCAAAATAGCAAAAAGAAATTACAATAGTTACATGAATCACTATAGCTTACAGTAAAAGATTAAGCTTCATTAAATAGGAGGAAGAAAACTTTGAGGAATGAAACACACTTCATAAGAAGTTTAATTAATGTATTTGAATTCGACTCCCCTATAGTGGAAAAAAACCTACAAATAATAATGGCAAAAATAGAAGTTTTGTTTACTAAAGAACCAAATGTAATGAATTCAACCATTCCAGCAGCGTTATGAGTTGTGGACTGAGACGTGCAAGAGTAGTAATGTCGCATTGCAATTGAAATCAATTTTCTTTGTTTGTTCTTTCTTTTTTTGGTGCCTTAGAATTAAGTGTTGGGTTTTTAAAGGTGTGAATGAAAAATGAAAAGTTGTGACTTTTGTGAAAAAATTATGACTTTTATGAAAACTCTTATCGTTGTTTCCATGATATAACTCTTATACATGACCTGTACTTTGACCAAATGATTCGGAACCACATTTTCCTCTTTTATCCCAGTTGCTGCTAATAATCTTCTCAGAACTCCTCAAGATATTGTTCTGTCTCAGGGTTATAGAATCTTCTTCAGATTCCCCTTTCCAGCCGTCCATATGATGCCTCTCACTAGCTTCTCGAGTGTCTTGAAATGACTGTTCACTGAAATGTTCCTCGGCTTGAGTATCTAGACGACTCGCCGAACTTGTGTTCTCGGAAATTTCATTCATTATGTGTACAGCTACTTTGTTATATTCTTCATGCTTATCTGTTTTTACAATGTTTGAACGGCTCAAAATCATCCAGGCCTCTGTTATCTTTAAACTTACTACAGTCCTATCACCAAAAAACATGGTAAGTGTGTATTCTCATGTCAAACTTTAAAATTTTGCTTGCACCTACAAAATACTGCAATTTTTTACCTACATGAATAAATAATTAACAGGATAACATTAGAACAAGTAACTACTAACAATTGGCAAATATCTCTACTTCACCCAACAAAAGAAAGAGATCTCAACAATTTGAAATGGGACAGGCCAATGAAGAGACAAGTAGTAACTATCAACATATAACTAAAACTTCCAACACATGACTGTTCGCTTACTTTTTGGCGAAGAAAACTTTTGAAAATGCTTATTTACGTGCAGTTGATCTAATATGAAGTGGGATATTTTGAACTTCCTTTCGTGATTAAAAAAAACTAGAAAGTCACTTATCTCCTATCATTGATGAGAGACAGCTAAGTTGTAGCAGAAAGATATTCAATATTCATCAGCAGCAGCTACATTTACTTGTTATCATTTATACTTCTGATTCTAAATTTTTAATCACCCTTGGAACTACCCACCCACCCCACCAGAAGAAAAAGGAACTTCATCTTTTCTTTGTTTGTCAATGACTAATTGAGATGATGACTACTTAACCCCGCACTTTAACTGCCAGTTTACTCTCCACAAATAATCGCACCCCTAAATCCTTTGATTATTTACTTTGAATAAATAAAACCTCAAAACTATAACTTCTCTAGAGTAATCTCATTGCCTATATTACTGAGTTTTTTTATAAAGGCAAATCTCCATAAGAATGATATAAGTTATAACATAACAAAATCCACATTTTTTTTACTCTTGAAAGCTCATCAATTCCTTAACTATCACTTCTCTTTTGATTAATTAATTTTATTAATATTTTAAAAAAAATTAAACAAATAATTTAAAAGAGAACTTAAATCTCTTGAACCTTCATATAGAAGGATAGCAAAGTTTTATTTTATACATTTTACGTTTCTTATTGGTTCATAAGAATGTCAAACTGCTTAATCAATAAAAATATGATATGCCTACTCGTTTAACTTTGGATTAGTCAATAACCCACTTATTTAATAAATTTAACGCATTTTAATCCACGAAAATTCAATTTAAGTAAAATTTACACTGATTTAGGTTAAATGTGTAATTTAAATTAATCCACAAAAAAATCTAGTCAAATATCTAAAAGTTTATTTGTTAGTATGTTATATGACCTTCGTTCCCTTTTGAGTTTAGAAAAAAAAAGTATGGTGATATATAACATGTGTATATCAAGTGTGTGATATATCAAATTCAGGTGATCACGAGTTTGTTAAAAAAATTATATGATCGTTGGTGTCAAATGTCAATTTTAAGTGCTAATCTATGTTTGAAAATCAAACTCCCTTCAATTTTTAAACTATGGACATTCTCTTCGTATTATAATTGAATTTTTATTATGGTTTACCCACAGCAATAACCTTATCTAAATAACTTCATACATACATGTCTTTTAAAAATCAAATGGCTAGATCAAGGACAGTTGCGAAGACCCTTATACCAAAAAGATGTGTTTAGCCTTAAAAAGTTGAAGGATTTATTTAAATGTCTATTTATAGAAATCGGGGCCAAAAGGGCTACTTTTTTCTTTCAAAATTCATAAAGGGCCACTGTTTTTTTTTAAATATCAAAACGGACAAATCGCTGCTCCATCAGCGATATCTTTGGTGACTTTTAACCTCCATTAATGCTGCCAAAAAATAAAATTTCCTTTAAGAAAATCGCTGCCCAAGCAACGATTTCTTCAAAAAAAATTATTTTTTAATTAAAATGGCTGCCCGGACAGGATTTCGTCAAAGAGAATTTTATTTTTTAATTAAAATCGCTGCAAGGGCAGGGTTTTCCCTAAAAAAATTTTTTTTTTTTAAAACACTGCAAATTGCTGCTGGGGCAGCGATTTTCCCCATTTTTTGCAGTGATATCCCCAATTTTTTTATAATAATCACTGCTTGAGCATGGCTTAATAATCCCCAAATTTTTTTTAAAGGAAAGCAGCAAGCAGTGATTTGCAGCTTTTTAATTTTTTTTTTTTTTAGGGAAATCACTGCAGGTGCAGCAATTTTAATTAAAAAAATAAGATTTTCTTGATGAAATCGCTGCCCGGACAGCAATTTTAATTATTTTTTTATTTTTTTTTAAGAAATCGCTGTCTAGGCAGCGATTTTCTTAAAGGAACTTTTATTTCATTTGACGGTGTTAACGGAGGTTAAAAGTGAGCAAAGACATCACTGATGGAGCAGCGATTTGTCCATTTTGGTATTAATAAAAAACAGTGACCCTTTATGCATTGGAAGAAAAAAAATTGCCCTTTTGGCTCTGGACTCTCTATTGAAATCGATTTTGAAGATCAATTTTGAATTTGAATCAAATTATAACTAAAAATACATGTAATTACATAAATAATAACTTTAAATGACATATGAATTGTATTTTGAGCAAATTACAACAGTATAATAGTAATAAACAAATTACAAAAATTTCAATTGACTTTTTTATGCTTGTAGAATTGCACCAAAATGTAATTAAGTTGTGATCACCAACCTCCACCACTAAAACCACCACCACCATGATCGCCGCCACTCCAACTACTACCACCGTGATCAGTACTCCAACCAACACCACCAGTGTTCCCACTTGTGTCGCCATGATGATGACCACCTCCACCACTAGTAGTAGTATTTGCGCTAGCATAAGTATGACCTCCACCCATATTATTACTATTGTCACCACTAACATAATTATTATCGTTACGATCAGAACTAACATAATTATCTTTGCTACCATAGTCACCACCATTATTTATCTTGGTATCGCCACCATGACATCGAGTATCTTTCCCGCCATCATCATTATTATTATTGCAAATATCATCCGTAGATGGAATATCTACAAAAGTTGTTGCAATTTCGAATATTTCTCCAGCTGAACGAACTGGGGCAGATGTTGCACGAGTTTTTTGTGCTTTATTACTTTCACCAATAACTACAGTTTTAGCGAAAATTTTATCACCACCACCACCATTACCACGACTATATGGATTATTCTTATTCTTACGTTTCGTGGAGGATTTTGCACACGCAAATATAACGATCGCCATCATCGAGATCGAAGCAGCTATCATGCCAACCATGAATATTGTTTGCCCAGAATCCTGAAATGCAAGGCTTGCACCATTTTTTGTAACAGAAAGCCTAACCATTTTTTTCTCCCTTGAGTTCTAAGAGATTTTTTGGATACTTAATTAGAATTGATCATTTTTTTTCTCATTGCTATATATATATATAATGAAAAAGAGGGGATTAGGCTTAATTAATGAAACAAATTCTAGGAAGCCAAGTTCATCACGATCTCTATCAAGTCAAAATTCTAGAATTTATAGTTTGATGTGAAATTAATAGACGTTATAAGTCTTAATTCCCGGCACACCAAATTAATCGTTGGCATTAAAATGGTGGGGAAGAATATCTGGTTTAGCTTTGGTTGTTTGGTGGAATATTGAATGAAGGAATTATTCTTGTCCTTTGTCTTAATCTAAGTCATTCTATTGTTAATTAGTTTACTTTGACCCCAATTATCCTTGACTAAGTAATTAGATTACCAGGGACCTAATTGATTAATTATTACTAAAAATTAGAATAAGCTAATGAGAGAAAGTCAAATACAATATATTCTATTAATATAAAAACAATTTTAAAATTAAGTTATGTGGATAATCATAAAGTCAGAGGGTCATGTTCGATCTTCTCATTGATTTTTGTATCTATTGGCCACATATATTTGATTTAAACATAATTGACCAGGCTAATTAACAGGTAAAACTTAACCAACGAGGAATCGTGAGGTTAATTATCATGAATAGATCATCTTACACTCAAAAGGGAACATTGCAATATAAAAATCACAGTTAATGCATGAACTAATGCTCAACGAGATATATTCCAATTGCACGTACGTATCGATGAATTTGCTTATTGTTTAAATAAAAATATTCTGAAATAAGCTATATTGACGGAAATAAATGCTATCCTTTAAAAATTCATATATGAGTTAGGTTATTTTGCCCTACTCTTTCATATCTTTGTTTTGACAAATTTCCTTGTGGTTTAGTTAGCCCAAGATGATGAACAAACTAGGTGTAGGATAAACATGAGTCGTAACTAGGATAAAAAGTTTATCACAACAAGTAGTGCTGTGTATGTATACCTTTTGTATCCTTCTACTTATCTATACCTAGGGGCGGAGTTACGGTGGTGTCAGGATGTCCAGCTGGACACTCTTCGTGGAAAATTACACTATATATAGGTCAAATCTTACTTTATATGTCAACGGTCAAGGGTATACACAAAACTTATACGGTGCCCCAATTGGGTGATTGGGGCAGAAGTATGTAGGCCATGCAAGATCAAATACTTTATGAAATTTCTGGCTACGCCACTGTCTATACCGATGAGATTAGAAGGCCTGGTTCCCACCTCTTTTATATGTACATCATCTCGTTTAATAAAAATACTAAGCAGATATATATAGATACACAACGATATTAAAAGTAAGTTACATGTGCTAAGCTAGATCACAAGTACTACTAGAGTACATAACACACAAGAACAAATTACATACACAAATATATCACAGCTAGCGCAAAGGCCTATACGAATTATAGACGCAACCATATTGAAATCCACACAAATTAAGCACATGTAGTGTTTTTTTTGGTTGTGTCTGGCCAGCTTGTACGCACCTCGACTAGCGTAGGATAAGTGATGGAAGTATTTCCTTGACAAGCATAACACTGGGGCAAGTTTTTCCCCTGCCACCTTCCACATTATTATTACCCATTCTTCTTCTACTACCCATTGATCTTGAAGTAGCAGTACTTGTACTTGTACTAGTACTGCTACAAGCAATTTCTCCTCCACCAGCAGCAACACCACCCGTTGGCGACGGCCTCGGCTTTTCGAAGCAATTATTAGAAGAACCAAACACGGCCATTGACATCATTGGGATCGACCCAACTGCCAAGCCAAACATGAACGATGCCCCTGAACCTTGAAGCATCGTTTAATTCATTTATTTATTTATTGATTAGAGAAGCTAGGCTATATGCAAAATCTAATAGCCTAGTGTAAATATGGATAATCAAATTCTTAACCTATAGTTTATATAGAAATTTTAGCTAGCGTGATTAATTGATCAAGTGTTTGCTGTAAGCCTGAGATCATATGTCATGTGCGTACTTCTTTGTTTTTTTAACGATTAATGTCCTTTTCGATGACATAATTAAGTTAAGAGATTTCCCTATAACATTGAGAATTTCAAAGTTAGAGTTTAACATGAATGAAAGGGCAGAGTGGCCTTGTGCGGTATTTATATGCTCTCTCTTACAATTTATTTGTCTTACTTTCTTTTTAAATCTGTTTTTTAAAAATATGCATCTTTCTTTTTTGTGGCAACTCTTTAATTCTAACGTTCTACCTAACATGTTTAAAATCACAATATTAAATGACATTTTAATACGTTTTATATATTTTAAAATTTTGTATCAAGTCAAAATCAAACATACAAATATTGAAACGGAGGGAATATCTTTGTGTTTATTTCCTGAAAGAGTTTTTTCTATACATGAAAATGAAAGATCAGAGCTAGACAGAGTATTTACTTTGATTATTTGTGCTTGTATCATTATGTCGTGCATTTGTTCATCTTCTTACGCTACATATATTTTTTTTCTTTCTCTTGGGCTATACTGAATCTTCTCATTTGCGTATAGACCAAGAGAACACTATACAAATTAAAAACAATTTGATTAAGCTAGGCATGACTTATATAATTTTGACTTGAGAACAAATAGGATTACAGGCCGGATTAGGATGTAGAGCAATGCCATTTAATTTGGTTTTGGCCCATAGCCTCACACAATGTGGACTAATCAGTGTCATTTATTTGAACTTAATCATATGATTGTGACATGTTGTTTTGAGCTGGTAAAACATTTATCCGCACTCTTATTTGCGTCAAGGTACGCAATTTAACGTTAATAGTAAGTGATAAAAGAATGAACATGTATAAACTTATTCCTTAATACAAATATAAGTTTAATCACTCCTTTTTAAAAACCAAAAGATGGGATTAGAGTCGTACAATTCAAATACTACAATCTTATTCACTATCTTTCATAATCAGATCTTACTCCTAGCTTCGTGTAGTTTTAAGTAATGAATATCCTCATTTATAGAATCTCCAAATTTTTGAGCCAATTTTAATATGATTGCATTAAACATTTCAAAATTATGCAAATCGATTATTCAAAAATATACCAAAAGAGATAAAATATGGCCCATTAGCTCAATTACGATTACTAGGTAAATCGCCCACTATATATAGCACCTATCGGACGGGAAACTTTTTGAATTGAGTTCGATGTAGAACTAGACAAGCACCTAGATGTAAATTCTCAGGCCCTAGCCAGAAATTCTTACTTCATTCATCACAGTTCCAGGCCCGTAGGAATGGCTTTCTCCTTCTCCAATTGTCTGGAAAGGTTTTCCGCCCTAACAGATACGCACTAACCCACCTGAAATAAGGTAAAAGCCTTCTTTCCAACCCTTTGTACGAGACTCCTTTATTCGTACAAATGCTCGTATGCATAGGACTACTAAGGTGAAAAGACATGATGTATTTCGACGAAATGCTCTGGATTCTAGGAGGACTATAATGAGGAGGACGACAGACCCGCTCACGACAATAAGGAGAAGCAGTAGCCGCATATCAGCTACGCTCAATGCGAGATTTCTGTTGGATCAGATCTTTTGGGAAGCTTTTGGACCTAGCGAAAAGGACGGGTGTAGGCTTAGTAGTGAACGCAGACCCCCCTGCTTATAGATATGAGATCAATGACTTAAATAAAAGAAAGGACTCTGTCTCTTTTTCTTTCGTTCTCTTTTTTCTTTTATGAATTGTTGTTAGAAATAATAGACAGCGCAGGAAAGGAATTTCTTAGCCTAGAGAAAGCTATCAAAAAGCAAGCCAATGAGCTAATGATGACTAGCCTTTGATTGAAGGTCAGGCGTCGTGCTAATAACGCGAAGGTCGTAGGTTCGAGACCTGCGTGGGCCAATTTTATTTTATTTTTTCAAAACTTTCGAATTTTTTTATTTTTCACAGCAGCTATTTTAACCCTTGTTGGGAGGAATCCATAGCTACTCTTCCGGAGAAATTCTGCAGATGAAAATGCACATAAGAATTAGTACCCATTTGTCACTTGTACTGCTTCTTCTACTTCTTTCATCAAACGGGTTTGTTGTGGGAGATATAGTTCGAAAGCCATTGGGTAGTAGAAGTAGGAGAAACTCAAATCGGGTACCCGAATGTGGCAATATCGGGTCAAAATCTGATTGCTCGCAGAACCAAAATTGTCGATGGTGCAGAAGTGATGTTCTTGATGACGCTTGTTTCTTCAAATCTGAAGCTGCTAGATTACCCACTCAGATCTTCGCTTGTCATCTTCTTAGATTGAGATAAAAGTAGGAAAAGTACCCTTTTTTTTTTACTTTTACTTTTTCCAATTATGTTCTTTTTGTCCCTTGAATTTTGAGTTTTTGGGTGAGGTTCATTTGAGCTGTGCGTATGTTTTCTGTAATGTTAGCAACATTTAGGCCTACCATTTTGCTTTGAAGAAGTAAAAATATATGATTTTGTAGATATTGTGTTTGAAAAATGAAGGAATTGAGTGATGCTTTTTGATATGCTAGAGAGACCAGTTGATTTGCTGTAATGTGCTTGTTAATTTTAGATGACAAATTTGATCTCTGCTATAAATTTCTCAATGCTAACATTCACAGCTTAGTGTTCTGCTTGAGCTAAAAAAAAATGATTCACTGGTTTACTGTTGCTGTGTATCAGTAGTTGTTGCTGTCAACCAAGTTTATTATAGCCATAGCTGCTTCATAAGCTTTCTGTTTTTCAGCTTTGCATAGATGGTTTTCTACATGATTTATGGTTTAGGTATTTGGCTGTGGTGAAGAAAAGGATTTTGCATTTGGAGTGGAGGTAGAGAGAAATAGGTATGGAAGGATAGTGCATTGTGAGTTTTATGGGCAAAAATGAGAATGGGGCTAGGGCAATTATGTACGATATGAATACTTTGGAACTCCATTGTCGCCCCTCTTAAACTATCTTAAGAATCCCTTAACCTTGAGTTTTAAATTAGGACATGATTGACTTCTTTTCTAGTGCAACAGACCTATTGAATTGGTGCTAATTAACAAGATGCTATTACATGATTGATATAGTATTGGAAGGGGCTAAGAGAATAGGAGGCAAAGCTCACTGGGGCGAAGTAAATTTTATTTTGTGTTTTTCTCAGAAAACATGTCCGCATTGAGATGTGGATGATCTGCACACAATTTTAAAAGAGATTGATAGTTATTAGGTAGCAAAATTGATTTCAAGAGCTTGGAGATGCTTCTTACAGCTAGTAATAATTCATCCTGAAGCTCTGTGCCATCTACTCCTATTCTTGTTCTACAAAGGCCTTCCTTGCAAATCCCGAGAGCCAAACCATCAGCTTCTATTTTTAACTTTAGACCATCATTTTCTATCCATTATTTTTCTGCTTTTTGTGTCTTCTAAACGATTCACCAGATATTTTAGTGATATCATGTGATGATAGTCATTAGTGAGGGAAAATGGATGCTTTTGCACTCAAATAGGTTATATCCCCCATTCAGAGCTTCTGTATATTGTTGGTATGCCGGATGGATTTAACCTGATTATGAATCACCTAATGAAGAAGCTGGCAGGACAAAGTTGAGCTATTTTCTTGTTAAAGAGAAAGTTTCTTTTACTGTTATTCACGTTCTGAAACTGTGAGAGAGCTTCATGTGAAGGTTGTAGAAGTTGTATGTTTTTGGTGCATGCAGAAGAAGCTCTTTTGATTTCTGAAGTCTTCCTCTAAGAAGTTGGATCCACTTTTTATCCTAACTGTATGAGTATGCTTGTTATGCAAATGACCTTGAAGGGGAAAACTGAAAACATACACCGACTTCTTAAGATTAGCAATTGTTTGAATTGAAAAGGGCAAAAGCAGAAGTTGATTCAAGCTAGAGCTGTGTATTAGTGTTAATGAGACCATAGTTGCAAAGAGTATTAAATGACACCAGCTCACGGTTATAGCACATAAATCTTCATGACAATCTTATGGTTCTTTTGGGAAGTTTAATATACACTGTTTGGACTTTTTGATCCATCTGCTGCTGTTGCGAAACTCTGTGCTGCTGAAAACCAATTAGCAAGTTAGAATCAGCTTAAAGACCTTCACAGAAAGAAGTTGAACTTGAGAGCAGATTATGGGAGGATGATTGTCACACCACTTATAACAGTTTTGATCTTTTCTGAATTCCTAATGTACATGGGAAACTAAATAGTGATGCGTAAATAGAGAGGATCTAAATCCAGCAACTGAGTGGAAATGTATTAAACTCTGAAATCTTGAATGAACTGCTAGAAAAGCCTAAATTACGATGGCAGCTTTTGAATTCAGCATCAAGTGACTCGTCTGAGTTGGGAGAACAATAACTTTACTTCAACCTTAGTATTCAAGAATCCGAGGAGAACAAACGAGGACAGTTTTGCACTAAAATTTTCAGAATTGTATACAAGTTTCATATCTCATTTCCAACTGAACACAAAAAGTGTTCATACCTATTAAATTAAACCTCCAGAAAAGCAACCAAACAAATGCATAAATAAACTAAGCATAAATAGAGGGGAAAAAAAAAACTAAATTTCCACTGATGTGTATTCTTCTTCTTCAGCAAGATAAACCTTCACAGCATCTCTCATATCTTCAACTTCATTACACCCACCAAGGAACTCAATGAGCTTCTTCAGCTCCCCATCAGCAGGATCATTGGTAAATGGCCTAATCGGAATAGCATTTTCCGGCTGAAAAAGGTAAGAATTCGGGTTATCATCAACTATCACCACTTTCTTCATATCTCTCCCCTTGTCAGACAAGTCCTTAACAAACATCCCATCAACTTCCTTGCAAGAATCCCGATACAATCTATGCGAAATCAAACCTTTTCTGTCTATTCTATCAAGAACAAGTGAAGCATACTCCTTAAGCCCAGCAGTGAACACAACAACTTCAAACTTCTCACTCAAAAATTCCAAGAATTCATCCATAAACGGTCTCTTCAACACATAAAACTCTACTCTGTGTCCATCAATCACCGGCCTAACAATGAAATCGTACTTTTCTGGAGGTGGGTTTGGATTAGAATGCACTAAAGTCTCATCCAAGTCAAGAAAGATTGTCTTTTTCTCAGGTGACACCAATGGAGGAAGGACATTTCCATCATCAAAAAGCGATCGCCTCAAATTGTTCCCATTTGCAGCTTCATCAAAAACTTTACCAAGAAGCTGATATCCCTGTTTTCTTGGGGTTTTCTTAGGAGTAGCAACGCGGGTGAATTTCTTAAAAAGTTTAATAAGACGGCGATGACAAGTGTACAAGGATTTGTTAATGGAAGCAACAACTACAGAGGCTGGATTTTTAGCAGGGGATTTCTTCCGGCTACGGCGGAGATTGCCCGGGAGATTTCTCCGGTTCTTGATTGACTTTGTTGGAGTTCTCTTGATGATTTTAGACACCATTTTTCTTCTTCTTTGGAGAAATATGGAACAAGAAAGATAATTAGGGCTGTGCAGGGGAGATGGTTTCTTGAATTCTATCAACTTGTAGGAGTTGATGAGATTTGAAATTAGGATTGGAGGCAACGGTCGAATTTTTGTTTGGCTCGGAACGAAGCTAATGGGATTTTATTTGGAAAGTGAACGTTGGCAAAAATATTTAAGGACTAGACTAGACAGCTGGCAGTATTATTCTTTTCTTTTGGTTCAAAAATTTATGGCGGGACTTGTCTAAATTTTGATTCTTATCTTTGGGATTTTGAAAATTTAAATTCTAAAATTTATTAGCAGATCTCTTAGATTACGTTTGGACAAGCAATATAAAGTTATGATTTCAAATTAGTATTTGAACATGAGATTTGGGATCATAAATTGAAATCATGGTATTAAATTTTAAATACTTAAAATAAATAGGATTTGGGATTTTAAATAATGATTTCAAATTTAATAAATATAAAACTTGATCAATACGTTTATATTTTGTAAAACAAAAAAAAAGACTCATCCTTTTAAAATTTACAAGAAAAAGACTTGTGTTTGGCGTGAAGAGATTATTTGTACAATGTGAAAGGATTATATTAAAGAATAACTAGGTACTACTATTGTTGATTAGTGCATCTTTATAAACCTATGCGTTGTTTGTAATCACAAACATTTATTTATAAAAGAGACACGATGATATGTGATTATCAATGTGTAATCACCATCTTATTCTTACAAGAATACTAATTGAAGTTTGAAAAATGTATAATAGTTCAAACTTAAGAACACAATTTCATGAACATAACATATGTACTTATTTTAGTCACCAATTCTTAAGGAAACTACGTCAAATCGGTCCTTAGTACTATTACCTCTTCTTATTCTCTTTTTTATTTCTTATTCTTCAAATAGCTTGAAGTTGAAATCATAACAAGTAAAATTTAGGACAAAAACGTGATGGTAAAATTGCACTTTGCACACATTGTGTCCCTGAAATTTGAACTAAAAAAATTGAATTCACAAGTTTAGTTTTTTTGCATGTTTGCTAATTAATAATATCTTATTAGAATTGATAAGGTAAGGCGTCTAGACTTCTTATAATATAAATTAGCTTTGAAAAAGTCACACCCATTTATTTGAAAAAAATAAATCAGAGCTCTCTTTAATTGTTTTTTCTTCTCATTAATAATTAGAACATGACTATTTAAACGGAACTTAGCTTGCTCCATCAAATAACATCATTTATTTTCTATACCTCTTATCCAATGTCTCCATTTTATTTATTACTATTAATATCGTTATACACTATTGTTGTGTTTTCATTAACGGGTTGATTTTTAGCATCTATTGTAGTAATTGAAGCTACTAACCTTTTACTTGGTCCAAATTTAGAATAAAAAGAAAGAGGAGGAAGATAGCAAGGATTACACAATATTCAAATTTCAACTAAAAAGGACGCATTAATTTGCTTGTGATGTGAAGTTAGAAAAAAGTGGAAGGGGTGGTCACGGAAGTCATTGCTTGTTGCCTAATAAAAGATAAAACATCCACAATAACTCCATGAATCATGGCATTAGTATGAGTTATGACCACAATACCTTATCCTTTTATTTCTTTTACTTTTTGGGTTTATTTTCCCACAACATGTAACTACTTGTCCTAATCCATTCACAGGATAAGGTATTGTGGTCATACATATGGAGATCCCAAAGATTAATGATTCCATGTCATCAAGATTGAAGCTTGAGGAAAGCATTTGAAAACATCTTTGAACTTGACACAAATTATTATTTTCGTTTTCGAATTATTTACAGTCTTAAAAACACCTCTCTACTTGACTAACTAAACTTAGATATACCCCCGATTTGGCACATAACATAGCAAGTGGTCTCAAACTCTTGTAGGAGCATGAGACTCTTAATAAAATGCCGGGCCAAATGTTGAAACCACCCCTAAACTTGGCGAGAAATTAGGGGTGTGTATTTCACTCATGTTGCAAGATCGAGGGTATATTTAAGTTCAGTTAGTCAGGTAAAGAGGTGTTTTTAAGGTTGTCAATAGTTTGGAGATGAAACTAATTATTCGCGTTATAAGTTTAATTAGGCATATGTTCAATACTTCTCTCTTAAAATTAAAAAAGGATAACTTTGATAACTATTATGCTATCTGTTTAGATTTACTAATCAAGTGCATCACATAAATTGAGGCGAATGAAGTAAAACTTATATTATTAGGCCTCTCAAAAAGTTGTCTGTGGACTTCAAGTTTTTTTTTTTGTCAATGCCCTCAAGAAATTTCTCACGTCTACATGACTTAGCACTGTGGAATACCATATATAGTACATGTTTGTCTCTTTGTGCTAATGGTGTATAGATTTCTTAATTTTGACTATTAGATACTACCAAATTATCTTCAACTAACGGCATTGGAAAGAGAAAGTTGAAATATAAAAGTGTACATGCATGTGTTAGTTAAGATAATAGTCTTGTTATTAATCTTTTGACTTACAAGTGGTTAGTTGAAGACTATATATTAAGGAGGTGTGAGATTAATTATATATGCATGGGACTTGACATTTATTTTTTCTTGCATGAGCGCACTAATCCTGCCAAGTTTTGTGGGTTGATTTGAAATTTCTATATCATCATTTAATTAATTAGCTTTGTCCAGTAGTAATCCTCTATTTATTCAAGGAACAATTGTTTTTCTAAAATTTGTTAAATCTTGTACTTTTGGAAAGCTTGTCCTAATAACTACTACTTGCTAATCATTTTAGGTGGAGTATTTATTTGTGGAAAGAAAGTAATTTAATTTTATGTTGTTTTAGGTACTTCAAAAAATACAAAATTTCTATATTCGTGAATTTATAATATAATGATCTTGTGAAGAACTAGGGCATTTTTCATTTATGCAAAGTGAATTACTATTTATTTGACTAGTTTCAACCCCTTGTATGTCAACAATGCATTGTACATCCAGTATCTTAATAATTGAAAAGAAATTTCTACTAACATGAAATTATAATAGCGATTTAAGTATACATGGCTTAAATGTCAAGGGTGACGAGATAACTTAAGTGGGACTTGCGATCCGTATATACCTAACTTATGAAGTATGATTATCAGAATCAAAATTTTGAAATGTTGTATACTACCCATTTTATTTTTTTTACTTTCTTAATTAGCTTCATTTTACTCATAAAGTTCCAACATCTATCTCCTAGATCTCTCTCAAATCAATGATATCATGCATGTAATCAATCCTTTCGTATCAGATATTATGGACTTTTATCATGAATATTATACCAAAAGTGCATGCATGAAATTATGATCATGTGAGTATAATCTATGACAAAATTATGAGATCACGCCGATCGAGGAATATAATGTACTAAAAAGGTGTGAAATGTTTTAGTTTCACACCAAATTTTTCCAAGATTGTGATCTGAGTACATGACTTTAATAGATGAAGACTAATTCCACAAATAATTAGGATCATAACACGTACGACACATGGGTTGCTGCTTTGTCTTTTTAATGTCTTCAACTTATATGTTTCATATTGCTAGAACATCAAAGTTGACCTCTAAATGCGGTTAGTATCATATCATTATTGGTGTATAAGTCTTTATTGAACTTTAGAAATGACTAATTATGTTAACGGTAAAATATGAGGAACAAAATTAATTTTCTGTTAATATGAGCTAAATTGGACAAATAAATATAAAAAATTATTTTTAAAATAAGTAACTTTTATGTTTATGTAGCAAAGATGTAACATGGTTGACTTTAGTGACTTTAGCAGCTACATATATATAGCCATTATATTGAGACTAGTACTCGGCACTAATATTTTGAAATTTTCTTTTTCTAGAGAAATTTTATGTTGACTAATTATGGATGACATGATAATTGATACCTTTGACATTTAGAAATATCATTTAGTATGAGTACTGTCATTAGATACAGCTTCACAAAATAATTCCTTAAATATATATATATGTAAAAATAATAAGTATAATTTAAATAAAAATTAGTATGCATAGATATATAATAGGTCAACACGAGCAAATATCATAATAGATCGACATTACTTGTATAAAAATTTGCGTACACCAATAATAAAATAATTTTGTCCATTCTTTTCTAAGTCAACGGTTTCTCTTTCAATGATCATATAAAACTAAGTTATATATGATGGGTATACCCACACTAAGAAAATATGGGTGTATGATATCACGATCATATATAGTATGAATACACAAATATATATTTTAGTAGTAGGTCACAATTCGTGGAAAAGACTGAAAATAAAATTGTATGATTGGATAAGAAAACTTCAAATATTGAAAATATAGCTAACTAATAAAACAATATGATTGGTTACAATTAGCAAGGAAGGTATCAAGTTCGTTAACTTGATTTTAAAGTAACTGAATAAGCAGTTGATCAGCTACCTCCCACCATGAAATGATGAAATATCTAATTTAAAACATAGTTTATTTGAAAATATTAAGTAACGTCTCTACTTTATGCATGATTGGACGGTTAGTATATATAATAAAGGGGTGTTCTAAATTTACTGAGTTCTAATTTAAATAATCCTTTTATCTTTTCGGACAGGATTTGAAGCTTATAAGTTTGGAAACTTAGTATTTTAAAATTAAATTTATTAAATTTTAAATTAGTAATTTATATATATATTCAATAATTTTTTAAATTACAAATACGAAGTTTAGGTAAAAGCTAAGAGTTCATATCTTCCCCTAATTGCAGAGCCAGAAATCAGAAGTTTATGTCAAATGATTCAAAATAAGATATACGTATTTTTTTTATTGTTTTATTAGAATGTCTAATAAGAATTTAAACTTATAATCTAAACCAATTTTGAACCATTTTACATTACCCTATTTTTAAAACTTATTTAAAAGAATCCACCAATTTATATATGAAGTTAAGTTATCTACCTAGTATATAAAGAAATATGTTTTTATATCCTAATTCTTCTATCAATTGAAAATCATTTCCTCTTATATATATTAAGCTCTGCCAGCTTGCTTCGATCATTGGTTAATCTTCTTCTTGTGTAGTACTAATTATTATCCGTTCTTGTTTTGATTTGATACAATTTTTAAAAAAAAATAAAAAATTGAATCTTGTGTTTTTAAATTAATTATATGCAAATTTTGTGACCTTAAACATGCTAGGTAAAAATTATAATTAAAAATTTGTAAAAAAAAAAAGTGATATTCTGGTTGAAACATATTACTCTAAAAAAGAAAAGTAAAATACTAACAAGTTGAAACTAGGGAGTAATATGGCATAAGATCATTTCACATTAGCAGTTATGACCGATCGACTAGAATCTCCTTAAAAGGAAAATTGAGAAAAGGCGTAGAGAATAAAATTATAAAATAAGAATTAATCTTAAATAGTAGCTGACGCAACTGCTTAAACTAAAATAGCAATCAGATGTATAATATTTGTGTAATCTATATATGTATATAACTATCTATAATTAGTGTATCTAACTATTTAATTAGTTATCTAGTAGGGGTTAGCTGTAACAGTTAGATAGTTTGGCAAAACCAGATTTATACCAAAGAAAGAGAAGTATATATATTTCGTAAAATATCTTCAGATAATTTAAGAACATTCAACATTTGGTGAATATACCTCTGGATCTTTTGTTTGTGTATGTACGTACGTGCCTTCATCGTGGCAAATGTCAAGAGCTAAATTGAAGATATGTGATTTATCGATAGGACGTCTTTAGGATATTTCGATTTAATTTTTTGTTTATAAATTATGATTTGCTGTAAAATTATATGAGAATTGAGAAAATTTTGATAGTTTTCACAACTTGTAATTTTTCAGGAAATTCAACTTCAAATCATAATTTCATATCACACGTCTAAACGGAGCATAAGTTAAAGACATGTCGGATATTTCAAGGCTAGCTAGTTTTGAACATTTTGCCCATAATTTCATGAAAAATGTTTCTAGTAAAACTACTAAAAGTGAAAAATGCTAGATTTATAAGAATTGGTTAGAGTTAAAACTTATTTTGTTTGTAGTGATTTTCATAATTATGGAAAAAGGAAGAGAAAGAAGTTAACGTTTGTACTATATGGATAATAGGAAAGTTAGTTAATAGTTGTGAAAATTAAAAGTTATTGTCTTTTGCATTCATAACTTTTCTGTATTACCGGTGGGTTGTTGGATCAGCCTTCAATGTCTCACATTTATTTATTTTTAATAAATGTACGTCACACTTCCAATTGTATCACCCCAATTTTCCTAATAATAATAAATGTTTATGTCTCTTGTTAAAATTATATCCACTAATATCATTACTGCAGTTTAATTTGTTGTGGCAAGTCACTTTCCATATTTTGCATGTTATACCATTTCATATTCACTTTTAATTTTTTATTTGTCCTAATTTATTTATGTGAAAAATATATTATATTTACATTATTATATGTGAAAAAGACCCCATACCCCCACCTTTCTGTCTCTCTGTTTCCCTTTTTATATATCCTTTGGCATCTCTGTAATTTGTATTTATAAAAATTGGAGAATTTCAGTTTGCTCACTTCTCTCTATATTGGTATAAACAATAAGTTCATCACCCTTTTTTTTCCTTGAATTATGGGTGATCAACAAATAGGTGGAGGGGCTAATGGATCAGTGAGTTTGAATATTAGAGATGTTGATGATTTGAACAATAAAAATTGTGCTAATTCAGCATCACATCAAGATTCTTCCTCAACCTCAACTTGCAATTTTGTCACTGTTCCCTTCATCCAAAAGGTGAGTTGTGCATATTTAATGAATTTTTAAGACAAATACAGAGTTCTTTGAATGGAAAAAAATTTAATTAAGTCGGTGGAACTCGTAGCTGATACTCTAGCTCTGCCCCTGTGGGCGTATTAATGTGCAGATCATAGCGGAGACATTAGGGACGTATTTCTTGATATTCGCGGGGTGTGGATCAGTGGCGGTGAATGCAGACAAAGGAATGGTGACTTTTCCGGGGATATCAATAGTGTGGGGGTTGGTGGTGATGGTCATGGTTTACTCTGTTGGACACATTTCTGGTGCTCATTTTAACCCTGCTGTTACTATTGCTTTTGCCTCTAACAAAAGGTTCCCTTGGAAACAGGTACAACTCTGTTCAGTTCTCATAATTTTGCTATAAATTGAGTCTTCAACTTTAGAGTTCGATATTTGGAGTTAACTCAATCCCAAAATTAGTTCCTGAATGGAGGGCTATCTAAGTTCGTATAAACAAGTTGTCTATCTATTCTCCAACCGACGTGGTACTCCAACTCATTCTAACAAGTTCATTGGTTTTGACACTTTGAGAAACATAGTAATCATTTTGTTAGTTTTAAGGTACTCAAATTTTCTACTCGTTATATGGGAGAAAAGACAATGCCAATGCACCATGTTTGTATCTACATCACAAAGTACAAATATCTAAATGATTCGTCACAATCGAGGGTGGAGTCAAGAGGGTCGCAAAGGGTTCATTCATTTCGTCAAAAAATTATATTATATACACTGAGCTCTAGTCACAAATGTTTGTAATAATGATACTACGACTTTTTCTTGTAACAAGTCCTATTAGTTTTGATTAGTTGAGAACATTAAAGATATTTCACAGTTTTTTCCTAACCTATATTAATGAGCATTGGAGAATTTTAATAGCCGATTAATTGACTATCTCAACTTCCACCTTTTTTCCTTCTTCACAGGTACCTGCCTACGTGGTAGCTCAAGTGATTGGATCAACGTTAGCAAGTGGAACCCTACGATTAATATTTAATGGGGAACATAATCACTTTGTTGGAACCTCACCTACAGGATCAGACATTCAATCTCTTGTTCTCGAATTTATAATCACATTTTATCTTATGTTTGTCATTTCTGGTGTCGCAACTGATAATAGAGCTGTAAGTACTAGTATTTCTTAATCTCTTTTTTTAATTTTAATTAGTATATTATTTTAACTTAATTAATTAGAAACAGTTAAGAACAAGATCTTTAGTATATATCGTACGCTAAGGGTAGTCAATAATCATGATTAAATTACTAAGAAGATTGTTACTTTGTTAAATAATCTGAATTTTTTAATTATACGTGGACTCTTCTGAATCATCATTTTTTCATGATTGATTTGATTTATTTTGTTTTGTTTGTGGTGGTTAATTAATTATTAATTATTTGCAGATTGGAGAACTTGCTGGTCTTGCTGTGGGGGCTACCGTGTTGCTGAATGTCATGTTTGCCGGGTAATTACGTGATTTCTTTATTACTCTTTCATTATTTTTAAAACTATATAATAAAAATATCTTATTATATAGTGTGAACAAGACCCAAAAATATTTGGATAAAGTGTGTTCAAATATCTTTTGCCAATTAGTCTTACGTACATCCTCGTGCACAAAAAATACACGGCTTTTGGTTTAGAAAAGCAATTTCCTTTTCTTTTTCTATATTATTGACTTAAAAGAGAACTTTACTTTTTTGGTTTTCATCAAGAGTTTCCTGAATAGCATGTTTAATCAAACTTCTAGAAAATAAAAATTATTTTAAGAAGTACTTATTTTTAAAAGTTGAGGTGTTTGTTCAAGTTTTTATGAAATAAATGTAGATGTTTTTGAATAGTAGCAAAAAACTGTTTTTCAGAAGCTAAAAAAAGTATTTTTTTTTTCTCATAAACACTTTTGAAATCTTTCTCAAGTGTAAATTATTGCTATAGTATTGACAAAAGTGTTTTTTAAAATGATTAATCAAACACAAATTATTTACTCTTCAAAAAAAACTTTTTCATAAAGCACTTTTGACAAAAAAAAAAAATCAAAATAAATAAATTTTAAATATTTGGTCAGACAGATTATAAATGTACTCCCCCATTGTTGGAAAGAATTACTCTTAAGGTATCGTATGGTATAAGAGATATGGGATAATAATTCAAGATTTAATCGACCCTGTATTTGGCTAGGGATATCAGTTAGTCCCAGATTATTTATTCCACCATTTATACGATAATAATGGGATAAGTTATCTCAAATACTCAGTAAAATAACTAATCTCATTAAATATCTCAATTCATGCGATAACTTTATCTATTCCATCTCTCGTACCAAACAACCTCATCTGAAAAAGAACTTACTTGTCAATTGTCATGTTATTGTTCTTTCTTGCAGGCCAATATCAGGGGCATCAATGAACCCAGCAAGGAGTTTGGGCCCAGCAATAGTGTCAAGCCATTACAAAGGGCTATGGGTTTACATGTTAGGCCCAATAGCTGGGGCCATAGCAGGTGCTTGGGTCTATAACATCATCAGATTTACTGATAAGCCTTTACGTGAAATTACCAAAAGTGGATCTTTTCTCAAATCCAAAAGCCTACTACGTAACCCCTCCAATTAGAAGTTTTTTTTTTCTTTTGAGAAATAGATAAAAAAAGAAAGAAAAATATGTTGCAAATTAGTCTTGTTTAACTTTTGTACACGAAAAAAAGAAGTAAAATAATCTAATGAAGTTTTAATTTACTATGTCGACGGTGTATTGTTTAAGGATTTATTTCATCTTGTTATATAGATAATTATGACACACAATGACAATAGTAAGGTGTCTGTTATATACCTCGATCTGATTAATTTGATTTTGTATTTTATTAAACTCAGTAAGAAGGAAAATACTATCTATTGGGACTGTTTCATTCTAAGTCCTAAGCTTAACTCGAGACCTATAATTAAAGATAGATAAATCTTATTCATTCCATCACAATCCATATTATATTCAGTTGTTCTTCACCTTTCCCACTACTTTTGTAGTAGTGCATGCACTATTATTTTATTTATAACTTGGGGAAAACTTTTTGTCTCGTTTATTAACATTAACAAGTTTCCACCTACAATTGTTTTCCAATTTCCTTGCAGTTTTTGGAATATCTTGGAGAAACACTTTTGTAGTAAGAATGGATTGACCATCTTTAATTTGCTCTTTGACTGCTGATTTGTGTATTTGGCAAGAAGCCTATTTTCATTGTTATATTTTTGGTTGAACTTACAGTATTTTGATTCTTTTACCACTTCCATACTAATTATACATTAAAATTTGTAGCTAATAGCACGTACCTAAATATATAATTCTATTGGAAAACATTTTGTTGGTAGCGCGGGCCCAAAAAATGAGCATCACATAAATTCAAATGAGTCGAGCTCCAATTTATGTAAATACCCGATACTAGGTATATATAGTTCTCGTTTCAAACATAAACAAATACATGGTCAATGTTAGATCAAAAAGAGACCTCGTCTAACTAGAATTCAGGTGTTTTGGTACGAAATAAAATGTTTTCCTTGAAAATAAATGATTTTCTTATTTACTTTTTTATGTTTGGTAAGTAAGTAGAAAATATTATACCAAATGCATTTAGACAAACACAGTAAAGGTAGAAGGTGGTAGCCCGGGGTAAGGGGTGGGACACATTTTCTAAAAAATATTTTTCCCCATACCGAACACACCTTAGAGTTTACAATTTGATATACATGTAATATTGGAGAAAAACTGATAGTAGCTTCGAAACTATGCGCAATACAATGTTCAATGCATTTCACCAAAATGCTTTCTCAACGATCTTTTCCCAATCCTCGTGAAGTTGATCTCCGTCACCACCCCAATCAACATTACTATAGATTTCAACTCTACCATGTGATGATGTGAACAACTAAAATGAGTGTTGAGTATACATAGCAATTTGGTAAAACTTTAGTGGCACGAGTCACTTTACCATAAGAATTTACCCAAACAATAGAATTATTGGCATTAAGAGAACAAAGTATTGGGTTTTCTGTTTGAGCATTTGGACTCTTGCATTATTTGACACAAACCCTTTGGCTTTTTCTAATTTTTGTTAATTACATAGAACTTAACTTATTGGTCATTTTCCATTCACAAACTATGGTTTCTTTTGTGAAAAACACTTACATTAGCAAGAGTAAAAGAATGGTGTTACCAAAAGGGCACTAAAAAACTTTGTAGTCAATTCATGTTTCCAAATTTCCACCATCTCATGAACTGCCACCCACCCCACCCCACCTTAAAGAAACAAAAATAAATGCCTCCTATATATCTCCACATTCAAAGGGGAATTAAGTGAAATCATAGTTTTCTATTACTTGAGAGAGTTTAAGAATGGCTGAGATATCAGATATCAGTCATGCAACAGCTTTAGATATCAAAGATGATAATGTGCATCATATTCTATCTTGTCCATGTTTGGCATCCAAGAAACTTGGTGATGAAACTATACGCTTCACTCAAAAGGTAAACTCACTCTTCAAATTCCTTGATGCTTCATATAACTAGTTCTCATTCTACCAAAGGATTTTTACACCTTGAAAATTGAAGATACCTCATTTATATTACATCAACTTGTCTATAAGTTGCAGATAATGGCATAAGCAACCCTACACAAGCACCTTCACTTTCTAACAAGGGTTTAATGTAACACTGTTAGGTGTACAAATAAAGTCTCACATTAAAAGTTGATAAGAAAAATAAGCTAAGCTACATATAAAAAAAGCTCACTTAGCTTAAAGCAGATAGTTTCACAACATGTTGCAAATACCTTGGACTGGCAAAACGCGCCACAAGCACCTGATGTAACACTGACAGAGTCACAAGGCAAACTAATTGTCCATTTAACATAACATGCATTTATAACACATAGGACATGGAGCAAGTTGATGAATAATCTTTTGTTTTCAATGCAGTTAGTGGCAGAGCTTCTAGGCACCTACTTATCGATGTTTGCTGGTTTTGCTGCCATGGTGGTGAACAAGAACATGGGCCTTCTAGGAATAGCAGTTTTGTGGGGTTTGGATATGATGGTTATGATCTACACTGTTGGGCCTGTTTCTGGTGCCCATTTTAACCCTGCTGTCACCGTTGCTTTTGCTTCATGTAAGAGGATAGCATGGCGACATGTAAGTTTCTCCATTCTCAGTTTACCCAAAATACAACAAGAATTAGAAAGAAAAGATTAAACAACATCCAAAAAAATACTTAAGGATGTTTCCCCTCACTTTTGGGGCTACTCTATTTTCAGGTGCCAGCATATATATTAGCACAAGTCGTGGGAGCAACTCTAGCAACTGTCACTGTGCAATTAATGTTCAAGGAAAAGCAACTCCAGTTTCTGAGAACAATTCCAGCTGGCTCAGATTTGCAGTCTCTTGGATTAGAATTCCTGATCACTTTCTACCTCATGTTTGCTGTTGCAGGCACCTCAATGGATGATCGAGCTGTAAGTGATCACTGCTTGTTTAAATGTAAAGGTCCTAGGACAGAATTTGACTTATTCTATCCTTCTCTCTGTTTATTGATGCAGGTTGGAGAACTCACTGGACATGTCATTGGAGCTGTAATCAGAATTAACTCTATCCTTGCTGGGTATGCTAAAAGATATCTCTGTTTTCCCACTTACTTTTGGACCCATTTCAGAATGCATTTCAAAAGCTAAGCATTTAAAAAGTACGTGTTTTCCTAAATAGCTTCAGAAAATAAACATGAGCAACTCAAAAAGTGGAAGAATACTTCGAGTTCAGACTATCATCAGCAATTGGAAGTTAAAACTAAGTGAAAAGCTACAAGAACGGGAGCTTGGGGATGAACCTATATAATAACATGATTTTCACAAATAAAACGAGTACAGGGCCAACACTCATAACTGAGTTGGGAGTAAAAGTTTCTAGTGGTGTTATTTGGAGTCTTAACTCTTCTTCATTCTCCAAATTTGCCTGACTGGGGACATTTGGCTATTGTGATGAACAGGCCTATTTCAGGGGCATCAATGAATCCCGCAAGAAGCTTGGGACCAGCAATTTTATCAAATTGTTACAAGAAACAATGGATATACATTTTGGGTCCTACAGCAGGAGCTATAGCTGGTATCTGGTTTTACAATGCCATGAAGTCTGTTAAGCCCTATGATGAAGTCACTAAGTTTCTTCCCTTTCTCAGAAGATTAGCCCAAAACAAAGTTTAAACGACAAATACTACTGTCCCGTCTGAATAATCAACCACTTCTCAGGTCTAGATTTAAGTCTTTCCGCAGAAGATTAGCCCAAAAAATGCTTAATAAAAAAACCCACTGTTCTGGTTCTCTATGAAGCTCTTTAGAATGGATAGAAGCATTTGGCAGCTACCATATGTTATAACTTATATGTTAGATTTTTGGATATCTACTGTTTAACTAATATTTAGATTATATTCTTCAATTGAGGCTCTCCGTAAATCATTTTGAGGTTTTACCATAAGAAAATACTATCACGAGCACACTAACGGCAGTAGTCTCATAACCACATTAAATTTCCCAAAACTCTGTCCATATAGGAAATGACTATATCAGCAGTATTTCTAAATGATGCTTTACAGAGGAAACTTTTAGGAAACGCAAAGTATCCGACATTTGTAAAATTCATGACACAATGTTATACTAGTCAAAGAAACTGGGAGTTCATGAGAGGGTGTACATTTTCAGAGAATAAAAACCATTCACTATGCATATATGTTAAAATAAGTTACACTTGGGGAAAAAGAATAAACCAACACTTACCTGTTATGTACAAACAAAAAAGAAATGGCAGCAGGATTCAAGAGATCAAACCATAAGCTTTTACTACCTTCCAATAGGTGCATTGTTCGGAGAACCAGTATGACTGTTCGGGCCATGCCTCAATCGTAATTTTGGAATGATAAGAGGTTTGCAGCAAAGAAGAGCGAAAAGGAATTCCATTGTAAACAACGTCATGCTAACCCACACAAACAATGTTGTCTTCCAATACCATAGCATTCTTTTCATAAAAGGAAGTTCAGACTCCAGTGTTAAAGAGGCAGCATATATTTCGGGAACTCCACCTCCAGGGTGGAATTCAGCTCGTTGCTCAATGATCACCCTCAAGCATGCAGTTGGAATGAAACCTTCAGAGAAGCCCTTTAAGTCTACCCTTAACTTTTGGGATTCTGATGTATATCCGGTGACAAGAGGGGCAGCTTTAAGGAAAGTAGAAAAAAGGCGTATAGGATTGCTTTTGAATTGCAACATACATGGTCGCCTGGAGCTAGACAGCACTTTACCATTAGAAGTGAGGAAATCCACTCTCACCTTCAGGTGTAAGAAACAAAAGAGTTACTAAATCATTCAGGTAAGACCGAACATGAAGAAATGCATAACAGACCAACAATTCATTCAATTCAATAAAATGGAATTATTTTTGGGTCGACAATGTAAATCTCAACTTTGCTTTCCTAAAATAGGTAGTAGGCTTGAAGTTCTATCAGGAGTGAATCAATGAAATTAATCGTGCCAAGTTCTTCAATACATAGACGAAACGGACAAAATGAAACTAGAATTGGAGGAGCAGACATGTTAACTTGGTAAATAGACTCTAGACAGGAGAAAGAATTTAATGTCAAATACTCAAATCACTGTGAGACAAACATTTTATTCTTACAACTATCTCCTTCCCCACACTCCTAGGTCTCCCCTCCTTTTTTATATGCAGCTTTTTTAAAAGTATATCAATTGAAAAATGCTCTAGCTTAAAAACCTATGGCATGTCATACACAAACCAATACACAGTCAGCAAAATCAGATGTCTAAAGTGTATTCAAACTCCAACTTCCTATTTGCGTGCATTAGTTAAACTAATCTGGAAGATAGCAGTTTATAATCATTTTGCAATAGAAAACCACGTCTAGACTATATCCTCCATCTGAAAATTCAACAGAACTCGATCGTCGCAGAAAGCACCAAACATAACAAATGTGGCATACATGTACACAGTCAAGCGACTTCCATAGCTGTTGGGACTAACTTTGTACGCATAAACTAAAGCAATAACTTCATAATTTAAGAAAAAAACTACTTCCCAATCAGGTCAATGAACCTATGTTGATGAACTATTAACAAGAAGTTCCAATTACCACTATTCTGTATCTAGCAGCAAAGAATCCATCAAGTATCAAACTCAAAAGTCCTTGGGCTCATACCTGAAAAATGCCCAAATTTCTGTTGTAATCTGACTCAGGCAACATTAGTGAAACAGTAACCTGCAACTTATGATTAGGTGGGATACCTCGCACCCCATCAACCATTCCAACCTCCACTTGACTATCTACACCACAGGTCACACCTGGACTCCTTATTATCGGCACATATGCAACTGGGCTCTTTGCTGTATAATCAAAATTCAAAGACTCATTCATCCTGATTGGCTCTTCCACCATAATTCTTATCAAGATGCCGCCCATTATAAAAGCTGATACCAGCAATCCAACCAAAACAAAACAAACATACACAGACCACAAACATCCCCAACCAAATTGTAGTCCCAACCTCCATACTGAACTCTGCTCCTTCAACCATCCAGATACAAATTTCAACATCTTCTCAAACGCAAACCCAAAACTCCTCATGAACCTGTGTATTACATATCGTTTCACACGCCTCATTATTTGAAATGGATCCATCACAAACATATACGAGCTATAAATTATCCATACAGGAAATGTTAACAACTTTATAATCAAACTCACAATAGTTATCAACATATTCACCTGAAATCCAACAGAGTTTATCACTAAATTCGCTAAATCAAACAAAATATTCGAACTTGAATCATCACTTCCTCTCAGATGCAAATTAACCTCCTCCGAATTATCAATTCCGTCATTGTTTACATCCGTAATTACAGAATTTTCTTTCAATAGTGAAGAATCATCACTCGAACTATCTATTATTACATTATTTGCATTCATATCTGTTGGAATCACCTTATTTTCTTCATCACCTATACCTTTTTGACTTTTTGTGCTCAAATCAAGCTGCATTGAGTTCGAATTTTCTATATTATCCAAACTTCCGTTCTTATCCTTATCTTCTGCCATCAATTTCCTTGAGAACCTTAAGTTTCGCTCTCTCAAATTCGAATAACTCTCGGAACTTATAGAAGGTCGAAAATTAGCCGACTCGTTACCAGAATCATTGAAAGAAAAAGGTCGCCGGTGCCGGAGAGAAGACGAAGACGACGGAAAACCGTCGTTTTCCGGGGATTGATTGGGGTTTACGTCATCCTCCGATCCACCGGTTTCGGCGTCGGAAAATATGTCGCTGCAATCTTCGAAGGGGAATTCGTCCGCCGCATCATCGAATAAATCTCCGTCGTTGGCTTGCTTATTTGGTTGTGTATCTTCCATAACAAACGAAATTCAACAATTGTGGACTCTATTATTTTGGAGTCTGAAGGGTTACATGATGAAGAAGAAAAGGAAATTAAAGGGAAATTGATACGCTTGCAAAATAATTTTTTTTTTAAAAAATAAAATAAAATTCTGTAGCATAGATTGTACATTTAGCTATAATATTTGTACATTAAGCATATGAGGTCTCGTGACCCAACATGACCGTTTTAGGTCACGTCTTTGTTAGGAAGCATTTTATCTACACTTCCCAACGTGAACAACATGAGTTTAGATTTAGTGAGCTCCAATATGGATGTAGTTGATTTAGATTTAGTGCCTTTGGAGATGTGATGTAATCCTTGATTTTGAATTACATAATGCATTTTATATTGAAAAAAAACTACTTGTAACTCTATAATTCACTTGGAAAAATTGAAGACATTTCTTTACTTTTATAAAAGATAAATCATTGTTAATGGTAACTTAACTTTCAACTGTACAATATTTATTCACTAATAAAAGGTGATGTTCTCGTGAATATACTTCTATTTGTCATCAGTTGAATAGTTGTCTAACGTGCATAACTAACCATTGAAACGTTGTCTAAAGAATAGACTTGGTAGGAAGTGTTTTACCCCTTAATTGGGTTATGTCCAATACAAACCCAAATTAGATTTTCATTCTGTAGCCTAAGCAACCTCTTGTCAACACAACTACAGATACAATCCAAAATATTACATGTTTGCTCCAATACAACTTTTGTTACAAAACATGGCAAAAGACCAATTAAAATACAACCCTCAAACTCAGTACTACTAGATTTGATGAAATCATCTTCTCAGATATCTGGTTTGAATTTATTTCTAACAAATACAGCAGATGAACTCGCTCTTCCATGGTACCCATTACCATTACTGTTTTTTCTTCCAAGTGTGTCTTTGATTCAACACCTGGAAGGAGAAAAATCAAAGTGCAGGTAATATAGAGCTTCAAGCCCCCTCAACAAAACTATGAACAACCTCAGATTTGCATAAAGGTTGAATTGCACAATATTTTATTCTTTCACACATACAAATGGAGTGTAAATCATCTTGAGTGTGATACTTGCTTTGCTTCTATGTCCTGCAGTCTGAGGGTTACAGCCCTCTTGTGGGCATCCAGACCCTCAACTTCGGCCATTTTCTCTACGTAAGGGCCAAGATTCCTCAGCCCTTCTTCTGTCAAAGACTGCACAGTGATGTACTTCAAGAAAGAGTCCAAAGAGACCCCACCATACATCCGTGCATACCCATAAGTTGGAAGAACATGGTTAGTTCCACTTGCATAATCTCCTACACTCTCAGGTGTCCACTGTCCCATAAATACAGAACCTGCAAGTATATTCAGAGTTGATTATTTATAAGTTAGATTTACCAAAAGGGAGACATGATTGATTAGGAGTAAGTTGCTAATTGATGGTAAAATATAAACCTCCAAGGCTCTGCCCCAACTTTCCTGGTATCTATACAAACACTGAAGACATCAGAAATAGCACATGAACATGCACATTTTCGAGTTGTATACTAAGGAGCCCAAGTCGGGAAAAGCATTAGACAGCTCCCACGAATCGGACAAACCAGGCTTTGACAAAAAAGTCTTGGAAAAAGCATTATCACCACTGATCAACAAAAGTAGTTGGTGCTTGGCAGTGTGTCAACTTTGTAAGTGGAGTAAACAAAATTACAGAAACAGACACACACAAACACAGATTGAAAGGCCAGTAGTTCAATAATCATCCTACCGTCTTCTAGTTTCTGCAGTTTTTCTTCCCTTTTCTTCTTCAGAGGAAGTTCTGAAATTTCTCTTGATAATGTTTGAGATTGTTCTCCAGTTGTGACTATGATGAACACACAGTTGATTTTATAATAAATGAGTTTGCTTAAATTTTACTTTCTAATACTGACACCTCTAACTCGAGGAAATAGCATCATCCAATTTCTCAAGAGGTGCAACATCAATCTGTCTGTCTGAAAAAACAGGCTCCCTAATAAAATATAATTTCAGTTGACTGTAAGCCATATAAAAAGACCTTATTCTAATGTAGATAGGTTATTAGTGTGTAGACTACTAATTATTTATACCCTATAGTAGTTGAGTGCAGGGAGTACTTTCTTTTTGCCTTATCTACAATATTTTAAATCCAGCTTTCTTTAAGCCCAGAACTCAGAAGTAGAAAAATATGGCATGTCTATAAAAAGCACCATATTACAAATGGAGCCAGCAGTTCCAACCACCATCAGAAGTGAAAATATTAGAGCTTATCATAGGAACCCAAGCTGACTGACCACTATGCAAAAACAAAAAAAAAAGCTAGTCAACTATGTCATCTAATAAAAATGACGGGACATTAACTCCCTAGTCCCTATCCATATCCCGAATATCTTATAAGAAAAAAGGAGACGCGAAATAATTTAAGAAAATTTCAAACACTTCACAGGATCACTAGTGAAGAAAACTTGTCTGGTTCGCCAATGGCCAGCCACCATGAACCTTCTATTTGTCATCATGAAAGCCAAATCATACAGTTCAAGGAGTAAGATTAAAAAAAAAACTATCAATCTCATAGAGTTCAATAGAGATGACACTTAAACCCCTAAAATAAACCAGCTGGATAATGAGACGGGGCGAAAAATAGAAAATGAAACAGAAATGTCTGGTAAAGAAATAAGGCTGTTAAATCATATGGAGAAGTTGTGTTCTATGGAGGATCACAAAGGCCAGGACAGAAACTCACACAAAGGAATTTATAAAGATGAGAAGAATAAAAATAAACATATTATCCACTATGCATCTCGCTTTTTTTTTAGATGAAGGCCACTATATATCTTGTCTTAAGTAACGTTGAAAAAACCAAGAGAAGCTTGTGGAACGTATTTCAGATACACATACACAATCAGCAGCCCCAATAGCCAAAAAAACCTAACAGAAGACTAGAGATGCCAAATGGAAAAGGAAAAAACTTAGCAAACACATGTATCTAAAGTACCTGCATTCTCAATTAAACTTTCCCACTTCTCAGCTTCATTCACATTGATTATCAAATGCTCAGGAGCATACATGTTTGAGAAGGAAATAGCCTGAAAAAGATTGTGATTTAAGTCCAAGAGAAAGGCTGCAGCGGACAGAGAAATTTATAGGGAATATTGCATTCACATAAATGATGTACAAGTAATTTTTAAGATATGTTCAGGCAGAATTATTTAATGACAGCAAGTATACATCCAACTCTATGCAAATTGCTGCCAATCAAGATCAACAAACATACCTCAAACATATCCCGTGCTAACACAGTGAAGCTGTGGCTTAGTGCCTTAAGTGCAAATTCTCCCCTAGGAAGCGCTTGACACTGCTTCCTAATTTCCTCTTGAATGACATGTAGATCAACCCCATCCCCAGCAATAACTAGTACGACTTGGCTATCTGGCCCATGCTCCGCCTGAAAAAATGCATTTGAGGTGATAAGAATAAATAGAGATTGCCCAGTCTTTGCCTCAACGACAGATAGGAATTGATGGAAGTTTCAGTTTAATCTATTTTAACAGTGGATCTCCTTCACTATGAAAAAATTAAATCTTCTCTTATTTTGATCGCAGAAGAGACATAAGCAGTCCCAATGGAGATACAAGAGCACCTGATTTAGACACAGAAAGTATGAATGGAAATTTAATCAAGCAGTGAAAAATGGAGTTAATACCTGTGAAAGTAAATCTGCTGCCACGTGGACAGGACTGGAATGCTTGTCAGCTATAACAAGGACTTCAGAAGGCCCAGCAGGCATGTCAATTGAAACCATCGCTTCGCTGTTCTGTTGAGAGAGAAAAATACTTAGCAAAAGACAATTTAAGGTGAGGACATTAGTCTTTCAGCAGCGTATTTATTTCAAGTGACATGTATTTACATTGCAAATATCCTAACCTAAGATTGACTCTTACTTGAAACCAATACCTGCAGAATCATTTTTGCAGCGGTGACATACTGATTCCCAGGCCCATATATCTTCTCAACCTGACATAAATGGCAATGTACATAATGCTTCCCCTTTATATATTATCAAAGAAAGAAGAATGTCTAATTTTAAAGTGTATGCGATGTTTAGGAAAACAAAAGTCCGAAGGCCAATAAGAAAGGAAATCAACTTCATTAAGGTATCTACGAGTTCAGGTTTCAAGGACATCGAGGGTAGAAGCTTTACAGATGTTTAAGGAACAGACAATGTGTCTGTGCTTATACAATCCATAATTACTATCCTTTGTAAGAAATATTGCCAATGTACCAGGAAGGATCAACTGCATACACTGTACAGAGGGGCATCTGCCTTGATATATATTCTGAGAAGTGATTGTAACCCTAATAAAATATAAATTTTCAGCCAAGTACCAGAAAACTTCTTTAGGAAAAACAAAAGGCATATTGTCAAAAACTCGAAAGACACACTGTATTTTATGGGATAAAATTGCCCCTAAACCACTGCAGAAAAAAATGAGAGACTTTCCTGAGCTAATATCAGACTGGACTAGCTTGCCTCCCTAGCCTAAATTCTTCTATTCATGTTCTCTTGTTCTTTTGACTAAAACCAACAGTACTTTTTTTTTTAAGAGTAAGGACTAAAACCAACAGTACTACCTAGCCTTCTCAGTCCCACCCTTGATTGATTAATCCCAAAGTCTTCTTTTTCTGTATTTAACTAAGAAAAACTCCTTCACCTGGATTCTAATCCTAATAATAATAATAATGACTTACAGATGGCGTTCATCGACCTAGCAAAGGAATCGCAGATGCTTTGATGGTATATCCAGTTATCAACTCCTACCCACTCTCTGAAGACAAAATGTTTTAGTTAATTTGTTCAGTTGGAATTTTCTTTCACATGTTAATAGCATTGACATGTTTCTGGACTTTGTTCACTCCTTAGTTCTAGCTTAGACTACTTGTACCAGTGCTGAAATGTTGTTTTCCCTTCTGTACTAAAGCTAACTGGTTATACCTTTTCTAATTTGGCATCTTCTTAATGTCCATGCAATGATAATCTCTTACTTTATACAAAAAGGAAAAAGAACACTTCAGAAATATAATATGTGTGTCTACTGTCTACTCAAGCCAGGATTTATTGTCTGAATGTACTCATGTTAATTACATTATTCTGTGTCTCATGTGTAAACTCAGCAAAACAATGGAAGTATACTAGTGCTTGTATGATACAATATGTCAGGCTTCAATTCTTTAAGGAGAAAGTTGTACCTTTGGGCATGATTCAGTGCCCCAGGCCATTGCAGAAATTGCCTGCGGGATTTAAGAAAGTTACAATAAGTGGCCCAGTTAGTAAAAGATGTTTTCAAAAAGTAAGAAACTAACTGAAATGAGATAGATGCAACATCGGCTGATGAATGCAAGATCAAGGAAGCATATCATCATATACCTGAGCACCTCCAGCTTTAAGGATGTGGGTCACACCTGCTTTCTTGGCACAATAAAGCACTTCCTACAAGAAAGGCATCCAAATAAATGGCCATTGATACTTAAAGTTATTCTAACAAAGTGAGATGGTCAGCAAATACCTTGCAAATGCTGCCATCCCGAGAAGGTGGAGTTGCAAGTACAACTGTTTTACATCCAGCAATTTGTGCTGGCTGGCCAAAGGGAAAAAATGATGATTTGGTACTCAGGGAATTAGCGTTGAAAGATATGATTAATAAGAGCAGAAAATTAACACGGAAAATTGAATCACCATACAACAGAAAGCATCAGAGCTGTAGAAGGTAAAACAGCAGTTCCACCAGGAACGTAAAGCCCTACAGAGCCAATGCTCCTAGCAACACGTTTACATCTGACACCCTGACAAAGTAGGAAATACAGAAGTTAAAGGAGAAGTAAGAGTGTAAACACAATGTTGCTATATAAGCCCACACAACTAAGATCAATCCTGTACAATATCCACAAAACTTACATGCATGTTCTCCACAACTTTCTCAACAGGTTTTTGAGCAGCATGAAAGGCATATATGTTGTTATATGCCACATCAAATGCTTCTCGAACAGATGAATCGAGCTGAGTCAAATAAAGAAGCAATTAGATCGAAATTTAGAAAAGCTGAAGTCATTTGTCTTTCAAGAAAAAATTATTTAGAGAACAGCATACTCTCTTTAATCCCCATTGATGTCATCAACAAAAAAAAAGGTGTATTCAAATACATACCTCCGGATCTGGAAGCTCATTGACATCTTCAACTATCTTATCCAGTACAACTTTGTCAAACCGCGATGTGTAACTGCGCATTACAGATATCATAACAAAGTAACATCAATTCAACAAGACAGACTAACTATATTGGCAAATTTTACTTTCACATGGAACCATTAACTCTTAAAGAATGATAAGTGATCTAAACTTCGGGATATTCTGAAGGTTGGAAATTACTCCGTTCATCAAACTAAAAAATTGTCAACTAAAGTAGATAAGAATCAATTACAGAAAGAGTAGAAACACGCTCCAAAGATACTTGTTATTAGCTTAAATTAATGAAAGAAAGTGTAACTAAGAAGTTGACACAATGTCCAGTGTTTCCAAAGGAAACTAAAAATGGAGAAAGAGAGAGAGGAAGGGAGGGAGAGTGTCTGATACGGCAATATAGAATCATTAATCTTTTTATTTTATGTTTAGGCTAACAGTTGCAAAGACACAAAGGTCATCCAGCTGGATCTTCTATATGGAACCTTGTCGTATTTTTGCGCTTTTCATTTTTTAAAAACACTATACCAGAGATTGAAATGTGGAGCATGATAGACCTTGTCTTTATGTCACTTACTATTTTGATCATTTTGGTCCATGCAATAGGAATGAGGACACACAACATAATATGTTAGGAGAGATGCCCTTTACATCATTCATTAATATTACACAAATTGTTTATATGATTTGACAGTCTAGCACCTCCACATGGAGCATTTCTTTGGCATTTTCTATGGATCAATAACACATGTTCTGCATTTTTTTTCCTTAAAATCATTAAAGGTAAACTCATGTTCTGCATTCTTATGGAAAGGGAAGGGGAAAATAAGGGGATTTTGACATAGTAGATACGGGGTAACATTGTAGATGAAACAAACACAGTAAGGCATAGATATAAAACAAGCACTAACTCTTTAACTGCAGCATCACCTCTATTACGAACATCGTCAACAATGGGTTGAACCTGATATAATTCATTCAACATTCAAAACAAGTCCACTAGATTGAACTGTAAATAAGTTAAAGGGAAAAAAATAAGAAATTAGTTCAAGAAGCATTGTTAACTCACTGTGCCGAAAATGGAGGAGAAATCAATTCGAGGACGAGCCTTGAGGCTGTCAACCTCAGAAGTTGTAAGCTCTGATAACTTATACGACTTCATTGAGCACCTAATTGACTTACGAACTAACCCTGTTAATAACCATCAAAAACAACAAGACACATTAGGAAGACACATTTAATTTAAAGCATAGAACTTTGCAATGGTTTTCAACAATAAGAACAATTACAAGCAACTAATTAAATTTTTTGCGAAAAATGCCATGCATAAAATGCAAAATAACATTCTGCAAAAGAAGGAACTTCTGAAAGTAATACCTGCAGGCAGATAAGAATATTTCCGATAAAATACAGTATTGCGTGTAGGAATTGCCCGAAGATTACTAGCCAAGCTACAGGACCTACTCAATGATAGAATTTTGCAGTCCATCTATGTTCTGACAACAAACCAAAATTAGACTATACTCTCTAAAATGTGATAAAACTCAAATTTGTTCTAGAGCTTTATGTTTTAAATTTTTTCCTGAGAAAAACAATTAGAAAATCCTTGAAAATCAGAGGACTAATTGGTACATTTCGCACAGTAGCTATAATCCTATAACAAATGGGTTGAAGCAGACAAAAAAAGCATTTGGAGAAGGGACTAGAAATTTTACCTAATGAGGAACAAAGAGGACTTAAACCTAGATGTCGTCGCCGGAGAAAGAGGAGGAGTTAAGCAGATCGTCGCCGGAGGTGTCACAGCAGAGTGAGTTGTGTACTTTGTGGTGGTGGTTCAATTGACTATGGGGAAGAAGAAACCCACGTTGGAAATGGCGGGCCGAAATTAATTTGGGAAGAAATGACATGGGCTTGTAATTTGGAAGACTAATGGGCCCAATCAATTGCAGAGCTAAACACTTGGACAAGTGGAAGAAAACTCAAAAACTATATAAAACTAGGGTGTACAAAATCGAAACAAAAATTAAACCAAACCACAAATCGAGTCAAATCGAAAAGAAAACCTGACTAATGATTTGGTTTGACTTGGTTTGGTATTGAAAAAAAATATTTCAAAAATACTTGGGTTGGTTTGGTTTTAACTAAGAAAAAGGGTCAACATGACATTGTGTATATAATTTTTAAAATTTATTTTATACATAAAAGTATTTACTTTGATGTAATTTCTAAATATTACTTATATTTTTTCATAATTTTTATCTTTTAACATATTTTTTCAAGTTTTTGAGACTTAGAATTTTGAATCGTTCAATAAAGGTTATATAGTCCATAGATATTAGTAACTCTAATAAAGCTCAATTCAAAATCAAATCAATACTAATGCTAACAAAAAAAATATTAATTCAACACCAAGAATGATAATAAAGTTGAATATTTGTTCTTTCGTTTTACATTGGTACATTTAAAATACATAACCTAATTTTAATTTTTCTTTAATGTTTAATCATGTAATTAATACTTATTAGACTTATTTTTGTATGATTTAATACTTTTAAATTATGATCATTTTCATTATGACTTATTAATTTGCAATATTTATTTTATACGATTTCATTATTATTTTTTATTAAATATTTTAGTATCATCACTCATCTCATATTTTGTGTTATTTTCTTAAGAAACACCTTAGATAATTGTATTTTAGTTGGACTAAAGAAATATTTGGAATACAAGTTAATTATATGTTTGTATGAAAATTTTACCGGAAAAATTCGAAGACTTGAAAAAACCCGTGGTTTATTAGTTTGGTTTGATTTATAAATTTAAAAATTCTACAAAAATGATTTGGTTTGATATTTGAAAAACCCAAACCAACCCGAAAAAACCCGAGTTTATTAGTTTGGTTTGGTTTAAAAATTCAAAAAATTGACACAAATAATATAGTTTGATATTTGAAAAGTCCAAATCAACCTGATCATGTGCACCCCTACGAAAAACAATCAACTCTTTTCAATGGACTTTATGATTTTTTAAAATTATCGAAAATGTTTATGTTTCACGCGATTGAAAAAGAAAAAAACATTGAACGATCATGGAGCAACTTCTTCCATATATAAACAAAAAAAATTCTTAATTCAATAAAACAACTTATTACATGAAGTAAGCCGTAAAATAACATTCTTTTTTTTCTCTTGATAAAATAAATCTTTACTATATGAAATAGGCTATGAAAAATAACATCTTTGTTTCTCTTGATAAAATAAGTCTTTAATACATGAAATATATTATGAAAAATAACATCTTTTTTTTTCTCTTGATAAAATAAGTCGATCAATAATCAAATAGACAACCTAATCAAGAAAAAATATGTGATTTGTAAACTTGGGACTTGAGACAACACATGCTACTAAAATTAGTAAAGAGTCATCCTCAAGATGCAATATTTATATGGCTTGATAATGGCTTTTTGGGTATGATTTATTGTACTTGATATTGGCTTTTTGACAACACAAACAAGTAATAAATTCACATCGCATCTCAAAAATTCTATGAAAAATACAATTTCCTATTAATTGAAAACTATAAAAATTAAGTTATCTTGATTTTTATCAAGACTGAAGCTATATCTATTCTTTTAGCCTTTTCACTTTCATAGACAAACGAAATGGCAAAAGATAACCTAAAAAAGAGAAAATGATAAGGCACGTAAATAATAATAAAATATTTAAATTTAGCAAGCAAGCTCGTATATTACCCAATAAAGTAAAAACAATTGCATTTATAAATCAATTGAATTACATCGAAAATGTATTTACTATTATATGCACGTAGAGATGACAATGAAGCATAATGGAGCGAGTTATAATGATTATGAGGTAGTGCGAGTTAGAGCTTTTGTGCGAGATTGGGGGGGGGGAGGGAGGGGCGGATAAAAAAATTAATGGCAGCCTCAACACTCATCGTAAACTCCAAATATATTTTTTTAAAACATGATTAATTAGGACAAATAGATTTGCAAACATGATTAATTAGGACAAATAGATTTGCTCGTACTAGAGAGCTAGCTAGGAAACAAAGTCAACAATAGGATGTGTTGATTAGTACTACAAAATATATATTATAAGCTTTTTGGTTAGAAACGACAGCACTCCAATAATTGCATGCACACATATATCTTACTATAAAATAGACTCTAGTATTAATCCTACCGAACTTTTCTTATGACTAGTCAACCTTTATCATTGTTTTCATATTTGCTGGTTTTTTTGACTAACCAAGCATTTATTTGTACAAAAATAATAAGATAAATAAAGTTTCCTACTATAGATGTTTGATCATTTTGTTTTCTTTGAATATTCCTCTTACTGATAAAGGTGTTTTTACGTATAAATATAGCCAAATTTGATTAGCTTAATTAAGCAAATTAAATGAGTATCCTTAAGAGGACAAAATGTAACACCAAACGCTTTGTGATGATTTTGATTCACTTTGAGAAAAAAACTAGCTTCTACATATTTAGTTTGCTTTCTACGTTGTTTATTGATTAATTTTTTCTATGTATTTTGAAGTGTTTTGTTCTAATAATTGGAATATCTTTTTCATAATCTTCCCAACTATAGTCAATGCTTTATATATATATATATATATATATACTGGAGAACATCAGTTACATGGTTCAGACCAACATATTTACTTGATTCATATATTAAAAATATATCTTTATATATTTTTATAAAATCTTTGTTAACTTTCTTTAATCTCCTTACTTCTTCTTGTTGAGTATTAGCTAAAATATAGTGAATACGAATATATTTATAATATCTATGTAATCTCATAAACTTACCCTAATGGATAATTTCTAACTCTTTTTAAAAGATGTTTTCTTAATCTTTTTCTAATATTTATATCGTAATTTATATTATTTAGTTCTATATTAGCAAATTCTTTTACTAAATTATATTCTGGATGATTTTTGTCTAAAGTTTTTTCTATATTTTCTGATATTTTTAGAAATTCTTTTCTTAAAGCTTCTAATTTTTTAACTTGTTCTTTTTCTCTATATGCTAACAGATTATGCAATTTTATGTATGAATAGTATCTATGAAGTCTCATAAATTTTTAATATTTTGTCCAACTAGAATCTTACAGCTCTGATACCAAATAAATGTGCACTTAGATTTTATATTTTTTTCAAAATAAAAATAATTTTTGCAAAGAGTTTTATCAATAAAGTTGTAAATCGCAAAGAGTTTTATCAATAAAGTTGTAAATCCTACTAAGTACTCTCTCTTTCTTTGTTCCTTTAATATATAAATAGTTTTTATCTATTAAGTTTTTATAACTTCTCCCAAAGTATTTTTATTTTTTTTTAACTTTGTTTCACTTCTTCCTTACAGCTTAATTTTAAACAGTAATCTTCTCTAACCACACCCCGGATAACAATGTCCTAAACAGCACAACTGGCTTCAACGGACATTCAACAATTCCTAGATATGTAAGTAGTTAATGTTTTATTAAGTAGTTAATGTTTTATGTAAGTAGTTAATGTTTTATTAAAGAAAGACTAAACGATAATACTATTTCTCTTTTTTTATCTCTCAAACTATTTCTCAAACTATTACAAAACACTCTTATTGCTCTTACTCTTTTCTTTCTTAACTCTCTATTGCTTCTTGCCTCTACTTGGTCTTTCTTTAGAATGAAGTTTATATAGACAATTTTCGGACTTCAAACTCCGGATTTCAAATTGAAAAAAGAATCTGCCGGGTGCGCTATGGGCCCTATCGTCACATGCTTCCTTATCAATTTGTCCCTTAATGCTTGCTTTCCTCATTCCTTACGTATATTCTAATATTACGTCATTGCTTACATATGTACACCTGTCCATCCACCTCTGATTATGTGTCTAGATTATGTAATGCTCCTGTATCAAAACTCATGCATGAGTCATCGTCTTCATTAGGATCTTGAGCAAATTGCTCCATTGTTGGATTATATCCAGTTGTTCTAATTTTATTACTGCATTTCTTTGTAGTGTTATTAACCCACTGTTTGGGTCTTCTCCTGTTATTAAACTATGTATTTTATTTGTAAAATTATAAGGATTAGGTCCCATATTTACCATTCCTTGAAATTCTTCAGGGAATTCAGTCTTATATGCTTCCCATAATCCTTTTGTTGATTCTCCTAAAAAAGTCTCCATGTATCTATACATGGTTTCTGCATCATTTTCTTGATTTGTTTGTATATAATCTGCTACTACTATATTTTTCCATATGTCTATTACAGAATTCCATAACTGAGGGTCATGTGCAGCTATATTAAGTATTTTTCCTTTATTACCCCCTTCTTGGAGTCTAATAGGTTCTTCTATAGGTTGTCTTTTACCTTTTGGTAGTGGAAAATACAAAGAGAAAGGAAATTTAAATAGTATAGATGCAGAAATATTAGCCATAATATATGGATTAGACAGTTTTAGGTTATACATTTTAAATAAAACTGAAATATTAATAAGAACTGATTGTGAATCAATAGTGAAATTTTATCAAAAGATAAATGAGAAAAAGAGCAGTAAAAGAAGATGGTTAAATTTTTTAGACGCTACTTCTATTTATAATATAAAAATTGAACATATATCAGGAAAAGATAATAATATGGCTGATCAATTGAGCAGGATTATTAAGAAATGAACTAATCATTTTTATAGAATGAATGCAGGAAAAGACTCTTCGGGCAAAGACAAAGGAAAGATGGATGAATCTTCATCTTCAGATAAGTATAAAGACTTATATTTAAAAAGTTTATTACAAAATACCCAATATAAGCCTCAAGCTATGTTGGATAAAGAAATATTATTCACGTTTATAAAAATATAAAATCTAAGTGCACATTTAAAAGCCTCAAGTTTATATTTTCCACGTTCACCGCAACAAAATGCAGGAAAAGACTCTTCAGGCAAAGACAAAGGAAAGATGGATGAATCTTCATCTTCAGATAAGTATAAAGACTTATATTTAAAAAGTTTATTACAAAATACCCAATATAAGCCTCAAGCTATGTTGGATAAACAAAATTTGGAGAGAATACATTTTGGGTCAGAAAGTATGTTAGTTTACACTGAATGTAATCTAACTTTCAGACTTAAAGACAATACCAGGATTGATAAACCACAGAAGTGTTTAATAGACAATCTATGGATATCTTATAATAAGAATCCTAGAAATACAAGTTATTTTATTTCTACTTTAAATGCTTTGAGTCACTATTTTACAGAGAAAAATCAGACAAATAAATTTAAATTTTATGCAGTAATACAAGGCCAGAAACCAGGTCTATTTCATACTTGGATTGAAGTAGTAGACGCAGTAAAAAACCACCCAACTCCTTTATACAAAGGTTTCAATGATTTCACTGAAGCTTTAGATTATACAAGAGCCAAGTTAGGACCAAATTATTATATGAGTCCAAGCCTAAGAAACCAAAATACCAATATCCCTCAATACCTCATACAAAAAGACACAAATAAAGTTATTTTTTGTGATCATTGTTCCACCATGACAGAAGCTTTTAAACGTCTGAACAATGAAAATGAAAGACTCAAAAAAGAAAAAGACATTTTACTAGAACAAATCCAGGTGCTTCAAGATAAAGAAAAAACTCTTTATTATGAGTTATACCAATTGAGCAAGAATCAGAGTTGTCCATCTCCTATAAAAATGGATAAGATGGGTGTACATTCTCCAATGAATGTAAAGAAATCTACTATATCAGATTTAGATATAGCTAGTCCAGCTCAAACGGTAGCTGGTAAAGACAAATCAAATCCGTTAATGGCTGACATTTTGCCAAAAAATGAAAGAATACTACCAGAAAGTTTTCAGACTGGAGAATCATCCTCAACAAATATTCAGACCAAGAAAGGAATAAAATTAAGAAAGACAAGACAAAAAAAAATAGAACATATGATTGAAATTGCTGTAAAAAAGGTTTTAAAAGAAAATATAAAAGAAATGGTAATAGAACATCCAAGACCAGAATCAGATTCCGAGAATTCTGGATATAATCCAACAATGGAGCAATTTGCTCAAGATCCTAATGAAGACGATGACTCAGGCATGAGTTTTGATACAGAAGCATTACATAATCTAGACACATAATCAGAGGTGGATGGACAGGTGTGCATATGTAAGCAATGACGTAATATTAGAATATACGTAAGGAATGAGGAAAGCAAGCATTAAGGGACAAATTGATAAGGAAGCATGTGACGATGGGGCCCATAGCGCACCCGGCAGATTCTTTTTTCAATTTGAAATCCGGAGTTTGAAGTCCGAAAATTGTCTATATAAACTTCATTCTAAAGAAAGACCAAGTAGAGGCAAGAAGCAATAGAGAGTTAACAAAGAAAAGAGTAGGAGCAATAAGAGTGTTTTGTAATAGTTTGAGAGATAAAAAAAAGAGAAATAGTTTGAGAGATAAAAAATAAAAAGAATAAAAAGTTTAGTTTTGGGTGAAAGTTTTGAAATTTTCAAGTTTTTGCAGAAACCAGAGGGGACTCCCGAAACGGAAATCTCTTTCTCCTAAGATATGTAAGTAGTTAATGTTTTATTAAGTTTATGTAACTTATCTCCCATTATGTATAATTATTTTTAATATATGAATCAAGTAAATATGTTTTGTTCATATTTGTTTTATTATGATAATTGTTTAATTTTGGAGTAAACAGTTCTCTAAACAGTTTTAAATAGTATCAATGGACTAACCTGTAAATTCCTAGGAATTGTTGAATGTCCGTTGAAGCCAGTTGTGCTGTTTAGGACATTGTTATCCGGGGTGTGGTTAGAGAAGATTACTGTTTAAAATTAAGCTGTAAGGAAGAAGTGAAACAAAGTTAAAAAAAAAAAAAACTTTAGGAGAAGTTATAAAAACTTAATAGATAAAAACTATTTATATATTAAAGGAACAAAGAAAGAGAGAGTACTTAGTAGGATTTACAACTTTATTGATAAAACTCTTTGCGATTTACAACTTTATTGATAAAACTCTTTGCAAAAATTATTTTTATTTTGAAAAAATTATTGAAAAAATATAAAATCTAAGTGCACATTTATTATATATATATATATATTTGCCTAGAGTAGTACGTATAAACACAAGTAAAATAGGTCTCAGGGTGTCCAATTGGACACCCTTCGTCGGAAAAAAATACTATATATACAAATAAAATAATGAACGAAATGATTAAATAACATATTTTGGACATCTTTAACACAATAAGTTGTTATAGCTTAGTGGTTTCAAACGCTTGAAATGAGGTAGTGCTCGTGTAGTTGAATCTTACTAGCGACAAATGTTTTTTCCACATCCATAACAGGTATATATATATAAATTACTACACATTTAAATAACATCTAAAAATGTTGGTTTCAGAAGATGGAATATCTAATATATTTTCACTTGAAAGATTTACTGGATTGTTGCGAGCAAAATGAATGGGTGTGCTTAGGAAGAAGCGATTTGTTTGGGGTGGGCTATGAATATGATTGATGTAGTGAAGTCAATCCTAACGTACACGATTTTCCATTTATCTATCACACAAAAATCACTCCAACGAGATGGGCGGGGGCATAACATGCTCGCATAACAAATTACATACTTTGAATGGATTTTGTGAGAGGTCTGATCAAGCAAAGATTATTTGTATACCACCTTAATTAAAAAAAAATCTTGATTGACGATTATGAAATAGATTAAGAGTCCATTAGTTTATGAATCATGATAAATTTCTAATCTCTCTAAATCGAAATTGCAATTTATGAATTATAAGAAAGAAAAAAGAAGAAGAAAAAAATATCCCTTCAAAATATCTTTATTTTCTTGAAATATTGTGATCCTAAGCAAATTTCAATTTTCAGCTGAAAATATCTAGGATGCAACTATCAAACTTTTCAATATTTTTCCAACTATGGAACTATCAACAAGTGTTGTTACCATAATTTTTTTTTAATCAGGCGATAGAGATGTGTCATTAACCATATAAAAGTTTACTATAGTAAAGTGGTGAGTTGTTTCACATAGAGCTCATTCCACTATATATTCTTTGAAAATTGAATTATGATTTTTGTACTTTTGGATAACTCCAATAAAAGCACCAAAAAAGTCTCAAATTAAACTTGAAATGATTGTTATTTACCCAAGAGCGAAATACTTGCACCAAATCAATATACGTAATATATAAATTAATGTAAGATTCTTGAAATTTTGTGACTGTTTTATTTAATTTAATAGGCTGTCGATCGACAGACAAAAGAGAAACAATGTGGACTAATTTCACAACTTTATCGAATAATTAATATTGCATATGACTTTTTCTTCATGGTGGAAATTTGACCAGTCACATGTGTTGATTAGCTTAAATAGTAGTATATTTTTCCACATTAAGGATATTATATACTAAGAAATAATATTATATAAGTGGAATGTTATGAAGGGATGATTTGCTTTAAGTATATTCTTATTTTTAAATACTTTTTATTTTGATATTTGCAATATATAGTTTGATTCCACATTATATTTACATAATGACTAACGTAACTTAATGTGTGTATTGTTTAATACATCAAACCTTGCATGCAATTATAATTCTCTCGTTTCAATTTATATGACAATACTATTTTTTTAATCGATCCATTAGAAAAAGGAAGACATTTCTTTTCATGAAATTGTTTAATAGTCCATACAAAACACTATACCTTTTTTATAAATAATTAGTTATGAATTTTGTTATTAAATAATTTACACCTAACATATTTAATAAAATATTCATAATGCTAAATAAGATTAACAACAAATTTTACTAACTATAAAATTTGTTCTTTAATTCTTGTTTTTAGTAATGAATATTATGACATGCATATTCAAGATCATAAATCTCAAAAATCTTATAATTACATAAATGTTATGATATGTCAACATTACAAGTTTTTTTTTTCTTTCTATAATGCAATGTTGAATCAAATTATATCATATAAATTAAAATGAAAAAAAATACTATTTATTATATTGATATTATTTGTTTATTACCTCCCGCCAAACTTTCATATATATAGAGAAATCAAAACTGGATAAGGTTTTTAGATCAACTACATTTTTTATCTTAATTTATGTGACATATTTCCTTTTTATTTTGTTAATTAAAAATAATTTAATTTTAAAAATATTTGTAATGAAATAATTTGTAGTTACACAAATTATTTAAAAGTGTTTCATTTTTTCTAAAATTTTATACCATCAAGTTAAATAATGTTACATAAATTGAGACGGAGGTGAATGAGGTTAGTATTGTAGGAAATTTATGAGTAAATTAATGTAGGATAATGGCACACAGATTGAACACATATGCATGCCTCCAAAATTCCCCATTCGTTTTTGTCAAAAAGAGAAATATCACGTCTACTGTCTACAGCTCCAGCACCAATTATTTTCCAACTTGATGCGCACTTTCTTTTTTTATTCTTTTTTGCTGTTTGTATTTTTGGGATTCATATATTCATCCTACTGAGTGAACTTTTTGTTTTTTTGTTTCTTCTTTTACACATTTTTGATTTTTGAAAAATGTACCCAACCATAGCTTGGATTCTGAGATTACACTGCTGCTTCTTGTTCTTGATATTTGCAGAGTCCAGAGTGCCTCAAGAAGAAGGTAAACTGCTGCTCTTTTCTCTTGCTTTAATGGGTACTTAAATTTTTTTTGGACTCCATATGAAGGTGTGTGTGGGGGGGTGGGGGTGGGGGTGAGGGTGGGGGGATTACTTTAGCAGATCAAAAAGTACTAAATTTCTTTGAGGACTTTTGAGTTTAAAGAAGATGAGAAATGGGTGGAATTACTTCAATTTAGTGAATGTATAGTGAAAAGGTGTGAGCTTTACTGTTTTCAAATAGATAAATCATGGATTATTAAAGTTAGTTGCAACCAAGGGTAATAGCCTAGTGGTCAATAAAGTGGCTTGAGCACGTGAGGTCTCAGGTTCAAAGTCCAGTTGACACAAAAGCACTAGGTGATTTCTTCCAATCAGTTGTAGGCTTGGGTGACAGAGTCACCTAGTACATGTTGCTGGTGGGAGGTGACATGTATCCCATGGAATTAGTCGAGGTGTGAAAGCTGGGATGAACTCTACGGTTATTGATTATTTTTTAAAAAAAATTGAAGTTAGTTACCAGTTTCCTGAAATTAATGCTATGTCTAGTGGTTGGACTGTTCCAATTTAGGTTGTATTCTGATTTGCTTGTTTTGCCAGGGAAGTTTTGGCTTTGTGAAGGTAGAGAGGTTTCTGATAGACCGTCAGCTCAAGTAAAGCATATCCAAATCAATAAGAAAAGGAGGAAATACAATTATTAAATAGTTATTCTTGAAAAAAGATATTTAATAAGAAGTTTGGCTGCCAGAAGCTTAGGATTTAGTATATGTTAAAAGTGATACAGTTTACAATGTAAGGTTGATGAATATTGTTTGACCATCTTTCACATACAAATTATGCATAGGAATCTGGAGGGATTTTTGCGGAGAGCCCCCTCTAGTGTTGAACACTTATACTCTACATCTGGAGTTGCATTATTTTACAAGTCATTTCTGTCCAGAATTACAAGTACGTTTTTTTCTAGAGAATGCAAGTTATCTGGTACCTGAACTGGTTTGAGTGTCAGGTACCTAGTGGAACAGTCGAGGTGTATGCAAGTTGGCTCTGACACCACCGATATAAGAACATAACAAGTCTTTTTAATAGCCCCTTTACTAGCATCAAGTGCATGAAGAGGGTGGTTTTTTCTTCTACGATTACTTTTGCGTGAAGTATACTACATGTCCCCCTATTCTCTTGAAAGACTTGATGTATTTCAGTAGTTTTTCTGATGGAGTGCATCTACGTTTTGTTAGGTGTTAATTGTCAGAGTGGACACTTATTAGGTTACAATCATGGCATCTCGGTCGCATTAAGGGATGAAACATTTTTTTTGAGCAGCCTAATCTTGAATCATTCTGCTTGTCTTACAGATAGAAAGTGTTCAATAGTTTATATACTCCCTCTAGTCCATATTAAGTGAATTGTTGGGGCTTTTTTCATAGTTCAAAATAAGTGAATTGTTCAAAGTTCAAGAAAATTGTTGGGACTTTTTTTCCATATTTATCTTTCATTTAATGAGGTTCTTAGCTATTTTACATTTTCTAGTAGAATAATTTGGGAATAATCAAAAGAGTAATAGTGGAAAGTAGCTTTTAATTTATGTCCTTAAAATTTTTTTGACTACGGGGTGTGCCCCCAAAATTCACTTAATATGGACTAGAGAGAGTCGTTCTTTTCAATTTGATGGAAGCACTAAATAGAAATCATTTTTTCTAAACTTCTTCGGTTGATGACCTTTTTGGTTATTACCAGTTGTAATTGTCAAATAGTACCTTTGGGAAGATTGCATAGTGCAAGCTATACTAGTTGATTTCAACCTACTGATTGTTTTTCAGTGAATGTCCTCCAACAAATTGCCAAAACGATGGGAGCAACATATTTGAGTTTCGATGCAGATTTATGCAGAGTTGAAGACGATGGAGTCACAGTTAAGCTACAGTGGCATGAGAGAATTGTTGGATGTGATCAGGAAGACCACATCACAAAAATGTGAGGCATTTACACCTTATTACCAAATCGAGATTGATTAAATTGTTTCTAACCTTTTAGCTTGTCATGCATGTTTTGTGTCTACCAATATCCACGTGATTATCAAAGTCACCCCAGAGCCAGCTTGGGGACAATCCTACTTTATGTCTTTCTGAAATAAAATTGAAAGAACGAACTCAAGGAATTATGAAGTGAAGAGGTTTTCAGATATTTCATGAACTTCTTTTCCCCAGAACTTATATGTATGGTTACTTAAGAGGCTTATTCAAACTTTAGTATTCCTGGAGCTTGTAAAGAGAAACACTATAGGCTATGCTTTCATCGGATTTAGAAAAGCCATATCAATACAGAAGTTTCCTTCTAGTGACTTCATACTAACTCTTCTGTCTCAACTGGGCTAAATACCAATCATTGCCGGATCTTTATCAGAAGCAGTCATTCTGATTTCTCTTCATTTGCGTCCACATCTTTTTTTATTTCTATTGCAATTGGTTCCATAATTGATGTCTTTATATTTTTTTTCGTATGCAGTGTATTTAAGGGTTTAAATCTTCCAGGAGTACTCCCACCTGAATTGGTAAAACTTCCCTACATCAAAGAAATGTAAGAGCTATTCTCTACCATTTTCACAATTGATCCTTTCACTAGCTACTTTTTCATGACAACATCAACATAAGTCACTAAATCTTTTGCCTTCGTCTTTCTTACCCCATATATAGTGATTTTGCATACAATTATCTCAGTGGTACAATACCAGTTGAGTGGGCCGCAACGCAGCTGACTAACATGTAATAACCCACTTTCTTTCCGGCTGATCAGTTTTCTTGTCATGTCTTCATTTTCATATTGTAATTGCATACTTTTTGATCCAGCTCTGTTACTGTAAACCGGTTGTCAGGGGACATCCCAAAGGAGTTGGGAAACATCAGCAGCCTTTTGTACCTGTATGTATTGAATTTCTATTCGAACGTACTTCTATAATATCGGTCTGGAGATTGGATTCTCTTAACTAGACAAAAATTTCTCATATTATTGATATATATTGCAAAAGAGAATGTAGTGGCTATGTTGTCCAAATTTAATTTTGATGGCTATTCTAAGTTGCGTGACTCTTCACTTTCGATGCCGTACCTATGTCGGATTCTCCAAAAATACTCCACTTTTGGAGAATCTGATACACACCAGTTGACATTTTTGAAGAGTCCAAGCAACATGCTCTCTTTATTCTATCCATTGAAATGTTTTAAACCAGGAATCTCGAGGCGAACCAGTTTTCAGGCAGTGTTCCTTCTGAACTAGGGAAACTGATCTACTTGCAAACCCTGTAAGACCTCTCTTTTCTCTTCCACTTTGTTATCTTCTCCTAAAGCAAACTTGAAGAATAATTGGCATTTGGCACCTGAATGATTGATGCATAGATGAGTGGGTGATTAATTCTTTTTCTACTTTCAGGATTTTATCCTCCAACCAATTGGTGGGGGAGGTGCCAACTTCATTTTCCAAACTCGTAAATTTAACGGATTTGTAAGAGCATACATTCTAGCCCAGCTCCTTTTGGCTCCTATCTTTCTCGGGGAACAGAATATCTCACAGTATAATTTTACTATACAGTAGGATAAATGACAACAATTTCAGTGGACAGATTCCGGATTTCATACAGAACTGGAAACAACTTACCAAACTGTAAGATCTTTCAAAATACCTTCCAAACTTAAAAAAATATTTTGGCAGAGTTTCTAAACTTTTTCTTGACGATATATGAAGGGAGATGCATGCCACCGGACTAGAGGGTCCCATTCCAACAAACATATCTCTTCTGAATAAGTTAACAGATTTGTGAGTAGAGAACCTTTCAAGTTTCAACATTATCTTAACTATTTTTTATTAGGTTTTTGTAGAGCATTTACTCTTTGCCAGTTCTCTCACGGCCAATTTTGTATACAGGAGGATCAGTGACATAGGCGGACCAGCTCAGGCATTTCCTTCACTGAGAGATATAATGGGATTCCATAACTTGTATGTCAAATTATACCGATATGTGGAAACCATTGTACAGTTACAGTTTGCTATTGAGCATTCTAGCTTTCCTTAAGCTAATTAAATATGAATACAGGGTATTGAGAAACTGCACCCTTTCTGGAGAGCTTCCTGTATATATTTGGGAGATGAAGGATCTGCAAACATTGTAAGTTATGGACTTATTTTTCTGCACCTAATTTTCAAACTTCTTCAGCTGCATTCCATATTCCATGGTATTAAATTAGAGAGAGAGAGAGATTTTGCATGATTTTCTTTCCTTCCTCCTTTGTCCGTGACCTTTGGATTCTCTGAGGTCACACTATTTAGATCCGTTTGGATGGGATTTTAAGTTGGTTAAACTAACTTTTAAATCAGTTTTTGACTTATTAGAGTGTTTGACAATTATAAGAATAACTTAAAATAAATCAGAAGTAACTTAAAATAAGTTAAAAGTAAGGTGCCCCCTACTTATTTTTTTTAACTTATAAATCATTTTACTTTGACCAAGTATATTACTTTTTTACCCTTAATTCTTTTATAATGTTAACAACTTTAAGGGTATTTCAGACATTTTGATAAAAAAAGTGACTTTCAATACTTTTTTGCCAAACCCATCAATAAACACATAACTACTTATTTTTAAAATGACTTTAAAGTAACTTTTTAAAAGTTACTTATTTTAAGTCAATCCAAACGGGCTCTTACTGTCCTCTATTGGTGCTTCTTTCTGTTAACACTGCATTCTCCGGTCAAAAACAATTGGAAATTCATTCCTTCTTTACCAAGAATTTCTGTAGAAATTAAAGCCCCTTTTAATTTCCTTGTTTGGAAAGTTGAAATTTATCACAGCTAGTGTGCTCTCTGTGACATTAAAATGTTTAGCATTTCCAGTTTTAAAAGATAATTGAGAATGTTCGAGAAACAACACACTCGTTCTTAATTAGTATATGGCATCTTAATATTAAGAGGCTTCATGCTGCTCTTTGCTTTTCATTAAACTTCTCATACTTCCTCTTCTTGTATCTCTCCACTCTCCAGTACATTATTTAGTCTAACATATAGAGTTGGCTCTTATACATTTTTCTTCTACAATATACATGTGGCGGTTGTAAGAGTTTGTGCGCACAAATTCATCTCCTCTATCTCCTTCTGAGAGTTCAAATGGTAATCATGATTTCTGTTTAATTTCTGCAGAGACGTTACCTTCAACAAGTTAGTCGGAGAAATCCCAAACAATATTAGTGCTAGAAGTATGCTGAAGTTTGTGTGAGTTGAATTACAAAAAGTGGATTCTCTCAAATGTGATGTCCTTTTTATTTTATTATTAGCAAGTTACATCAGTCTCTTCTCAATCTTCTTTTGCTCATACCCGAACATCTTCGAGTATGAAGTGTATAACATGTGCGTGTACTTCCAGATTTTCGGTTTCCTAACTGCTTTATGTTCTCTACATAGGTTTCTTACCGGCAACATGCTCAGTGGAGATATACCAGACTCAATTTTGAAGAATGGAATAAATCTGTAAGTGTATATTTGTTAATATTCTAATTTCATAAACAGTTTCTGCTGGTGTATGATGGACTCAGTCTTTGCAGAACATGTCATAATTTTTATTCATAAACAAAATGGTCATACAGTGGCATACCAAAGCAATTTTGATTCATTCACGTTGGCATTATTTTTTTCCATATTTTGTCTTCATGTGGACAACTGCTTGGTTCATAATTGTAAAGATGGCATCTAACAGCGTCCGTTGCATGCAGTGATCTGTCCTACAATAATTTTACATGGCAAGGACCTGACCAACATGCTTGTCAGCAGAACATGTAAGGATAGGTCCATTTTTGTTAATTCATGCTTTTACATTGTTTATTGGATGATCATATATGGTTCTGACAATTATTCCTTCTACAGGAATCTGTATTTAAACTTGTACAAGAGCTCTGCAGCAGTAAGCCCCTTGTAAGATGATTCTTCTTATTATTCTGAAACATTAAAATTCTGATTTATGATGAAACTGAGGGAAAAAGGAAGTGCAAAGCAGAAGTGGTTGCTTTCCTATCTGATTCAGATTTGGGTCTAACTGCTTTTGTGCTTTAACTTCTACAGAATGAGAATTCTCCCATGTATGAAGGATTTCACTTGTCGTCGGTGTAAGTATGTTCTTTTCTTCTCTGGAAAGTTATTCAATTTTCATATAGAATATGAATCCCATCAGTAGCAAGAATCTGAAACTATATCTTTAGCCGCTTGGCCATCTTCTCCTTCACTCAAATAGCAAACTGCTCAACTATGCAAGAGACTGTAGCAAGTTAGTTTCATTTTGATATTTAACCCAGAGACATTCTAAGGGTGGATTCAGTCTTAGTGCCTGTTTGGATTGGCTTACTTTAGGTGCTTTTAAGCCAAAATAGCTTTGAAGGAGTTTTGAAGTGTTTGGGTAAAGTTAAAAAGTGCTTATAAGCAATTATTTTAAAGACAAAATAACAAAATAAGCCAAAAGCCATAATTTAGAAATCCTAACTTATGGCTTTTGGTTTATAAGTCATAAGCCAAAAGTCAATCCAAACAATCCCTTAAACTCATGTATCTACAGTTTTTTAGGTGATTTGAGGATTCACAACCTAATCGTTGGAGATATTTTCTGCTTGATCATGTTTTTCCCAACTTATGAAAAATATTTTGAGCATTGACTGCTGTTATTTTCCTTGGCAGATGGGTGTTCATTACATGTTAATAGTGGTGGAAATGATTTTACTGTAAAGGAGAGCGATGGAGAAGTTCATTATGCAGGAGATGCAAGCGTGGATGGTGGTTCTGCTAGATATTTCAGCAGTAGCACCAATTATTGGGGATTGAGTAGCACTGGGGACTTTATGGATGATAATAATGACCAAAATGCACGTTTTATTGCAAGTACACCATCAAAAAGCCTCTCTGAATTGTACAATAATGCACGGATGTCTCCCATCTCACTCACTTACTTCCGTTATTGCTTGAGGAATGGGAGTTACGATGTCAGCTTGCACTTTGCTGAGATAAGTTTTACAAATGACAGCACCTATACCAGTCTTGGAAGGCGAGTGTTTGATATATACATCCAGGTTGGTATGTCCATTAGAAAAAACTTTCTATACGCTTAAACTATGTTAGATGTGTGAGAATAGAGGAAAAAAGAGAGAACTTGTATTGTATTTGGTTGTAGATGATATACAAGATGCCTCCACATATAGAAGTTCAGGTAATTACAAATATGGTAAAATAACCTAAATGAAATAAGAGAACTTATTAAATTAGGGAAATTACCCATCCAGAATTAGAAAAAATGCTCTCTACTACTAACCTAGAATATATTTTAACACATCACTGCATTAATTCTCCCACAATACGCCTTCCAAACTCAAGGTGATACAGCAACTTGCGTTTGCAAATCAAAAGTGAAAAGTGACATGATACTACTTGGACAAAATAGAGTAGGAGTTATGATTGAATTTGAGGACATTCATGTTGCTAGCTTAACTAGATGGCTACAGAGAAGCAAGCACTGTGTCAGATTGATTGGATAGATGACCATTCACGGTGTTTAACTTGGTGACGATATAGTAACCATGCATTGACTAGTACTGGTCTCAACTAAAAGTGTTCTCTAGAAAGCGACATAGTGCTGTCTGGATGGTGACACATCAGCTAGCTGGACAGATATAGACTGTTTGACTTGACAGGTTAATAGGTATAGAGTGATGATATCAACCCAACGCGGACTGTCGATACGTGGCACGTGCTGCCCAAAAGATGCTGGAGCCTGGAAGAGAGAGGAAAATAGTGATGCTGCTTTATCTGGAAATAGACAAGCCTTATTATGTAAAAAATGAAAAACTTTGTCTGGCAGGCAGCGTTAGATGGAAGCTATTAGATCTATAACAAGAAAGTAGTCTCTATATAGGAGTTAAGACAACTAGGATACAAAATTTTATCTTTCCTTTATCCTGAGATTTTTGAATAGGAAGAATATCGTTTATACTATTGATCTAGAGATATTCTAACATCTCGCTGAATTAGTTCCTGTGACTTTCCACAAGATACCTACACAATATTCTTTCTACTTCAGGAGAAATTAGTTTGGAAAGACTTCAATATTGTAAATGAGGCTGGTGGAGTTCAAACACCCGTTGTTAGGCATTTTAACACCAGTGTAACAGACAATTTTTTGGAGATTCGATTTTACTGGGCTGGCAAAGGAACTATCAGAATCCCATCTAGAGGGTTTTACGGTCCCCTAATATCTGCAATCTCACTTAAACCAAGTAAGTTTCCTCAATCTTCATCATTTTAAGGGGAATATTATAGTATATCTGCTTTTACACTTTCACTTCGGTTTCCTTCAAGTATATTGTGTATTTAAGCATGTCTCAGTGAGAACTAACAGAAAAAGGCATGTACAGTTTAAACTTTAAAGTCCCAAGAGATATTCTAGAGATCGTATATATATCATGTGAACAGGTTCATACATGATAAATTTAATTGTTTCTAGAAGAAATACTGCAATTGAATGCATGATAACATGCTCTGTTTGCTTATTTGTGGGGTTGACATTGTTTATCAACTTCCGTTGTAAAAGATAAAATTGCTGCTATCTAACATGATCCATGTTAATGTTGTTGAAGTGTGTGACCATCTCATCTAAAAGCTTAAGATGTTAGAGAGAGCACACTTTTATCATTTAATTATATTCTCAACACGCCCCCTCACGTGCGGATGGGTGGCGGTGAGATTAGATTTCAGGACCTTTGCCTGCTCTGATACCATGTTGAAGTGTGTGACCATCTCATCTAAAAGCTTAAGCTGTTAGAGAGGGCACACTCTTATCAGTTAATTATATTCTCAACAAATATGTGGGAAATTCTGATTATTATTTTTTGCCATTCTCCACTGTGCTATTTGAACACCAGTTAGCGTCTCTCTCAACCATTGATTTGCTTAGGTCTCTTTAGAGTTGCAACATTTATCTAGAGATCAAGTAAACTATAATCAGCACCAAAAGCCAATCTGTGGCTCTAACTTAGCCTGCTCCAAATGATTGAAAGAGTAATTTTTCAATAGCTTTCCTAATGTTTTACTGGACAAACTAGTTTTTTTGAAACTAAGCTATTAAAGTTCATACATGGCTTGATCTTCCTGTGGTTCTGTACCAACTATAAGTATTAGTATGTTACTGATTTATAGTATAAACTTAGATGTTTACCAGGTGATAGAATATTTGTATTGTGGTTATTTCAACCAGGCTCTTCTTTTCAGCCTTCCAATATATAAGTTTTAAGCTCTAAATTTCCTTTCCTATATCTATTGCTATTTTCTTTTCATCTAAAAAAATTAGTAGGAATTAAATCTCTTCTGGTATGTCCAATGTAGGTTTACATTTTATAACTGTTTTCTCTCCTTTTTTTGTTATTGATTCAAAGGGTCATTCTATATGGCCGAGGAAATCCATTTTCATAATTTTGGTTGAATTAACAGACAGAAATTCTCAGCTTGAAGGAGTGTTGGATGAGTGCCCACGTATTTTGCTATTATTTTCCCATGAATGATATGCATGTTGAAGTTCTATGTAATCAACTGGATAAATCTAATTTTCTATTGCCCCTGCTGCTGCATACACTTAACAATCTCGTCTTCATTTCTGTGCAGCTTTTGGATCTTGTTCAGAGGAAGATAAAAAGAGTGCGACTGTTTATGTTATTGTTGGAGTAGTGGCTGCATGCATTTTCCTGTTTGTAATGAGCACACTTTGGTGGAAAGGATATCTTCAATGCAAAAAGAAACAGAGAAAAGGTGATCACTGAACAGGTGTTAGAATGAAGTAATTTTATCTAGCAAATTTTGTGACTAGGCAGCTAGCTGATCCATGCATTACTGATTTGACAGAGCACATTCTACTGAAATGATAAATCAAAGAAAACTCCATATCCAGAAGTTGTGAGTTGTAAATAGATGACTAACCAGTAAAGTCTCTCTATTTCCATGACAGATTTTGAGGGCATGGAGCTGCAGACCATTTCTTTTACTTTAAAGCAAATAAAGGCTGCCACTAATAACTTTGATGCTTCTAACAAGATAGGGGAAGGTGGTTTTGGTCCAGTTTTCAAGGTATCACTTTGGTAACAATAGTAATATAGTATCGTCTTTATCATTATTGTTTGTGAACTCAGACCAAATATTTGATGTAGGGCCGGTTATCTGATGGTACTTTAGTTGCAGTGAAGCAGCTCTCTCATCGATCAAGACAGGGGAACCGCGAATTTTTAAATGAGATTGGCATGATTTCTTGTTTGCAACACCCAAATCTTGTTAAGCTGCATGGTTGCTGCATTGAAGGGACTGAATTACTGCTCGTATATGAATACTTGGAAAACAATAGCCTCGCTCGTGCATTATTTAGTAAGTTATTCGATCTCTTTTAAAAGAAGTTTCTAAACTATTACTAACTCTCTATGGAATGTCCATTAACATTTTGGTATGTTGGACAACTTCAGATTCAGAGAAAAGTCAATTGATACTTGATTGGCCGACAAGGTTCAAGATTTGTGTTGGGATTGCCAAAGGTCTGGCTTTCCTTCATGAGGAATCAACCCTTAAAATTGTACACAGAGACATTAAAGCTACTAATGTACTGCTAGATAGAGATCTAAATCCCAAAATTTCGGACTTCGGGCTAGCTAAACTTACTGAAGATGATAATACCCATATAAGCACTCGAGTTGCTGGAACAATGTAAGTTTCAACGTAAAATTCAAATTAGATCTTTTTTTTTTTGCCGTTATCTTGTCAGCAGCGTGGTTAGGTAAAATTTGTAGCATAATTGTATGTTAATAACTGCAGAGGATACATGGCACCAGAGTATGCACTATGGGGTTATTTGACCTACAAAGCAGATGTCTACAGCTTTGGAATTGTCCTCTTGGAAATTGTTAGCGGCAAGAACAACTATCACTATGTGCCTTCCGATAATTTCATTTGTCTTTTAGATTGGGTATCTTTCCATTTCCTTTTTGTTAATGCACTTCAACAAAGCCTGACTAGTGTACCATTTATAAGATTGAGAATTCTTGAACTTTTTTAACCGTGAACCTCCCACACTCCCTTCGAAGTTGCTAGCTTATAAAACTTTATTGCAGGCCTGTCACTTGCTACAAAATGGAAAAATAGAGGAGCTGGTTGATGATAAATTGGGTTCTCAGTTTAGCAGAGCTGAAGCAGAAAGGGTAATGAAAGTAGCACTATTATGCACTAGTGCGACGCCATCACTCAGGCCTGTAATGTCTGAGGCTGTTGGCATGCTTGAAGGAAAAATAGATGCCCCTGATAGTATCCCAGAAGCAAGTATGTGTAATGACGATTTGAGATTCCAAGCCTTGAAAGATTTCCAACAAGAGAGGCAAAATCAAAGTGCATCAAGTAATCAAGCTGAGTGCTCTAGCATCCAAACTGCCTCCGATCTCTATGAATACAACCCCGAATCAAGATCTGACTGACTCTTTATTGTGTGTGTATTCTTATTTAATCTCTTGCCGGTGTGCATGTGTCTTATGGTTCATGAGGGATTGCATTGGTTCAAAGCCACTCATCGAGGTATGATTGTTGTAACTTGTAACTATTTGTTCAATTTTTTGTGAGTAAGATTTCTATAAAATGTACATAAATTAATATCCCAAGAAAAAGTGTGAGGAGTTATATTTCTCCAGCTCTGCATTTTTGCACCATTTCGAAGTTGTATTAAATTCTGCTTCGTTGCGCTATACGTGAAATGCAGACCTATATGGTCCTGTAAAACAAAAAAAAGATTCATTCAGCAATTTGTCAGTTGTATCTTGCATTGCAACTTTTTGTATGCCAAAGAGGACAGTGCATATGCTGAAGAAACAAAAACATCATTTTGGGTGAAATCAGAGGTGTTCTTTGACCCAAGAGACATATAAAATTTATGTAAGTAGCAATTTCAACACTAGCTGAGGGTCTATCAGAAACAATTCATAAGGGTAAAATCTGTGAACATTGTACACACCACCACCCCTTCGTTCCCATTTATGAGATTATACTACTAGACCGACTTAAAGCAAGATGAGCATTAAATAAGTAAACACCACCCATCTCTGAGTCTATTTGACTTTTTTTTTTAAAAAAAAAAATTAACTCAAAAGTTTCCAGTTTCGTACTACATTACTTTATTGTACAATTTGCTTATAGAAATTAATTAAATTAATCGCTATACGAGGCTTTTCTGTACCAAAATAGAACAGCTCATTGCCTATTGACTTTCCAACCCAAGTCAATGAAAGATTACTTAACGTCAAATTAAGTTATGTACACTGTTAATATAATTTTTTTGGATATATTGTTACGTGATCTAAATTAAAGCATCTAAAATATGTAATTTCTAATCTTAAAAATAAAATAATATACCTATTACAATGGGTAAAGATAATTTGACTTTGTAAAAATTTCTTAGCTAATGGTGTATATATTTAAACTAGAGTTTGTCTTTTATAAAAAGAACGGAAAAGGGCCTAAAATGCCCCTCAACTATTCGAATTGGTATAAAACTACCCTTCATCCACCTTTCAGCCCCCAAACACCCCTGACGTCAACCTTTTGGTTCAGAAATACCCTCGATATTAACCCTTTGGCTCATATTTGCCCTTATTTTTAACGGCTCCCCTAAAATTGAATAATTAAATATTTATTTATTATGTTGTCTAATCTGTTTGGTCCCAATTTAAACCCTTTTCAAATAAATAATAAAAATCACATATAATTCATATTTTGACACGATATGCTTGAAAATAATATTTAAAAAATTATTTATTTCATGATATCTTTCCATTAGCCTATTTTAAATCAATACCCAATTTATTATAGCCGAACTCATAACTTGGGATTCATCTAAAATGCGAATATTAATGTTCATATAAAAAATATTATTTTTTATTAACATAAATTTTTCTATTAATTATTCAATTGTCTTATTCATTCCCTCATTTATTTCTCTTTTTTATCTCTTGTTCTTAAATATGATATCAGAAACTCAAACTTGAAATGAACTTACATGTTCATATTCTTTTAGTTTATATTATTACCATGGTGGGGAGAAGAGAAAAGATTATTTTTATTCGTTTATTATGAATTTTGGGTACAAACAAAAGAAAAATAATATTAGATTATCTTCTATCGAACCAATTATTTCTATATGAATGTCCTCGTTATTTTCCTCCTTTTTTCTCCGTAGTTTTGTCATAAGTTTAAAAAAAATTAAAATTTAAAATGGTGGACAAGATTCAAGAAGAAAAAACAGTAGAAGAGAGAGGAAGTAAAGAGGGGGTGGCGGCGGCGGGGGGGAGGTGATTTTACTATGGAGCCCAAAATTAGGTCAATCATATGAGCTCATATATTAAGTAATTTCAAATTATTTTAACGGATAAGAGCTTAAAATACCCTTAAACTATGGAATTTGGTATAATATTGCCCTCCTGTCCACCTTTTAAGTGTGGATCGTTAGAAATAAGGGCATCTTTTAACCAAAAGGTTGACGTCAGGGATATTTGGGGGCCGAAAGGTAGACGGGGGTAATTTTGTACCAATTCAATTAGTTGAAGGGCATTTTAGACCTTTCTCTGTAAAAAAAAAAAAAAAGGAAAAAGTTGGTAAGGTATATTAACAGGTCAATATTATTTTTTGGTGTAAAATATTGTACCCCAAAACAGTGTACGATGCTTAAATCCAAAGAAAAAAAAATAGTGCTGATGTGGGGGGTTAGGTTGGTTAACTAACAATTTCGACTATTCTATCATGGCTTACTGCCTAATCCAAATTCTATTACTTCTAAGTTCTAACTAATGTCTATTTGTTTTATTAACCTTTAATAATTCTACCCCACTAAATGGACCCCAATAAAATAGTTGCAATTAGGAATAAAAGTAGATAATGGAAAAGTCAAAGTCTGTCAATTTACAAAACCTGCAGAGTGTGAAGCCATTACAATATTTACATTTAATTAAGCCAGTGTTTATATGTGTGGTTCAATTATATGTATATAGTGGATATGAAATTCGAGGATTATGGTAAAAGATTAGTAGATAGTTGAATATTATTTAATTTTTTTTATCAGTATAAGTATTAATAATTTTTTTATTATTATATTCTTTTCAGATTCCACTTATGAAATTATACTGGGTGTATTGTTGTTTGTGAGATTAAAAAATGAATTTGTTGTTAAAATTCAAATGAAATTCTCTTTTCATGGTCAACAAATTAAATATTTGCTCTTGAATATTTTTTCTCTAGCATATTTTTTAATTGACTCTTGCTGTATCTACACTAGATTTTCAATTTTGACTTGCAGCTCGTGGTGCCTTTTGTTTTCATTATTTAGAAAATTTGTTTTTACACATTTATGGTTTTCTTAGGCGGTTGGGATTCAGAAGATTCAATGCAACTATAGAATTATTATATACAAAGAAAAGTTTAAATTTATAGTAGAATAATAATTTGGAAGATTGGAAAATAAAGTTTGAAACATATAATAGTATACCAACCTAGCTAATTACATTTTGTCGCATTGAATTACATTTCACATTTAAAAAAGAATAAATGAAGAGCCCGTTTTAATTAATCGATTGTATACAATTAAAGTATTAAAAGGTTTTTAAATCCTGAAATATACTACTTTATAAATTAAAACAATTACATATTTAATAAATATAGATGCTAAAACTATTAATAAACAATTGATATACTATTTGATAATAAATGCAAATAAGCTATTTTTCTTAAAAGGCAAATACATAAATGCATGCTAAACACAGAAATAAGAATTACTCAAAACAGTCAAAAGATTAAACTGATAAATCAAACGAAAGATGCCGCGACAAATGAAGATTTGGTGTTTTAATTAATTTGTCCTATTCATACGATGATGTTATTTTTTTTTGGATCGTCCAACAATCACTTTTACTTTATCTCAAAATTGACGTGATCTTACCTAGCTTTAATCATTTAAAGAATTTAAATTTATCTAAGTAATCTTAATTATAGGTCTGACAATTCCTTAATATAGTACTCCTATTTGTAGTAAAATATTATCTAAATGAAATTAACATTTACTCCCTCTATTCATTTTTATTGAGAAACATACAAAAAGTTAATTACTTAGATATATTATAGTTTGTAATATCTTACAAATTTTAGTGCGTTCAAATACATGTATCTTAGAATACATAAGGTTAAAAATAGATGTAATGTGTTCTATATATATTATATCAAAGTGGCTTCACATGTACCTAAGATATATAGACAAATCCCAGTTGTCACTCTCCTATGTATCTGATATCCAGATAGATCAGAATCACAATAGATACATACAAATACATGTATCTAGTGTGATTCATATGTAAATGAGATACATTACTATCTCACTCGCTTCTCTCTCTATTTTAATATATCTGGTATAAAAAATATAGATATCTACGTGTATCTTACTCAATATATGATAAAAAAGTTTAATTAATGGTAAGATACATAATTATTTCAAAGTACAGGTATAGTTAATATATATAATTTGGATGTATGTCTAAATAAGATGATTTTTCCCTTTATGATTTGGTCATATTTGATTTGATATATTATTAAGAAAATTATGATTGACATGACTATTTTACTATACCATTTCTATTAATTGAGATTTATATAAAAAATAAAAAATAAAAATAAAAATCTATTTTTAAAATAATGAACGCTTCTAAATATCTCCATCACGTCCAATAGAATCACATAATTGTAGGATGAGAATAGTCATAAAGTATTAAATTAGAATATCAAGTGGTGGCTATGGCCAAGGGGTCCACGCCTAGAATATCAAAGATCAAGAAATCTCACGTGCCAGTTGCCACTGACTGTTCTAAAGTTTCAATTTTTCCATTATACAAATTTATTTGAAAACAGACAAACTTTGTTTATGTATAGAAAGTTGGTAACCAGCTATCTTAATTTACACACATAGTTTTTCTTTGTATTTATGGTACACTATTTTGAATCCCATAGAACTTTTGCCGCAATAATAATTAGAAAAAAACCCAGCTTTTAGGCTGAATCATTTCTTGGATAGAATTTTAGGTGTACATATTGTACGTCCAACAGTACTGTATAGCACTTGGAGGCTGGAGCTTAAAGAAAAAAAATGTTGCCACTAAGAAGAGCTGTTCTTTCATGGATTCTTGCAGTGAACTGCTTCATGTTGTTGAGTATGGGTGACTCAACAAGAGTTGCCCAAGAAGAAGGTAAATTTTATAGCTTTTTTCAGTTTTAGTGGTTGGGTTGTTGAGTGGGTGGTGGGTGCATGAAGGGTATATAGGATTTTGCTACAAAGTCAAATTTGTGCAAGAAATCAAGAATTTTGAAATTTTGAACTTATTTCTTGTTCTTCCTCCTGTTCAGAAAAGTTTCTTGAGAAAAGATCAGTTTTGAGTCTCTTACTAGAGAAAATGTGAAGAACATAAGGCTCTGATCAGTTAGATTTTTTTGTATTGTAGAAAAAAAGAAATGGAGCATGATTACTTAAAAAGGCTTCCTTTATGATAGAATCTTACTTTAGGGCTGGAAATTTAGACTTATAAGAACAAAAGGCTGGAAATTTTAGTATTTTGTCTAGGAACTAATGGGAGGATCTTTTGGAAACCGCCTATCTACCTCCATGAGATAGTGGTAAGGTCTGCATACGTTCTTCGCTCCCCAGACCCCACTTGTGGGATTTCACTGGGTATGTCGTTGTCTAGGAACTAATGCAATCTGGTGAAAGAGGGTATCCAAATGATGCAGGGTTCTACACATTTGCTAGGGAAAGTTGCTGCATCTTTGTAGCCTAACTCCAAAATGTTGAACCTAATGGAGAGAATTACAGGATGAGAATATACTAAAAAGGGTATTTGGGGGGCGGGGGGGGGGGAGGGGCGGGGGCGGAGGGAGTTTCTGGCCAATTGATCCTCAATTCCAAATTGTGGGCAGGGGAGTGGAGCTTGCAGTGTTTTGAAACTTCTGATTTTGTTTGGTGATATATACTATTTAGGGGTTTTCTGCTTCCTGCACTTGAATTGGACTTGGAGTTATCTCCACCTTGAATTGTTTTGCAACTATCTCGTTAGATTTGCATCATTCGGCTAACAACTTGTTATTTGGCATATGCTTTGGCAATTTCTCAGTGGACGTTATGGAACAAATCGCCACTACAATGGGAGCAGCACACTGGAATTTCAATGGTGAATCGTGCCAGATAGAAGCAGTCAGGGTGACAACTGATCTGCCAAGTTGGTTTGAAACTGATGTTGTATGCAACTGCAGTATAGGAAATGATACTGCCTGCCACATAGTAGCTATGTAATTTTTCATCATCTTGCTCGACTTTGGTTATAGCACATTATGTGTTTGGAGAGCCAGCATAGATAATTTGGAGAAAGTAGCTATTAAGTCCTAAGTTACTGATGTCTTGCCATTGCTGTTAGAGAACCCATAACCATGCTTTATTAAGTTGTATTAGCTTTCCATTTCCTACATCTTTGCTACAACCTTAAAATTATATCCTCGGACAACTAAAAGGAATAAGATATAGGAGGAAGTTACGGATCAAGAGGAGCCAGGTGTACTAAGCTCCCACTATTTGTGTTTATGCAAGAGGTTGTTTTTGCAGCTTGAATTTGTGATCTCCTTGTTACACGTTAACTGCTTTGACATTGCTCCAAGGGAGGCTCCCCTGAAAAAAAAAAGGGAGTTCCATTTTTGCCAAATATATAAGCTGTGCCTTCGCCAAAGATGTCTTTTATCTTTATGGCTTGAGATTGTGTACAATTTCATTATATATTTGATGAAATCTTGGGCTTCCTTAGATGTATGAAGAGCAAGTTGATGTCATTGACTATTTTCACTTCTGTGTACCTTACCATCTTAGAGTGATTCCTATCAGTATTTTGTGACTATAATTGGTTTCATTTTCTAAACAAGAATAGGATATCTATTCATAATATTTAGATAAGCTAAATAACATTGTTGACTCTTGAAATTACTTATGCAGTACTCTTAAGGGTATAAATCTTCCTGGAGTTCTTCCACCTGAACTGGTAAAGCTTCCATACATTCAAAAAGTGTAAGAATCATTTGAATGCTATTGTCACATTTGCTTTACTTCCCCTATAATCTAATTCAATGTTCAAATTTTGATAAGCATAATTAACTGAATTCACATATTCTCAATTTTCAGTGATTTTGCATACAATTACCTCAGTGGTAGTATACCAACTGAATGGGCGTCAACCCATTTAAATTCCATGTAAGCCCCATTTAATATATTGTTAAAACAGCTGTTATAAAGGTTGTTAATCATCAATTGTAACTGCAAAACTTTTGATCCAGCTCTGTTCTTGTGAACCGGTTGTCAGGGGAAATACCGAAGGAACTGGGAAACATTACCAGCCTTACCTATATGTATGTATCAAATTTTTATTATCTAATCTGATTTCTCATCTTCGTTTCTTATGTAGCTGTTTGGACAGCTTTTGAAGAAAGTTTCTGAAATAGTCTTTTGTCCAACTCCGATTTTAAATTTATGAAATTTTCTATTCAAGTATAATGAATGCAGCGCTTAATAGCTTTTATACTATAATTTGGTTTTCTCTTTGATGCAGTGTCAGATAGCTCCTGTTCATTAAATTAAGCATTATCTCATTTTCAGTTCTGTTTGTTTCATTATTTTCTCAAAAAATTCAGCAGTGCACTAATCTATATAGCAATCTTTGACCAGAAACCTTGAAGGAAACCGATTCTCAGGCACTATTCCCGATGAACTAGGGAAATTGTTGAACTTAAAGGCGCTGTAAGACCCTTCTTTTCCTTTTCTCTTTTGAGTCTGTCCATATGAGTTGTGATTCTTCGGGATAAGTAGATACCTGAATATCCAATCGAGAGAAACATGATCTTAATTTCAGGATATTGTCCTCCAACCAACTGGAGGGAGAAGTGCCTACGTCTCTTTCTGGACTTGTAAATTTAGAAGATTTGTAAGTACATGGTTCTAGCATTATTCTTTTAGCTAGTCATTTGAAGACTATGTTTAACAAATATTTTGTTTGCAGTAGGATAAGTGATAACAATCTCAGTGGGCCAATTCCAGATTTTATAGAGAAATGGAAACAACTTGCAAAATTGTAAGAATTTCTCTTTTGATGCCAGAGGATCTTGAAAGATCTTTGCTAGCAGAATAATTTCATAGTCACAAGTATTTAATACTTAATTTGGATAATCAATGAAGAGAGCTGCATGCCACCGGTTTAGAGGGTCCCATTCCAGCAAGCATATCTCTTCTCAATATGTTAACCGATCTGTGAGTACATAACTCTTATATATACCTAATCTACTTCTTTCTTTTAGTTTATGGATCTCTTTACTGTATGAAGACTTCTCATGCCGAGTCTCTTATTCAGGAGGATTAGCGACATAGAAGGACCAATGCATGACTTTCCTCCAATTAACACGACAGACCTAGAGATACTGTAAGTTGCTTGGGAGTTTTGTTCCAAATTATTATTGACATCTAAGTTTTGATGGATCTCTTCTTAGTGCTGTTTAATCATTGGATTCAGGGTATTGAGAAACTGCAACCTTTCAGGAGTAATTCCAGGATATATTTGGAAACTGAAAACCATACAAACATTGTAAGAAGTTCACATGTTTGCAAAAATGAATATTCCTTTGTCTGCATTACATTCATATCATTACATGTCTTATGTTAAACTTTGTGTCCACGTGCAATAGCCTTGAACAGTACTGATAGTCAACCTTGAAACATTTGTACTTATACCTGGACCTTCCACTTGGCGAAAAAGACTCTGAGTTATTACGAAGCCGAAGTTCTCATCTTACAAGCAAGCACTTCCTTTCTTCCACCAATATGGTTTTTTCTTGTTAAGGGTCTTAGAATTACCTTTTCCGAAATAAGTACTTGTCGTGGTGAGCCATTCCAGAATTCCCTAGTGCTAGCCTCTAGAGGAGGCTCCTTTTGTAAACCTCTAATATAATGACTGAACTCCCAAAATGTCGAATGATGTCTATCCTAATATCACACGTGGCTTGCCTAGCCCAAGGGGCTTAAGGCAATACTTGACATTTAAGCTTGAAAGACTTTGTCCTATGATTTTACTTTTCACCTCTTGGGACTTAAACCCAAATTGAAACAAAATAGAATAGGATGAGTTTATAAGCTGGTTATTCTGTCTTCTTCTGGCTTATCTGTGAGTTCTCATTTCCTGCATTAATAAAGAATGGAACAAGTCAAGGCTGTTCAGTATACAGAACTCACCAGGCATCATAGAGCTATTTTAAAAATATTTTCTAATGGCAGCAATTTAAAAATCATCAAATTCATTATAGGTAAATAATAATAATAAGCAAAATGCAAATAAGGGTGCTGCCCATATATAACAAGCACTGAGAAGCCCAAAACATAATCTTCAAGATTGAGCACCTTAATACAATTTCCTCTCTTGTCAGCTAGTGAATATTCCCAATTCTAACAGCCACAGTTGCTGGTGCTGGAATACAAAGGCCCAGTTTACTAATTTGTGGGACTTCTTTGGAGCTTGATAGCTTAGATTTTGATTAGATAGAAGTTGAATCATGTGCATAACAAACATCACAGATGTGACCCACAATCCATAAACTTTGTGAAGCATGGTGAGTAAGTATCTAAAGATTGAAGGTGTTGTTGAAAGCAAAAAACGAAGTGTTCATCATCCTTTTCAAAAAACAAACAAAAAAAACAAAGTGTTTATTGTAGCGAACACTTCAATATCGACTAAACTTTGTTTCCTATTCTTTGCCTTCGGTCTGTATAATACACCATTGTCCCTAGTCTAATTTTAGTAATGTTCTATGACATTTATGTAACTTACCAAGGTTTTATGATGTATAAATTGGGCCTCCTCCTTTGCCCCTTCATGAGACTCCAGACAGAAAAGTGCTTCTTATTTCTTGTGTTCTATGTTTGAACTTACTGCAGGGATGTTAGTTTCAATAAGCTCATGGGAACGATTCCGGATGACATTAGTGCAAGAAGTATGCTTAAATTTGTGTGAGTATACTACCAAGTTTTGTTTTTCTTAAATACTCTTAAGATGGTATTATTATTATTTTCAACAATGTAGGGAAATCTACATTCACTATTTTCCCGCATTATTGTTATTTAACTGTGATACTGCTTTAATAGGTTTTTATCTGGTAACATGCTCAGTGGAGATATACCTGCCTCAATCTTGAAGAATGGAATAAATGTGTATGTGTAATATCTATCTTTATTCTCTTTTATAAAATATTTGTGCCTCACATTGTCTTGAGATGAAAGTGTAGACACTTTCATGGCATCATATATGCAAAGTGATATTTTCTCAGAAACATAGTTAAATAGAAATCTCAGGGAAATTATTGATTTTTATTTAGTATTTCTGTGTGTAGTTCCACAGTTTCTTTGTCTTTTTCACCTCTTAAATGTAAATGGATTGCATTCTTATCATTATAGTACTCCGGATTATGCATCTAAGAATTTGAATTGCATGTACAGTGATCTTTCCTATAATAACTTTACTTGGCAAGGCCCTGAACAACCAGCTTGTCGGCAAAACACGTCAGTGAATTCTTCTGTTCGTATCTCTTTCATGTTTTTAGTGACAATGTATCATATGGTTCTGAACTTCTGATAATTGTTCCCTTGACAGGAATTATTACATAAACCTGTACAAGAGCTCTGCAGCTGCAGGGACTCTGTAAGATGGATCTTCTCATTCTTTTTGTTTCTCATATTAGCTTTTACAGCTAACTAAATAGATAAATGAATGCTTTACTTTGGGATTTGTTTCTTACTTTCTTTACTTCTGAGCATATATCTAAGGCCAATCTCTCTTTTTCTTTCTTCTACAGTAAGAACGTTCTTCCGTGTACAGAGGATTTAACTTGTCCAAGATGTAAGTATATTTTTGTGTTCACTGACAATTTATCAAGTAATACACAAGAAAGAACAATTCTTTACATATGCGAAACTGCAGTTCTTTTGTGTTTCCTCATCTTCTTTTCCTCCATTTCTAATATTTAAACCAGTTATACAACCAAAGAAGTGCGTGTGGTGGTGGGGGTGTGGTGTGGTGGTCTGGCAGTTAGGAAATTGAAGATGCACGATAATATAAATGATTTTGGAGATATCTGAGAGGAACAGAACGTGCTGCAGAAAGCAGTCATAGATGCAAAGTAAAGAGCGAAGGAGAGTTGGTGTAAGGATAAGAGGTTTATGGGATAAATTCATGACTTACACGCAGTTTAAGTCTGGATATGGAAGGATTATAAGATTCTGTTAGATACTTGGCAAGGAAATATATCACTCTGAGAGCAATTCACAAATTTGTTTAATTTTACAGCTTTTCCTTATCTCAGTTTCTAAACAAGTACCGGTGTATGGGACATTAAATTTGGAAGAAATAGCCAGGAATGTGGGCAGACAGCTGGAATATTTTGCTGTCGAATTGGAGGAGAAGGAATGGTTTCAGAAGCAGAGGATTCTCTGAGATGGACAGTAGGTGAGGGTCTGTTTCTGTAAAAGGAGCATATAAGGCCTTATGCCCTTATCTGGCTGTGTAGACGGTTCCATCCAATGGCAACGGAAACTGTTGTGGGAAAAGAGAGCTCATCTAAAATTAATGTGCTTTTGGAGGATTGCAGTTCATGAGGCTTGTAATTTATGAAATCACCATATGCAACAGGTGCTACATGTGAGAAATGAAAATGTGGATCATTTGGTTTTACACTCTGCTGTTGCTGATGAGGTTTGTAGTATGTTTTATAGATCCCACCAATTGATGCCCAAATCTCTGACACAGTTCTTATTCAGTTGGAAATGGAGAAAGAATAAAGGAACCAACAGAAGTTTCTGGAACATGATTCATCTTTGCGTAATGTGCGTAATCTGGAAGAGCAGAACATCAGAAGGACGCAAAACCTTAATCCACAGTTAATACACCCGTTTGGCTTTTAGCTTTCTGGTGCAAGTTTACTTCCTTTGATGACATAGACGCACTTTTGGAGTTTGTTGACTCTTTACCTTTGAAAAGGGACTATAGCTTTAAGTTAATGTAATATTACATGCATCCACTAGATGCACTTTAATCTATAATATATTAAATCTTTTACTAAGATCAAAAAGAAGAAAATAAATTATTTAGAAGTGATTCTCCTAACCTACTACACGTGCAGAAAAAACATATCAATACATTAAAAAGAATAGCTGACGGATATTGTATGCAAGTTAGCAAAGAATGTGCTGTCAGTTACAAATATCTCTATCCTGGACCTACACTCTTGAGGTCATGTATCCTATTGAAGGCTTGTTATTAGATTTTCAACAACTGACATTCATATGTATCTACGCATCACAATTTTGGTAGTCTTTGCTTCCTGTGGTAATAAGGATCTATTTGACAATTGTTTCTAGATATCTCTCTCTAACCATGCTAGTACATTTGGTTACATGGCAGATGGGTGTTCCTTGCATGTGAATTGTGGAGGAAATGATGTTGTTATTAAAGAAAACAACAGGCTAATTGATTTTGACGGAGATGCTCAGGTTGAAGGTGGTTCTGCAAGAAATTTCCGCAGTGATAAGTACTGGGGATTTAGTAGCACCGGAGACTTCATGGATGATGATAATGATCAGAACACACGTTTTATTGAGACTATACCATCAACTGATCTGTCTGAACTGTATAGTAGAGCAAGGGTTTCTCCACTTTCACTTACTTATTTCCATTATTGCTTGGAGAATGGGAGTTATAATGTTAGTCTGCACTTTGCTGAGATAATATTTAAAAACGACAGTACATATAGCAGTCTCGGAAGGCGCATCTTTGATATATATATCCAGGTGCTTATCCTGAATGATGAAGTTCCCTTTAGAGTTATTTGCTGATTTACATTCTTGAATGATCTTCTTTTGATTTTAGGAGAAACTAGTTTGGAAAGACTTTAATATTGAAGAGGAAGCTCTTGGAGTCCAAAGGCCTGTGATCAGATACTTTAATGCTACTGTAACAGATAGCATCTTGGAGATCCGATTTTATTGGGCTGGCAAGGGCACTGCCCGCATTCCTCTTAGGGGACATTATGGTTCACTCATATCAGCTATCTCAGTTGACTCAAGTATGTATCTACTTACTTTTTATATTTTTGGGTGGATTTACAGGGATTATCTAACTTCCGACTTGTACTTTTTCCTTATCTTCTTTCTACATTTGGTTTTATCTCATGCATGGCATGTGAAAGAAGACCAATCATCACCGCACAACTGTGTGTGTATCTATCAATCCCTTTTCGTACTCGAGCCGTTATCCTTCAGTTACTTTATGGCGTATTTGCAGTAACTGTGACGAGCATCATGTTATAGCCTATAGGACCTGTGGGCTCAGGATGTAACTCAGTCTTCCTGTTATCTATCTCCTTTGTCTGATTTTGAATAGTCTACTGTCTTTTACAGAATTCAATAAAAAAATTATCCGAATGAGTTATTTTATTCAGGGTTCAGTCGATATATGTGAAATGATGTGAATCTTAAAATAGTGTAGTGGGAGTAGTAAATAGTGATAGGAGTTTATATATCAGTTTGACTTTAGAATTTGTTGATTTTTCCATTTAAGGAAAGAGTTCCATTTTCGGGAAATGGAAAAATCAGATAGTAGGTCAAGACAAATGGAATGAATTTCAAGAGAAACTGGACAAGAGTAAATCTTTTCTTGTTTTCATGAGCTTGCAAGAAAATGAATTTTGGTGTTTCCCTTGCACATTTCTCATTTTATCCCACTGTCCTCCTTATCTTTTCAAGAAACTGCTTTTTCATTCAAAATTATGGTAAAATAGAAATGAAGAAATATATTCTTATTCATCATTTTGGTGCAATAATTTTTGAGGAACAGGTAACTTTGTATTCACAAAATTCCATCATCCAAACAATGATAAGAGCGAGAACTTACATCCCATAGGGTAAAAACCAGATGGCCATAAGAACTAGTCTATGGAGCTTTACAATTTCCCTATAAAATCAACAAAAAGTTCTATATCCCCCACCATATCCCGTTTACACCAAAAATATAGAAGACTAAGGCAATTCATTTTGATTTTTTGAATGTTGTTGCTTTTGTCTTCAAAGCCTCTTACATTTCTTTCCTTCCACAATGTCCACCAGATGCTTGCAGGGATCAATTCCTACCAGTCCTCTTCTGACTCTCTTCTTCCAATCTCTTTCCAGCAGTCCATCATACTTTTAGTAGTTTTGGGAACCACCCAACTCACTCCAAGTATACACAAGAACATGTTCCACAGATTTGCAGCTATTTTACAGTGTAGAAATAGATGGCTATTTATTTCAGCATCCTGGTCACACATAAAACATCTTGAGCAGATCTGTCTACCTTTTCTCTGTAGTACTTCATGAGTCAAACAAGCTTTTCTGCAAACTAACCACACGAAACAAGAAACTTCTAAGGAGACTTTGGCTTTCCAGATTAGTTTCCAAGGCCAGTTCCTAATCTGCAGTTGGCCAGTATTTCTCCTCCAATAGTATGACTTCACAGTGAACGCACCCTTGCTGTGAAGTTTCCACACTGGTCTGTCAGGTGCATTGGTAGTTCCATTGAAATCATTTATCACCATAAGCAAATCTGCAACTCTTTGAACCTCCCAATCATTTAGGGCCCTTCTAAAGTTGAAATTCCAACCTTGTAGGAAGTTTCTAAACGTGGAGAGAAAAATGAATTCCCAGCATCTGGCAAGTGGAGATGCCATTAATGCTTGTAAATGGAGCCATAGCTTGGACTCGAAGTCCTGATCTATGCTTGAGTTAGAGGATGGATCTGCAGATAGATGGATTTTGTAAAGCATGCCGCTTCTTCAGAGTCTTTTAAATGAATGATGACCTGCATTAATGGTTCTGCTCACTTTGCTGCTCTGATTTACCCTTTTTTCATTTTTTTTGGTACAGCTTTCAAGTTCTGTTCAAACAAGGACAGAAAGACCACAACGATTTATGTTATTGTTGGAGTTTTGGCTGCATGTATCACATTTTTTGTACTGAGCATACTTTGGTGGAAAGGCTGTCTATGTAGAAAAAGTAAAAGAAGAGGTGAGCATGAAAAGTTTCTAAAGTTGCAAATTTAAATAGTAGTTAGTTATTAATCTACTCTTCAGTGGATTTTGTTGAATGCAATTCATTGTATATTCGAAAGTGATCAAAACACAAACATGCATGATTAATCATATTGAGGGTCTTGAAATCCAAAATCTTGTTTAATGCAATAGCTTAAAACATTGATTAACCTAGGAGATTCATTATTTTATGCAAACCTAGGAGATTCATTATTATTGTATCAAATCTAGAAACACCTAAATTAATGCTAGTTACACATCTTCGTTGTATCAAATCTTACTGGTACATGAATTTTAAGAACAGTAGATATTTGTGTAAGAGTTTAGGAGCAGTGGGGTTTACCATTTCAAGAAAAAGATAGCCATGTCAATGCTAATGCAATGATAATAATTTATTTATCACAAGAGAACACAAAATTCTGTAACTCATCTCTACTTATTTTTTGGACAGATCTCAATGGTGTAGAGCTGCAGATGGTTTGTTTTACTCTGAAACAAATAAAAACTGCCACTAAAAATTTTGATGCGTCAAACAAGATTGGCGAAGGTGGTTTTGGTCCTGTTTACAAGGTATGCTAATAATTGGAGACTAGTGAATTTTCTTTTACTTGTACCTCATGTCACGTTGTACCTCTGCCAATGACACTTGGTGCTGTTTCCATAAACATGTAAACCTTCAAATTCCATTTACCCAAACCTTCTGAGTCTGAGCATGGGAATACATATGTGGCTCATAATTCATCTGCCTTTTGCTGCTACGTACTGGTTCTATCTTCTTACCCTGTGGAATCTAACAAATGATTTGGTGTAGGGTCAATTACTTGATGGTACATTAGTTGCAGTGAAGCAGCTCTCCTCTCAATCAAAGCAAGGCAACCGTGAATTCTTGAATGAGATTAGCACGATATCCTGTTTGCAACACCCCAATCTGGTTAAGCTTCATGGCTGCTGTATTGAAGCAGACCAGTTACTGCTTGTATATGAATACTTAGATAACAATAGCCTTGCGAGCGTTTTGTTTGGTAAGTACTCCGTGTCCTCTTTATGTAGAAATCTAGTTATCCTCTGGGTCAAGATTTTCAGTGGTGAATTTTCTGGTTCAGAGAACAGCCGATTGAATCTGGATTGGCCTACAAGGTTTAGGATCTGTCTCGGAATAGCAAGAGGTCTAGCTTTTCTACATGAGGAATCAAGCCTAAAAATTGTACACCGGGACATAAAAGCTACCAATGTGCTTCTGGATGGACAGCTCAATCCCAAAATCTCCGACTTTGGACTAGCTAGACTCACTGGAGAAGAGAAGACCCATATTAGTACTCGAGTTGCCGGAACAATGTAAGGTCACTACTTTTCCAGCTAGAAGTCTAAAGTATTTTACGTTGACAAACCTTCTAATCTTAACACTTGCAGAGGATACATGGCTCCTGAATATGCACTCTGGGGTTATTTGACCGACAAGGCAGATGTTTACAGCTTTGGAGTTGTACTTTTGGAAACTGTCAGTGGAAAGAACAACAATAACTACATGCCGAGCCACACTAGCATTTGTCTCTTAGATTGGGTATAAATCTGATCCCTGTTTGCTTTTTGTTTCTCTCTTATCAAGGCTCAGCTTGAATGTTTTGATGGCAATATAAAGATCTTCCAATTCTTTCTTCTTCATTTTTCACTCTTTCATTGAAGTTACTGGCCGTGCCTGAAAAGCTACACTGTTACAGGCCTGTCACTTGCAACAAAGTGGGAGTATAGAGGAGCTCATAGATCAGAGATTGGGGTCTGATATTAATAAACAAGAAGTGGAAAAAATAGTAAAAGTGGCACTCTTGTGTACTAGTGCCACTCCCTCACTCAGGCCTATCATGTCCGAGGTAGTGTCTATGCTTGAAGGACGAATCGCTATTCCAGATGAAATTCCAGAGGCAAGTACTTATTCCAATGATCTGAGGTTTAAAGCCATGAAAGATTTTCATCAAGAGAGGCAAAATCAGAAGCTAATTGAAAGCCAAACTCAAAACACCTTAACTATTCGAACTGACGTGGGCTCTTCTTCTGCATCTACTACTAATATGTTCGATTAAGTTCAGTTTCAAGATCAAACGGACACATAATGTCATTTCATTCATGATAAGCCTGGATCGTTCCAGCTTCTTGTGTTCTCGAGGGTGCAAGACCACCTCCATGGGTATTTATACTTGTAATTAAATGATTTGTTAATTTTTTTATAGCAGGCTTGCTATAAATGTAAATACATGTTCCTGTTTTGAGGCTAAGGATGTAACACTTTTTTCTTCTTCTGCACTTCTTTTTCCCCTTCTTATAGAAGTAGTAGGTTATGTTGTTAGCTATCACACTTTACAGGAACTGAGAATGCAGCAATAAAGTCTCCACTATGTTTTTCTAACTCTCCAAAAATGTTACAACACTCATGTCATGTGAGAATCTGACACTCATGTCAGATCCTTCAGAAAATGCACCACTCTGTGAGAATCTGATATACACTTGTCAACATTTTAAAGAGTCCGAGAAACATAATCTAAATTCTCGTCTCTGATCACACCACCAATACCAGTTTTCCCATTTTCCTTATAAAGCTATCATCAATATCCAACATTTCAGCCAGCTCTGCCATGCAATCAACCTCCATGTTTGAATAGGGATCTTGGTATAAAATTGAAAAGAAAAAAAGTCATAAGAAGGAAAAAACAAGATGCTTCTAGAATTATTGGTCATTTCGAACAACAACACATATATATCCACTGTAGTTCCACAGAAAAAAAAATACCACTCAAGAGAAACTCACCATCACAAATAGAGCTAGAGTTCTATTCCCCCACCCTACCTAGCTCTACCCTGCCAGGCAACATGGATTAGATTGCAACGAACAAAACATGATGAACGTAAGTACAAATTGTTTAATAATATTATAATTATTTTGTTAACGTAAACAAAAGGACAACCAACTGAAGCAATATTTAATGATATGCATGTCCCTTTTAAATATTGTTCAAGGAAAAGTCAAAGGTCACGGATGAGATAGTCTTCAATTGAAAAGTTTCAAACTGTTGTTTTTTGAGTTTGATAGTCGATTTGGCCAAATTTTTAGAAGGCGAAATATATACTTTTTAAATTTATAAATGCACTTATTTTTAAGAATAGAAGTGTTTGGTTAAACTTTTTATAAAAAAACAAACAAATATCTGTAGGTAGTGTCTATTTTTCGAATACGTAAAAGCTATTTTTAAAAATTATCACTCAAATAGAAATTGCTGCTTTTTCAAAATATTTTTGATAATTCATTTTAAAAAATAAGTTGATTTTCACCATTTGACAATATAAATTTAATGCTCTATTTATTATACGAATTTAGCTGGACCTTTTCTTTTTTCGTAAAGATAAGCTTTATTCTTTTATATAGTATATATTAAAAAGTGGTTTCTTCTTTTAAAATATGAAGACATGATTAATTTATATTTGAACGTAAAGTGTTAAAATTATTTTAGTAGATACATTTCATTTTATTATAAGTGCATGAGTTTTCTGTTTTTTAATATAATATATTAAAAAGTAGTCTTAAAAATTGGTCTCTTGAAAATTATAGTCAAATATTCAAAACAGGCAACTCACAAAATCAAAAAAAGAGAGAAATAATAAAAGTAAAAAAAGCAAAGAGAGATGAAAGAACACGAGTTGATAATAGTTATAAACATGAATTTAGTGTCTTAATTAAGTATAAGTTTAACAAAATGATGTAAAGTAGGTACCAGCTGCCATGCTAATCTTATTTTAAAACCAAAAAAAATAATATTTTTAGATATATTTTATCATAATAGTGTCTAGGGGTGTGCAACAACCGAACCAACCGATAAATCGAACCGAAAAAAACGTTATTGGTTTATTGTTATTGGATTGTTGGGTTAACGGTTATTTAATGATTTTATAAAAAAAAATTATTGGGTTATCGGTTCGATATTGGTTTTTTAATATTGGGTTATTGAGTTAACCGATAACCCATTAAGAATATAATTAAATAATTTACTATTTAATTTTTAGTCATACATAAATATCAAACAAAAAATATTAATATAATCACAATATTACTATAACTATAAGGACTCTACACAATTAACACTACTTAACTCTGCTCTATGCATTTACCTTTTAGATTTTAGTATTACTTTAGTCTTTAGCTTCACAATGTTAAAACTTAAAGAACTAAGAACGGCGACATCCAAATCAAAGTTGGGTCACAACAAGACTTCTTGGTTTTAATTAGTTTTAGTTTATAATTGACTAATAGTAGCTTTTGCATGATTGTAAATGTCTGCAATTCGATTAACATCAAGAATTCATATGTGTTTTGGCATTTATTGTTGCAACTTACAGTCTAATTTGCTTGTTTCGATGTATGCTTGTATCGTGTCAAATTGTTGGAGAAGTCATAGATTTGTTTTGAAAGCATTTTCTTATTGGTTAAATCGAAAATCCAACCGTTAAAGACCAAAAATCAATAAATCGAAAATCGAACCGTTAAAAACCAAAAATCGATAAACCGAAAACCGATAACAAATGTCTTATTGGTTTGGTTATCGATTTAGCATATTTAAAAACTGAAAATCGATAAACCGAACTGGTAATACTTAAAACCAAACCGAACCAACCGATACACACACCTAATAGTGTCATTAGTGTGAAACCAATTAGAACAATTTCTAGATTGGCTTTATGCATACTCCCTCCGTTCATATTATTTGATTCTACTAGGCGTATTTACGCTTAAGTTGACTTTATTAATGATATTTTAAAATTTTAAATTTAATTATTTATAATTTATATAGTTATTTAATATTAAGAATTAAAATATTATAAAAAAGTAATAAAATTATTTTGATTTGTATAGATAAATAAAATAAAATACTCCCTTTGTCCCAATTTATATGACTTATTTTCCTTTTTAGTCAGTCAAAAAAAAATGACACATTTTTACGGTAACAATTTAACTTTAAAATGTCTATCTTACCCTTAATTAAATGATTTATAGCCATATAAATTCCTATCATTCATTTTAGATCACAAGTTTTAAAATTCTTTCTTTCTTTCTTAAATTTCGTATCAAATCAAACTATCTCATATAAAATGGGACGGGGGAGTATCTATTTTTGATGTAACGACCAAATACAATGGCACGAAGAAATTATTATAATACTTCCTCTTTTTACCCACGTGCACCTTTAAGTTTTGTGTCGGTATGACTTTTTTACATTTGTCAAAATAGGATAAAGAAAAATATATTAAAAATAAGTGGAAGTTTTATTTTTTTTCTTGTTAGATACTTAAATAAAAAATATGATCTAAAACGTAATGTACATAATTCAGTTAAAGAGTGTGTGGGGTAGGGCGGGACGGGGCCTGATTGGGGTTAAATGAGATACGTTTGAATGGTGAAAAGAATGTATCGAAATGTCTTTTAAATTTGTGGTTTTAATCATGTAATATGTTAAATTAAAATTAAAGGTCTGAAATAGGAATAATTGTTTTTTTATAAGACAGATTAAAAAAGAGTAATATAAACCAATTGAAATGGAGGAGTACTATATAACAATCCATTTGTTCCAAATTTATATGGCATTATTCAAATTTCGATAGGCAAATACTTTAACTTTGATTATAAATTCAGGCATGAAATTTTAAAATAAAATTTATATATTTGAAAATTACGTAAAAAAAAATAGTAAGTCACAATAATTATAACTCAAATTATTTAAAAGATATAATTAAGGAAAAACTTATCTAAATCTTCAAATTCAAAATATGCCATGTAAATTGAAACGAAAAGAGTAATAGCTTATTACTCTCTCCGTCCCTTTTTACTTTTTTGAATTTTGACTTGGCAAACCTATTAAAAAAAATAATGATCAGTGCAATGAGTTTACCATTTTAATTTTATTAATTGACGGGGTTCTAAATATATTTATTCACTATATTTTTTAAAGATATTAACTCAATATTAATAAATTAAGGATATAATAGAAAAAAAATTGTCCTTCTTTAATTTGTTAGAAATGACAAGTAAAAAAAAAAATCAAATTAAAAAATATTTGACAAGTAAATAGGGACGGAGGGAGCATTAATGTTATCTGTCATGCCATGTGGAACCTTAGTATTTAAATATAGGAGTTAAAAGTAACTTTATGTAGAAGGAAAGAGCATTTTCATTTTAAATTCTCCATCTCATGCAGGTACACAGGATTTTGGGTCACAAAAACCATAAACAAAGCAGCACTAGTACTATAAAATATAGTACTAATAAAAAAGGTTCAGCATCAAATTTTGTTCCCCCATAAGTTCAAATCGTTTTCTGCAACTTGTCTTCTTCTCCTCAAATCAATATCTCCATTATTTTAAACAATTTTTTCCTCAGAGCAACTTCATTTTCTCAGAGAAAGACCCAAAAAAATCTCTTAAATTTTCATATGATTAGTACTCAAGCTTTTGAAGTCTAAGGGACCATGCCAAGAATCTTTAATTTCTTTCTCATCTTCTTCACCATAGTTATTTGCTTTACAGCAGGCAACATTGAAGCACAAACTGGTCAACTTCCTAAAGATGAAGGTAAAAAGATTTGAACTTTTTCATTTTTTAGTTAATGTAATGTGAAAAAAGTTGATGCCCATTTACTTTAATTGGCAGTGGAAGTTCTTAGAGAAATAGCTACTCAATTGGGGAAAAAAGATTGGGATTTTAAGCTAAACCCTTGTGATGGGAACTCAAATTGGACCACACCCAAAAGGAAAGATATGCCTTTGTATATCAATATCCTAGAATGCAATTGCACTTTCCTTGATAATCTTTGTCATGTGGAAAACATGTAAGTCTCCAATATTACTCCCTCCCTGTCTCAAATGGATGTGTTTTGTTAAGTAGTTGTTGGAGTTATGAAAATTGATGTGTAAATGTAGTTCTGCTTCTGCCTACTTTAAAGTTGTTTCAGTTTAGTCCCTTTACTGAATTTCAGTTTGGAAGCAAAATTCTTGACTTATGTTTGGTTTAATCGGGTAAAGAACCAATAGGCGATGCTTGGTTACAATTTAGAATCCGTTATTATATGTTTGCTCTAGATTTTTTAATGTTGAAATGGTTTTTCTTTATCCATATTGGGCAATGGGTTTCGACGTATAGGTCCATATTAATCTGCTAAGACTAAATTTTTGGTATATTAAGAAAGTCCTCAGGGTTTCCTTTTTCGAAATTCACAAGTCAGGAAAAGAAAACTGAGGACCTTATTAGGATGTGGTTGGTATGAAGGAAAACATTTTCTAAAATATGTTTTTCAATTTTCCTCTGTTTGGTTGGTTAAATTTTTAGGAAAATACCTTTTCTAGGAACTGGACAATTTCTTCGGTAATGGAAGTAAAGAAACAAGTTCCATAGTGACATCCCACATTGATTGTCTCTTCTCCATCCTCCAATACATCCTACCCTCATCCCCATCCCCCATATTATTTGCCTAAATTATATACAAATGTTCTTGAGCTAATATATTTTGCATACTTACCAAACACTAGAATATAAATAATAACCCACTTATAAACACACCCTTAGTTTGGACTACTTCTACTGTTTTGGTTGATATCTCCATTAAAAAAAAATCGTTAGATGATATTAGGTATAAGCTTATATGATAGACCGGTATTAGATTTATTGTTAGAATACTATGTCTTTATTTAAATATTCAAATATCACATGACTATTTCTGGAATTATTTATCTAATCGCCACTTCATTGCATTATGAAACTGATTGAGATTATATAAACTGGACAGGATTATTACTAAATCTAGTGATTCTGACAGCAGCTGCTCTAATTGTTAACAGATCTCTCGTAGGACAGGATCTTGCAGGTGTCCTCCCTGCATCGCTGGCGAAGTTACCATATCTGAAGAAAATGTACTGGGAGCATTCAGAACAATTGTTAGAAAGTCAGTTTGAATTTTACTTATTTTTAAACTCATTATGATTTTACCTTTTTTGCAGTGATCTCAACCGCAACTACTTAAGTGGTACAATTCCCCCTGAATGGGCGTCTACCAAGTTGGAAGTCATGTGAGGCAATTAATTCATATACATTGTTAAAATTTAACCTTTGATTTTGGGCTTCTCATGAATTTGAAGTTTTCCAGGGCTATTTCTAATAATCGGTTATCTGGGCATGTCCCAGAGTACATAGGAAATATGACCTCGCTTGTGAGATTGTAAGTTCCCTTGCTTTCACTTTTCTCAGACTGACTGACTGTACATGACTACTTGAAATTTTCTGAAGTCATCATAATTTTTCAGGAGTTTGGAGACTAACTTGTTTAATGGATCGTTACCAGCAGAAGTAGGGAATCTGGTCAATTTACAGATGCTGTAAGTCTTCCTTACTCTTCTATTTCCTAACTAATTTTCACAAGTCAATTTACTGTTTGTATTGTGTGGAAGATGTGATCGTGAGTTAAAAAGTGAAATGAAGCTAAAGAATAGAATGGAGGATTGGAGATGGTTGTTGAGGGAGTAGACTTTGAAAATCCAAAATGAGAGACTGAGTGAGCAGTATTTGCAAGGTGACCATGTATAGATGTTTTATTTGGTACATTTTTTTTAGCTGTGGTGTTCAGGCACGCTTGCACACATCTCAATTGGTCCACATGATAGCTCACTACATCCCACAAGCACATGTGCCAATAAGCCTGGCTACCTAGGTTAGAGCAGATGAGCTCACATTGAGTGTTGTTGCTGAGTTTCAAATAGTTACTCCTATATCTTAACCATTCAATTATCTCCTTGGGGGGACAATGCTTTGTCTGGTACACTCCTATATCTTAACCATTCTACTATCTCTTGAGGACAATGCTTTGTCTGGTACATTGGGGTACTATAGAAAGGAGAAGTAAGGCAAGTGATATAGGATTTCAATGAAGGGAAAGTGATATAATGTTGAGTTCAAGTGAGGATGTTCCGATCAGAATTGTTTGAAAACAAGGTCAATATTGTGGGTTTTGAGAGCCAACCATTGTCGCCTGGAGACCTGAGAGCCTCATTTTATGCTAAGGACCAACTCTGAGGTGGAAAGGGGTTCTTAGTTGTGTTTGGTTAAGATTCTAGTTTAAGCACCTTTGTAGGATGCAGTTCTTTGAAAGGTCCTGTCATTGGCAAAGGCCATGGTGTGGAGGTTATTCTTAATGATAAGAGAGTTATGCTTCCATACTTGGTCACCGTCCATCAAGATAGGAGGAATAGGTCATAGCTTATAACTGTCATCAATGAGGGCATGTTGTGTTTGATGATAAATGCATCTCTGTGGTCTTTTAGAAATCAAGAAGTGCAATAATTCGAATTGCTTCTGAGACTATAAATAAGCGAGAAGCAAGACACGTGTACAGTGTACCTTCTTTAAAGTAAAGTGTATAATTTTGGGATGAAACACTAAAATAGCTAACATATGGAAATTTATTATTTGTAACATCAAAACTGCAAACTGACTCTACTGCTTTCAATATCATATACAACAATTACATACTTAATTCCAAAAATTCTTACAAAACATCGTTAAAATGTACATGAATAAAGATGTTAGAAATAGAAAATGAAATTGAGAGAACGAAAAAGAAAAAACAGAAACAATTTTTTTGACAGGATGAGAGAAAAGAATTGAAATTATTGTAAACTTAGAAGTGGAAAAGAAGAAGACACACACAGAAGGAGAAGAAAAATAAGAAAGAAGCAAATCTAGAATAAACAGAGGAGTCGTAGTGAACCCGAGAAGAAGTAGAAAGAGACAACGAAGAGATCACTAAGCGTATGAAGAGAGGAGCCCTAGTACTCAAATGAAAAAAAAGGTCTTTTTATCCCCCTTTTTCATTTTTAAAAAATCATGCCTGCACGGATTGCTTTGCGTGTTACTGCTTTAGGCACATGCTTCTTCAAGGTTGTTTTACTTCACCCATGCGTAGCAAGGACACCTCTTCCAGTTGCTTAATCAATTTAAATGAAGGAGTGGTTGCTTTTAATTATTGTGTGTTTTTACTAGAGCAGATCAAGTGTGAGCTGGATTTCATTCTAAATTCTATGAACTTTGATTGTTGCAGCAATCTCAAATCTAATAATTTCACAGGAGAGTGGCCAGTGGAACTGAATAATCTTACAAAATTGATTGAACTGTGAGTGCATTTGAATATTCATCTAATATGAGATTTCTTAGTCTTCTTCCACATATGTCAAGTTGAATTCTTGGCTTTCCCTTTTGGCGTCAACACAGTAGGATAAGCAGTAACAGCTTTGTTGGGAAACTGCCTAACTTTGAGAGTTGGAAAAACCTCCAGAAGTTGTGAGTATTTTTACTTGGTAATATTTGTTCAAGTTAGAAATTTCCAGTAGAATTAGTATATGCTCTTTTGACAGAGAAATTGAAGGTTCTGGATTTGAAGGACCACTACCCCCAAGTTTTTCTGTTTTGACTAGTTTGGAAGAACTGTAAGTTTACGCTTTATATGGAAAGTTTATTTTGCTTTTTGCAATGTTCTTATGATTAAGCAAAGTGGAAATCAAGATAATTAAGGTTCAGATGATGCATATACAGAAGAATCAGTGACCTCAACGGAGGTGCTTCAGAATTTCCATCACTTACAAACATGACCAAGATGTCTAACTTGTGAGTACTTAATGATTTGGGAATTGCAAGTGGAATTTCCAACACATCCTTTATCAAGGAAAGTCAATTCTCTGAAACTGTATTTTGACTGCAGGGTTTTGAGAAGCTGTAATATACGTGGGAATATTCATGATTCTGTAGCTGAAATGACCGGCTTACGGTTTTTGTAATTCCACTACTTTCAATGTATTATTGAATTTTTTTCATAATGATCTTTCTTTTCTTTTCCCTTTTCCTGTTACACAAGCTGTTTCCAATCCACTTAAAGCAAAACGTTTTGTGCATGTCTGACTCTCTTCTGGACTTCTTTGTTTTCTTCTTTTCCTTCGACTAGCCTCCTCTTTTTGAATGGGAGAGGTCAATGGGTTGTTGAATCTTGAATAAACGCAAACAACATACCTCAGTTTCGCTGGATGGACCAATGTTCATTCTTTCTTAAAACAAAATCATCTTTACAAACATGTCATCGGAGCTTTCATTTTCTCTATCCTTATCTAAACTTAATTAAGCTTTTAACAATTGTGCGATAGTTTGTTCAGCCAATGGTATTGAGCATTGTTTTGAGTTTGACTCTGTTTATTTGTCATTGCAGAGATCTGAGTTTCAACAAGCTTGAAGGAGGAATTGCAAATCTCGAGGGCGTGACTCAGATGGAGTCCACGTAAGTCAAAACAACATGAAGATTCCTACAATTTTATGTGGAAATATTTCTTTGGCATCTCTGTTTCATTATACTAGTCTTACTATATGACTGTTGATGGCTCATCCATCAATCTTCTGTATCCTTTCCAAATGCTCTAGACCTTTTCTTTCGTTTGAAGAAAAGAAGAAAATTGCCTCAATGACAGAAACAGTCTTAGATGGCAAATGCCTTTACATGATATTTCTTATTTTTTTTCCCACAAAGTTCTGAGATTTTGATGTTAGATTTTTTTTATAGATCAGTAGCATTCTATCAGTGAGCTGCACAGAAAAATGAGCCTTCATTTGATTGGCAATCTCTTTCCATTTTTGTGTGTAGCTGATTGATGAGATCATGCTCTTGAACATGTAATGCAGATATTGCATTTTCAAATTTGTGATCTCCTAGTTAAATCAAATGTTTCCTGCTTGCTAGGTATCTGACTGGCAATTCATTTGTTGGGCGAATTCCAAATTGGCTTACTAGTCGAGATACCAGAAAGTAAGTATAGTTCTTTGTCTTGCTTTTGCATATACACTAGTCATTCTTTTGAACTCAATTTAAAAAAGGACATGTACTTCAGGGTAGGATTATATAACAGGGCGACAGATATAGAAGGAAGCATTAAAGGTCACAACCAAAAACGTGGTTGCTTACATAGAGAATCAGATTAAAAAGTCATTCATAGATACCTAGTCCAGAACTTGAATTCTTGAGTCTTGCCTATGCAAGTTTTTTTGTGAGGAACAATGATAGCTTTGTGAAAATTAGTTTGATGAGCAATAAATAAAGATATTGAGATTTAACTAGCTGAATTGTCACTAATTTCATTGCATTTAAATCTACTTTATCTAAGTGAAGGCCTCTCATTAGATTGAAAATACTTGATGAGCTCTTAACCATGTCGGATATCTTTGATGCAGCGTGATAGACCTTTCCTACAATAAATTTGATGAAATCTCTGAACCATCTACCTGTCGGGACAACCTGTATGATCCTTGTGTGTCTTACACTTTCTCCTATCTTCTTTTATGCATATACGGTTCAGATGATTCCATGTTTGGTTTTCTTTTCTTATCAGAAACTTATTCAGAAGCTTTAAGGTCGAGAATTTTATGTAAGTGTTTAATGTCAAATAAACTGTTGACTATTATTCTTTGAAAAGGACTTGTCCTCTCTGACACCTCTTTCAACTACTTCAGAGAGCGCGGGAAGTGCTTCTCAACCAGTCCGTGTTCAGAGGGTGAGTACTCACTGTTTGCAGAATTCTACCCTTTCATCTAAATCTTTTGTTTGATATTGTTCCATTGTGCAGTAATTTACCAGCTTCTTGTTGACAATCAATAGACATGAGTAGGAAGGCATAATTTGGTTACTTTTGTAAACTAGTTAGTCATGGAAAACATTTTAGCACTAGACAGTTTCTATGACAATCTACAAGAACTGAACAGTTTTGTCATTTTCTTATATTTCTGAAATATATTCATCGAGTTTAGTAACCTATCTCTGGTTTGAATATTGCAGACAAGTACTCATTGCACATAAATTGTGGTGGAGGAAATGTAACTGTTGGAGACACTACTTATGTAGCAGATGAAGACTCAGCAGGTGCTGCAAAATTTGTTTACTGGAAAGGGAACTGGGGAACCAGCAGTACAGGACATTTCTCGGATACCAATGTAACGTTGAATGACCACAAAGCAAAAAATGTTTCTGCTATCAAGGGAGATGAATCTCAACTTTACATGACAGCTCACCTCTCCCCTTTATCTATGACTTACTTTGGACGTTGCTTAGCAAATGGAAACTACACTTTGACACTTCATTTCGCAGAAATAGTATACAGAGACAACCAATCTTTCCAAAGTCTTGGAAGACGAATATTTGATGTATACATACAGGTGAACCAGCATGTCAGAGAATTAGATACAGTAAAATATCCAATTAGCTGCAGCTGATTTAGTTTAAATGGGTGCAGGATGAATTGAAGTTTAAAGATTTTGATATTAAAAGACTAGCCGGAGGAGTTGATAAAGCTTTGGAAGAAAAGTTCAATGTAACAGTAAAAGATAAAACTGTACAGGTGCGCTTCCAATATGCTGGGAAAGGAACTACATCAATCCCAAGTAGAGGACACTATGGTCCTTTAGTATCTGCCATCTCTCTGCAAGCTAGTAATACTCTATCTTCACTTTAATTTCTTAGGTGTAGCATCTCTTCTTCTTCACTGTCACATAGTGAGATTAAGTCTTCTTCACAAAAGTTACTCACCCCTTGCATCTTGTTTAAAAATTAAGACCATTTCAGAGTTGGAATCCGTACAAGACCACTCTTGATTATATGGTTGAAGCTCAAGAAGCTATAGATTAGATGTTCTCTCATTGAATAAGTTATGCCTAATATCCATGATTTCCGGTATACAAGTAAATTCCAGGGCATCTAACGTTGTTGAACTTTTTGTTCTGTAATTAGACTTCAAGCCCCCTCCTCCGCAGGGGACCTCTTCTAATCAGAAAAAGAAGATTCTAATTGTAGCTGGAGCAGTGACGTCTTCATTAGCTCTCATTCTGATGATTTTCTTTGTTGCTTGGAGGAAAAGAAGAAACAGGAAATTGATGGAACAAGGTGATTCTAGACCTCAATTTTGGTTTATGCCTGACTAGTAGATTGTAATTAAAAAAAAATCTGTTATATTCTGGGTGATTCTTGGAGTTGTATCAAAATGAAGTGACAAATTGAGTGGTTTTGCAAATTGAAGTGCATGTGAATGATTGTACCATATGGAATACTAGGTGTAATTATCATTTTGGATGACTTCCTGCCACATTAAACGTATATGCCTATATGCTATCCAAATTCATGATTTCACTAGTTAAAGGGTGGGGAAGACAAGGGTGATGGATATAGGTTTGAAGGTGCAAACCTTCCATAATTTCTTGTATGCTTTTCAAGGTAAATTTTCTTTTATTTATCTTGTGGGAAACTAACATCCTAAACTTGTTCCTTTTGCTGTTGTGTAGAATTAAGAGGACTTGATCTGCAAACTGGTATATTTACTTTCAGACAAATTAAAGCTGCCACAAGTAACTTTGATGCTGCAAATAAGCTTGGTGAAGGTGGATTTGGATCTGTCTACAAGGTGAATATATGTACAAATTCTCATAATTCTTCCTTCTTATCCCTCCCTGTGGAAATCCTACTGGATGTTATCGGAAATCACTTATGAACTTCATGCATTTTTCTTAATGCTCAGGGTACACTAGCAGATGGTACTATAATTGCTGTCAAACAGCTTTCATCCAAGTCAAGACAAGGGAACCGTGAATTTGTAAATGAGATAGGCATGATGTCAGGCTTACATCACCCAAATCTCGTCCGACTCTACGGATGTTGTGTTGAACGGAACCAACTTTTACTAGTTTATGAGTACATGGAGAACAACAACCTTTCCCATGTTTTGTTTGGTAAATGTTATTTTTCGATATTTGATTTTGATATGCTTTACATGAGCCGAGGGTCTATTGGAAGCAGCCTCTCTACCTTCACAGGGTAAGGGCAAGACTGCGTATGCACCACCCTCCCTAGACCCACTTGTGGGATTACACTGGTATGTTGTTGTTTACTTGAGGTAAAAGTATCTTAAGGACACCACACCAAAACAAAAAGAAGTTTGGTGATCCCAATTCTCCCTCAATAACGTAACTGGCATGATTCTCAATATATCTTCATCTGTGTGCGCATATATGTGTGTAGTTTTATGTGATTATGGGCATAGTTTCACTTTTACAGTAAATTGCAGGTCCTGAAGACTGTCAACCAAAACTAGACTGGCCAACTAGGCAAAAGATCTGTGTTGGCATAGCTAAAGGCTTGGCTTTCCTACATGAAGAATCACCTCTAAAGATGATTCATAGAGACATCAAAGGAACCAATGTACTCCTTGACAAAGACCTAAATCCAAAGATCTCAGACTTTGGTCTGGCCAAACTTCATGACGAGGAGAAAACACATGTCACCACCAGGGTTGCTGGGACTATGTGAGCTTCTAAACTACTCTAATTGATTGATCAAATTTTAGTTGTTCAAAATACTCCCTTTTGAATGTCATCCTTCCATCTTAGGTCATATCAGTTACTTCACTTTTTCATGAATGTAATCTTTACTCATTATATAATTCCAAAAGGTTATGGCTACCACCTTACTGATCCCAAGAGTTCAACAGATGTTATCTATCATTTCACATTATTCTTCAAAGCTACTCGTCTTTTGAAAATCCGTGTTTTATTTTACAACTATAATAAACTAGTAGATGTCAAATCATTACTCTTCAAAATCATGCAAGTCAAACTCTGGCAATCAGTTTTATAATGGAAGGTGTAACAAATACTTCTGGTGTAACAAATACTTCTAATGTCCATTTGTTGCAGAAATATCGTAGATTAACTAGCACACAATCACAAACAAAGAAAATAGAAAAGAAGAATAACACAAGGATTTAATGAGGTTCGGCTATGCCTACTCCTCCTAGCAAAAACAGAGAGAGTTTTCCACTAGGAAAGAAAGAGAACAACTGTTACAATGCTTTAGGATCCCCAACTACATACCCTATATATAGATCCCAAATGGTCCTAAACCTATACGAAAAAGGTTTTCCAATCCTACAAGAACAATATTTTCCTTTTCCAAATCTATTAGGACAAAGGGTCTCCTAAACTAATAGGAATTATATTTTCCTAAAATAAACAAGGAAAAAATTCAAGACATAATTAACACCATTTTTACCTAGTGTTGAGGTATAGAGCATTAGTTTAAGCCTTTCAGAACGTTCCTGTTCAGTCAAGCTTGTATAACTTTGTTAATTTGTTTTGCAGAGGTTATATGGCCCCTGAATATGCACTTTGGGGTTATTTAACACATAAAGCAGATTTATACAGTTTTGGGGTGGTTGTATTAGAACTCGTTGCTGGTAAGAACAACATGAAATATCATCCTGATGAGAATTATGTCTGTCTTCTTGATTGGGTAAGAAACCAGCATCTCTTGGTATCAGTTCCGTGAATAGTGAACATTTAAATGACGTCTCAGTTTGCTTGAGGAGAACTTCATTTTGTGTTGATCAAGTAGACTTGGTAGTATTTCAAAAAGTATCTTTCACAAGTTTTCCCATTCAATATTGTTCTTCTTTCAGGCCCTGGTTTTACAAAAAAAAGGTAAGTTTTTGGAGCTAGTAGACCCAAGGTTAGGTTCCAATTATGACAAGAAGGAGGCATTGAGGATGATTAAAGTGGCCTTACGATGTACTAATCCATCTCCAGCACTAAGGCCAAACATGTCTGCAGTTGTGAACATGCTTGAAGGTCGTTTGAACATTGATGAGTCTAACTTCGATTCAAGTGGCTACGATGGTGAATTTAATTTTCAAGGTTTAAGAGACAAATATGATGAGATGCAAGTAACTTCTAGTGAAAAACAATCAGTCTTTTTTTCAACCGACACAAAGGGTACTGATCACTCTTCTTCTACCTTCCCTTCTACATCTACCTCTAAATAAGTCTCCCTGTATGCTCAATGTTGTATTATATAAGAGGAAAAAACTATGAAGAATGAAATGTTGATCATCCCGCGACATACTTTTTTATTGTTGCTTGTTCACACTGAGAGTTGATATTTGTTTATAGCCAGTTCTAAGCTTCTGTCATTTATTTTGTTTATAAAAGCTATGTCTCTGTAAAGTGAGTTTTCCAGAAGTGTTGTCATATATGAAACATTCTCCCTTTCCTCTCTTCAAAGACATAAATTGTACTACTAATGTGCTTTTTAATAAGAAAATAGAAAGAGAAGATGACTTGGTGTGTGATTTCATGAACTCCGACCCTTAAACAATGACATACCCAGTATAATTCCATAAAGTAGCGTCTGAAGAGAGTCAAGTGTATGTAGACTTTACCTCTACCTAGGTAGAGAGGTTGTTTTCGATAAATCCTCAACTCAAGAGAAAAACAGTTCAAAGCAGTAATGAAAAAGAATAACGAAAATTGAAAAATTATGACAATATACTATATACAACCTGACAAAACACTACGCCCTAAAATTTCATAATGATTGAAATAATTTGAGTAAATTTTACTGGATGGGAAACAATACCCCTTTTATCTTTTGAATAAGAACGATAAAATACAAAAGAGGTGGCTATTTTTGAATCCGTGCATTTTAGATAAGGATAGGACATTAAGTGGGGAAGGGGAAAAATAAAGTGAAAAGAAAAATTACTCATGTTTTCTATTTTAACCTTGTTTTTAGCAAAAAAAATTATTTGTCTATATAACCCGAAGAGATGATATGAAATATAATTGGCTTATTAAAACGCTAGGAATGAGAAAGGGCAGATACTATATAAAATGTAATTATTTCTGGATCAAACTCAAACACTCTAATTAAGAATGGAGGAATTCTATCACCTATCGTGGAAATAAGAGCAATCTCATGATATAATTATATGGAAGCAAAGGGTAGAAAAAGAAATGTTAGTGTACCTATGATAAACTACTATCGCTTAAAGCAAAGATAATTTAAATTAAAAGGGATTAAACATAATACTATCAAGTCAAAATTTTCTTAACCATAGTCATACTTTAAATTAAACGAGGTCATCCCATTTAATTATGTCATGTTCAGTTTTGGTCTTCTTTTACGTCCACTTGAAGAACAAAAACTTATTCCATGTCTATCCATGTTATTATGTCCCACTAGATCCAAATTCCACTAGACTTTTCAATGCTATTAGTTTGTTTCTATCAAAATTATATATTTCAAAGTAGACGGCTAGCAAAGGGATAACAATATCTTTGTCACTTGTCTCCTTTATTATTTTGGATAAATTATATTCTTTTCCTGTAAATGTATCTATAATAATCCCTTGAGGAGTTGAGTTTATGGGTTAAATACATGGATCAAGGAATACGAGTTCAATATAGAAATATTGCTACACTCGAATAAAAGGAAAGTGATTTGGAATTAGGAGACACCGTGTTGGAGGTCGGAACAAAAAACAAATCAAATCAAGTAGAATTGGATTCCTTGACCAAATTTCGATGGGATTTATAGAAAGAAGCTAAGGGAAATTCGTTCGATCATTACTACTTTTTTATATAAAGTATCATATTGATGCTATTGCCTCTTACGTTATTCACATAAATTGAAATTTATTTTTTGCAAATAGTAGCCGTTGTAAGGAATGCTTAAACAGGTTGAACGTTTTATAATTTTATAGCTAATTTTGTCAACTATAAATAAGGTATTTGAATGAGGCAATTGTCTACTCATCTTATTCTGCAAATTAGCAAGTCAAATTCAAATTTTCCAATAGGTCATTTGGCTTGTGATGTACATGTATATACTTTAAAACACTGAAAATTTAGCCACCTTTGAGATATAAAATAAAATTTTATCCTTGAGTAATTAAAGACAAATAAGTGGAGTTTTACCTAACCAAAAAATCATTAAATAATTAATAACTATTTTTTTCAAGATATTTAATTAAGAGTAAATTAATAAAAATATTTTTTTCTGAGCGTTTAATTTTTTTAAAGAAATGTGTTCAAGCTAAAAAAATCTTATTATGAAAAGGAAGAACTAATCTTTTATCATTTTGCAAGACTAATATTAATGTCTATCAAATGATTTTCCAATGATATTATTGATTGGGGCCTAGAATATAGTAAGTCAGGCCTCAAGTCAACTGATTTCTATTTTATGATCTTAAGCTAATAGGGTCCATATCTTAAGTGATAATACTAGTCAATTTTCTTCAACTTTTCTTCTAACTTTGTTTTTTTTTTTTTTAAGTAATAGTTTTGCCGACAGAAAGCAATTCTTGTCTGACTTTTCATTGAACTCACAATATATTTTGGTGTACTCACTTTTCTATAGTCACAAGTACCCTATGTTACGAATAGAAGATGCTTTTGAGAACAAGAGAATAGAGTTTCATTATAATCTGAAGACTTGTCTAAATACAAAGGAAGTAGGAGATTATATAGAAAAACCTAACTAAGAGAATGGCCTAAATACAAAACAGCCCAAACATATGGGCTAACATCCCCCCTCAAACTCACAATGCAATAGCAATGAGCATTGAGAGTTTGTCACACAAAAAACGAAACCGAGACGCCGACTGTGCCTTCGTAAAGAGATCAGCAATCTGTAAGGATGATGGAACAAAAGGAAGCGATATGGTCCCGAGCTGTAAATGATGACGGGTGAAGTGACAATCAATTTCAATGTGCTTCGTCCGCTCATGGAAAACAGAATTCTTTGCAATTTGTACTGCACTTTTGTTATCACAATGCAAGGGAGTAGGCATAGAAATGTGAACCCCCATATCTGCAAGAAGCCAACGTAACCAAACAATCTCACATGTAGTCACAGCCATAGCACGATACTCAGCCTCCGTGGAAGATCTAGAGACAACATCCTGTTTCTTGCTCTTCCATGAGATTAAAGAGTCTCCAAGAAACACACAAAAACCAGTGGTGGATTTACGATCATTGCGATCGCCATCCCAATCAGCATCACTATAGGCTCGCAACTCGAGAGATGACGTCGAGGGAAACAAGAGGTTCTGAAACTGAGTGCCACGAAGATATCTCAGAATACGAAGTACAGCTCCCCAGTGAACAGAAGTAGGAGCAGTAACAAACTGGCTTACAACATGAACTGCATGAGCTATATCCGGGCGAGTAATGGTAAGATAAACCAAACTACCTACAACCGTCCGATAAAGACTCGGATCTGATAATGGAACACCATCACTAGGAGAGTACCGTGCATTGGTTTCAAGGGGAGTATCTACAGTCCTGTTATCAGAAAGGCGCGCCCGTTTGAACAAGTCAGATATATATTTAGTCTGAGAAAGAAGATACCCTTTCTTTGACTGAGCCACCTCAATACCCAAAAAATAACGTAGCAAGCCCAAGTCCTTCATAGCAAACCGATGAGCCAAATCACGCTTCAATGACTCAATACCACCATGATCATCACCAGTAATAACCATATCATCTACATATAAGGACAAAAGAATTCTCCCTGCACTCGTACATCTAACAAACAATGCCGAATCATGATTACTCGGGACAAATCCAAGAGAAGTAATCACAGTGGAGAATTTCTCAAACCAAGCACGAGGGGCTTGCTTGAGACCATATAAAGCTTTTCGAAGCCGACAAACTTCACCCGGCTGGTGGTCAATACCTGGGGGAGGAGTCATATAAACTTCATCATGGAGATCACCATTCAAAAATGCATTCTTTACATCCATTTGAAATATCTTCCACTGTCGAACGGATGCAATAGCAATAATAGTGCGAACAGTCGTCATCTTTGCCACCGGGGCAAAAGTCTCCTCATAGTCCATACCATATTTTTGTGAGTACCCTTTTGCCACAAGTCTGGCCTTGTATCGCTCAACAGACCCATCAGACTTTGTTTTGATCTTATACACCCATCGACAGCCAATCGTATGTTTACCTGGTGGTAGGGTAACCAAATCCCATGTATGTGTCTGATAAAGAGCAGCAAGTTCCTCAGCCATAGCATTCTGCCAAAGAGGATCAGTCACAGCCTCTCGATACGACTCAGGCTCAGACAAATGATGTATGTTTGCAATAAAGGTAGCAAATGAGTCTGAGTATGCAGAGTAAGCGAAATCAGGTAGTTTGGTGGACTTAGAGGGACGAGTAGACCTCCTCAGAGGTGGTGGGTCTCCAGTCTCAACAATCAAAGGAGCAGACTCAGGTACAGACGGATCTGAAGCACTATCAGGTGGCATGGATGAATCTGGAACTGGAACCTCCATGTCAACGCCAAAGGGATCAATATGCCGAAGATCTGATTTCATTACATCATGGGATTTAGCTGGAACCGAATAGAAAGGAATATGTTCCAAAAAAGTGACATGCCGTGAGACATATAATTTCTGACTAACAGGGTCATAGCAACTATATCCTTTTTGTCCAACAACATACCCCAAAAACACACATATAGCTGATTTTGGCCCCAGCTTATTTCGTTCAACATGAGGACGAAGCACAAAGCAAGTAAATCCAAAAACTCGTAATGCAGAATAATCTGGTCGGTGACCATATAATTTCTCGAATGGAGACATCCCTGAAGTCAATGCAGTAGGGATATGATTAATCACATATACAACAGTTAGGACTGCTTCTCCCCAAAAAATACTAGGAACCTCTGCAGATAAGAGCAAGGAGCGTGCTGTCTCAACAATATGGCGGTGTTTCCTTTCGGCAACACCATTCTGCTCAGGAGTGTCGGTACAAGATGACTGGTGTATGGTACCATCAGAGGCCAGTAACTGAGTGAAATCATTAGAGGTATATTCACCCCCTAAGTCACACCTGAAACACTTTATCACAGCTGAATGTTGCGTTTTAACAAGGGCTCTAAAGTTGCTGTAAATGCCAAAGAAATCTGATCTGCGTTTCATAAGATAAACCCAGGTATAACGAGTATAGTCATCTATAAACGAAACATAATAGGTCGAGCCACCCTTAGTGGATACTGGCGATGGGCCCCACACATCAGAATGAATAATATCAAAAGGAGCAACAGAATAAGACACACTTTTATTAAACGGTAAAGCAGAGAATTTGGCCAGTTTACAACCATGTTACGAATAGAAGATGCTTTTGAGAACAAGAGAATAGAGTTTCATTATAATATGAAGACTTGTCTAAATACAAAGGAAGTAGGAGATTATATAGAAAAACCTAACTAAGAGAATGGCCTAAATACAAAACAGCCCAAACATATGGGCTAACACCCTATAACCAAACGTGATTTATTTTTCATTGACAAGTTCAACTGGCTTCACTTTGCGACAAAAAATAGGGTAATTTCGCAAGTAATTAATTGCCCAATTAACTTTTAGTAACATTAAAGTTAGTACTTTATTTTTAGTAGAAAAATAAAGTCACTAAACTACTTATTTGTACATAGTTGCTCGGATGTTAGGCACTCCTTACTTTCAATCTCAAGGTTGTGAGTTTGAGTCACCAAGAGTTAAAAGATGAAAGCTCCTGGAGATCACATAATTAAATCTTGTAATAATAAAGTTATACACGCAGTCTCAGAAATACAAATGATGTCGGAAATGACATATCATTGCCATGTCATCATTTTGCACTGTTTAGATACCACACAAAAAAAAAAAATTATCACGAAAATCCACCTTTTCATAACCTAGATTAAAAAACATGAAAACTAAAAGAAACAATGAGTTTATAAATGAAAATTATAGAATTAAAAAAAAGGCGTATTACAGTGGTGAATTTAGAATTTAAATACTATGAATTCGCAATTAAGGTTCCAACCATTTAACCCGGGCCACATCTACTCCCTGCTTACTGAAGTTTGATTCATAATCTTTGATTGGATTATCCAACGGCAGGGGAAATCACAGCGTGGAGCAAAACAAATTTGTATAGTACCACGACATGCATGTGTCATTCCTTCTTTCTAGTTGCAGTAGTATTATTAGATGTCCTTGTCAATATGTCTCACACGCATTCTCAGAAACTCACTAATCATATTATATCGTATTATATTGTATGTATAATATATGTATCTCATTCCTTCCCAGATCTATATATTCGATAAATCTTCATTATGTATATGTATATTCACTTCAACTTTTTTTTTTTTTTTTTTTGCATGTTAGAGAAGATGATGTCATCCTCACATTACTATACTTGTTCATTTTTGCTCATCACCTTCAGCTTACTACTAATTTGCAAAGCACAAAATGGTCGCCGCTTTCTTCCTGAAGAAGAAAGTAATGTCTCTCTCTCATAAGCATATAAATTAGAGTTTGAATGTTTTGTCGTAAATATATCCACTAATTTTACGATTCTGCAGAGAATGCTCTGAGAGAAATAGGAGAGGAGTTAGGGAAAACTGATTGGGATTTTAATGTGAATCCTTGTGATGAGAGCACAAGTTGGACTACACCAGGAACAGACGATTTGTCAGTGTATGTGAGCAATGTAACCTGCAATTGCAATACCCCTGATGGTTACTGTCATGTACAAAGCATGTAAGCTTTCTTCCTCTTCTTCTTTTTATATCTTTATAATTTGATTTGCCCCCAATTTCTCTTGTTTTTTTTTTAGTTAGAGGTGTGAATTAAGAAATCGAGGAAAATGAAATTTAAACAAAGTAAACTTGAGTTTGTCTCTCGTTGAATATGAAGAGAACTTTTATGCTTACATATAGTACTTACTATTGCAGGACTCATCTTGGACCAAATTTATTTTTATTTCCATTACTTAATTTCCAATTTTTGAGCTCGTGGTAATAAATACGAGGCTTTGCCTTAGTTTTTGACCGGCGAAAATTAGCAAATATTTTCTCCTATCTTCTGCATCATTTTTCGAAAGCAAAAGCCAAACATGTAAGAGTCCAATATGATTTGATAAAACATAATCAATATGTGCTAGTAGACACATATGCTTTGATAAAACATAATCAATATGTGCTAGTAGTAATTCATGATTACCTCATCAAACTTGACCCTTTTTTGAAGTAGACACCTTAAGTTTGCGGGAGTCCTATTACCCCACGGAATCATTTAAATCTACAATAAATACGTCATTTTGACCCATTTTCATAGCAATTGTAATTTCACACTAGAAAAGCGCGTGAAAGAGTAAAATTGCAGTCCCAAATGTTGAGAATATAATTAAATAATAAAAGTGTACTCTCTCTAACAGCTTAAGCTTTTAGATGAGATGGTTACACACTTCAACATAGTATCAGAGCAGGCAGAGGTCCTGAGATCTAATTTCACCGCCACCCAAAATTAAAAAGAATTTCCACATGCTTGGCCCATGCCCGAACGTGAGGGGGCGTGTTGAGAATATAATTAAATAATAAAAGTGTGCTCTCTCTAACAACTTAATCTTTTAGATGAGATTGTTACACACTTCAACACCAAACCAATGCAAAACTGACACATGGCATTGCCAAACCAAAGTGAAAACAGACCCACGTTTCTTCTACCCTAAACCACCATTAATGGCTGTTGAGAGCTTTTCTCAACAGCAAAAGTTGGTTCTTTACTATGGCGAAGCGAATTTCGAATTTCTTTATTGTATTCTCTATCATCAAGTTCTAGCAATCCATCTTTAAGGCCTTTTATTAGAAAAATCTACTTAACAACGACATAATACTTAGCCAATATAGCACATAATTTACCTGTCATCAAAGAAATTTGAACTCTTTTCCATTCATATAGTTTCCCAAGATCAAAAGTAACAAAGAATCTACTCATACAAATTCAAAAAAATGTGAAGTTTACTTATAGAACTCGAAGCTAGTCTCGATTTCGGAATACCCACAAGCTAAAAAGGATTAAACTCTATTTTTGGAGAAAAAAATTGAAATCCAACACCAAATAAACAACAAGAACACTGAAAAATAACACACAAAATATATATTTACAAGGAAATCCAGAAGAAAAAAAATCTTTGAAGTGAAGCAAATCGAAAAAAGGAAAAGGACCCTCTCAAGAAGATCTTTAAAGTTCAAACAATACCTTCATCTTCAGATTCTTCTTTACATTCCACTAGATACCAGGTAGAGAAAAGGAAAAGGAATTGGAAAAAAAGAACGCGAATTTTCTAAAAGGGTTAAAATGTGAGTGGGCCAGGGTTTTACCCGACCCACTATTAAACAGGTAAGAAAAATAAAAAAATATTATTTTATTTGGAGGGTGATACAAACGCACACATTATGAGATTGCAAATGTAGTAAAAAATAGTGTATTTAGAATTGTTGGAAATGATTGAATGGGGTAATAGGATTCCCCCAAACTTTAGATCTTTAAAAAATGGTACAAGTTTGATGGGATAATTATGTATTTTCTCTTTTATTTTTAAAAACTCAACAAAATCAAAGCAATGAAAAAACGACTTAGAGCATGTTTGGATGGTCTTGACTTATAAATCAAAAGTCATATGTTGTTTCTAACTTGTGACTTTTGATTTGTTTTGTTATTTTGGCATAAAAACACTTTTTTACTTATCCAAACATTATAAAACTATTTAAAAAAAATTCTCGGTTAAAAAGATCTTAACTAATAACTTATGAACCTAAAGTTATAAGACATCCAAACAGGTTCTTAATTGATTTCCAATATTTGAAAAACCAACTTAATTAATTTTGAATTTTGAATTTTTAATGAAAAATCGATTTAATTTTCTGAAAATCGACCCAAATCAAACCTTCCCAGAAATTCTAGCCTTAGCATGACCTAGGACTTTTCCAATTTTTTACCAAAATAATTCATTTGACCCTCTTTACTATGAGGCTGGAGTGAAGATGAAGTGTAGAATGTGGAGTACATGTAGAATATCATTTGTGAAACTTGTTTTTTCGACTTCCAAGGTGAAAGATTCATTTTCAAGGAACTTGTTTTCCAATGTTTTTTAAAAAATTGACCAACCGAACATAAAGAAATTAATAAACATTTTTCAGACAATATTTTCCTCTGAACACACCCTAATATCTGTTTTATAGTTTTTATAGCTTTTCTTATAATGTTACAGATTACTCAAAGGACAAGATCTTGCTGGTGTTCTTCCTCCATCCCTGGTGAAGTTACCCAATCTCACCAAAATGTACTGTTAACTCAGTTGAATCTATGAGTTCAAAACCTATAGGAACTTTATTTTTTCTTTTTTAAAATCAAGAATCATTATGATAATTTTTTTTTTTCTATGTTTGACCTACAGTGATCTCTCATGCAACTATTTGAGTGGTACAATCCCCCCTGAATGGACATCTATGAAACTGGAATATATGTGAGCGCGCTGCACCTGAATCACTTAATACTTAAGGCATTACATTACAAGGTTGCGCGAATTTAAACTATGATGGTTTTCAGGTCTCTTATGCTGAATCAACTATCTGGACCAATTCCAAAGTACTTAGGAAACATGACTTCACTAGTTTATATGTATGTCCTCTTGTCTTTCACTACACATACAAAGGATAGTAGTTCTTAATTAATTTAACATTTATTGAGCTGGACTGCAAAACTTTCAGGAGATTGGAAAGTAACATGTTTAATGGAACTGTTCCAAAAGAACTCGGAGACATGGTTAATCTACAGATTCTGTAAGGCCTTGCGGATAATCATCACTTAATATGAAATTTGTGTTTTTACAATATTTTGACAAGCTAGTTGCCTTTTGCTTTGTGCAGCATCCTTAGTTTTAATAATCTCACAGGTCAGTTACCAGAGGAACTCAATAAACTCACTAATTTGAAAGAGCTGTAAGTGCCTTCGGATATACGTTTCCTCTATGTCATATTGCATTTCCTGTTTGTCTGAGTTCTTCCCATTTTTGGCACCTATGCAGTAGGCTGAGAGGTAACAACTTCACTGGAAAACTTCCTAGCTTTGAGAGTTTTAAAACTCTTCAAAGATTGTAAGCATATTCAAACCATTTGATGCATATTCAATTTCTAGATTTATGTATGTTGTTTCAGACTTTATGCTTGGTTAACAGAGAGATTCAAGCTTCTGGTTTTAAAGGACCTATAGCTCCAATCATTTCTGTCTCGACTCAAATGATCGAATTGTGAGTTGTTCTCTGTGCTGCTTACTTTGTTTGGTTCTCTTCTGTTTGGTTAGAATTTAACCTTAATAATATGTCTGTACAGGAGAATCACTGATTTGACTGGAGGTGCTTCAGAATTTCCACTGCTTCAGAATATGACAGGCCTAACTAGATTGTATGTAGTTCACGCGAAGTTTGGATTTATGCATTAATAGTTCCACTAGTTTCCCCAGTCAGTGGGAAGTGTTTTTGTTTTCTTTTTTCTGAAATTAATGTGTGACTGCAGGATATTGAGGAACTGTAATTTATCTGGGAAGATTCCTCCTTACATAGCTAATATGCCTAAATTAAAACTTCTGTAAGTCTGTTATCTACCTTCACTCTGATGTTTGTTCTTTCTTTCTTTCTTTCTTTTGATATACATTTCGTTCTCCTTTCCCTTTGTAGCTGTATTTAACAGAAATCATGCATGCAAGCAATGCGAGCCTTTCTTTATTGTTGTCTTGCGAATTCTGTTTATTTATAATTCCAGGGACAGACAAAGGGTTCATTGGAATTGCGTATCGATTATGTGTTAGCAATTTTTATAGGCCTTTTATGAAAACCGTATGCAGGTGAACTTCTCCCCAAGAGGAGAAGGGAAAGGCTTCCAGGTTTGGTGGATGAATTGGAATCTTGTTTTCGCAGAATGTTACTTAAAGCATCACTTTCTACAAATACTGTAAATTTACATGATGTTATTGTTATTAAGCTTAGAATCTCAAGATATTAAAACCTCATTTGCATCCTTTCCTTGTTTCTGGCTTGATTATGGTTTTCCTTTGCTGCAGAGATCTAAGTTTCAACAGGTTTGAAGGACAGATCCCGAATCTTGAGGGTCTGAAGAAGCTGGACTTCTTGTAAGTGACACTTGTGATACGCAAAATTCTTATTTTAGCTAGCTTGCCAATTTGTAGGCTTTATATTCTCAACAATGCTAAGTTCTTTTCTTCAACAGAAAATACAAATGAATAAAATTTAAGCCCTTAACATGGATGGCCAAGTTGCTGAGGCTTCAAAGCATGTTTGTTGCCAAAGAAAATCTTTAAGTGTCTGACATTTTATAGGTTTTTTAGACCTTGATTCATTTATGTAAGTTTGTTGTTCAAATTTCTATCTCCAGTTGAATTGAAGTTTTTTCTTTGCTAGGTACCTGCTAGGAAATAGACTTACTAGGCCAATTCCAGATTGGATCAAAAGTCGAAATTCCAAACAGTAAGTTAATTACCTTTGTTCAGCATGGTTTTGCATATAAATCAACTCATGCCTATAAGAGTGCCAACTTAACTTTTATCTCAAGAACCTAAGATTCCATAAGCAAATAGACATAAATGTCAATGTTGCAGGAACATACTATCCCTTAAAGAATTTATTTTTATTCAACACTAGCTTTCTGACTCTGTCATGCACTCGGCAACTTGTATTTCTTTGTTGAGATGCATTAGTGAACTTGTCAACTTGATTCTGTATTTACAAGCTAGGATTTTGTTGAACAAAAAGAGAGATTATTCTCCAAATTTAAAAGCTATAGAGGTGAATAAAGTTTTGAGTTATCCTCCATACATCATGCTCTCCATGCCCTATTTTTATCGTCATAGAGTTCTGGAAAACGCTAGATTAAGATGAGATATGTAAGCATTCCAAAGTAACTTCTGATAACTTCTAATTTGATTATAGATGATGAACTAAGCCTTCTGGCTTTCTACTCTCTGAATCAAGAAGTAAATGAGAGACATAAAAGAGCTTGAAAACATTAGACCTATTGATTTTGGGAAAACTAATTTAATTTGGATTATAAAAATGTTACTACCCACCGCCCACCAGTATTATAACTGGCATTTGCATCCTGCAATGAAAGCACAAGTATTCCAACTCCCTTCATTACATTGATAGTATTGGGAAAACACTGACAAATCTTATTTGCAGCATGGTAGACCTGTCTTACAACAACTTCAGTGAGAGCTCTGAGCCTATTTGTCAGGAAACCCTGTATGAGTCTTTAACATTCTGCCTTCTTCCCACTCATTTTTCTTATCGGGGTACAGATTCTTAGTCATTTCTAAGCTAAATTTCGTTCTTCTTCTCAGAAACTTATTCAGAAGCTATAATGGAACGAAAAATTCGTAAGTCATTAACTTGTCTTATAGGACACTAAATTTATCATGATTAAGCGTTTCATGCCTTCTGAGTTCTGACTCTTCCTTCCAATTTAATGCAGAGAACTTGGGAAATGTGTGCCAAGATGTTCAAAGAGTAAGTTTATACCTTCTACTAGGCTCTGATCATTGTCAATATAATATGTATGTTATCTCAAGTTTGATAGAGGCAAAATTTAAATCATGTGTCTTCTGCTTGTATTTTGCATGAAAATCATAATATCCAATGAACTTTCTCTGCTTTAATTATATACAGAATGGTATTCAGTGCACATAAATTGTGGTGGAGAGAGTGTGACTATTGGGGACACCGTTTATGAAGCAGATAGAGATTCAGCAGGTGCTGCAAAATTTTCTTCCTCGAAAGAGAGCTGGGGAGCCAGCAACAGTGGATACTTCTGGGATAAGGCCATAACACTAAAAGACTACCTGGCGACTAATATATCTGCCATTAAGGGAAATGACACTGAACTGTACACGACAGCTCGGCTCTCAGCTTTATCTCTGACTTACTACGGACGTTGTTTAGCAAATGGGAACTACACTGTGACACTGCACTTTGCAGAGATTGTTATAAGAGACAACCGATCTTTCCAAAGTCTTGGAAAACGGATATTTGATGTCTATATTCAGGTCAATTTAACATTCATCCGAGTATTAAGTCAAGGTTTAGGTGCAGTTTGCTCACAATTTAAACTGGATGCAGGATGAGAGGAAGCTCAAAGATTTTGATATTAGAACTGATGCTGGAGGAGTTGATAAACCTTTGACAATAAAGTTCAATGCAACTGTAGAAGACGGCACGCTAGAAGTGCGCTTTCAGTATGCTGGGAAAGGAACAGCTGCTCTCCCTAGAAGAGGAAGCTATGGCCCTTTAGTTTCTGCCATCTCTTTTGAAGCTAGTAATTCTACTATTTCTCTTTTTACAAATGAACTCTCTTAAACATACCACACAATTAAAAGCAAACAAACAAATGCTAGTACATTTTATACTCTTGCTCTTCTTCTTTTTTCTGTATCATAGATTTCAAGCCCCCTCCTGATCACAAAAAGATGGTTCCCATCATAGCTGGAGCAGTGGTGTCCTTATTAATTCTCATTTTCATATTATCTTTTGTTGCTTGGAAGAGACACAGAAACAAGATAGCAAAGGAAGAAGGTGATGCTACTACACCCCAGCAGCCTATTTGAAAATTCATATATTCTGTTCTCCGCGATTTCTGGGAAAGTTCTTATCAAAATGAAAATAATGGATTTTCAAGAAAAGAAACATTAATGGCTATATGCATTTCATATTACATAATTTCCACATTATATGAAGTCATTTCCCTTTTTAAATGTTTTCTTTTCCTATAAATGTACAGAATCAAGAGGACTAGATTCAATGACTGGTGTATTTACCATCAGACAAATCAAAGCTGCCACAAATAATTTTGATGCTGCAAATAAAATCGGGGAAGGTGGTTTTGGCTCTGTCTACAAGGTTCATCTCAATCTTACCTCTATCAAGCTTTCTACTTTATTAGGTCAGTTACAACATCTGACATAGATAATATGTATAGACAGCCTTAATCCAACCTTTTTTTTTGTTCTTTTGTATTAATAAACAGGGAACACTATCGGATGGTGCAGTTATTGCTGTTAAGCAGCTTTCATCCAAATCGAAACAAGGGAAGCGTGAGTTTGTAAATGAGATAGGTATGATCTCTAGTTTACAGCACCCAAATCTTGTACAACTGTATGGATGTTGTGCTGAACGGAATCACCTGCTACTGGTGTACGAGTACATGGAGAATAATAGCCTGGCTCGTGCTTTATTTGGTAATTTATCATCCTTCTTCATTGTTTCAGTTATAAGTCAAGCAGAAAATAAGCTAAAAGTGAAACAACTTGAAAGATTACTCTTTGGTAATTATTGAAAGAGTTTAAAAGGAGAAGTCAATATATATTTCTTAACGTATGTGTTTACGAGAAGGTATGCATAGATTTTTACTTCACATTGAAATGCAGGTCCAGAAGAACATCGGCTCAAAATAGACTGGCCAACCAGGCAAAAGATCTGCATTGGGATTGCAAAAGGTTTATCTTTCCTACATGAAGAATCGTCGTTAAAAATTGTTCATAGGGACATCAAAGCAACGAATGTGCTTCTTGACAAGAAACTAAACCCGAAAATCTCTGACTTTGGTCTGGCCAGACTTGATGATGATGATAATAACACACATATTACCACTAGAGTTGCCGGAACCATGTAAACTTTCTGACAAGTCTCTCATTCATGTTTGTGTTCTTTAAAGAGGAAATATATCGATTAGTGATAGCCACAGTAGGGTTAATTCAACATGTCATAATATTCTTCAATGACACCAAAACAAAAAAGGAGTCTACAAATTGAACATCTCTATGTCTTTGACCTGCTTGTCTCCATGAAGTTAAGGCTCTCACTTTGTTCTGCAGAGGATATATGGCCCCTGAATATGCACTATGGGGCTACTTGACCTACAAAGCAGATGTCTACAGTTTTGGAGTTCTTGCATTAGAGATTGCTGCTGGGAAAAGCAATATGACATATCGCCCCAATGAGAAATTTGTCTGCCTCCTAGATTGGGTAAGGACTCCTAATCCGTGATAACTGAATTGCGCGATCATTTCATCTAAAAGTTTCATTCTATCTTCAAACGTGTGACATACATCACACATGTCTTGCATTTGATTGTATATTCAGGCCCTTGTTCTACAAAGGCAAGGAAAACTAAAGGAAGTAGTAGATGCAACGTTGGGCAACAATTTGAACGAGGACGAGGCTCTAAGGATGTTAAATGTAGCTTTGCTATGTACCAGTCCATCTCCCGCACTTAGGCCAACCATGTCTGCTGTAGTCAAAATTCTTGAAAATCATCTTGATCTTCCTGAGTTTACCATGGAATCAAGATTCTATGATGATTATGATCTTCTCAACTTTCAAGGTTTAAGAGACAAGTATGAAGATACAAACGAAAGTCAACCACTTGCACATTCATCAAATATTACAACAAGAGATTGCTCTTACACTACCTCTACGTCAGCTTAAATTCACACTTTGCGCCTAAATATTAATGCTCGTGAGACAATATTTTCTCGTTGTTGTTATCAAACATAAGATATTTGTGTGCAACTATTGTGATTATGAGGTGAATTGTATAGAGCATCCATTGCCAACTATATATAACATTTAGGACTCGTTTGGTTTGGAAACAAGTTATTTTGAGATAAATTCCATACTATATATAACATTTAGGACTCGTTTGGTTTGGAAACAAGTTATTTTGAGATAAATTCCATACACTACATTTTTGAGATAAATTATCCCGCAATTTTATCCTAAATAAATATGGGATAAACTCATCCTAAAATTAATTTTGAATTTAATTATCTTTTATCCCTCTTACCAAAAGAGCCCTTAAATTAAGTCTGATGAAGAAGACTAGCCCCCGTGCCTAGAAGGGACACAGTCAACTAGTAGTACATACTTTCAACGTCTCAATTTATGTGACACATTTCGGATTTCGAGATTCAAACAAGTCCATCTTTAATCGCAAATTTTTCATATATCTTTAAATATTTTGGATTGTCAATTATTGTGACTTATAAGACTTTTTACGTAATTTACAAATATATAAATTTCATTTCAAAAAATTGAATATTTCATGCGCATATTTCCAATCAAACTTAAATTGTTTGACTTTCAAAAAACGATACATAATGTCACATAAATTGGGTCATATGGAGTATATAATAGCACTTGACATGAGTATTAGACTAAACTAGCCAGTCAGTTATAGAACTGACACTCACGCTCAACTATAATCATGACTATTTAGGTAAAATATTGATAATTGGAGCGTTTTTTTAAGAAAAAAAATCTTAATTGAGTAATCATATTATCTCGTTAAACATGAAAAGACAACATAAATCTAAAGACTATTTTTATTTAGCAAGATGTACCTAATTGATTATATATATATATATATATATATATATATATATTATCACCTGAAATCGTGGTGAGATAACTATGATTCTTGCCCCTTTAATAAGCGGTTTCGAATTTAAATCGTAAAAATGAAAAACACAAACTCCGTTAAAGGATCTTTACTCAAAGTAATTCTAAAGTTGGTACCGACAGCGGGTAAGGGGAAAAAAATATATCGGTTTTCCCATGTGACTTTAATGACAAGCCTATATCCCCAAAAAAAAAAAAAAAAAGACGGCTAGAATAGTTAATTTTATTTAGTCTTTTACATATTTCTTTTTTACACAAATTTTTTATTTTTTCATGTGAATTTTTAAAAAAAAAGTTATTTTCTTCTATTCAAATTATAATTAATCATATAAAATTATTTTTCCGAAATTTGAAACCCTCAGATTTAATCAGGAAGACGGAATTTTGTACATAGTCTTTTAATCTCTTTAAATAAGTGTTTTAGGAGAAGCCAATCAATAAACCGCAAATCTTTGTATCATTATTTATTAAGTGTATATTTGTTACACTTGGACAAACTTAAACTTTTAATATAAATCATGATGAGGGACTAATTAATGACTTTGCAATAAAGATCACCTTATTTAGATCAAAGATACAGTATAAGAAAAAGTCTCCAGTACTGATGTCTATTTAAGATAGATCGCTAGTGGAGTTTGATCATATCTTAAATGATAGAGTTGCTTGTCAATTTTTCAAAAAAAAAAAATTACAGACACAAAGCAGCTTTTGTTGATTATTGAATCTTATAAATCCACATTATTGATCTCTCAATGACTCAATCAATTGAAAAAAAAATCTCAATCAAATACTCTCTTCGTTCAACAATAATTGTCCACTATTGACTTGATACACACCTTAAGAAATAATTATAATGAATAATATTACTATATTATCCTTTGAATATATTAAATTAAATATTTTTGAAAATGTATTAGATATTGAATAGTATTATAGCAAGGATTGAGAAACTAGATAAGTATTTTTGAATAACTATTTTTAGTATAGTGGAAAATTAAAGATGGACCATAGGAATATCTTTTTGGGTACTTCCTTTTCAACTTGAAATTCATTTTGTTAATGTAGTATTAAAGTATGAGTATTTTGACTATTTTTGAATGACAATAATTTAAGAGAATGTTTTCTCACACAAGTGACGCTATCAAAATAAAAATTGAAATGAATCACAACATCAATTTATTTAGTTTTTAAAAAAGAAAATTTGGGCGGGGGAGGGAAAGGGGATTAAAAGATGAGGAATTGAACTCTCGTTATTCACAAACAAGATGATAATTCAAATAATCAACCAACTAAACAATTAAGATTCCTCGATCACAAAATCAATTGACCTTCTGTTCTCTCTTATTTTTTTTCTTTGTCAGCACGTAACTTAGTTTATGAACCATCTCCAATCAAGATTCCTGGCCAATTGACCTGCAAATAAGTAGCAAAAATGTTCACTAACACGTGCATGCGATGAAGGTTTAATTTATTCCTCACTTCAAATTTATAAGTTCAAGAAGCTGGCTCTAGTCACACATTTATGACTACTATACTGAGAAACATTATACAATTTGGTTAGTTATAAGATAATTTTGAGCTACTTGATTAACGACAAGGATATTTTTACACCAAAAATATAATAGAAGATAAATTAACTTATTTCGATCAAATAGTTCAAAAATATTTTGGACCCTTTTCCCTAAGAAAAATCTACATGAAGTATCAAAATATCGCAGTGATGAGGATGAGATTTCTTTATATATTTTTATTTTAAATGAGTAGTGGTGAGAGATCTAACAAGTCAAGTCATTAATGAGAGTAAAATTGAGATGCTACGATAAAATAATTTTCAAATATAGAAAAATCACATGTTTTAAAATAAATATTAAATAAATGTTGCATAAAATGGTACTTATCACTCAAGAATACTAGCTGTCATATATCTGAAGAAGATATAAATCTAAATCTGGTGTTTAATTTTTCAGTTCTTCATTAATTAGTAAAGCTGACATATGAGAGATGGTTCTTTAATTTTTGGAGCTACAAGTACTACTCTTCGATTTAAATTTATTTGTTTGATTTTAATGAAACTTATGATCTTAAAATATGTACGGATTTTGATGTTAAGCTAAAGTTGGAAAGAAAAAATATGATTGGTTCATCCTCTCCTTTAACATCCAGAAATGTTGATTAGAGCATAATCCAACGTACAGGTCCTGTTAGTTACTGAATGTTTTGTTTTTTACGTAGAAATATCATTGTCAAATTAACATCAAAACCAAGTCGTATAGTACTGCATTTGTATTTTCTTCTTTTTATGATGATTGTACTACTATATTAATGGCCTTGTCGATACAACTTGCTTTCATTCACACTCCTCTCTTTTCCGTTTTAATTTGTGTGACAGTAATTGAATTATGAAGATAGTATTTTAAAAAGAAATTCATAATCTAAAATGAGAGGTACATATTTTTTTTGGTTTTTCGAGTGGTGTCTGGAGTTCATATTGGAGCTTCGATTAAATTCGAATTGCACACTACAGAGCCCATTTAGGGTGACGCTCCCAACAAGATTTTTTCCATGCTTGAATCTGGAACTGAGAGCCTATTTAGGGGTGGCTCTCCCGACAAGATTTTCTCCGTGCTTGAATTTGAAACATTCTCACTGCTGCAACACAACACGTTGGCGTTGGGTAGAGATGCATATCTATTTGTGTCGGCTAGATATTTACTTTTGTATATTCACTTGCAACTTTTGCAGGTTGGAGCATTAAGGAAAATGTCAGCATTATTACATGATTTCAGTATTTCTTCTTTTCTGCTTATCTTAGTCCTCTGCTCTGTAGTACAAATCATTGAAGCACAGAGTTACAGTCGTCTTCTTCCTCAACAAGAAAGTAATCTTTCTCATTCTTGGCATATAAAGTTTGAATCTTTACAGAAAAATCCATTTTTATGAGTTCTTGTTGCAACCCCAGATGAAGATTTCATGGTTTCCATTAAAGCTGATAAGTCTTTTTTTAAAACTGTATACTACTTTTATGGTTTTGCAGAGAATGCTCTTGTAGAAATAGCGGAGCAGTTGGGTAAAAAGGACTGGGATTTTGATCTGAATCCTTGTAATGGCAATACAAATTGGACTACACCAAAAATTGACAAGATATCGATGTATGTCAACAATGTAACCTGCAATTGCTCTACCCCTGATGGTTTCTGTCATGTACAAAGCATGTGAGCCTTCTTCCTTATAAATTTGGTTCTTCTTATTTGCCCCCAATTTCTTCATTATGGGTGTTTTTGGTATTAGGAAAATGTTTTCTAAGTCACCTTCAATTTCTTGAAGTATTCTTTCCAAAGAATAGATAATTTCCACCAAAAGATGAATTCCAACTCTTATTCTGACAAGAGGGTTACTCGGATGGTAAGCAACCTCCACCCCCAACCCTAAGGTTGTTCGAGTCAACAAAGAAGCAAAAAAGGTGGGAGTTCCTAGGGAGGGTAAAAAAAATTATACATTATTATCAACTTTTGATGCAAAAAACAAATCAGGAAAACATTGGACACCTGATATGAGTAGCATAGGCACCTACTTTTATACCCCTAAACACTATAAAATGATCCCCCAAGGTAAAAAGAAACAAATCTCCACGAAAATGAACTTTATTTACCCGCTATAACAGTAAAGTCGTCATATAACTATTTTTTTTGTCACATAACACACCATATATGTTCCTTAGCTTCCTCTATGTCAAAACATTGTTTAGGGCTAATGAGAGCATATCATTGCAATTAAAAATGAGTTTCCTAATGATGAGAATATTGAAACCATTAGTATATTAGTCATGTGATATGATTTCTACATGTCTAGATTAAAATTGGCAAAATGAAAGTTCAGCTGACTAAGAAATTCCTCAAAAGCATAAAGCTAGCTGACTTTCTCTTTGTCTATAAAGAAAGAAATAAGGACTTATTTGGTTGAGATTTGTTTCCTAATATAAATAACTTTATTTTTATTGTTAGTCAGTATGTTTGATTAAGCCAATTTTTCTGGAACCAGTTTGATTTGCACATGGGGATCTGAAAATTTTGAATTAATAAACAAGCTTTCATTCAGATTTGGATAATGTAAAGCAAACAGGATTTCTTCTAATATCTTCTTATAATGTTAACAGATTACTCAAAGGACAAGATCTTGCAGGTGTTCTCCCTCCCTCCCTGGTCAAGTTACCTTATCTCAAGACAATGTACTGCATAACTTACTTGGATCTATATTTTCAAACTCTTAGGAGTTATACTTTTTTTAATCAAATAATCATTATGATTATCCTTTGCCTGAGAAATATATTGTTCAACATCTGTCCTGCAGTGATGTCGCGCTCAACTATTTGAGTGGTACTATTCCCCCTGAATGGGCTTCTATCAAACTGGAATTTATGTGAGCTGCACTTTAATGGCACTTAATACTTTAATTTAGACATTACATAAAAAGGTCCCTTTAATTTGAACTATCCAATAATTCATGGTTTTCAGGTCTGTTATGGTGAATCAACTCTCTGGGCCGATTCCTAAATACTTGGGAAACATGACCACACTACTTTATATGTATGTTCTCTTGGATTTCACCACCCCCATGAGGATAAGTAGTCCTTATTTTAACATTTATTGAGCTATGGACTGCAAAACTTTCAGGAGTTTGGAGAATAACATGTTTAATGGAACTGTTCCAAAAGAACTCGGAAACATGGTTAATCTGCAGAGTCTGTAAGGCCTTCCTAACTAGCCTCCTTTAGATGTAATGAATGGTTTTAGAATATCTTGACCAGTCAGTTTCCTTTTGCATTGTGCAGCACTCTTAGTTTTAATAATCTCACAGGTAAGTTGCCCGAGGAAGTCAATAAACTCACAAAATTAACAGAACTGTGAGTACCTCTGAATATACTTCTGATATAATGTCCTCTAGGCCCTATTGCATTCCTGTTTTTCTGAATTCTCCTTCTTTCCCTTTTGGCATCAATGCAGTAGGCTGAGCGGTAACAACTTCACTGGAATACTTCCTAGCTTTGAGAGTTTGAAAAACCTTCAGGAATTGTGAGCATTTTCACACCAATTGATGCGTAAAAGCTAGTATTTTTCTAGTTAAATTTAAATTATATCAGACTTCATGCTTGGTTAACAGAGAGATTCAAGCTTCCGGTTTTGAAGGACCTGTACCACCAAGCATTTCTGTCTTGACTGGAATGAAGGAATTGTGAGTTGTTTTCTAGGTTGCATACTTTCTTTAGTTGCTTATTATGGTGTCTCCTTTTATGTGGTTGGAATTTTATATTAATATGATGTCTTTACAGAAGAATTAGTGACTTGACTGGAACTGCTTCAGAATTTCCGCCACTTGAGAACATGACAGGCCTAACTAGATTGTAAGTAATTCTCTTGAATTTGGTTTTATACATTAATGGTTCCATTACTTACCATAGATGTTGAAAGTGTTCTCTTTCCTGAAACTAATTTGTGACTGCAGGATGTTGAGGAACTGCAATTTATCAGGGAAGATTCCTTCTTACATAGCTAATATGCCTCTATTGAAAATTCTGTAAGTTTGCCTTTCTTTCTTTTTTGATATCCTTTTCTTTCTCCCTTCCATACACAGCTGTTTTAACAGAATCATGCATGTCATGTATGCGGGCCTCTCTTTTATTGTCGTGAATTCTGCTCAATGTTTTTAGACTATGAAACAGAAGGAGGGGTTATTGAAATTGAGTCTTAATTAAATGCTAACATCATTGTAGTTCTATTTCAGATGATACAGCACTTCTAGAGTAACTCCAACATTTGTGACCCTCTAATTGCTCATGTTTATGCATGGTTTCTATTATGCATATGCTTTCACTGATTGATCGTCTTCTTTCAGTCTAGAAGATCAATGGAAATTTTTTGGCTCACTTGACATAAAAACATGGTTTTGTTAGCATTTAAGCTTCCTCTCAGGGGGCATTTCAACCTAGCCGAAATTCTTTCATTACTTAATCTTAAAAATATTCTTCATACTATAGGTCTCAAGTTGGTAAAGTATTGTTTCTGGATTGAATATGGTTTTCTTTTGGGGCAGAGATCTAAGCTTCAACAGGCTTGAAGGACAGATCCCGGATCTGGAGAGCCGGGACAGACTGGAGCTCTTGTAAGTGACAAACTTATCATACTCTAAATTCTTCTTTTAGCTTGCCTGACTTTATGCCAGCTGTAAATTCAAAGCCAATTTCTCCTTAATTGAAATACATATGATAAAATTTAAACTTGAGACTTGGATGCCAATGTGCTGAGTCTTCAAACGTGTTTATTGCAAAGAAATTTTAGTTTCTGATGTTTCATAGGTATTTTAGAGTTTGATTCATTTATTTTGAAGTTTTTTGTTCAAATTGATATCTGTTGAATTAAAGATTTTGCTTCACAAGGTACCTGACAAGCAATAGACTTACTGGACCAATTCAAGAGTGGATGAAAAGTAGAAATTCCAAATAGTAAGTTTATTACTTTTGATTACCATGGTTTTGCTTATAACCCACTCATGCCAATGAGAATGCTAGATTCTCTTTATCTCAGGAGCTTAAGATTCTAAAGGCATATAGCCCATAAATGCCAATTTTTCATACATATAGTATCCCTAAAAGAATTTCTTTGTGTAACACACTTGTTGATTTTGCTATGCACCATTTGCAGTGTCATAGATCTATCTTACAACAACTTCAATGAAAGCTCCGTGCCAACTACTTGTCGGGAAAACCTGTATGATCCTTGAACCTTAGGTCTTCTTCCCACTCATTTTTGTCATTGGGACACCAGCTGTTATTATCTCTAAGCTACATTTCCTTCTTCTTATCAGAAACTTGTTCAAAAGCTATAACTCAACAAAAAAGTCGTAAGTTATTTAACTTGTCTTATAGGACACTTGATGCATAGTTTTTCTCTTTAGAAAATTATCAACTGGTTCATGCCTTCTGACCCTTTTTCCAACTTGATACAGAGAACTTGGGAAATGCTTGTCAAGTAATCCTTGTTCAAAGAGTAAGTTTATCCTTCTACAAGACAATGATTCATTTTCTCTCTATCTAAGATTTTGTTTTCATAAATTTCACTTATATATACGGTACATCTTTTTTTAATATATAGTACATCAAATTCTTTTTGATAAAATGAAGAAAGAGAGCACTTCAAAATTTCGTTTCTTATTGTGTCTGTCATGTTACATAGAGGCAATGTTAGATAATTTGTTTTGATTATATGCAGATTGGTATTCGGTGCACATAAATTGTGGTGGAGAGAGTGTGACAATAGGGGACACCACTTACGAAGCAGATGAAGATTCCGCAGGTGCTGCAAAGTTTTTTTACTGGAAAGAGAGCTGGGGATCCAGCAACACGGGGGACTTCTGGGATCGACCCATAGCATTAAACGAGTACAAGGCAACTAATGTATCTTCCATTAAGGGACATAACTCTGAACTATACATGACAGCTCGGCTCTCAGCTTTATCTCTAACTTACTATGGACATTGTTTAGCAAATGGAAACTACACTGTGACACTGCACTTTGCAGAGATTGTTATAAGAGATAACCGATCTTTTCAGAGTCTCGGAAAACGGATGTTTGATGCCTATATTCAGGTCAATAAAATATTAATCTGAGTATTGAGTCAAGGTTTAGGTGCAGTTTGCTAATACTTTAACTGGATGCAGGGTGAGAGGAAGCTCAAAGATTTTGACATTAGAACTGCTGCTGGAGGAGTTGATAAAGCTTTGACAAGAAAGTTCAATGCAGTTGTAGAAGATGGCATTCTAGAAGTGCGCTTTCAGTATGCTGGAAAAGGAACAACAGCTGTCCCAAGAAGAGGAAGCTATGGCCCTTTAGTTTCTGCCATCTCTTTTGAAGCTAGTAACACTACTATTACCCTTTGGTTCACTGATTTCTCTTTCACAAACTCTCTTAGACACACCGTATACACTTTATTGTATTACCTTGGTGACCTTTTACATGATGAAATTATGATACTGTTTCCACATGTTAATTAATCTCAGAGAGCCTAGAGAAGAGGCTTCATCTTTTTCCTCAATCACTTTAAAGATTATAAGTATAAAAACAAATGTAAGTGCATTTTACACCTTCCTCTTCCTTTTTCTATATCATAGATTTCAAGCCCCCTTCAAATCACAAAAAGATGGCTCACATTATTGCTGGAGCAGTGGCATCCTCACTAGTTCTCCTTTTTACAATATTCTTTGTTGCATGGAGGAGAAGCAGAAACAGGATATCAAAGGAAGAAGGTGATGCTACAGATGACCATGTATTTTGTGTCTTACGTATTAAATACATAGAACTTACTATAGTGTGTTCTCCATGATTTCCTGAAAAGTTCATCAAATAAAATGATGAATTTTGAAAACAAGAACATTATGGAGATGCACATTTCATATTAGTACATGATTTTCTACATTATATGGAAGTGTTACACCTTTTAAATGTTTTTCCCTGCAAATGTACAGAATTAAGAGGACTAGATCTACTGACTGGTGTATTTACCATCAGACAAATCAAAGCTGCGACAAACAACTTTGATGCTGCAAATAAAATTGGGGAAGGTGGTTTTGGCTCTGTCTACAAGGTGAATCTCAATCTGATCACTCACAAGCTTTCTACCCTTGCTCTCTCCGTATACCAATGCCTCATCGGCTCATCCCATGCAGTCTTTTATATACACATGCGAGCAGAGGCAAATCCAAGATTTTAACTTAATGGGTTCAAGGTTCTGAGTTCTTTGAAATTATGAGTTTAAAACAATATTTATTACTCCCTCCATTTCAATTTGTTTGTCCGATTTTGACTTGTCCGTTGCCATGGAATTTAAGAAAGTAAGAAAACTTTTCAATCATGTGGTCTTAAATCAAAGATAGGTAGAATGTACCAAAATATCATTTAATCTTGTAGTCTTAGACATCTAATGCGGAAAGTTAGAATTAAAGAGTTGCCCAAAAAGGAAAGAGATATTCTTTCTGAAATGGACCAAAAAGGAAAGTAAGACAAACAAATCGAAACGGATGGAGTATAATTTTGAAGATTTTTCACATATTACTACAGTATAAATGAAAAAGATGGGTTCAATTGAAACCATCGTCAAAACTATAGGTCCACTGTCCACTGCAGGGCACACTACAAACCAATTACCTAGACCCTTTTTTTGTTTAGCTACAACATCTAGAAATGGAAGTTATGTATAGACAGCCATGACCTGTTTATTTCTTCTTCTTTTTTTAATTAATAAACAGGGTACCCTACTGGATGGAACAGTTATTGCTGTTAAGCAGCTTTCATCCAAATCAAAACAAGGGAACCGTGAGTTTGTAAATGAGATAGGTATGATCTCTGGTTTACAGCACCCAAATCTTGTCAAACTATATGGATGTTGTGCTGAAGGAAATCAACTTCTATTGGTGTATGAGTACTTGGATAACAATAGCCTCGCCCTTGCTTTATTTGGTAATTTACTATCCTTGCTCATTGTTTTCAGTTACAACTTACAAGTCAAACAGAAAATAAGCTAAATGAAATAAGAAGAAATATTGCTCTTTTGTAATTAATGAAAGAGTTCAAAATGAGAAGCGAATATATGATTCTATATGCGTGTGAATAAGAGAAGGTATGCATAGATTCTTCGTTCTCATTAAAATGTAGGTCCAGAAGAACATCGTCTCCAAATAGACTGGCCAACAAGGCAAAAAATCTGCATTGGGATAGCAAAAGGCTTAGCTTTCCTACACGAAGAATCGTCATTAAAAATTGTTCATAGGGACATCAAAGCAACAAATGTACTTCTTGACAAGAAACTAAACCCAAAGATCTCTGATTTTGGTCTGGCCAAACTTGATGATGAGGATAAAACACATATCAGCACCAGAATTGCTGGAACCATGTGAGTTTTGTAACAAGTTTTCTTCTTCATGTTTTTGTTTTGTGTTTTTGAGTAAGAAATATATCTATTGCTTATGGCACAGTAGGGTTAATTGATTCTACATGTCATAAATTTCTGCAATGACACCAGAACTTTGCAACGAAAATTCATTGATATAGGTCCGTATGTTCTTCTCTTCCATGCAGCATATATACATTTAAGATTGCTAGAACCCTTATATTCTCTCTTTCTTGCATTTTTGATATCTTATTAGATAAGGTAACTTGCAATAGTTTACATATTCTTAACCAAAAAGGGTGGTAAAGTTACAAGGACTAGAACATGTGAGTTTTGTGACAAGTTTTCTTGTTTATGTTTTGTGTTCGTTTAGTAAGAAATATATATTATGGCACAGTAGGGTTAATTCTACATTTCATAACTTTCTTCAAGGGCACCAGAACTTTGCAGCATAAACTAATTGATGTACGTCCGCATGCTGTTCTCATCCATGCAGCATATATACATTTAAGATTGCTAGAATCCTTACATTCTCTCTTTCGTGCATTTTCGATATCTTATACAAGGTAACTTGCAATAGTTAACATATTCTTAACCAAAAAGGGGGGTGAAGTTACAAGGACTAGAACATAATGGCCTGGCTGCCCTTAAAGAAGACTCATTTGGAAGCTTGATCATATTTCTGGTATTGATTGCATTACTTCAATTTGAGTGATAGAAATGGTTTCTGGCCTATGTATCCTCTTTAAATCTTAAAGTTTCTTCCAATGAACTTAACTTCATACACTGAAATATCAAGCATGAAGTTGATGCCACGTTTAGAAATAACACATGCATGAATCTAAAGTTTCACTCTGTTCTGCAGAGGATATATGGCACCTGAATATGCACTATGGGGCTACTTAACCTATAAAGCAGATGTTTACAGCTTTGGAGTTGTTGCATTAGAGATTGTTGCTGGGAAGAACAATATGAAATATCGCCCCAATGAGAAATTTGTTTGTCTTCTAGATTGGGTAAGGAATCATTATCCCTGATATTAATTCCTATGTTTCAAACTTTTGAACTAGCATCTTTGCATTTTATTCAGGCCCTTGTTCTACAAAGGCAAGGAAAACTGATGGAACTAGTAGATGAAACATTGAGTTCAGATTTCAAGAAGGATGAGGCTCTAAGGATGATAAACGTAGCTCTGCTATGTACCAATCCATCTCCAGCACTTAGGCCAACAATGTCTGCTGTAGTCAGCATTCTTGAAGATCATCTTGACCTTCCTGAGTTTAACTTGGAATCAAGATCCCATGATGATGATGATGAGCTCAAGTTTCAAGGGTTAAGAGACAAGTATGACGAGATGCGCAGCTTGAGCGAAAGTCAAACACTTACTCATTCATCCAACACTACAAGAAGAGATTGCTCTTCCACTACATCTGAATCGGCTTAATTAAATTCATAGTCAGATCAAAATTGTGAAACAAAGAGTAACATATTATTTTAGGACTATATATGTGATGTGAGGTAATGTTTCCTTAAACTGATAGAAAGTGTAATAACCTATACAGATACTACTTTGGAGGAGACGCCATTCCAAGCAAATGGTAAGCCTCTACTACTAATACTAACGTCTGGAAAACAGCCATGAGAACTGATATGAATAAGGAATTCAACCTTATGAGTTCATCCTCATAGATAGTAAATGTTAAAGCTAGGGTAAAGCAAGTGTTAGTATGTTAGTACTATATATTTAGTCATTGATAATTTATCTTTTTGTGTCTATTTTACTTTTGCTATTAAATACTTGTGACACTCCAACTTAGGAGAGATGTTGGGTATATAAGTAAGCATGTCTTTCCAACTAGTGACACGTTTTAAAGCTGTGTAGTCCTAGGCCCAAAGCGGATAATATCACTAGCGGGTTGAGCTGTTACAAATGGTATCAAAGTCACTTTTGTATCAGCGTTGTTGAAATGGGCCAGAGTTCAATTGAGTTTAGGCAAATCTCATTTGGTGGGCAAACCTTAACGAGGACTCTGAATCCATAGAGGGGGTCTATGTGATGCCCCAGCTTAAGACAAGAAGTCCCACATCCCACTAGCGGGCTGGACCATTACAAATGATATCAGATTCACTTATATGTCAAGCTTGTCGATATAGGCCAGAGTTTAACTGAGTTTAGGCAAATCCCATTTGGTGGGGCAAACCTCAGTTAGGACATTGAGTTCATAGAGAGGGTGTATGTGACGCCCCAGCTTAAGACAAGAAGTCCAACATCGGCAAAAACATAGGAGAGATGTTGGGTATATAAGTAAGCATGCCTAACCAACTAGTGACACGTTTTAAAGCCATACATGCCTAGGCCCAGAGTGGATCATATCACTAGTGGGTTGGGCCGTTACAAATTATATCAGAGTCACTTCTGTGTTAGCCTCGTCTATGTGATGCCCCAGCTTAAGACAAAAAGTTCCACATCGTACTAGCGGGCTAGACCGTTACAAATGGTATCAGAGTTACTTATGTGTCAGCCTTGTTGATATGGGTCAGAGTTCAACTGAGTTTAGACAAATCCCATTCGGTGGCGCAAACCTCAGCTAGGACACTGAGTCCATAGAGAGAGTGTATGTGACGCCCCAGCTTAAGAAAAAAAGTCTCACATCGGCAATAACACATGAGAGATGTTGGGTATATAAGTAAGCATGTCTTACTAACTAGTGGTGCGTTTTAAAGCCAAGCAAGCCTAGGCCTAGAGTGGATGATATAAGTAGGCGGCTGGGCTGTTACAAATGGTATTAGAGTCATTCATGTGTCTGCCTTGTCGATATGGGCCAGTGTTTAACTTAGTTTAGACAAATCCCGGTAAGGCGGGGCAAACCTCAAAGCTGAGTCTAGGCAAATCTCATATGGTGGGGTAAATCTCATCGATGACGCTGAGTCCATAGAGGGGGTATATGTGACGCCCCAACTTAAGACAAGAAGTCCCATAACGGTAAAAACACAGGAAAGATGTTGGGTATATAAGTAAGCATCCAACTAGTGACGTGTTTTAAAGTCGTGTAGGCCTAGCAGGGGCGAAGCTACAGCCAATGAAGGGTGTGCAGGTGAACACCCTTCGTCGAAAAATTATATCGTATATATAGGTAAAATTTATGAAATTGTTAATATATACTTAAGTTTGCACAACCTTGACATAATTAGAGCCCTTGGCTCAGTGGTAATGAGTGCACCAAAGCCTTCAAGGCTGGAGGTCGGAGATTCGATTCTTGGTTTCTTAAAATTTAATGTCATTTTTTATTAGTCAAAACTCACGTCAAATCAATTTCAAAGAGTTTTTTTTGGGGTCCTTCAGTAACTTTATTTTTAAATCTTTTACCTATTTTTTGGGGGTCCTTCAGTAACTTTCCTTTTAATTCTTTTACCTGTCTCTTGTGGCACTATTTAATTATTTTACATAGTTAAGTTAATTTTTGTTAATTATAGATAACATTCATTTTGTGATAAACTATAAAAGAAAATATATAACATAAATTATGACATAATGAATACTTATTAATTATTAAATTTAATTGAAATTTTAATTTAGATATTTGTTTATATTAAATATATAATAATATTTTCAAGAGGTATCTACCAAAAAAAAGTAGAAAAAGAGATTATGTGCAATTACATATATGTCACTGTATTTTCCATTATCTCCTAATTAGTAGGTTATTGGGGGGTTTGAATTGACTTGATAAGAATTTATTATTATTATTATAACAAATGATTGTTTTTTATTGTTTTTGAATTATAGGAAAATTTCTTTCGTGATTTTATAAGTGAATCAAGAGAACTAATTTAGATTTGAAATTTTTTATTATTATTTCGCACATTTTCTACCGAAACACAAGAAACTTAACATCCATTAAAATTAAGTAACAAAATCAAAGATTGAAAATAACTTTAGATTCAAGTAAAAATTGATAATTTAGTGTTTTTTTTTAATGTGCAATACGTGTTCAGTAAAAATCTCGACTCATTCATTTTAAAACTATTATCTCAATTTATAAAATTTACCGTGCATTTTTATAACTAAAAGCAACTCAAATTGAAGATTTTTTTTTATAATTAAGATCTCAAATTGAAGATAAAAAATTAGACAAATTGTATTTGATGGAAAACAAATTATTTATGATAAAATCACTAGGTTGAGCAAGATGAATGTGAATCCACTCACTAAATTTTTTTGTTAGTTACTTTTTAAAATTTTGCACACCCTTCATAAAATGTCTAGCTCTGCCACTGGGGACTAGGATCAGATCGGACAATATCACTAGCGGGCTGGGCCATTACAATATTATTCAATATCTAATACATTTCTCAAAGCATTAAATATAATATATTCAAAGGTTAATATAGTAATATTACTTCTATTATTAATTGTTTCTTAATGTGTGTGTCAAGTCAATAGTGGACAACTATTGTTAGACCGATAGAGTATTTATTTTTCAATATTTAGATGACTTATATTTATTAAGGGTGATTTGGTAAAAATTACTCCTATCATTTATATTTTTTAAGCTCTGTGTCAAGTCAATAATGGACAATTATTGTTGGATAAAGGGAGTATTATGGACTTTGATTACTCTAAGGGGTCGTTTGGTACAAAAATTAATAATGCATGGATTAGCAACGCAAAGATTAGTAATGCAGAGATTAGTAGTGCAGGAATTAGTAATGCAGGGTTTATTTTTATCAAGTGTTTGGTTCATTGTTTCTCATCTCATCTTATGTTTGGATTAAAACTTTATAAAAAACTTCTTTCCAATTATACCATTGAATTATTATGTAATTGAGTCAAGGTAAATAATTGTCGGACAATTTTTTTTTTATGGCCTTCTAACTAGTTATAAGAAGAACAATTTTGTTGTCATGTTTGCTATTTTTTCAGTTAAATTATTTGAGGATAAATAATTGTCATCTTTTTAAATTGACCACTTACAAAATGTCAATTTTCAATTTTAAAAAGATAAACTATCTACTTTTAAAATGGAAAAGATGGTAAACAATAGTAAAATTGAATAAATCATCTATATTTACACATAAAAATTGTAAGTTGTAGTTTTAATATGTATGCAATTTTATAAATTGTTCAAAGTACAAAATAATTAGAAAACCACACACACACAGATATATATATATATATATATATATATATCAACAAATAATACATTCAATTAAGATCACAAACGTCATGGGATGATATATTTGTCTTTTTAATTAATAAATGTTAAACAACTCACATTTATTTGTATTGGATTTATTTAGTAACAAACAACTCTCTCTAAATAATTTGTAAGCTAATTTATTTAAATAACTTGTACAAATATAAAACATAAAATCAAGAAAATAAACAAAATAATTAAAATGATTTGATGGATATTTTTGTCTTTACATAGACTTATCACATGGTATTATATCCAATGTACTACTAAGGGAAAATTATATAACTAAGCTATTATTTAGTACTTAATTATGCTACATGACGATAGTTTTAAGTAATTATAGAAAAGGGTTATTGTTTAAGAAAATAGTTATAGTGGGTCCCACCATTTTTTGTATATAATGGGAGAATCCCAATTTCTCTTTTATACAAACTTACACATAACCTCTCTCTTCCACTCCCACATAATTATCTCCTTAATTCTCTCAACCACCATAAATCTCTCAATTCCCACAAATCTCTCAACCGTATCAAATTCAAAATTTTAATCAACCCTCCCAATCTTCAAATTCAACTCCAGATATCCTCCTTCTCTTTTTTTATTTAATTTTCATCAGTTTTTAATTGTTTGTACTTGTATAATTTTTTTTCTTTTCCCAAATTTTTCATAGATCTTCAGCAAAAATCTTCATTTTGTCAATATAGTAATCACAACAATTCTAATCATGGAGGAACAATCTCCATCAAAGAGAATCACCAGAGGTATACATTTGCATGCATATGAATCGGTTGGAAACCCATCTTTTTCATTGGGTTTAACTCTAGACTTTGAAGCAATTGCAGATTCTATTGTCAAATCTAAAGATATTGATTCAGATATAGCAAAGAAGAAGATTAGATCTAAGTTTCTCAATGACCCCATCAATACGCGGTTAAAATCTCCAAGGAAAAAAAGAGAAGATCCAAAAGGAGTTGATGATTCTAATTTGATGATTCCGGAAAAAAAAGTTCAAGAAACATCTTCTAGTAGTAAAAATGACTCAAAATCAATTGGGGCAAGATGATTATGTTGCAATAGACCAAGAGGAAATATAAGATTTTAAGGTATAGCCCTGTTTTCATGTTTTGTTTTCGAGTTGTATTTGGATAATTTAATTTGTATATGATATAATAGATGGATTGTTATTTCATTTAATTGTATATATTACATAAAAATTGTATAAATAATCAATTTGTTATTTGTAAAGTTATAGTTATACAAATTCAAATCATATAATTATACAAATACAACTAATTGCATAATGAAGTTATGTTATTTGTATATTTCATTTTCAACTATTCACAAATACATTAACATAATCTTGTATCCAGTTATTTGTGTAACTTTATACAATTTTTTAAATTAATGTTGTCTAGGGTGTCCAATTTATGGTCAATGAGGGTCCAAGTGAAGCCCCACACATGCAATGTTATACGAATGTGGGTGTAATGGAGAATTTGGCCAAGTATCAAAAACTACTCAATTATATTCATTTGTTGACTTAAAATATATAATGAATTGTATAAAATCTATTTAATATACAAAACAAACATTAACATACACAAACAAACACAAGTAATCGAAAATTACTCAATTATATATACTTGTTGAGACTTGTATAAACTCTATCTAATATACAAATCAAACAATAACGTATACAAAACTGATAAAAGTGATAGAAAATTACTCAATTATATACATTTGTTGACTTAAAATATATAATGACTTGTATAAACTCTATCTAATATACAAATCAAACAGTAACATATACAAAAATGATGAAAGTAAGGGAAAATTTCATAAATCACAATATGTTTAGACAAAGAATCACCCACGGCTATAAAATCTATCTAATATACAAATCAAACCGTAAGATATACAAATAGATACAAGTAATAAAAAATTACTCAATTATATACAATATGTTTAGACAAAATCACACACAAACAAACTTAGTTTGGAATTCGATACAAATTACATACATCTCAAATTATTTTCAAACAAATCAACTACTTCATACCTTTATACCATTCTAACGGATCTTAATACAAATTAAACACAAATTAATCAAGAAATATATGAAAAATACATATACATAGAAGAATATACAACTCGTAATGGATAGATTGTTGTGTTTATCTTTTCGTTGTTTAAGCCACAAAAAAAATTGATTATTTCTATTCTAATGTTGAAGAAGCTTTGATTGAATGAAAACAATGAATATTCTGCGTTTCCTCAAGAAGAAGAAGACTTATTTTGGTAACGTATTCTAATTAAACTAAATTATCTTTATTTAAGGAATTGTTTTCCTTAATTACCGCATAATCAGTTAGATATAATTAAATAAGATTTTGTATAATTAATTATTTATAAAAAAGACGAATTATACAAATTAGAATCATAATAGCTATTTAAACTATAACTATGATGTGTAAATAGGCAAACTATAGTTACTGAGGTCTATTATGTTTCCCAAAGTAGATATTTATGAAATTTTCCCTACTACTAATACCTCCAAATGGAAGGTATTAGTAATACATCTTATAATACCATGTATGAGGTATAACTAATCCATGGATTAGTTATACATTGGCACAAAATCCTACCAAACATAGTATTAAATAATACCATACATAATACATGGACTATTTCTCCTAATACTCCCTACCAAACGACCCCTAATAGTTTTTGTAGCTCTATAAAGTAATCTATAGTATCTTAATTTGTAGTTCCATTTTAAATAGTTTAAAGACAAAATGATCCTTTTTCTTTGTTTTGGAGCCACTGCTAGTAGACAATGTATTTTTGAGCTATTTGGTTAGTTATAAGACATTTTTGAGCTAGTTGATTAACGGTAATGATTTTTTAAGTCAAAAACATAATAGAAGATAAATTGACTTATTTCAAATAGTTCAAAAATATTTTGAACCCTTTTTCCTAAGCAAAATTTATGCAAAGTATCAAAATATCGCAGTGACGAGGATGATAGTTCCATACATCTATTTATATTTTAAATAAGTAGCGGTGAGAGTTCCAACAAGTCAAGTCATTAATGAGAGTAAAATTGGGATGCTACGATAAAATAATTTTCAAATATAGAAAATCTCATATTTTAAAATAAATGTGTTATATAAATGGCAGTATCACTCAAGAATGCTAGCTGTCATATCTGAGGAAGACTAGATACAGGAGCCCGTGCTAGCACGGGCCCAATATGTATTATTTTTATTTCAATTTATATGACACAAATATAATTAAAAAGTTAATTAAGCTTTAATATTAATTTTAGATATTTTAAATTATTAACTATTGTAATTTTTCACGTCTTTGAAAATTTAAAATTGCTAATTATTATTGTATGATTTGTAATATCTTTACACAATTTTCAAATAATAAATGTTATTTTTTCTTTCTCAATTTATGTGACACTAATAAAATTTTGAGATTCAATCGAATTTTTCTATGTCTTTAAAATATTTTTAGTGGTTAATTATTGTAATTTATAGTACTTTTTACGTAATTTTCAAATAATATATATTATTCTATTTGTCCAATTTATGTACCACCGATAGAATTTGAAGAGTTAATTAGACTTTTTATATATTTTTATATCTTTTGAATATTTTCAATTATTAATTATCATAATTTATAATATTTTGTACGATTTATTTAATATTAAAAAATAAAACAAACAAAACAAATTCATCACTGATGTCATCAAATAGTCACATGATAATAAAAGTTAATGGGTCCCACTTTTTGTAAAGGAAAAAAAGGGGCATATTGAGAGGATATTTTGTCCAAAATGTACAATTCATACTACTTTAGGTACAATTTATAAATGTTATGTTCGTCCAACTACCGTGGCTTATAAAAAATAGAAATATATATATCTAAGAGCTGGATGTGATTTTAAGTTGGTCAAACTAACTTTTAAATCAGTTTTTGACTTATTAGAGTGTTTGACAATTATAAGAATAACTTAAAATAAGTCAAAAGTAACTTAAAATAAGTTTAAAGTAACTTAAAATAAGTTTAAAGTAACTTAAAATAAGTTAAAAGTTAAAAGTAGGGTGCCCCTACTTATTTTTTTAAACTTATAAATCATTCTACTTTGACTAAGTATATTACTTTTTTATCCTTAATTCTTTTATAATGTTAACAACTTTAAGGGTATTTCAGATATTTTGATAAAAAAAATTGACTTTCAGTACTTTTTTGCAAAACACATCAATAAACACATAACTACTTATTTTTAAAATGACTTTAAAGTAACTTTTTAAAAGTTACTTATTTTAAGCCAATCCAAACGGGCTCTAAATCTGGGGTTTAATACGGAGGCGGAGCTAGGTGGGAGTTTATGGGTTTGGACGAATTCAGTAGTTTTTCCGTAGATCTTATATTTGTACTGAATAATTCAATAAATATATATGTATGTTAATTTGTGAACCCTCAACAAATGCTTTCCACGCTAGAGTGGTGGGTTCAAACCCCACTATCAACTCTTTAAAGGAAATTTAGAACCTCCAACTCTGATTTAATATGAGGGGATGATCCTTTTTGGAGCTACAAGCTACAAGTAGTTCTCCTCGACTTAAATTTTTTTGTTTAATTTTGATGAAACTTATGATCCTTTTTGGAGCTACAAGCTACAAGTAGTTCTCCTCGATTTAAATTTGTTCATTTAATTTCGATGAAACTTATGATCCTTTTTGGAGCTACAAGCTACAAGTAGTTCTCCTCGATTTAAATTTGTTCGTTTATTTTTTATGAAACTTATGATCCTTTTTGGAGCTACAAGCTAGTAGTTCTCCTTGATTTAAATTTGTTTGTTTAATTTTGATGGAAAGGAAAAAAATGATTGGTTAATCCTCCCCATTAACATCCAGAAATCTTGATTAGGGCATAATCCAACGAACAGCTCCAGTTAGTTACTGAATGTTTTTTTTTTTACGTAGAAATATCATTGTCAATTTAACATCATATATAGCTAGCTAAATGTGAAGCAAAACCAAATCGTATAGTACTACTGCATTTACCATTTCTTCTTTAATGATGATTGTACTACTATATTAATATCCTTGTCGACACAACTTTCTTTCAGTTACTCTACTCCTTCCGTTTTTGTTTTAATTTATGTGATAATAATTAAATCATTGAAGATAGTATTTTTTTTAAAAAAAAATCATAATCTAAAATAAGAGATACATATCTTTTTTTGTTTTCTCATCTGGTGTTCGAATCCCACATTGAAGCCCCAACTAAATTTGGATTGCGAACTGCTGGCCCATATGGGAAGCCCGATTAAATCTAACTTGTGAATTGCAGGGTCCATTTGAGAGAGACATCTCCCAACATAATTTTCTTCGTACACAAAGCTCGAACTCAAAACATTGCACCATAGCCCAGATACATATCTATTTGTATCAGCTAGCTTTTTACTTTTGTATATTAAATTGCAACTTTTGCATGTTGGAGACAATATCTTTTTGGCTTAATCCATTGGTAGCCCCCTAAAGTTGGCATCAAATTTCACTTAGATACCTTAATTAGTCTTTGTTCATTTTAGACACTTCATGTAAGGCTCCAATGTGTCATTTTGACACTTTTTGCTGACATGACATAGTGAGTGTGACACACTCATTAACCGCGCGTCAGGCTCTTTTTTTAGACAATTTTTTATTTTATATTTCCTTCTTCTTCCCCATTTTTTCAACCACCATTTTCTCAAGTTTGAACTTCTTCCATGGTGAAATAGATTCGATGATGCCACTAACGAAGAATCTAATTCCAAACATCAGAGCTTTCCCCAAGATTTCCTAACGATGATGCTCTTCTTCCTCCTCGATTTAATTTGAGAAAAAAAGACTGAAAAAACATGAAAAAACTTGAAAAGTTGGGGATGAATAAGAAGTCACTAAGAAAATGAGATCATCCCATTAAAAGAAACTTTAAAATGTGATATGAACACGTACACATCTATATTTTTAAAAGTTCATTGGATCTTAGATTATTTTTTTTTAGCAATAAATCTGTAGATTTTTTTAGCTATAAGATCTGTGCAACTGCATTTATTTGCAAGAATTTGAATTAGTTAAGTTCAGTAAAGTTAAACCATAGATGGATTGAACAATATTTATCTAAAGAAATAGAGAGAGTTTTACATATATGGTGGAGAAGATTGAGGAGTGTGTGCTTGTTTCTGCAATGTTGGAGATGACGATGGGGTGGGGGTGGGAGATGCTTCTCCAAAAGATTTTTTTTAAGTTATTAAATCCTTTTTTTATTATTATTTGGAAAAAAAGGCCATGTGTCATCGATTCATTGGCCATATTTTTTTATAATTGAAAGTTTATTATTTAAGAATTATTTTGAACAAAATGACAAATGTCCTCATTTAATTTGACACTTTACACGTCATCTGCAAGTGGAACACACACACATATCATATTTTGCCGACGGTAAAAAAAAGTGTCAAAATGACACATTGGGGTCTTACATGAGATGTCTAAAATGAACAAAGCTTAGTTAAGGTGTCTAAGTGAAAATTGGTGCCAACTTTAGGGGGCTACCGATGTATTAAGCCTATCTTTTTGTGTGCAGCTATTGTAATTATGAGGTGAATTGTACTGCGCATCCATTGCCTGCTATATACAACATTTAGGGGCTCATTTGATTGGGTCTAAGATTATATCCCAACCAACTATGAAATTATAAATTTATCCTAATTAAAATTAATTTTGAAATTAATTATTCTTTAGCTCTTGTACCAAATAAACCCGTAAGATAAGTCAGATGAGGAAGACTTTGCCCTCGTACTTAGCACAGACACATTGAACAAATAATTTGAGACATCTATTTCTTAATCAAAACTCAAGAAACTTATTAACCTATTACTAACCTTATAGATACATAAATCTAGTTATATACCTCTATCAACCACCGATCCCACTTTTGGTCCTACACTTTTAACTTCATCTTTCTAGCTCTAAAATCATTATACTACTTATGGCTTACAATGCATCAAATTTCACTATCTAGAAATCACGATAAATAATAATTTGAGTCGGAGGGAGTAATACAAGTAATAACCGACATTCATTAATTACCCTCAACTAATGAGTACTACGTGTTTCTACTACAAATATCTTGACCATCATTCTAGATTAAACAAGGGCTCATTTAAATTTCTTAACTAAGATTGATTTTTGCAAAAAAAATATTACCTTCAAATAATTAAGATGGAGCGAGAGGAGTAAATTAGTCATATAACAATGTTTTAAAATTAATAATAAATAATAAATCCGTTAAGAAGGTAAAATTTACCTATAACAGAAATTTATATCAAATCAACCCATTTAACTTTAGCAATTAAGAAATTAAAATCATGACAATACACATTATATAATCATAGTTAAGTGATATATATATAAAATAAGTATCCTACGTTTATTAATTTGCTATAAATATTCAATGTAGACAATATGAAGTATTACCAAAAAAAATTGAAATAAGAGAGTTAAATATCAGAAATAAGTAATTAGTGTTATGTATTAAAAGGTTTCTATGTATTAGTTAGAATTGATGATGGTAATCCTCATTGTGTTGTAATGTTAATGTTATTAATTTTGCTTCTTTTTTTAATTATTTAGTTAGAAACAATAGGTACTAATAAGTATTATAGAATACTATATTTTTAAATTTTTAAAATGTTTTAAAAATCTAGTCAAATTTTTCTCAACCATTAATTCATACTTCAAATCAAACGAGGTTGTCCCATTTAATTATGCCATGTTCAATTTTGTTCTTGTTGTACGTCCACATCTATTCATGTCCCATTGGATCCAAATTCCACAAGACTGTCTATTACACCCTCCGTCCAACAATAGTTGTCCAACAATATTTGTTCAATTTAGAAAATTAAGAGATAACTTACCTTTTGTGTCTATTTTACTGTTGCTATTAAATATTATTTATCATCGAACACATTTTTCAAAGCATTAAATTTAATAAAGTCAAAAGATAAAATAGTAATATAACCCATATTATTTATTATTTCTTAATGGATGTGTCAAGTCAATAGTGAGCAATCGTAATTTGTTTCTATCAAAATTATATATTTCAAAGTAGACGGCTAGCGAACGGATAATAATATCTTTGTCACTTGTCCCCTTTAAATCAAATCGAGGAAACAAATTTAACCACCTTATAGATATACATGCTGCATGCATATACTTTAACTCTCTTAAAATTTAAACACCTTATACATATAAAATGAAATTTTATCTTTTATGAGTGAGGTAAAGGCAAATAAGTGGAGTTTTACCTGATCAAATAAGTATTTCTTTTTTGAGATATTTAATTAAGAATATATTAATAAAAACAATTTTTTCTTATTAGGAGTGACTAATTTTTTAAGGAATATGACAAAAAAAAAAAACTAAAACAAGGACAAATAATAGAGTATGAGAGATAGAGAGAGTAGTGTCACGGACTTAGATTCGTTCTAGCACTCCGTGCGGCACTTGACAACTTACTCACGATTCTTTCACGATCTTGTAAGCTCAAGTAAGCCCTTTAAGACTTGGATCGCTAAGAGAATGAGAAAGAAAGACTTAGAGAGATTTTAAGAAGAAGGTTTTGTATTACTTATGGAAGATTTGCCACACTTGCTTGGATGCCTTTGGCAAATGAGAGGCCCTCTATTTATTCGACATCCTAGGGGACCAAAGTGTAAATAAAAATTGTAATACAAGTCTCTACTTATTTACAAGTTAGTCCTTCTTCTAGAATTATCTACCACTCTAGAAAATTTCAAGGACTTTCCATGTAATTCTATAACCTTCCATAGGAAATCTCCATATTTCTCTAGAATATTCCACTAAGGTATATTCTTCTTCCAATGTAAGCCATCCACCTGGACAACTTTATGCCAAGTGGCGCCTAAGTGGAATGATGACGTGGCGGGTCATGACACTCTCCCCCACCTGATGTTGTGACGACCACGTTGCATTGCTGCTGCATGAATGACTGAGTCTTGCCTTTTCTCATGCGTAACCAGTAGTCTAATGACTTAATCAATGCCTTTGTGTAGGTATTCGGGCACTCCGTCCCTGTCTTCTTGCGAAATTTACCAGGTGGCGAGGTCCCTCTTGCACAATTGTCTTTCATCACACTTACATTGGATGGCTACGAATGTCAACTCCTCCTTAAGGCCCCTCACGAGCTGCATGGCCGTCAATCGAACTTGTTCTCCCATCGTTGGTACCTTAACCAGGGGCACCATACATGACCCTTCTTGCTCCATGACCAAGAGTCGTTGGAGGTAAGGATCGATCACCACGTGACACTTCTCAAGAATTATATCAAAGAGGTCTAAAGGAGCGACAATGAAGTTGGTCTTACCTTGCCACTCGCCTAGCGTGATGCTTACTCCATGCGCGACTCCGCCATAACATGGCCATCTCCGAAAGGTACAACACCGCAGTGTTGATCTTGCTTTCGTCGCTCCTTACTCGGTTACACTTGAAGTAATTCTCCAAGTGCCATAAGAAGTTCTCCACCTCTTGCGCGTCACGGATGCCTTTGAACATAGGTGGCTTGGGAGCCTCGACCTTTGCCTCCATATCTCGCTCGAGCGAAGGTGATCTTCCAACTTCCACGCCCTCCTTGAGTGCTTTTACCTCGGCCGTCAGGGTCTCGATCGTGCTTAACGCCTCCATTAGCCGACACTCCAAGGAAGTGATGACCTCCTTCATCTCATATTCCGTATGCTTGTGCACCTCCAACTCTTTGCGGATATGGTCATTCTCCTCAAGGGTGAAGTCCTCGAGAGTCTTAAACTTGCCATCGACCTTGTACAAGCGCTGGCCTAAGATTTCCACAGCCTTCCTCGCCGTGTCTACCCTTACGATCCACTCTCCTTCGGGTGTGACGTTAACGGGTACCTCGTTCATCGTCACTTGCTTCAATCCAGCAGCATACTACTCTCGGTTCTTCTTTTCACCATCCAATAGGACGTTAGTATTTACATCTAAGGCTCTGATTTGTCACAGACTTAGACTCGTTCTAGCACTCCGTGCGGCACTTGACAACTTACTCACGATTCTTTCACGATCTTGTAAGCTCAAGTAAGCCTTTTAAGACTTGGATCGCTAAGAGAATGAGAAAGAAAGACTTAGAGAGATTTTAAGAAGAAGGTTTTGTATTGCTTGTGGAAGATTTGCTACACTTGCTTGGATGCCTTTGGCAAATGAGAGGCCCTCTATTTATACTACATCCTAGGGGGCCAAAGTGTAAATAAAAATTGTAATACAAGTCCCTACTTATTTACAAGTTAGTCCCTCTTCTAGAATTATTTACCACTCTAGAAAATTTCAAGGACTTTCCATGTAATTCTATAATCTTCCATGGGAAGTCTCCATATTTCTCTTGAATATTTCACTAAGGTCTATTCTTCTTCCAATGTAAGCCTTCCACCTGGACAACTTTATGCCAAGTGACGCCTAAGTGGAATGATAACGTGGCAGGTCATGACAGTAGGGTTCACAAGAACTAATGGTTTTCCAATGATATTATTGATTGGGGCCTAACATAATAATAATTTATAAGACAAGTCTTAAGTCTCAAGTCCACTTATTTCTATTTTATGATCTTGAGCTAGTAGGGTTCATGTCTCAAGTAGGAATACTAGTCAATTTTATTTAACTTTTTCTCTACCCTTTTTAATTATCACTCCTTATGTCCTAATTTATGTGATATATTTTATTTTTTGAGAGTCAAGCAGTTTAAGTTTGATCGTGAATTTGCTCATAGAATCTTTAAATTTCTTAAAATGAAATTTATATATTTGTAAACTACGTAAAAAGTACTATAAGTCACAATGATTGTCAATTCAAAATTATTAAAAGATATATGAAAAATTTACGATAAAAAATAGATTTGTTTAAATTTCGAAATTCAAAATGTGTCATATAAATTGGGACAAGAAATATTGTTGTTGTAATAGTTTCCATACAAAAAGCAAATCTTGTCGGTTGTCTACTTTTCTAGCACATTGAATTCCCAATCAGAAAATTTCGTATTTATTAATTATTATGCTCGCAAAAACTATAAAGATAATTTTCTGATGTCATTGTTTTTTTTTCCATATATAAAATCCTTTTTTGTCACTAGTATTTTCTGTTTGAAATGTATTTATAATTTTTTTCTTTTCATTTTTAATTACTTTGTGAATGTGATAATGTATGTTATTTTTATATGTCTTAACAACACAACTAAGAAAATTTATCGGCTATGTATTATATAATAATTGTGGTTTTTTAAATAGTAGCGTGACAAATCTCTTATGCAGTCACCACTTATTTATTTATTTTGTTCATTTTTCGACTTCCCCTCTGTTTTCTCCATTAATTTATTTATTTTTACAAATAAAATTTAATACATAATTATTAATGTATCATGCCTAATAAATTATACATTCAAATTATTTCTAACTCATATCTCTTTATCTTACTTATTCAAATTATTTATAACGCATATCTCTTTATCTTACTTATAACTTCTACTTTTAAATGTTATTCATAACTTTTGTATGTTTTACTATCATAATTCTTAAAGATATTTAATTAATGTTTAAAATTTTATAATAAACACTAATTTTTGTTCTTGCAGCAAGAGACACAAATGGGTTGTGATTTCGAAAGCAAAAATATATTTAAGTAGCGTTTGGACATGTAATTTCATCTCATGATTTGAAATCATGCGATGAAATCAGAGTTTGAGACATACAATTTCAAATCATGAGACGAAATCTCAAATTCTCCAAAAAGCTTGATTTGAGAATTTCATATCATGATTTTACTTTTTTCAAATACAAAAATTGACCCACAAATTTATATTTTATGAAAAAAAAATCCACGATTTTATATCTACATAAGTTTTTGCTAGAATACCAAATGAGTGATGGAATATTCACGAAATATGAATATGATGATATATAGTTACTAATGATATTGGTCATGTTCAATTTTATTAAAGAATAGGTAACACATATTCAATTTGACTTTTTTGTTGAACTAAAGTTCAATCGATAAATGTTGTATTTTGTTTTTAGAATAACTTTGTGATAGTATATTATACTTTTGTTATAAGGTTTTACTTATTTGGTAATGTTGTATAAAAAAAATTGGGGTAATTTTGATAGTTTTCCCAACTTATGGGGTTTTTATGTTTATGAGTAAAAAATAGAACTTACAAATCAAAATTGCATGTCCAAACAAAAACTTCAACTTCATCTCATATGATTTCATGTCATGATTTTATCTCACATGGTCAAACGGGCCTTTAATTATTGGGGTTAAACATAACATATTTTTTACTTGCACCGTTACCTTTTAGGTTTAGGACTAAAATGATTTTAAAAAAAATACATTAAGGACTATTTCGATTGCATAGGATAAATGAATGACTAAAATGACCATTTTTTCATACATTAAGAACTATATATGTCGATTAATTACATGGTATATATGAAGGACCAAAATGATAACTTTTTTTTCATACACTAAGGATCTTTTTGATAACAACAACGACATATATACCCAATTAAATTTGGGGAGGGTAGAATGTACGCAGACCTTACCACTACCTCGTGAAGGTAGAACGGTTGTTTCCGAAAGACCCTTGACTCAAGTGCAACAAATCCAAGTAAAAAGAAGAATGAGACGGTGAAGAGAATATAGCAACTAACAAGAAAACAATGCAAAGTCTACCGGAAAGGAGACAAAAACATCAATTATATAATGTGATAATTGAAACACAACGAACATCATGCTAGGATAGATTATTGAAAACAATAATAAACAATGATTAAAAATAAAATTAAAAAAGAAGAAGAACTACAATAATACACCTAGTACCATGACAAACCGCAACCACCCTAGGCAAGACAACACTACATTACCTACTAACCTTCCATCCTAATACGTGTCCTTCACACCCTCATATCTAAGGTCATGTCCTCTGTAACCTGAAGTTTCATCATATCTTGTCTTATCATGGTCGGAGCTACCCTTGTTCGAGGAGTTCAAGCAACACCCCTTCGCTGAAAAATTACATTGCATGCATATAGAGGTCAAGTTATGATCCAATAAATATATATACAAGTATTGACATTATAAGTTGAAAGTTTAGTCTAATAGTTAAGAGATATATTGTGAAAAATCTTTGAGGTTGCATGTTCTAGCCTTGCTAGCCTCTTGAAAATAGTCACACTTTAACTCAAAAATAACTTAAAACATAAAAGAACTTATAGTGGTTTGGATTCCATAAATCATTCCTTGAATTTCAATATATAATGATCTGAACAGCTCTGTAAATCCTTGGTTCTGACACTCGAGCAAAATTTTTAACACAATGAATTCTTTTTTTAGTTTTATACTTATAAAGGTTAATTTGGATCATATGGTTGATATATAATACTCATTTAATAATTAGTTATGTACTCTAATATATTAATTCTCTCGTCTAAATTGCATGCTGATAGATCTCTGCAAATTTAAACAATGTGTTAACAATTCTATGGACAAGAAGGTAATTAATTTATGCAATATATAATTAATCTAAGATAATTTTTTTGGATTACGTTGATCTAACAACATTTTTAGTCCCTCTTCTCTATCCGTCTATCTTAGAATCATTACACATTGCGGGTGAAAATATTTTCATGATTGGTAGGTCAAATTATTGTGAAAACATTTACCTTAAAAAATAATAATTTGTACCTATATATATTATAATAAAAGGAGGACCCCTAAATATAAAAATTAATTTACCTAAAGACCCTTCTAAATTATTATTAATAATAGTAATATATTTAACCATGATATTCAAATAAAAGAAAATGTTTCGAAGGGTGACTTACAGGCTTGGAAGTTGTAAATGTTTCACTTTTACTTGTTCACATCAGTTAATAAGGAGCCACAATAGTTGCTACAGATTTGATACGACTACGGAGCCACAAAGTTTTAAAAAATTCATTTAATTTAATTGTAGAAATAATAATTTATTCAAAATCTAATAAACAAAAAAATTCAAGTTCGAAACCCATAAACTAAATCTGGCTCCGCCTCTACACTTTAACATATCAAAAAGAAAAACAAAACAAAATAAAATGTATTCTTAATATTAACTAATCATTTTTCAAGTCTATTAAGACTATACATCAAATAAAATATGTACTTCATTTTGTTTTTTCTAAAAAATAATTTGTGAACGGGAGAAATAGTCCGTTAGAGAAAACATACAATTTCATAATATGACAGAATGTTCTATTCCACTTATCGCAGAAAATAGTTTCTAATCGCATTGTGAGTCTTATATATTTTTATTTGTAGCTCCTTTGCAAGTTTAAGTAAAGCCTTGATTGCATGTTCTGCCAAATAAAGGTAAAAAAAAAGTAAAATCTCATTTGTTTACGCGCACTATATATATATAATTTTATTTTTTACTAAGGAGTATAGGATATATTCATAAGTCATTTCCCTTGGCATGAGTTTTGGATGGGTGTGGGTAAAAGGAGTAATTATTTATGGATCCTAATTCATTTAGCATCAATCAACTTTTATTTATTCCTCCTTATCTAATAAGGTGTGTGGACTCCTCTATTATTGAGTAGTGATGTTTCTTTACGTGACATTGCCATATGCATCCAAGGACATGGAAATTTTTTCTTCTGATAAATTTAAGCGACGCTACTTTTGACAAGTTATAGATTATTTGAGTCTTTTCAATTATACCCCCAAAAGAGTGACATTTCAATATTATTTATTTCTATATAGAAGAGGTTAGAAGCAGACAGCTGATGATCAACATACCTGCTTTTAATTAGAAATATTCTTGATATTTTATATAATTTCCATGCTTTAACAAATTAAAATTGCATCTCACTGCTTTATAAATGTATCTTTTTTTAAAGAGACACTAAACCTATCGTGTGATTTTTCAGTCATGTCAAAATTACATAAATGGGCCATAAAACTCAAAATAATAACATGCTCATACCTCAATCCAAAGTAATTCAAGAAATACCATTGTCTCAAAAAATTTACAACCCATACCCCCATTCATAAAGGATGACAATTTTCGCTTAATTCATACTAAATCAGTATATATATACTGTATTGATATCATATTAAGAATGATAATTTTGCTTAACTGATACTAAATCAGTATATATATTGTATTGGTATCATTGAGGTTTCTTGTTAAAAAATTACTCATTAGTCAATGATACTATAAGAGTATATGTATACTGTTGTGGTATCATTAGTCAATGATACTTATAATATTAACAATTTTTATAACAATTGCCTCAATGGAAATAGGTTTTTAGAAATTCAAATTAAACAATCTCAGAATTTACTATAATGTCATTCAAAAAAGAATTATTAAAATAAATTTAAAAAATAAGAAAATTATTACTAATTTTGCATCTATAAAGTTAGAAAAATATATTATTTTTTTTGGAGAAAAAGTATATTTTATTTTTAAAATTTAACACAATATTCGAGTGGCTTAGTTGGAAATTGGGTAACCGGTAGTACTTATATATCACTTGCAACTTTTGCATGTTGAAGCATAAAAGAAAATGTCAGCATTACATGATTTCAGTATTTCTTCTTTTCTGCTTTTCTTAGTCCTCTGCTTTCTAGTACAAACCATTGAAGCGCAAAGTTACAGTCGTCTTCTTCCTCAACTAGAAAGTAATCTTTCTCATTCTTGGCATATGATGTTTGAATCTTTACCGAAAAAATCCATGATTATGAGTTGTTGTTGCAACCCCAGGATGAATGATAAGATTTTGAAACTGTATACAACTTTTATGGTTTTGCAGAGAATTCTCTTATAGAAATAGCGGAGCAGTTGGGTAAAAAGGACTGGGATTTTGATATGAATCCTTGTAATAATGGCAGCACAAATTGGACTACACCAATAATTGACAAGAAATCGAAGTACGTCAACAATGTAACCTGCAATTGCTCTACCCCTGATGGTTTCTGTCATGTACAAAGCATGTGAGCCTTCTTCCTTAATTTGGTTCTTCTTATTTGCCCCAATGTTTTTGGTATTAGGAAAATGCTTTCTTCAAGTTTTCTTTCCGACAAGAGGGGTGGTAAGCACCCTCCATCTCCAACTCTAAGCTTGTGGGTTCGAACCAGGAGCAAAAAAAGGTTGGAGTTCTAGGGAGGGTAAAAAGAAAAAAACTCTTATTCCAAATCAATTGCTTTAACCAAAAATTATATATTATTATCAACTTTTAATGCAAAAAAAAAAACATATCAGGAAAACATAGGCACCTGCTTTTATACTATACCCCTAAACACTATATAATAATCCTCCAAGGTAAAACAGAAAAAAATCCAATGAAATGAACTTTATTAACCAATTATATATAACAGTAAAGTCATATAACTATTTTTTGTCACATGACACATCATATATACTTCTTCCTCTATGTCAAAACATTGTTTAGTGGCTAATGAGAGTATATCATTGCAATAAAAAATGAGTTTCCTAATTATGAGAATATTGAAACCATTCAGTATATTAGTCATGGGATATGGTTTCTACATGTCTAGATTAAAATTGGCAAATGAAAGTTCAGTTGACTAAGAAATTCCTCAAAAACATATAGCTGACTTTCTCTGTGTCTATAAAGAAAGAAATAAGGACTTATTTGGTTGAGATTTGTTTCCTAATATAAATAACTTTATTTTTTTGGTTAATCAGTATGTTTGATTAAGCCAATTTATCTGGAACTAGTTTGATTACCATACGGGGATCTGAAAATTTTGAACTAATAAACAACCTTTGCTTCAGATTTGGATAATGTAAAGCAAACAGGATTTCTTCTTATAATGTTAACTCTTCTTATAATGTTAACAGATTACTCAAAGGACAAGATCTTGCAGGTGTTCTCCCTCCCTCCCTGGTCAAGTTACCTTATCTCAAGAAAATGTACTGTTTAACTAACTTGGATCTATATTTTCAAACTCTTAGGAGTTTTGCTTCTTTTACCAAATAATCATTATGATTATCCTTTGCCTGAGAAATATATTGTTCAACATCTGTCCTGCAGTGATGTCTCGCGCAATTATTTGAGTGGTACTATTCCCCCTGAATGGGCATCTATCGAACTGGAATATATGTGAGCTGCACATGAATTGCACTTAATACTTTAGACATTACATAAAAAGGTCCCTTTAATTTAAACTATCCAATAATTCATGGTTTTCAGGTCTGTTATGGTGAATCGACTCTCTGGGCCGATTCCTAAATACTTGGGAAACATGACTACACTACTTTATATGTATGTTCTCTTGGATTTCATCACACTCATGAGGATAAGTAGTCTTTTCTTTTTAACATTTATTGTGATGGACTGCAAAACTTTCAGGAGTTTGGAAAATAACATGTTTAATGAAACTATTCCAAAAGAACTCGGAAACATGGTTAATCTGCAGAATCTGTAAGGCCTTCCTAACTAGCCTCCTTTAGATGAAAAATGAATGGTTTTAGAATATCTTGACAAATTAGTTGACTTTTGCTTTATGCAGGACTCTTAGTTTTAATAATCTCACAGGTAAGTTGCCCGAGGAAATCAATAAACTCACAAAATTAACAGAACTGTGAGTACCTCTGAATATACTTTCAATATAATGCCCTCTAGGTCCTATTGCATTCCTGTTTGTCTGAAGTTTCCTTCTTTCCCTTTTGGCATCAATGCAGTAGGCTGAGCGGTAACAACTTCACTGGAATACTTCCTAGCTTTGAGAGTTTGAAAAACCTTCAGGAATTGTGAGCATTTTCACACCATTTGATGCGTAAAAGCTAGTATTTTTCTAGTTAAATTTAAATTATATCAGACTTCATGCTTGGTTAACAGAGAGATTCAAGCTTCCGGTTTTGAAGGACCTGTACCACCAAGCATTTCTGTCTTGACTGGAATGAAGGAATTGTGAGTTGTTTTCTAGGTTGCATACTTTCTTTAGTTGCTTATTATGGTGTCTCCTTTTATGTGGTTGGAATTTTATATTAATATGATGTCTTTACAGAAGAATTAGTGACTTGACTGGAACTGCTTCAGAATTTCCGCCACTTGAGAACATGACAGGCCTAACTAGATTGTAAGTAATTCTCTTGAATTTGGTTTTATACATTAATGGTTCCATTACTTACCATAGATGTTGAAAGTGTTCTCTTTCCTGAAACTAATTTATGACTGCAGGATGTTGAGGAGCTGCAATTTATCAGGGAAGATTCCTTCTTACATAGCTAATATGCCTCAATTGAAAATTCTGTAAGTTTGCCACCTACCTTCACTCTGATTTGTTTTCATTCTTTTTTGATATCCTTTTCTTTCTCCCTTCCATACACAGCTGTTTAACAGAATTATGTATGCGGCCTTCTCGATTATTGTCACGAATTCTGCTCAGTGTTTAGACTAGGAAAAAAGAAGGAGGGTTAAGCTCCGTCTCATGGGGAATTTCAACCTAGCCGAAATTCTTTCATTACTTAAATCTTTAAAATATTTTTCATGCTCTAGGTCTCAAGTTGGTAAAGTATTTTTTTCTGGTTTGAATATGGTTTTCTTTTTGGGCAGAGATCTAAGCTTCAACAGGCTTGAAGGACCGATCCCCGATCTGGAGCGCCTGGACAATCTGAAGATCTTGTAAGTGACAAATTTATCATACTCAAAATTCTTCTTTTAGCTTGCCTGACTATATGCCGGCCGTAAATTCTCAACAAAGCCAACTTCTTCTCCTTCATTGAAATATACCTATGATAAAATTTATACCTGAGACTTGGATGCCAATGAGCTGAGTCTTCAAACACATTTAATGCAAAGAAATTTTAGTTTCTGACATTTCATAGGTTATTTAGAGCTTGATTCATTTATTTTAAAGTTTTTTGTTCAAATTGATATCTGTTGAATTAAAGATTTTGCTTCGCAAGGTACCTGACAAGCAATAGACTTACTGGACCAATTCAAGATTGGATCGAAAGTAGAAACTCCGAACAGTAAGTTTATTACTTTTGATTAGCATGGTTTTGCTTATAACCTACTCATTCCAATGAGAATGCTAAATTCTCTTCATCTCAAGAACTTAAAATTCTAAAGGCATATAGCCCATAAATGCCAATTTTTCATTCGTATAGTATCCCTAAAAGAATTTCTTTGTGTAACACACTTGTTGATTTTGCTATGCACCATTTGCAGTGTCATAGATCTATCTTACAACAACTTCAATGAAAGCTCCGTGCCAACTACTTGTCGGGAAAACCTGTATGATCCTTGAACCTTAGGTCTTCTTCCCACTCATTTTTGTCATTGGGACACCAGCTGTTGTTATCTCTAAGCTACATTTCCTTCTTCTTATCAGAAACTTGTTCAAAAGCTATAACTCAACAAAAAAGTCGTAAGTTATTTAACTTGTCTTATAAGACTCTTGATGCATAGTTTTTCTCTTTAGAGAATTATCAACTGGTTCATGCCTTCTGACCCTCTTTCCAACTTGATACAGAGAACTTGGGAAATGCTTGTCAAGTAGTCCTTGTTCAAAGAGTAAGTTTATCCTTCTACAAGACTATGATTCATTTTCTCTCTATCTAAGATTTTGTTTTCATATACTCTACAGCTTCTTTTTAATCTACAGTACATCAAATTCTTGTTGATAAAGGAGAAAGAGAGCGCTTGACAATTTTGTTTCTTACTGTGTCATGTTACATAGAGGCAATGTTAGATAATTTGTTTTAATTATATACAGATTGGTATTCAGTGCACATAAATTGTGGTGGAGAGAGTGTGACAATAGGGGACAAGACTTACGAAGCAGATGAAGATTCCGCAGGTGCTGCAAAGTTTTTTTACTGGAAAGAGAGCTGGGGATCCAGCAACACCGGGGACTTCTGGGATGTTCCCATAGCATCAAAAGAGTACAAGGCAACTAACGTATCTTCCATTAAGGGACATAATTCTGAACTATACACGACAGCTCAGCTCTCAGCTTTATCTCTAACTTACTATGGACGTTGTTTAGCAAATGGAAACTACACTGTGACACTGCACTTTGCAGAGATTGTTATAAGAGATAACCGATCTTTCCAGAGTCTCGGAAAACGGATGTTTGATGTCTATATTCAGGTCAATTAAATATTAATCTTAGTATTGAGTCAAGGTTTAGGGGCAGTTCGCTAACAATTTAACTGGATGCAGGGTGAAAGGAAGCTCAAAGATTTTGACATTAGAACTACTGCTGGAGGAGTTGATAAAGCTTTGACAAGAAAGTTCAACGCAGTTGTAGAAGATGGCATTCTAGAAGTGCGCTTTCAGTATGCTGGGAAAGGAACAACAGCTGTCCCTAGAAGAGGAAGCTATGGCCCTTTAGTTTCTGCCATCTCTTTTGAAGCTAGTAATTCTACTATTACCCTTTCGTTCACTTATTCCTCTTTCACAGACTTTCGTAGACACACTTTATTCTATTACCTTGGTGACCTTTTACATGATGAAATTATAATAATGTTTCCACCTGTTAATTATTATCAGAGAGCCTAGAGAAGAGGCTTCATCTTTTTCCCCAATCACTTTAAGATTATAAGTATAAAAACAAATGTAAGTGCATTGTACACTCTTCCTCTTCCTTTTCTATATCACAGATTCCAAGCCCTCTTCAAATCACAAAAAGATGGCTTACATCTTTGCTGGAGCAGTGGCGTCCTCACTAGTTCTCCTTTTTACAATATTCTTTGTTGCTTGGAGGAGAAGCAGAAACAAGATATCAAAGGAAGAAGGTGATGCTACAGATGACCAGCCTATTTTGTGTCTTACATCTTAAATAGATAGAACTTACCATAGTGTGTTCTCCATGATTTCCTGAAAAGTTCTTATCAAATAAAATGATGGATTTTGAAAACAAGAACATTATGGAGATGCGCATTTCATATAAGTACATGATTTTCCACATTATATGGAAGTGTTACACATTATAAATGTTTTTTTTTCCCTGCAAATGTACAGAATTAAGAGGACTAGATCTACTGACTGGTGTATTTACCATCAGACAAATCAAAGCTGCGACAAACAACTTTGATGCTGCAAATAAAATTGGGGAAGGTGGTTTTGGCTCTGTCTACAAGGTGCATCTCAATCTGATCACTCACAAGCTTTCTACCCTTGCTCTCTCCGCATACCAATGCCTCATCCAGTCATTTACATACATATGCAAGCAGAGGAAAATCCAAGATTTTAACTTAATGGGTTCAAGGTTCTGAGTTCTTTGAAATTATGAGTTTAAAACTTTATATTTATTACTCCCTCTGTTTCAATTTGTTTGTACTTTGACTTGACACGGAGTTTAAGAAAAGTAAAAAAGTCTTTTCAATCTTGTGGTCTTAAATCAAAGATAGGTAGAATGTACCAAAATGTCATTTAATCTTGTGGTCTTAAATGTGGAAAATTAGAATTAAAGAGTTGCCATAAAAGGGAAAGAAATATTCTTCTTGAAACTGACCAAAAAGGAAAGTAAGACAAACAAATTGAAACGGATGGAGTATAATTTTAAAGTTTTTTCACATATAAGTATATTACTACAGTATGGGTATAATTGAAACCATCTTCAAAACTATAAGTCCACCGTCCACTGCAGGGCACACTACAACCATTTACCTTGACCCTTTTTCGTTTAGCTACAACATCTAGAAGTGGATGTTATGTATAGACAGCCATGACCTGTTTATTTCTTCTTTGTTTTTAATTATTAAGCAGGGTACACTACTGGATGGTACAGTTATTGCTGTTAAGCAGCTTTCATCCAAATCAAAACAAGGGAACCGCGAGTTTGTAAATGAGATAGGTATGATCTCTAGTTTACAGCACCCAAATCTTGTCAAACTATATGGATGTTGTGCTGAAGGAAATCAACTTCTATTGGTCTATGAGTACTTGGAGAACAATAGCCTCGCCCGTGCTTTATTTGGTAATTTACTATCCTTGCTGATTGTTTTCAGTTACAACTTACAAGTCAAACAGAAAATAAGCTTAATGAAATAAGAAGAAATATTGCTCTTTCGTAATTCATGAAAGAGTTCAAAATGAGAGAAGGTATGCATAGATTCTTGTTGGTTTGCATCCGCTAGTGGGCAGATCCTTGCCTGCTGTGTTAAGTGGCATATTGGATGTATTAGGAAGTTACAATACTTTCTTATGGTGCATTTCCTCCTTTTGTCAGTGAGGATTAATTGCCCTCATTCATTTGGTACAAACGTTGCTGTGATGTTGATTTTTTAGACGTTGAGCAACTCTTCATTTTGCATGTTAATGGCATTGGATGCCCTCACATTATTTCACTCTTTATTCTCCATTATTCTTTGTAACCTATGTAACCTCTAGGCCATTTATCTTCACTATTTACTACCCCATTATCTTCCTATTCATTGCTAGGCAGACTTTCTCAACTATAAATAGTGGTGGTCTTCATTTGGTTTGGATACACAAGAAAATATAGAGTGCATAAAGTTTGTCAAAAAGAAAGTTCTTATTAGTTGAAGGGAGGTGTTCTTTTTGTGGAGCTTTGGGCTCAACTCTTGTCCAGAGTTTGTTGAGTTACACTTTGTGATTAGGCTGTTGTATCCTGGATGGGACAAGTCAAGAAGGACTACTGCTGGAACGGTGAAAAACATTTGCTGCAGTGGGTTTGAATTTCCTTAAAGAGAGCGAGATATCTGCGCCTCAGCCTGAAGAGAATTATTTTCTTCATTTTATTTTTCAAATGTAATTTGTAATCTTGTAATCTTGTAATTTTTCTCCAACAATTCTTAGTTCTCATTAAAATGCAGGTCCAGAAGAACATCGTCTCCAAATAGACTGGCCAACAAGGCAAAAAATCTGCATTGGGATAGCAAAAGGCTTAGCTTTTCTACACGAAGAATCGTCATTAAAAATTGTTCATAGGGACATCAAAGCAACAAATGTACTTCTTGACAAGAAACTAAACCCAAAGATCTCTGACTTTGGTCTGGCCAAACTTGACGATGAGGATAAAACACATATCAGCACTAGAATTGCTGGAACCATGTGAGTTTTCTGACAAGTTCTTTTTTTCATGTTTATGTTTTGTGTTTGTTGAGTAAGAAATATATCTGTTACTTACGGCACAGTAGGGTTAATTCTACATTTCATAACTTTCTGCAACGCGTAAACTGATTGATGTACGTCCGTATGTTGTTCTCATCCATGCAGCATATATACATTTAAGATTGCTAGAACCCTTACATTCTCTCTTTCTCGCATTTTCGATATCTTATACAAGGTAACATGCAATAGTTTACATATTCTTAACCAAAAAGGGTGGTGAAGTTACAAGAACTAGAACATAATGACTTGGGTGTCCTTAAAGAAGGCTCATTTGGAAGCTTGATCATATTTCTGGTATTGATTGCATTACTTCAATTTGAGTGATAGAAATGGTTTCTGGCCTATGTATCCTCTTTAAATCTTAAAGTTTCTTCCAATGAACTTAACTTTATCTGATCCCAATCAACCATTCTTCATATACTGAAATATCAAGCATGAACTTGATGCCGCGTTTAGAAATAACACATGCATGAATCTAAAGTTTCACTCTGTTCTGCAGAGGATATATGGCACCTGAATATGCACTATGGGGCTACTTAACCTACAAAGCAGATGTCTACAGCTTTGGAGTTGTTGCGTTAGAGATTGTTGCTGGGAAGAACAATATGAAATATCGCCCCAATGAGAAATTTGTTTGCCTTCTAGATTGGGTAACAAATCATTATCCCTGATATCAATTCCTATGTTCCAAACTTTTGAACTAGTATCTTTGCATTTTATTCAGGCCCTTGTTCTACGAAGGGAAGGAAAACTGATGGAACTAGTAGATGAAACATTGAGTTCAGATTTCAAGAAGGATGAGGCTCTAAGGATGATAAACGTAGCCCTTCTATGTACCAATACATCTCCAGCACTTAGGCCAACCATGTCTGCAGTAGTCAGCATTCTTGAAGATCATCTTGACCTTCCTGAGTTTAACTTGGAATCAAGATCCCATGATGATGATGATGAGCTCAAGTTTCAAGGGTTAAGAGACAAGTATGACGATATGCGCAGCTTGAGCGAAAGTCGAACACTTACTCATTCATCCAACACTACAAGAAGAGAGTGCTCTTCCACTACATCTGAATCGGGTTAATTAAATTCACAGTCAGATCAATATTGTGAAACAAAGAGCAACAGATAAGTTTAGGGCTATATATGTTATGTGAGGTAAAAAGTTTCCTTAAACTAATAGAAAGTGTTCAAATACGTGTAATATCCTATACCAAATACTGCTTTGGAGGAGACGCTATTCCAAGCAAATGGTTAACCTCTACTACTAATACTAATGTCTAGAAAACAGCCATGAGAACTGATATGAATAAGGAATTTAAATTTATGAGTTCATCCTCATAAATAGTAAATGTTAAAGCTACGGTAAAGCAAGTGTTAGTATAATATTACTATAAAGTCATTGAGAAAGAGTGAATAATAAGGCTACTTATAGGCCCAAAGCCTAATGTAATTAGGCAATGGATTCAGTGGTAGAGCAGAAATCAATCATCTGGTACAATCTTGATGACCATCGACAATGTACACGATTACTAAAATGAAAATCTTATACTGATATGCCAGACCAAAAGTTTCCTTATTCAAAACAAGCACAAAAGAAGAGAAAACTCATGCTGAAGCATTATTGCCTCCTTGATTTTCATTGTCTAAGTACGGTAATCATCTCGGAGTTATTCATAATGGGAGACGTTGGGTTCAAATTTCATTGGTAATATTGTTGCTATTAGATAAGGGAGGAGTAGCTTCTGATGGCCCTGCTGTAGAATAGCTTTCAGATGGAGAAGGCTAAGAGAGTGCAGCAATGGCCTTAGTCAGTGCAATCTCGTCTGTTGAACGCCGGACTGTTGAAGATGTGGTCTTGATTTTAGTTTTTCCTTCAACAACTTTCACTACCTGAGACATGGTTGGCCTGAGAGTTGGTGATGGATTAGTGCACATCATTGCTAATTCCAGAATGGAAGCTGCTTCTGTCCAAGAATAATCTGTTCCAAGTTTTGGATCAACTAGATCCATCAAATTTCCCTGCTCTTGCAACACGTAAGCCTTCAATTGAACCAGCAGACATCGATCAAATTAGCATAGTCATTCAAGTAAAAAGACAATGGCAACTGTTTATTAGGCATGTGCATCAACGAATGAAATTGAGAACTTCTGGTTTGAGGCTTTACCAAATCAAGAATGTAAACTGTCTGATCACTTGGCATGTAACTAGCACTGTTTCTCCCGCTCACAATTTCAAGTGTAACAACCCCAAAGCTGTAAACGTCTGCTTTTGGTGTTAAGTAGCCGCGCATTGCATATTCTGGTGCCATATATCCCCTATAAAAGAACTCCCATATGAGAGAACAAATACACTTATCCGAAAGAAAATTTATGTGTAGCAAAAGCTTTAAGCTAACAGGGTGGAGGAGGATTAGCAGGATTATAAAATTACGTTGTTCCAGCAACTCGTGTGATGACATGAGTATGTTCCCCTTCATTAAGCTTTGCGTATCCAAAATCAGTTATTTTTGCATTCCACTCCTTGTCCAAGAGTATGTTTGTGGGCTTAATGTCCCTGTGGATAATCTTCAATTTGGACTCTTCGTGCAAATATGTGAATCCTTTGGCTATCCCGAGGATAATTTTGACCCTTGTCGACCAATTTAGTCTCGATTTAATTTCCTCTGGACCTGGAAAAGCAATGTCATTATTTTATTAACTACTTCAGAATTTTTTGTCAAAACATATGAGCTTTGCTATCATTACCAAATAATGCATGGTCAAGAGAATTATTTTCCATGTATTCGTAAATGAGTAGGAGCTCGTTGTCTTCTGCACAGCATCCCATTAACTTTACAAGATTTGGATGTTGCAGAGCTGAAATCGTGCCAATTTCATTTACAAACTCACGTATTCCTTGTTTTGATTTTCCTGATAGCTGTTTAACTGCAATTGTAGTCCCATCAGGGAGCAGGCCCTGTATTGATGAGTGACACCCCCATTATTTAGAATTGGCACGAAAACGTGAACATGATAAGTGGCTCTTCATATGTTATATGTGTAGCAGTGACAGATAAAGTATATAAAATCCCTTCAGGAAAAAAGCACCAAGGCCGTAACTGTATGCTTACATAAGCAGCAGCTCAATCCAGGGTCAGGGGAATGATAAGATGAATAAACAGAATGCTAAAAACTAACCTTATAAACAGGTCCAAAACCTCCTTTACCCAATTTGTTCACAGCATTGAAGTTCTGAGTGGCATCTTTTATTTGACGAAAGGTGTAAACTCCTCCCGGGAACAATTCAGTTGCTTTTAGTTCTTTTGATATGTGTTAGCATTTCACAAAAGAAGCAAACAGAATTTTATTTTAGTGAGTTACACAAATTTATATTGAAATAATAACCAAACCAAACTCCATATATAATTGTGTCTAACCTTCCTTTGATGATCTTTTTCCGCCAAGATAACCCAATTTCCTTAGTAAAAGCAAAAGTAGAGCAAGAAAAAACATGATGATACTGCTATCACAACCTTAAGCGCAGTAGTCAGTTTCTGATGGAGAATTGGTGGTAGTGCTGGTAATGCAGAAATTACCATCAAAGTATTTTGTTGTCTTTGAAAGGACACTGAAGAATATGAATGACAATCCAAATATATAAAACATACCTTTGGTTACAGAAATAGCTGAAATGAGGGGACCGTAGTTCACCGAGCCATTACCAGACCAGTACAAGTGAATTTCAAGATGGGATTTTATAGAAGTATTATATTCCACGACTCTATCCCCATCCTTATTCACTGCTGCTGCTTCTATATTGTAGTTCTTCCGTACATTCTTCCCCTACAGTGACAGCTTTTCAAAGAACTACAAAGATGATACCTTTACAATTCTATTTGGTATAACAGAAGTCATTCTCCATGACAAATAGTTTTCGGGAAAAAATGGTTTATGGTGTTTAGTTGTAGTGGAAAATATATACATGTTGAGGGTGTGTTTGATATGACGGGAGTCATTTTCCAGGAAAAATATTTACCGTTAGGAGTCAGTTTCTGATGTTTGGTTACCATAAGGTAGAAAATATTTCCCATCAAAATGAGAAATATGACTTCCCTCAGTAATGGACGGAAGTCAATTTTCTATAGAACTTTTAACTTAGTATTACTGGCTCCAATAAGTTATACATCCTAATTAATTTTTAGTACTCGAAATTTTCATCAAAACGCTCTCCCATTTGTTACTATTTCTATCAATTTTTGTATACAACTTTTTTTTCGAAAAGCATTTTTCACTCACCAATTATGTACCAGAAAACATTTTTCAGGAAATTATTTTCAATGGAAAATCGGCACACCAAACACTCTTTAAAGATCAATGATAATATATATTAGCAAATTGGGGAGTGTTTTGACGCAACTTTGAGTAAAAAAAATTTAATAATAATGTCTTAAGTCTTACTTGAAGCAAGTAAAAATTGAGAAAGTTAGGAAAATGACTTCCATCCACAAGTGAAGGAAGTCTTTTTCTATCTTTTGATGAAAAATGTTTGTTTTCCTTGACAACTAAGCCTTTTTTAGTAAATATTTAACCAAACACCATAAAATGATCTCAAGGAAAATATTTTTCTATAAATGACTTCCTCATGGAAAACTTTTTCTAGAAAATTAATGACTTTCTTATGGAAAACTTTATGTAGAGAATGACTTGCGTCATTCCTACATATATATATATATTATCGTACCTGGATGTCAATATCAAAAACTCGTATAGGTGTGATGGAAGAGGCTTTGTTTTTGCTTAAGCCTATCTCAGCAAAAGATAGTTTGACTGTGTAGTTTCCATTGGAGAAACAAAATCCATAGTACTTGAGAGAGATAGAGGCTACACGGGCTGTTTCCAGCAGAACTGCTTCAGTATTGGAAAGATTACATGTATCCTTGATTATTAATGATTCTGGTCGCTTATCAGAACTCGTGATAAGGCCCATGCTACTATAACCCCAACCTCCTTCTTTATCGCGAGAAAACGTTGATGATCCATTGGGGTTCTGATCAGCAGAGAAGTGCTTGCCTTTTACAGCAACTGCCTCGCCACCGCAGTTGATAAACAATTCATCATCTGTGTGAGAGAAAAGTACTGTCATTGAGACAACTTTTGAAACGAGATACTTATGTTTATATATATACTAGTCTCTGAGAACGTGCAACGCACATTTGCCCCTTAATCATTATTCTACAATAAAAAATATTGATTTTACCCTTTAAATTTTGTTAATTAAAAAAACTATGGCAATGGAATGGTGTATTTCCAATCTAGCAAGAAGTATGTAAAGATAAGCAAAATAATATATGTTCAATCTCACATAAAAAGTTAAGTGATTTGACACTCATACTCCTAATTCCCCACATAAAAAGGGAAGGATAGAGTAATTTAAACTTTTGGCTAACAAATAAGCAGAAAAAAAGTAGAGTAACTAACAATATAATAAGCAGAAACCGAGAAAACATTACGAATACTACAGCTTGGTAAAAAATAACTTACATTTTAGATTATTATGGCAATAATGGTCTCATTTATCTTTTGTGTGCGGCCTACATATATAAACGTACGATCAGAATGCAACACTAGTCTCTAGGAAGAAAAGAAAAGATACAAATAAGAAATGAATTTTAGCACTCACAAATTACTTGAGCAGCCCGGAAAATAGTTCCTGAAATGGAAAAGCCATTTCGTAAGGCTAGCTAAAGAAAGATACTATTTAACATCTAAAGTAGAGAACAAGTGTAGTGAATTTTACACGTCCGGATCATCAGATGAAGCATTGAACTCTGAGGTGTTAATTGTAAACAAGTTTTCAGAAACATCCCTGCAAAACAATTTATGGCAAAAATAAACTCTTTCCAATGTTGCTTGAAAGACAAATGACAAAGATCACAAGCAATAGGTAGCGGTGGACGGAATTATATCTACCATATTTGACTTCCACAAAAAGTTTTCTTCTACTTGAAGAAGACTACAAATTGAGACAAACAGAGGGCCCTTTGTGAGTAAAAAGTGTTAAATGAAATATGTGTATGAGTCTTTTTGTTATGTTATTCTCTTAGGGTTTGCTTCTTTTTTTTTTTAATAATTAATCCGCCTTGAGGTGGTGGGGGTTTGACATCGACCCCTACCTTGTCTATTATCAAATCAAAAACATAACACATGAAGGAAGGGGACATAAAACCAAACCTCCCAGTCAAAACTAAGTTGCATAAAATTCAAATAAGCAATACAAAGTTGGTCAATGGCTGCATAAAATAATTTTTTGCATAATTAATGCAATGTTTGTTTGACCGCAAACGAATGAAAGTCTCTGAATAACTAATGTAGTGTTTGGTTGGCATGTCAAATTCGCACTGATATAAATTATGAAGCAATCTATGTATTAGGTTTATAATATTGAAGAAAGCTTCAAAAGCAATTTTTCTTCATTTGTTCACATTCAAAATTGGCATGGCACCAACACACTCTTTATGAATGTTCCCACTTACACGTATCGATGTGGCTTTACGTTCTTCCTCTTAGTTAGCCATCCTGGCAATGATCCATTAAGCTTGTTCTCCCTGAGAAATCTGCAGCAATGTGATAATGTTAAAAGGGTAAAACTAGAAAATCAGTTATCCACCCACCTTAGGCCAAGCTTCGAATATTGAGAAAATGGAAAAAATAATCCAGTAATAACAACATAAAACAATGGAATGGGAGAACATGATGTACGCAGTTGGATCAGTTAGACCAACGTCCACAAGCGGAGTGAAGAAAATTCAATGTATCAAGTGATGTACAATAGATAGTACAAAATTAAGGTAAATACTCTAATTACCTGTTCTGCATATGTTACATATAATACAAGATTGGCAGATACTTCACAAAAGCAGAATAAAAATTCTCTCCCAATGGTCTTCTTCTAACGGTCTAAGCGTGTTCTAATGCACCTCCTTCATGAAGCCGGACACCCGGCCATATCACTCAGCCCAAGGACCCCCCAACGGAGAATCGACAGCTGGTAGAGCCTATTCTTAGCCTATTAACAAAGGTTCTTACTCCACAGATCTCACTGGAAACCCTAGCTCAAGCAATCTCACTATAGGGAAAAAGTAGCTTCAAAAGAAAAAGCTGATGGGAAGCAAGACACTACTCAGGGGGAAACAGCAACAAAGGAAACTCTCGACAAGTGGAGCATGAGGTTGGGTATTCACAAGAACAGATAACCACAGTTCCGCAACAAAAAGAAAAGGCTCAACTATAAGGACGGGAAAAGGAAAATACTACTGCTTCAATGCAAGTTAATTTCTCATACGGTCACTCAACTAATAACTTTTATCTCAGAAAGTCACTCAAGTGGTAATTATCTCATAAAGTCACTCAACTTTGATTTGTAACAAAAAATCCACTCAACTGTTGTGTTGTCATTTCACCTGTAAAGTCACTCAACCAATTCAAACTATATTTCCGGTAGATATTGATGATGTGGAGCACAGTATGTTGCAATGTCATGTATCATCACATTTATGGTCGGAGATTCTGAGGTGGTTTGGTCTTATGTGACTATATATGTTGAGGGCGGTAAAGGATGCCTTATTCAGTTGGCCCTTTAGAAGAAGAAAGGCAAGACACAGAATTTATACTGAACAGAAAGAGAGACAACTTTCTATGTGCATCATATATAGTAAGTAACATCATATACAGCAATTAAATCACATACACACTCGAAAACACAACACTCATGCAAAGAAGAGAGAGAGAACGCACATAGATATTAAAGATGTGCTAATGGAATTTGGCAGTTCTCCAGATAACTTGTTGAAGCTCAAGTCCCTATACCAGAGAAAAGAGAAAGATGTAATCATCCAATCATGTCTTTATCTACAAGCTACATAAAAAAAATGTACATTTTCGTGTGTTTGGTCTAAAGAAAAATGTTTTCCTCAAGAAAGTGTTTTTCAGTGTTATGTTACCGTAAAATTTCTAAAAAATAATTTCAAGGAAATGTTTTCTATGACTGCTATTCAACAAGTATTGGAGGGATTTCATATTCCACATTACTCAAACAATAAGTGGTAGCTACATGACAAGAGCTTTCTAACTAAGGCTAATAAAATTTAACAAAACCGTAGCCTATAAATATACCTATATACAATATCTGGCTAGATATATACAATATTCTGTATTAATGACCAAAACAGGGTAAATGACTTCCATCACTTATAGTAGTTTCTTTTCACTTGTTTCAATTCACACTTCTCTGTTGTTCATTATATGTCATATCCTATGCATCATATAATTAGCATATCCTCTGTGGAAAATGTTTCCAACACCTTATAGTGTATTATTAATACCCAAATGTTTTTTCTACGCCTTTTAAGGTATAAATATTTGCTCTAACAAATTGAGATGGATATAAAAGGGTAAAAAAGTGTGGACTAAAATAAGATAGTTTTTCACTAAATGATCAAGATGCAACTTCTACATTTACAACATAATACGGTTGCCAGACAGAAAAGGAGAAACACAGACACTAAAAAAAAAGGGAAAATCGAATTGGTTAGAAGAAAATTGACAGAATATCATCTTACAGATTCTGTAATTTTTTATGCTCCCAAATATATCTCGGAATGGGACCACGAAGTGAACATTTCCTCAATGTCCTGGAATCAACATCATGAGTAGTATATTTGCATGTCAATATCACATGACATTGAGAAACAATTGTTTAATTCAAAAGGAGTCAAAGGATATCAAGCCTACAAGTCTTTCAACGAAGTCATACGCGATAGATCGGGAAAATCATATGCGCTTCCTCTTGTGACTACATTGCTGAGTTTTCTAGGCATATATAAGATTATAAAGTTGGGAGAAAATATCAGCCAAAATTTTCAAAATGCTATAATGTTTTCACATACTAGCTACTACAAATAAATTGAACTTCAAAACAAAAATCTTACCGGTAAACGAGACTTTCCAATGATGAGATTTCCTTTGGCAAGGGGCCTTCAAAATTATTTCCTGACAGATCCCTACCAAGAAAAGAAGTTAAATTGATAACTAAATTAAGCTATCCATATTATAATATTGCTTTCACATAATAGGACTTACAACGTGTCGAGTTTCGTCCAATTGGCTATATTAATGTTGGAATTTTCCCAGATAAGCTATTCCCTTGAGCAAAACTACAACACAAAATAAGAACAAACAACATAAAGAGAGGGTGGTTGCAATTGTCAAGTTGATTAAATGGTGCAATCCAAAGAAATCAGAGTCAACATGCACTTACAACTCTTTTAAGTTCACCAACTTTATGAAGCTTGGAGGCAATTCACCAACGAAATAATTGGTGCGTAGGTCCCTGAAATCATTTGCTAGCTACTTTGACATTTCGAAGGAAGGATATACAATATTGCAGTTTTCGTTTCTTTTCTTTTTCCATACAGTTCAGATCATAAATATCATTTATTTTCTCCCATATGATATAGTCATGAATGAATGGATCCATTTGCAAGTGATAACTCTACAATTCCCATGAATTTGGGATTAAGTATCTCAACCTTGTCATTAGGGGCAACCATTAGGGATAAGTTGTTAAAACTTACTTGAGAGAAAAAGAAACCTAAACAAACCCCCAAAATATCAACTTTACCTGAAAAGCTAGCCAACCCATAGTATCTAATTAATATGTCCTACAGATGTGTCTAGGTTGATTTAGGTAGAAGAATCACAAAACAAAGGGAAAAATGAAAAAGAACAATCTCATGTTTTGCACCGATCATGAGAATTACTATTGGTAGTTGTTGGAATCTAATATTGCATTGCAATATGCACAATTCTCTGAGTAGCTATGCTAGAAATTAAGGTTTGACTGTGGCACTTCATCCCTTATGTATCAGAGATTGATGCCGAGTTAAAAAACAAAAAAAAATGTATTATCAATATAGTGAACCAATGTGAAAATAATCGACTAGATTCTTGAAATTATCAAACTGTTGTACTTACAGTTCCTGCAGCTGTGTAAGATTCCCAAGCTGCTGTGGGATGTGACCTGAGAGTTGATTCTCATCCAGATATCTACATTAAATTTCAAACCAGAACAGATCAAAATGAGAATAGAATTCAGAAGAACAGCGATAAAGAGGATGTGTAATATTTTTCTACTCATAGTCATACAAAATCTCAAGATTGGAGATATTCCCTAGCTCTTCTGGAATGCTTCCATTTAGTAAGTTGAAGGGTATGGATCTAAATAGATGTACCAAAGGAAAAAAAATAACGAGCCTGACTAACTGAATTATTCTGCAAAAGAAGTACAAGGTAACAGAAAACAAAAATGAAAGCATATTTCATGATACTTACAAAGCAGTTAAGTTTTGGAGAACACCAAATTCACGAGGGATTTGGTTCTTAAAGGAATTACCGCCTAGAGACCTACATGAGCCACATTTTGAGGAAACAATTTCATGATAAAAAATTTAAATTGTTTTGATCAAGTAGCGAATTACTCACAGCATCTGTAAGTTGTTCATCTGAAATGGCAACAAGTCTCCACTGAAGAAGTTGCCATAAAGCCCTCTGTAGAACACTTTATTTGGTAAGAAAGGATAATAGAGGAAGTGTGTTCTTCTATCAAACAAAAAGGTATGCAAAATTGAGCTTGCTCAATACAATGTTGATAAATATGATTGATGAATATAATTTTGAAAAATTACAAAGTGCTGCTCCAAAGTTTGAAAGGAGCTTTTCGATCTTCCTCCAGTCCAATCAGAAATAAAATTGACAAAAGATAGTAAACCACTTACAGGGCCTCAAGCGATGTTAGGTTGAGAAATGATTTAGGGACTGGTCCAGAAAACTTGTTAAAGCCTAAATCCCTGAAGCATCCACGCCAAGTTAGAGTAGACTTTGAATCAGAGCAATAGAAATGTAAATCATTAATCAACATATCATATAGAACTGGAAATACAGATGCAGTTGAGCATGGAAAATTATTCACCGAGCGAACTCTAAAGCTTTTTAAGGCAAGGAGAAAGAAATGATCCAGATGCAGATTATATTTAGTGATTTTTATGACACGATTCAAACTGAAACTTCCTTACAATCAAGTACAGAACGGGTGTTGGCGCGTAGTGCATGTAAATGCAGATAAAATTCACGGAAAACTGTAAACTAAAACAATCCTGGTGTTTTTTGTTGCCAATTCATCATTTAACCCTTCTCCTTATTCTTGCTAAAATCGGAATTCCACCCCTTCCTTAATACGAGCAAACAATCTTTTTTGAAATATCAGCAATTGTCAATGCCAAAAACCTCTTCATCTTTTCTATAATCCCAATTAAAACTTATCTAAGAAAAAGAACTCTCTTCCAACAACGGTAGAGAGGGCCATTGCATTTTCACTTGCCTAAAAGACCATTGCATTTTTCATTAGCCGAGAGGGCCATTGCATTTTTCATTTGCCGAGAGGGCCATTGCATTTTCATTTCGCCGAGAGGGCCATTGCATTTTTCATTCGCCGAGAGGGCCATTGCATTTTTCATTTGCCGAGAGGGCCATTGCATATTTAGTCGGATATTTTTAAGTCGCATCTATTCGGAGGTGAAGGATGTGCAGTCATTCCACGTTGAAGTTGGAGGAGGTTGACGTGAAGATTTTTTTAAGTCGCATCTATTTGGAGGTGAAGGATGTGCACCCATTCCACGTTGAAGTCGGAGGAGGCTAACATGAAGATTTTTTTTAAGTCGCATCTACTCGGAGGAGAAGGATGTGCACCTATTCCACGTTGAAGTCGGAGGAGGCTGATGTGAAGATTTTTTTAAAGTCACATCTATTCGGAGGTGAAGGATGTGCACCCATTCCACGTTGAAGTCGGAGGAGGCTGACTTGAAGATTTTTTTTAAGTAGCACATATTCGGAGGTGAAGGATGTGCACCCATTCCACGTTGAAGTTGGAGGAGGCTGGAGTGAGTATTTTTTTAAGTCGCATCTATTCGGAGGTGAAGGATGTGCACCCATTCCACGTTGAAGTTGGAGGAGGCTGACGTGAAGATTATTTTTAAGTCGCATCTATTCGGAGTTGAAGGATGTGCACCCATTCCACGCTGAAGTCGGAGGAGGCTGACGTGAAGATTTTTTATTTTTTTAAGTCACATATATTCAGAGGTGAAGGATGTGCACCCATTCCACGCTGAAGTCGGAGGAGGCTGACGTGAAGAGTATTTTTAAGTCGCATCTATTCGGAGGTGAAGGATATGCACCCATTCCACGTTGAAGTCGAAGGAGTTCGGCGTTGAAGGATATTCATATTCCATTACTGGAAGTGGTAGTGTTCACATATATCCTACCGATGGATCATTCTCATATGTCCTACCGATGGACATGTTTTTATATCCTATCGATGGATCATTTTCATTCGTCCTACCGATGGACATGCATTCATATCCTACCGATGGATCATTTTCATTCGTCCTACTGATTCACATGCATTTATATCCTACCGATAGATCATCTTCATTCGTCCTACCGATGGACATACATTCATATCCTACCGATAGATCATTTTCATCCATCCTACCGATGGACATACATTCATATCTTACCGATAGATCATCTTAATTCGTCCTACCGATGGACATGCATTTATATCCTACCGATAGATCATTTTCATTCGTCCTACTGATGGACACACATTCATATACCACCGATGGATCATCTCCATTCGTCCTACCGATGGACATACATTCATATCCTGTTGATGGATCATTTTCATTCGTCCTATCGATGGACATACATTCATATCCTACCGATGGATTATCTTCATTCAACCTACAGGTAGACATACATTCATATCCTACCGATGGATCATCTTCATTCATCCTACCGATGGACATGCATTTATATATTCTACCGATGGATCATTTTCATTCGTGCTACCAATGGACATGCATTTATATCCTACCGATGGATTATCTTCATTCGACCTACCGATGGACATACATTCATATCCTACCAATGGATCATCTTCATTTATCCTACCAAGGGACATACATTCATATCCTATCGATGGATCATTCTCATGCGTCCTGCCGATTGACATGCATTTATTTTGCCAAATATCCTATCAATGGATTCATATTTGTCATATCAAATGAACTGGCAATCATTTTGCCACCACACTCATATCCTGTCAATGGGTATTGTTTTCCTTTTCAATAGACTCATGCCACGCTTCAACAATCAAACGAAGGTTGTCAACATGCATGGATTTTGAAGCAAGAATGACTTCGAATCACCAAGACAACAACGGATCCACAAGAACATGCAAAGAAGATGGCAGAAAGTATCATAAGGGATGCTACCTTTTTTCTTTAATTTATGATCTACTGATGAATTTTATCTTTGTTATTTTCGAGAACATCCAAGAGAATGCATTCTCAATTAAGCCACAGGTGTGGACTACGTCAACAAGGACGTATCACAACGTGGAACCTTTTAGAAACAAGTCAAGGAGCGACTTCTACCACATTCAAGCCACACTTTTATATAAAGATCATGTGTTCGGCCAAAATTGGATTTGTCAATTTTCTTTGTCCATGATTTCTTTCATCAACCACATCCAACGAAAGGGACAATTGTTGACACCCAATTTTGGCCTAACATTTTAGAAATTCATACTTTTAAGTTGTATTCATTCAATAGTTCAAAATACGTTTTTTTAATTTAATTTTAAATAAGGTTATCGATACTTATTCTTATTTTTTCAAAATTTTAGGATTTTTATTAGTTAATTTTAATTATATAATTTTTTGTCACAGTCGATTGAATATGTTCAAATATTTGTTCAATTCAATTAAATTATTTTTTTGTTAAATTACATTTTTTACTTGTCATTCATTTTATTCGTTACATTTGTTAATATTCATTTTTATATTTTTGCGCAGTCTAGAAATTCATTCAAATATGGATAAGATTACATACACAAATATTTTATTAATCGGTAGTTTTGGCCCACGATTTTTAAGATAATGGTATTGTACTATAGGTGATTTTCGATTTTCTATTTAAGCAATAGCTTGGTTATTAAGTTAGTTATGGTAGATAAGATTTTATGGGTAATTTTCGAAATCCGGCGAGTCCATCACCCCAAAACCCCCTTTTGTTTTTCCCCTTTTTCTGGTGAAACTATCATTTTTTCCAATCAAACAAACAGTCGCCCCTCTCTTCTTTGTTTGCTACCAGCAGTATCAACAAGAGCTCACAAACAGACCCCTCCACACACCTCCATAGCCGCCACTATACGAGCTCCAAACCACCGGCCACCGAGCTCCAAATCAACAACCATAAACTCCGACTGCCACCCACCAGATCTCCCCCTCAAAACCCATCAGAAACGAACCCAAATCAACCACCAAACTGTAACACTCCAAAAATTCCTAAGCTAAGGCCCGAACCATTCTTTGTTTGCATGTAGAAATCGTATCGGGTGATTTGTAAATTGCTCATATTGGCAAAGGTCATTTCTTTTGTGTTAGAATGGATTTGAATATGACTTAAGGTCAGAAGGACCCCCTAGCACAAAGTTGAGTTGAAAACTTCATTTTTCGACTAAGTCTTGACTTAAGATTCTACTTAGGCCAAATTCAAATAATCATATCTTCCAGCACATAATGAATTAGGTGGCCCATGACCTATCAAATTAAAGGTCTTTGAGTCCTCACCAAGTTTACCTTTTTTTCGAGCCCGGAGTAAAATGTTATGGCCATTTTACCAGAAACTGTCATATCAAAATTTTCTGCGTCTGTGAACGACGGCTCCTATCTACGGGCCGTCAATCAATCGACGACCCGTACTGTCAAACCGTCAAAAAGAGTTCAGAGACTCAATTTTGGGTTCCCTTTTCTACGGATCCATTCTACGGGCCGTAGATTGGACCCGTAAATGGAGTTTTCAGCCTGAAATTTAGTATTCAATCTACGGATTGGATCTACGGTCCGTAGAAACTTCAACGGGTCTTAGATTGGATCCGTAGGATGAAGTTTTGAGCTGAAAAATTCAATATTCATTTCCACTGATGGAATCTATGGTCCGTAGATCAAGCTACGAACCGTAGATGGTCCCGTGAACAATTTTTATCAGCTTTTAAAGAGGGGTAGTTCAGTCTTTTCCCACCCCTTCTAAGCCTAACCCACGACGTTTTTACACCTAATTAAGGGTCTAAACAGTGTTAAAATATTCTTTTACGTTTTTTAACACTTAGAAGATTCAGAGCAAAGTTCGTAGAAGAGAACAACTAGGGTTTCCGACATTTTTCAAGATCCTTCAAGTTTCGGCAAGAACCTTGTTCTTTCCAGGTATATAAGGCTTTCATAGTATTGGACTAATGCGTCCACACGCTCTACATATATTAGAATTTCAGAAAAGAGAAATCTAAGGTTTTATTCCATGTTTTTGAGAAATTTCAAGTTAAGCCCATCGTTGAATTCTAATTCAATTCTTGAGTTATTGTATCTATATCATTGAGTATTATTGTGATATTGTTCATGTCTACATTTCGGTATGAACCCTATTTATTGAGTTGATTGTTCATGAATAATTTTCTGCATAAACCCTATAATTTGAGTACTCATTGAGTAATTATTGAGAACCTCTTGAATCGAATAATTATCTTAAAATTGACTTTTCTGAGAAAATAGAAAGGAGTTTTGAGGAGAGTTTAAAGAGACATTTTGAGTAAAGTTTAAGAGAACTATTGATTTTCCAAATTTATCAATTTTACAGTGAGAAAGAGAACTTTGATTTCTATAAAGAGGTAAAGGAGTTTCAAGAGATAAATGAGACATTGCCTCTTCAAGAGTATTTTTTTGAGTAATTACCTCAAAAATAGAGAAAGAGTACTTCTACTTGAGCATGAGTATATATAATTATTGGGAGTAGTATTGAGCACCGATATGGGGATGAGTTCAGACAACTCGAATTCCTTATAAACCATGTATGCCAGCATGGGTAAAGGATTCATACATTTTAGATGATTTCCTTATGCCTTCTGGTAGAGCTTAGTGGATCCACTTAGTTGAGGTGTTCTATACCCCGGCAAGGTATAGGGCAGTTCTGGCAGCGTGGGCGAGATGTTGTATCATCACTTAGCTCATAGTGATGGTTGTCGGTTAGAGAATCTCCCAAATAAGAGTAAAGAGTAAAAATCTTAATTATGTATTTTTACATACCTCCTAGAGTTAGTATCTTTTATTTACAAAGTTTTAAATATGTCATCTCTTATTAATGCTTTGCATTGAGTTGAGTTGAGGTGAGTATTATCCTATCTCTATCAGTTTAGTTATTGTTTTACTCAGCCATTTTACATACTCGTGCATTCAATGTACTGATGTCATTCGATCTGCATCTTTTTATGATGCAGATACAGGTGTTTAGTGTCATCAACATGTGCTTCGTTGATACTATTTGCACTCCAGCTAGTCTTGGTGAGCCTCCTTGCTTTCTGGAGGACTTCACGCTATGTTTCCTGTTTTGTTGAGTTGTCGAGAGTACTGTCCCAACATCTATCTTAGTATTTAGAGGCTTCATAGATAGTTAGTGTTGAGGAGTCCCTCAGTATATTTCCTTTTGATAAGATATTTTGAGACTGTTTTGCAAAGTATTTTCATTGTTGAACTTAAGTGTTTTTAGACAGCTTGAGTTTAGAGAATTGTTGGATTTTAAATGTTTTAAATATTCATTCTAATCTTGTTAACGCTTGAGTGAATCTTCCGCTAAGTAGTCAGCCAGGCCAACGGGTTCGCTTAGGGACTAGAAATGGTTCTCAAGTGCCGGCCACGTTCAGGGTGTAGGCTCGGGGCGTGACACAAACAACAGCAAAAAAACAACCCTCAAACCACCGGAAAACGAACAAAACAACCTTCAAACACCCATTTTTCTGACCACACCCATCACAAAAACCTTCGAACCCCGGTGAACAGCCACCACTTCACCGAATCAGACCCACATCGGAACCCATCGCAGACCACAACAACAACAGACCACCGAAAATAACCATGAAACTACCAAACCCTATTTTTCCGGTAGTCCACCACCAAACCACTGCCAAAACGACAAAAAACGCACCTCACAGAACTCCGACCCAAAACCCCAACACGATACCACTCTGTTTCACTCCCCAATGTTGTCTCAGGCAAAGCAGCTCCGCGACGGAGCACCACCTTCAACCAAACAAGCGAACATCAGCAGCAACTCCGGCGAGGAGTTTCAAACTCCGATGAGCCGGAGCAAAGAAGAAGAGAACGGTCTCGTCCTTTCCCCTCTCCCTTTTCACGATTTTCCCTCCATTTTTGCAGGTATCCAGTCGTCCGGCGTGGCTCCAACTCTGGGGAACTATACACCTTCATCTCCACCAGATCTGGCCGGAAAAGGTTTAACTCCGGCAACTCTTACTTTGTCACTATTTTGTTCTTGTTTTTTTCATAGTAACTGTTGTTAATTTATATATTGTTTGTTGATTTACTTGCTTTAGATATAGTTATTTTTTTAATTACTTTTGTGTTTCTCTTTTTCATAAATTTTATTTGTTATTCTTGGATATTGAATGTTTACAAGTTTTGGGTGATTTCGTGTTGCTTCTGTTTCTATTACTTATCACTTTGCTCACTGATTATTAATTTGTTGTTAGATTATATTTGGTTTAAAAAATTTTAATAATTATGTTAGCTTTGGATTTAATTTTTTGTATTTTTGGTTATTTGCTTATTCACTCTTGTCTTATTATTATTACCCATGAATAGTTTAAATTGTCTTGTCATTGTTTTAAATTGAACATACCAAAAAGTTCAATATTCAATAATTTAGCTCCTGCTAAACATAGAGTCACGTCAAGTCACGGAAACCCCACAATGTTATTGGACAACTTATTGGTCGGCATAGAACATATAGTTGAATATTTAGCGATATATTGGTCATTTAAAAATCTCTCCGTCGATTTTGGAGGTCTCCTCATTAATAAGAGATGGAAAATTTTAGTTTAAGTTTATAAATATTTTACATTAAAAATGGGTCGATGAAGAAATTACCGTCGATTTCCAAGATCTCCCATGTATATAAGACGGATTTTATTTTTAAGTCATTATTTATTTAATTCATATTTATCACTTACTAACACTTTTACTAAGTGTCTTTACAGGTACTCGGAATCACTTCCCGTTGAAGCTATTCCAATGGAGTTCGAATTATATTTTATATTCATTAATATGTATATTATTGACGTTAGGCAAATTTATGTCGTTTCTATATTATTGCTCCACTTATTATTTGTATATATATTGTATGATTGTTATACTTGTATATTATTTTTATCTCCTTCTCAATTTGAAAAAATGAATTCAGTCGGGATCCACCATTGTGGATTTCTAAGGATGCCTAATACCTTCCCTTCAGAATCACTTGAACCCCTTACCTAGATTCTAATGGTTTCGTAGACTATCTATTTTTTGTTAGTTAATTAATTGGTTTCCTAGTTTTTCTAAAATTAGGTGGCGACTCATTAATTGAATTAATTGTTTATTTTTTGAGTTACCACGACGTTTCCTCTTATTTGAATAAAGTAGGGATGTAAACAGAATGACGACTTCGCTGAGAATATAGAGGTTCAGGTTCAGGTTCGGCTTTGGCTGTAGAAAATGATCGATCGAGAGATTATTTTTTGGATAAAGTTTATTTTAGTTATTTAATTAATTAATTATTAATTAAATAATATCCTTAGCGATGTCAATTATTTAATTAATTAACCGAAATGATCTGATCCAACTCGGATCCGCACGACCCATGTAGAGTTGTCAAATGGGTTGTCCCAACCCAATCCTAACAGGCTAGAGAGTTAAATGGGTTAGGACGGGCTGACCCTTTTCATTAAAGGGCCTGTAAAATAGCGGCCTAACTCAGCCCTAAGCGGGCCACGGGTTGGCCCTTCAACCACAAAATGGACATCATAAATCTCTTAGAAAGAGTATCGAACATTGATGTTTGATGAACACGATATTAATACATACAGAAATTCATTTATGAATTACACACACTTCGGTGAATACTTACAAAACAACATAATAATCAAGATACAACATCCATATGATTCATCCGAGCAAAAAACATTATATGATCACTTTTTTCATAAACAAGACAAGTAGACAACAAAGGAGAAATGAAAAATTAGGCATAAAAATAAAAGTAGAAGATGTCAAAAATTTATAGTTATAATAACTTCAATAATATATATATATATATATATATATATATATTGAATATTTTTAAAATTCACAGCCCACGGGCTGACCTATGAGGCTAGCAAGCCAAATGAGGCTGGGCCAACAAGCCTCGTTCCTAAATGGGCTAAAAAAATTAAGCCCAACCCCACTTAATTCAAGGGTTGGGTTGGGCCGCTCTAACGGTCCAAGCCCATTTTGACAGCTCTAAACCCATGGTTTAAAACGTCTTTCCCGTTTTATTTGAATTTCCCACCATTTGAAAAGATTGTTCTGAAAGGTTGTAACCTTTCAGGAACAACCATGACTGTTCTGGAAGGTTGCAAACTTTCATGAACAATCGTGTGGTTTTTGAAATGTTGCAACCTTTTGGAAAAAATGCTTCTTGGCTATCAATACCTGTGATTCCTCAGACTTTTGACTTACGAAATTTCTGCACTCCTTCTTCTTCGTCTGCACAATTAAATAAATATACGTGTACTTTACTGCCGTTGACTGGTTCACTGACACCATTGTTTTAGGTATCGATACACTGGTGAATAAGTAGTTCTACCCTGTGAGGATCTATTCCAGTTCAAACCTCAGATACTAGAGGGGAATAATTTCCTTAAGGGGACACTGTGCATTCAGTGGGCTCGATTTCTTTCCTGTCGTTTTCATAAAATCATTACAGATTCTGGTATGTTTTACAGTTTTTAATTCTTGTTGATGTTATTAAATTATGTTCTTAGCTATATGATTTAAAGTTTGGAATTTTATTGTTTCTGCAAAGTTTGTTGTCATTAGAATTGATTTTAAATACAGATTGCATAAAAGCCAATAGATAGTCCATCTCGTCATTTCTCCTACCTCCTATTTGCCCTTCTTTACTGGCAATGTCATCTGCCTTGATTATGTTGCAGCAACAAAAACATACCCAGTGTAAATGGTCTAGGAGGCTAAGATGTACGCAAACATTACTTTTATCTTTTTTTGGGGCAGAGAGGTTGTTTCCGATAGACCCTTAGTTATTCAAAGCAAGGTTGCAAGAAATTATGACAAAGACAAACCATGATACAAAGCAGAGGACGCGACAGATAATAAAACACATTGAAGAATAAAACAGCCCCCTGCTCTTCCCACCTAAAGTGCGACAATGTTTGACTATCTACTAACTTTCTATCCTAATCCTCGACCTCCATATCTTCCTATCTAAGGTCACGTGTAAGCTGAAATTGTGTCATTTCCTGTCTAATCACCTCCCCAAATTCTTTTTCGGTCTACTTCTACCTCTCTTTAACTCTTGATGTTGTCAACCTCTCACTCTTCCTAAATGGCACATCCTCGCACCTCCTCTTCACATGCCCAAACCATCTACTTTGATTGTGTTAGCCCTACAAAAACTTCACTCCCTTTGTTGTCCTCTGGCTCTCTCGCCTCAGCTTTGCTCTTATAATTGTAGTTGAGTCTCTTCATTACCTGCCTTATTATACTACTCTAAAAACCATACAATTAAAACAATGACCAAACAAATTTGACAATCTAAAGTTAAAGGCATCTTAAAAGACTATTGTTACATATGTCAGCCCCTTCAATTGCTGTGCAGTCAGCTAAATTATTGTATTAAAAGACTATTGTTGCATATATTAGCCCCTTCAATTGCCGGGCAATTAACTAAATTATATTTATTAAAATACTATTGTTACATATGTTAGCCCTTTCAATCAAAAAATTATATGTATATATATAGAAATAGAGTAAGAAAGTTATCACGGTGGGAGAAATCACAGGTAAGATTTTGAAATTGTTATTCACACTCCCTTATATTCTTTAGTTATAACATTATAAATTCCCTTAGTTATTATTAATTATTTCTATCTTTCATCTTCCCTTATATTAACTCTTGCTCAATAACTTTTCACACTCTATACCACCCTATAAAAGTTACCCCATCCTCTTTAGTATATTGTTATGTGGGGAGATAATCAAGTCATAATCAAATTCTTAATTCTACAAACAAAATCAGGTACTTTGTCTTACTATTTTCCCATCTACCATAGAAAAATAAATTCTTGAAGTGCTAGATAGTTTTCTGTTAGATGATTTCGTAGATTGAATATATTTTTTATGTTTTAGTTTTATTTATCCCGCGGAAAAAAAAAAGAAAAAAAATCAATTAACTATGGAAAGTCAAATAACTAACTTTGTTTTATATACGCAGCCAACCGAAAAATCAATTATGAGAACCTACAACAAAAATGTCATCTATATATATATATATAGAGAGAGAGAAAAATTCTTCACATGTTGATATGACATGTAAATAATTTAGTTCAAATTCTTGAACTTTTAAAGTATTTATACTATTTAGCATGGAATACATTTGAGAACTAGCCTATGAATAAGTTAATGTCATTGGATACAAAGTCGCTAAATGTCAGTTGTAGTGTCCGCAAGTTTAGATGATATTACGTTGATGTAATAGCATTGATACGTGCAATACACATACCAAGAAACTAGGCTAACTCTATAAATTTTAGGCTTCTTTAAAAGGTGGCTGTTAAATAAATGGTGTTGGGCCTAACTCAACCCCAAAAATTAGCCAAGAGGTGAGGATTCAATAAGCCATATAAAGAAGGGTAAGTTACATAAATCACATAGTGTAAAGATGAAATTACTATATATCCCTACCTTTTTTCTAATTACAATAATCCCTTAAAATTAACTCAATCCGGATACATTAATAAAAGCGCGGATACATTAATACAAGCACGGATACATTAATAAAATAAAAATTAACTCAACCTAGATATATTAATGAAAGCGCGGATACATTAATACAAGGACGGATACATTATTAAAATAAAAATTAACTCAATCCGGATACATTAATGAAAGCGCGGATACATTAATACAAGCACAGATACATTAATACGGATACATTATTAAAATAAGAGATTTTAGTTATTTTTAAAAATATAGGGACGAATGGAAAATAATATACTTAAAGGTGTGTACTTTAGTAATTTTTCCTATAAAGAAACCACTCATCCCTCAAAGCCTACTTTTTCTTTTGCCTCAAATTAAAGCCTACTTACTCCCTTGTGATTAAAATTCATCTGAAAAGGTGGCAAGTTCCCACTCAAGGAGTTGTCAGAAAGATCTCTGTAAACACACATTACTATTTGGTAAGACAAGATATATACAGATTAGTAGAATTAAGGAGTTGTTAGAGTGTGTTTGACATTGTTGTTCTTAGAAGTATTTTTTTAAAATTGTTTTCTAGAAAAGTGTTTTTTTTTTTTAAAAACAATTTGTTAATTCATTTGAATGATGTTTTTAATAATCAAATTGTGTTTGATTAATTTTTTAAAAAAGTGCTTTTGAAAGTCAAATTGTGAAGAAGGATAAGTATAATGTATTTTTAATATTAATTTTTTTTATAGAGATAAATTATTTTAAATATCTATTATAAAAAATTTTGTTTTATTTTTATTTTTATTAAATTAAAATGTATATATTCAAATTTTTAATCAATATTATACCTTTCTTTTTGGAGGACTGAAATCCTTAATAATTATGTAAAATAATATATAAAATATAAAATATATAATAATAATATATAAACGTAAAAGAAAATAAAAAATAAAATTTTAAAAAATGAAACTTAACCAAACTTATTAGATATGCTAATTAATTAATAAAAGATATATAGATAAATATGTATATATGGAAGAGATATTTTAGTCTTAAAAAAATAATTTTCTACTTATGCTTTTGCTTTTATTAGGAAGTAGAAATTTTTAGCTTCTTCCCAATAGCAGAAAAATTGTTTCTGCTTCCATTTAAAAGCACTTTTATTAATTTGACAAGCGCTTAATTTTTTTTAAAAAAAAAACTCAAAATAAGTGTTTTTGGCCTCCCAACAGCAATGACAAACAGACTTATAACATATTAAAGGGAATTGGATCGGGTCACCTCGTGGGTCAATCCGGATCCATATTAATAAATAAATGATATATAATTATTATATATTTAATTTATTAATAAAAGGGAAGAAACACAACTATTTGAAAAGTTATGTTCCTTTGGAATTATAAAAGATTTCTCTTAAAGAGAAACAACGTGTCTTTCCTCAAAAAAAAAAAGACGACACTTTCTTCTTTCTTCTTCCTTCTTCAATTCTTGAAAAGTTTCTATGAAGATTTTTGTGAAGATTTCTTCTTCAAAAAGCGAATAACTGTAACAAGTACGCGATTATAGACTGTGACTTTATATGATGTAATTCTTCTTTGTATATGATTACTATTTGATCAGTGAAACAAATGCTACGATCCTACAAACTATGTGTTTACTTATATTCTTCACATATACTATAATTTTTGTTCATACAACAAAAGATACAAATGGGTTATAGTTTCAAAGGCAAAAATATACGTTAATTATTGATATTAAACTTAACATATTTTTTTACTTGCACAGTTACTTTAAGTTTTATGACTAAAATGATAAATCTTTTTATACAAAAAGGACTATTTTGATTACATGGTATTAATGAAAGACTAAAATGATTATTTTTTCTATACATTGAGGGCCATTTCGACTATATGGTATATACGAAGGACTAAAATAGTACCCGAAAGCATTAAAGACCATTTTGATCATTTTCTGGAATATAGTCACACTTTAATTCAAAAATAACTTAAATTACAGAAAAATTTATATATGTTTGAATTCTATGAATCGCTCCTTAAATTTGAATTTATAATGTTTTGAAGCCGTAAATCCTTGATTCTAACACTAAAGCAATGTTTTTAACACCCATGAATTATTTTTAAATTTTGAACTTATAAATAGTCGAATGTATTGCTGTCGCTATTAAAAGCAAAGCAATACTGGCTTTATATACGTTACTCTATCCATTTATAAAACATCCTCATTATCAATATGATGTATATATATATCAACCCACTAATTAATTGGCTTGTTAAATCAAACTAACATATAATTAAGATGGAGTCAATATCTCAAAACCTCACTCAACTTTGAAAATTTATCTATCAAAGTCATTGAATGTTGTTTTGTATCAATAAAATCACTCAACTTAGACATTTGTATCAATAAAATCGTTCAATTAAATTTATCATTAAAAGGAAATTGACGTGACAAAATAAATTATTTTTATGTCATATTCATGATTAAAATAATAAATAAATAAATAATTCAAAATTACTATTTTATTATAAAATAAAATAATAAAAGATAAATGGCAATTTTGAGATATTAAAATACAATTTTAACTTTTATTACTTGTTTCCACTTCAACTTCAAATATAATTTTATTTTTTTAAATTCTTTCCAAACGCCTACTTAATAAAAATATTTCCCTATAGAATATAAAAAAATATTCGAACAAATAACAGTGTTATAAAGGATTAACTGTATCACAATTTTTTTTTAAAATTCCCCAAATTTTATTCTATAAAATAAAAACTCATGGAAATGCCAATACAAGAAAAAATAAAATTGTTGTTCTCACGGAGTTCTAGAGAGAGAAAAATTGAATTCATAGTTATAAATGAGTAATTGGTTTGGGTTTCTGTCACTCCCAATTTCTGAATCTGACTATGATGATGAAGAAGAACGAAACGAAGCTGCTGAAAATATTGCCATTTATCTTTTATTATTTTTAGTCTATAATGAAATAATAATTTTAAGCCATTTATTTATTATTTTAATTATGATTGTGATATAAAAATAATTTATTTTGTCATGTTAATTTTTTTTAATAATAAATTTAGTTGAGTGATTTTATTGATAAAAAGTCTAAGTTGAGTGATTTTATTGATACAAAACAAAACTTAAGTCAATTAACATGAAAGTAAGCAGGTTGAAGTGAAATAGATAAACATTAATTCTCACAATGTTGTTAAATGAGAAAGATTTCCGACTTCTTGTGGCATTCTCCCGTTTAAATTGCATCCTGATAAATATGTGCAAATTTAAATAATGTGTTAACAATTCTATGGACAATAAGGTAATTAATTTTATGCAATATATAATCAATCTAAGCCAATTCTTTTGACAAATTAAAAATTTTAAATTACGCTAAACTGAGAACATTTTTAGTCCCTCTATCAGTTTATCTTAGAATCACAACATATTACGGGTCATGTATTTGGTAGGAAGGAAAACAATTTTTCAGGTTGGATAGATCAAACTATTGTGGAAAACATTTACTTTAGAAAAAATAAATCTATATTGTATCATATTATCATATCATTCATATATATATATATATATAACTAAAAGTGGGAATAAAAAAAGTTGAAAGTTGGATTATGATTTTACCTCTGCTATAAATTAAAATGTTATAAAACATTTAACTGTTTAAATATTAAATTATATCATTTTAATTAAAATGTTAATGACTTTTGGATTCCTTAGATTAATTTCTAGTTAAATATCTAATTTTATAATATTTATCATCTATAATCTATATATATAGATAGATAGATTAATAATAGTTATATACTTAAAAATGATACTCCCTCCGTCCCTAATTACTAATCCACTTTTTCATTTTTAGTTGTCCCTTTTTACTTGTCCATTTTAACAAATCAAGAAAGGACAAAAAAAATCTCCTATTATACCCTAAATTAATTAATGAACTTCTTGAAAATCTTAAATTTTTAATTCACCTACTTCATAATTAATATGGGTAAAATGGTAAACTCACTATGTCATTCATTGCTATCTTAATAGGTCTGCCAATTCAAAAGTGAACAAGTAATTAGGGACAGAGGAAGTATTCAAATAAAAGAAAATGTTTCAAAGGGTTACGTACAGTTTTGGAAGTTCTAAAGTTTTTACTTTTACTCGTTCATATTAAAAAAAAAAAACTAAGATGGAGCAATAGTTGCTACGGGTTTGATACAACGCAGTAAAATTCTGTATTTAAGTTTAAACAATTTCATTTTATTTAATTGTAGAAATAATAATTTATTCAATAGAGTAAACAAAAAAAAATTCTAATTTGAAACCCATAAACTAATTAAATCTGGCTCCGCCTTTGAACTTAAACATAACAAAAAATTTCCTTAATATTAACTAATCATTTTCCAAATCTATTAAGACTATACATCAAATAATATAGATATATTATGATAAAATATGCGCTTCATTTTGTTCTTTCTTAAGAATAATTTGTGAACAAATTAAAATGAAGTGAACGAAATAAATAGTAGGTAAGAAAAGACGTACAATTCGGTAACATGACAGAATGTTTCATTACAGTTGCCACAGAAAATAGTTTTGTTATCGCATTGTTGGTCTGATATATTATTCCATAACTTCTGTTGCTCCCTTGAAAGTTTAAATAAAGCCTCGACCACATTAACTGTCAAGTAAAGGTGAAAGAAAGTAAGATCTCATTAATTTGTTTGCGGTCACTTAATAATAAATTAGACCAAATAATTTTTGGAAGTATGTAATTCATAAACATTAGGTGAAATGTATTTTTGTTCATTAATCACTTAATCAACAAAAATATATATGTACATGAGTAGCATCACTAAATAATACGATGTGTATTAAGTAGTTGTGCTTCGATTTAAAAAAGTTATATATACACTTTACCTTCTACATCTGGAAGGGGTAACATTGAGGGCGGCTGAGGTCCATTTGACAAATTACTCGACGTTTTCACGACACTAATATTGGTTGTCAAAAGAAGCAATAGTACTAATTTGTACAACTTATCGAACCCATATCCATCTCTTCTTTAGGCATGCAACTTCAATATTTTAATACATGTATATATATAACTAACAATAAAAGGAATAAAGTTTTTAAAAAAAAACAACGTTGATTTGATTGACCCCTTAACTAAACACGTGTATAAATATATACAATAGCGTATCTATATTGATTCAAGGATAATCACTCGAACAGTCTCGTCGAAAAATTATATTATATATATATATATATACAGGTCAAAACAACTTTTTAGAGATATATACACTAAAATATTAAATATTCTTAACAAAATTTCTAACTTTGTCAATCTCTCTCTCTCTATATATATAAAGCTGAATGAAGACAATACGATGTGGCACCTCTCTATGGCCAGGATTCCTATTTATTTTTTTTCTCATTTTTTTGGTTTTTTTTCCTATTTTTTCTATTTACTTGCTCTATTAAAAAAAGATAATGTCCAATAAATTAGTGAAAGTTATATCATTTTTAATATTCATAACTATAACACATAAATGATAGAATTAAAAGAGAAATAAATAATTGTTATAGCATATATGAGAGGAGAGCAAAAGAGCTATCTCTTCTACATACAAGTTTAATTTCAAAGGTACTAGTATTTAAAGTAGAGTAGCTAAACACAAAATATTTTAAACAATATGATAGAAGCTATTCACCAACTTATATTGATGTGTTTATTCTTGTCGGAGCAGTAGAAAAACTCATGGTTTGATTAGCTCTTTTCTCAGCATTTCATTTCTTTGTAGGGTTGTGTTTGAGACATCTTTTTTGTTTAAATTATATTCCTTCTTTAATTTACCTTTTAAATTTTGCAGGAACATCAAACAAGTTTCATTGAATATATGCATATCGGTGAGAGGAAAATCCAACAACGCATCAAAACAGTAAAAAAAATCATGAAGGAGAGAAAGATAACAAGCAACGGAAAAAGAACAACAAAAACGACAAAGTTCCTTGAAAGCTAATTTAGAGATGAGGAGAAGAGATTTCATAATGAACAAAAAATTCGCCGATTCCTTAACCTTATCTCTTCTTCTTATGATGATGGGATGTTATTTCTTCATGAAAAGAGAAAGAGTTATCTCATGATTTTTCTGAAAATATTGATGTAAGAAGAAACGCCATGTAATAATCATTTTTATTTAAAATAAAAGACATTTTAAAAGGATTTTGCACTATAATTCCTTCTACAAGAAAATATATTTTGAGAAAAAAATCATTATGATTGAGAAACTTATAGAAAGAATGATAAATGGTTCCAAGGGCAAGAAGAATTATTTAGAAGGGAATCAATTTATTTATGGAATTTATATTAAATTAGGAGGAGAATAAGGAGAAATCTAGATTCTAATTATTTTTTAAAAAAAAGAAAACGTTTTACTATTTTTTTTTCTTATTTATCTTCAATTAAAGTTTGCTTTATTTTTAAAAACGTTTCTCTGTTTTTTTCCTCATCTATTTTTAATTAAAGTTTGTTTTATTTCTTTTATATAAAAGTTTATATTTTTAGAATAAAGAATTTTATTATATATATGTGTGTGTGTGTCGTGAAATTTTTTAAGGCTTAAAATTTTATTTATTTCTTTGTAGTTTTTTATTTTATTTTTATAATTGTATATTTTTCCTAATTTTAAAAAACCTGAAAATTTCACTTCCAAATTTTATTGAATATCATATGTGATCTTATTTAATTTCATTCATCATCAATAATGCTAATTTTTTTTACTTTCTTACCTTAATTTGATTATCACTCTCATTTTTATCATTTCCTTATCCTTAAATCACTTATTTTACTTTTTTTGTTTTTTTTACTTTTTTATTTATTTATTACAAGAAATTAGTTATTATAACTTGGTAAGAATTGTATAGATATTTTCTTTTACAAAATTTGATTTATTTATTTTTGAATTTAAATCATTTCTTCTGCTAAAGATCCATATCTATACGTAATAATAAAGTTAAAATTAGAAAAGGATGACACCCTTCTTACTTCAGATATTTATTTATTTTTATCAAAGTTTTTTTTTTTGACATTTTCTCTTTTATTTTCTTAAATTAATTACTAAAAATTGTGTTTGGAAGTTTACCTATTTATTTTATATTTTTCCTAATTTTTAAAAGACGGCAAATTATACCTTAAAATTTTACAGAATATCAAATATGACCATATTTAAATCCTTTCATCATTAATGCTATTGATTTTTAAAATTTTCTTTCCTTAATCTCATCATTAATCTTATTGATATCATTTCCTTAAATCACTTCTTTTCCTTTCTTTGTTCTTTTTACTTTTTCTTTATTTCAAAAAAATAATTGTTAATAACTTTATAAGAATATATATATAATTTGATTTGTCATTTTTTTGAATTTTTAGATCATTTCTTCTACTAAAGATCTATATCTATATGAAATAATAAAATTAAAAATATAAAAGGGGATGTAACATCCTTCTTAGTCCAGATATTTATTTAATATTTACCAATTTTTTGGGGACATTTTTTCTTATATTTTTCTTATACTAATTGCTTAAAAATGAAGTTACTTCATCAAAAAATTTATGATAATTATTTACATTTATTGTTCAACTAAAAAGAGAAATAAAGTATGCATAAAACGTTTCAGTTTTTAATTATTTGTTTTATTTTCATTAGAGTAGAGCCTAAAAAAATTATTTTAAAATTGCTCATTTTAATTCTCACATTTTCATTGTATGTGAACAAAATACACATGCAGAGCAACCTACAAATCCTTCACTTTTGTCATAATATTTATTTTCCACTTCTTTCACATATATATAAGGTGAGTTCTATTAAACTCTTATATATGTAAATATTACCCCTTATCAATGTGGTAATTTATGCATTGATTTTATGAAATGACATATATTGTGGTCCAACTATTTATAGAAAGGGATGACATATAAAAGGGAACGGAGGGAGTATAACTTATGGATTTAAGGGTTTTGACAAAAAAAAGATCATATTAATTTGAAGTATTGCAAGTTATATTTCATGAAAAGATAATTTATAAAAAAATTATTGTTATACCGCGCAAAGCAAGGATAAATTTGCTAGTATATATATATACACATGCACTTTAATTTGTGCTTTTACAGTTTTTCGAAACAACTTTATTCTTTTAGCTCGATATGTTGCTTTAATGGACAAGATATTTCCAAGGAGTATAGTATATATTCGAAGTCATATTATAAGCCATTTTCCTTGGCATGACTTTTTGATGGGTATGTGGGTAAAAGGAGTAATTTTTTATGGATCCTAATTCATTTAGCATAAATTTACTTTTATTTATTCGACCTTATCTGATAAGGTGTGTGGACTCCTCTATCATTGAGTAGTGATGCTTTTAAAATATATATATATATATTTGACTATTTAGATGAAGGAACCGATCAAATAAGCTCAAGTTTAAAATATAAATTTTATTTATCATAAAATATTTTAATCATCGATTTGTCAAAAAAATGATACTTCTTTTTTTTTTTAAAAACCGTTACAACAATAAGTGAGAATTTAGGTATTCTTTTATGCAGGCTATTATACATATGAATGAGAAATTTGAGTATTACTAATAAGTGATAAAAAATAATCCTTATCATTTGAAAAAGAATATTACTAGGTTAAATATATGGAGATGGAGGAAATATTCAGCTAGGGGAAGAGCTTGAGTTATATATATATTATTGATCAGTTTATGTGTAACTTGACTATTTCTATTAAGTGTCTGCTACCTTTTATCAAGTATAGATACTGAGCAAGTTTGTGTGTCGATGCTTGGACACTTACCTAGTGTTTTTGCCTCGAACTTAGATTTGAACTTGAGAATTCTTATCTTACTTCATTAATCATTGTGCCACTAATAACCAAATGTTAAACTAAATTACAATAAAGTACTACTCCCTCCGTCCACTTTTAATTGTCATGTTGCGCTTTTCGAAAGTCAATTTGACTAGTTTTTAAAGTTAAATTAGATTACATTAATTCGATATTTTAAACAAAAAATTTAGATATTCAAAAACTATACAAAAAGTACTATAAATTGCAATTTTTTGCATATCAATATGATGAAAAAATACACCATAAAATGTTAGTCAAAGTTCTTATAGTTTGACTCTAAAAAAGAAAATCATGACAATTAAAAATGGACAGAGGGAGTAGTAATAAACTCTCTTCCTTCCATTATTGTCTTTAATCTCTCCAGAGTTCCCTTCTGCCTTCTTTAGTATTGATATATGTTACTTTAATTAGTTGCCAAGATATTTACAGGAGTATATATTCCAAGTCATATAAGGCATTTTTCTTGGCTTTGATTTTTTGATGGCTAGCTGTGTAAATTATTTGGGCTGATATTGTAAAAGGAATAATGATATATCGACAGATCATAATTCATTTAATTAGCATCCATCTACTTTTATTTATTCCACCTTATCTGATAATTGGTAACCTCCTTTATCATAGAGCTATGATGCTTTTTTAAAAAGAAAAACAAAAAATAATTGATTATTTAGATGAAGGAACCTAGCTATATATACATTCAGGGGAAAAAAGTTCATCTTACCCTTGTAACAAATAAATGATTTAGCGATAATAATAAAATTACTGCTAAAAAAGATTTATTGTCATTAAATATCTTTTTTATTGTAGTGTACATTAGTGGCCAAATTATAGTGTAGCCTTATAGGATGGCTGCATTAATATTTCTAGCTAGTGAAATATGAAATCCGAACCTTGATTTGATTTTTTCTAAGAATGTACATATATAACAATGAGATACGAAAATTTCCATGTAGCGAAGGCAACAATTTTTTGTGTATATATATATATATATATTGTCTATTTAACTCGTCAAAGACAACTCATAAACAATGAGGGGTTCGATTGAATCTCCTTTGCATAGGAAAATCAAACCGCATAAATAGCGAAAATAATATTTTTAGTTAGAAGATTTTTTTTAATCCCTTTGTTAAAGTTGTTCCATGCACCTTTTATATTTTTTTAGTTTGTGGGTATATTTAGTAACACAGAGAGAAATATTTACAACATTTGCTTTCTCAAGTCATGTTCTTTTTAATTAGAATGAAGGAATTAGATTCGGGTTATGGGTCAATTCGGATCCATTTAATTAATAAATAAATATATATTTTATAAATAAAAGAAAAAATATACAACTATTTAGATTGTTTTTGAAAAGTTGTATCACTTTAAATAATAAAACAATTGCAAAACAAAAAAAGCAATACACTTTTTCTTCCTTCTCCAATTCCTAAAAAAAATTTTGTGAAGATTTCTTCTCCGAATAGCAAATAAACTTATGTAACATATGCAATTATAGACTGTAACTATTTCAATACAATTCATCTTTATATATAATTACACTATTTAACAAGTGAAACTAAATTCAATAATCATGTAAACTATGTGTTTAATTAAATTCTTCATATTGAATAACCCTCCCCATATAGTTTTGTGCCTTCCAAATAGAGCATGTTAATTTGATTTTTGTTATGATAAAAATAAAAATAGGGATATATACGCAGTTGTTGAAATTTTAGTACTAGTAGACTATACAACTTGTTATGATCAGTTGAATTATGAATTAAAAATTAAAACTAAGAAAAACATGTGTGTAAGGTGACATGTAAAGTAATTTATTTTGTCTTTCTCTTCTTGTTTCTTCAAGAATGAATTTTATGGTTAGTCTAACTATAAGTGCCTCCTTTTTACTATTCTTTTCGTCTCAAATTTCTATTGTATTTCTCATTTATATATTTATTAAAAAATATTAATTAAAAGAGGTTAATTTTGATTATGATGATGTTATTTATTTTTTAAGATATTCTTTTTTTCATTTGAATATTTATTTTATTGAAGTATTTGTAGTCTTCAAAAATAATAATACTAAGAATAAAATGAGAAAAAATAATTAATTTTTTTTAACTCCTAAAATGATAAATACTTTGAGACAATTCTTGAAATGATCAGAAGATGTAGAATATGGAATCTTAAAGTGGAAACAGTACAAACAGGTTCTATAAAATGTTCTGTCATATATATGGTGAGGATTAATAGCTTTTTCTCCCATTAATTAGGAATATGCTTTTTAATTTTCCTTATCAAATTAAGAATTTGTGTTCTTTACCATTTGAAAAAGAATATTACTAGCTAGGTTAATAAATATATATGGAGATGGAGAAAAGAATTAGTTAGTATAAGAGCTCAAGTAAATTTTTCATAACCGTGGTGTTCCGCTAGTTTATAAGTATCTCGATTAATTTTATGGAATATTTCAGGGTAAATTTCAAAAATCTATTATAAAGTGATTTCATTTACAATAAATATAATCAAATTTTTATTTACATAAAAAACATTTCCCAAAATTAGCGATATATGTAAATGCAATAAAACTTATTTTCAATAAAATGGTCATATATATTTGTAATGTATCGATATGTATATATATTATTTTGATATTATATAAATAGTGTATACACGTGTATAGATGATGTATAACTATATATCATAGATATATATATTTGATACAATAAAGTATACATTCCCGGATAGCAGCAGTCTCTATGTGAATCTCTTCCCGACCGGCCAGGCCGAATCGGGGCACCACTTGGGATGGGAATGGCTCAGCCCACATGCATCATGACCAATTTTTTTCAATCACAACCGACTCAAATCTCCTCTAAACAATCTCAAATTTTAGATATGAGCTTCTCTCAATATTCCGAATCTTTTGATATACTTTTTCACTCAAAATGATTCACATTTGCCGCTTATTAATTTTAAAATTTGAACTTTGAACATGTAAGAAGAAGAAGAAGAAGAAGAAGGAGGAGGAAGAGGAAAACAATGAAGAAATAAAAAAGAAGAAGAAGACGAAGGAGGAGGAAGAGAACAATAAACGATTAATGTCCGGAAGAAAAATACCAAAGAAGGTGAGAAAAAGTGTAAATTGTACTTCGCTTGCAAATGAAAAGTGTCGAATGACCATTTTTGAGAAGAACTGATAATTGGGCTATTTGGAGAAAGAACTTATGATTGAAGGGTCATTTTGCTTAATTATCCCTATTTATTATCTCTAATCAACATAGATATTGAGTAATTAAAGCACAAGACTTGACAAATTAATAATTTGAAAAAGAATATTGCTAGTGTTGAATATAAGAATACTACTAACTCACTTCATTGATCATTGTGTCGATAGCACACTAAAATTATCCATACCAGAACAATAACCAAATGTTAAACCAAATTACAAGAAACTACACTAGTAGTCTCCAAAATGTTGTACATTTTCTGACAGCTAGCTACAACAAAATTATTTTACCTTTTTTTTTTTTTTTTTTTCAAATTCTGAGGTTCACACATATATAATGCTTGTATCTCTTGGCCTTCTTATTTAATGCTCATGTTGGAATTATTCTACTATATTAAACTTAATATTAAAATGATTGTTTGGTCTTCCTATACTTTCTAAAATAATTATATATAATAATTGGTTGATATGATTCAATTAACATCTTTGGCTCATCGGATATCCCATTGGGTGTAATACTTGAATATATTACTGTGAGCTTGACATGTTTTTTTTTTTTTCGGGTAATAAATATATATTGCATGTCATGTTAGAACATAGTCCATATTTGGGTATAGCAAATACAAATGCAAATTTTGTACGTAGTTGACTTCCAATATTTAATTTTTCAATTTCTACGTAAGCTTTAAATTTTTATGGTCCATACTCCATAGGCGTGATTCAAAATCCAAAAAAAAAAAACTTTCCTTTTTAGTTGGTTAACCAACTGGTCCAATTTCTCAGAGGCATGCATATGCACTTTCAAATAAAAGAAATTTGAATATAAGCCTGTACCATTCCAATTGACAATCATGATAAATTTTTATATAGCCAACTTGACTTTTAAAATCGACACGCCTTGACAAAAGTATTAGAAGAAAAAAAAAAGTCTATAACGTATAATTTACATTAGGAATAATCAACGTAATGATTTTAAAAACCATTAAAGATTGTGGTGGAGTGGATGATGCCACTGATTCTCTCTTAATTAGAAGTCTCGGATTCGAGCCCTGAAGAAATCCTTGGTAGAGAAGGCTTTTTCCCGAATAAGGACCTATATCGGCACAAATCGAAAATAGTCAAACTTCAATACGAGTGCTAAACACCGAAAAGGAAAGAAAAACTATAATGATTTTAATCAAATGCCCTTTGATTTTTTACTATATAAGTAAGGGACAACAAAAATAGATAGCGTGCACATCAATCCATAAACTTTTACACCTTTTTTACTTTCTTACCATCTTAATAAATTCATTTTTTATTATTTTATGTTTTGTCATGATATTGATTTATGTTGCCGTCAGTCTAAAATGTTCTTATGTTTTGAACCATTTTGCAAAATTCAAAAGTAAATTTGATCATTTTCTGTCGTAAAAAAAGGTGCATGTATCGGAAAGTTTTGACTGTTTTAATTAATAAGTGCATGTTATTATAAATATGGTGTAACTTTAAAAAGTTTCAACATAATATTTGATTTTGATTTGCTTTGATTTTCAATTAAGAAGGAAGCGTGGTTTATCTTCTGGGTGAAAAATCAAACTATTGGACATCACACCATGCTTAATTGATTTGCTTTTGGTATAGAAGTGTGGGAATATTTTCTCCGTTCAATTTATTTGTCATAGTTTTCTTTTTATTTTTTTAATTCTAATTTTTCACAAGACATGTTTAAGACTATAAGATTAAAGAGCATTTTGATACATTTGACATATCATTTGTATAAAATTACCAGACTCAAAAAATCTATTTATTTTCTTAAATTTTATGTCAAATCAAAATAAGACAAATAAATTAAAACGAAAAAAGTCTAAGAGTAATTTTCTCTTTTTTGACTTCTTAGAAAAAAGGGGAAGAAACTTCCTTTAGATTGAAAAGAACAATAAAAAACCAAAAGAATATTTATCCTTCTCTTTCACTAACAAAAAAGAAGTCAATGGTTTTATGTTTCTCTAATAAATTATAATAATAAAGTGGTGAAACAAAAAAGATAAAGCAACATTTTACCCTTCTTTTACCATTTAAAAAAAAAACAAGGTTGAAGAAAGAAAATAAAAGACGACTAATTTGGATTGTAATAAGATAATTGATATTCATTTATCTTTTAACTAGACATCTCGATACAAGACTGAACATGGAAAAAGTTTCTTTGAAAAGCCCTCTCCGAAAATGAATTATTGAATTTGAATTAGTCGAACTTTAATATCGAAAAGATAGAAGATGAAATTAAAAAAAAGAAAGAAAATGGAAGACTGGTCAACTGGGGAATCTTCAAGCAACACAAACCAACGCGTTTTCTTTGTCATTATTGCAGTCAAATGAACAAACACCAACTAATTCACAAAGTCCAAAGTCCAACCTCTGACTCACCAAACAACAACATTCAAAACAGCCAAAAAAACAAACAATTTCAACAAAAACACCAAAGAAAACTTGAAATTACTTTCCATTCAACCAAAACAAAGCACAAAGTTTCAATCTTTATTAATAGTTCTTGATAATTTTTGGAATTGGAATGAAGAACAAGTCACCATCACTACTCTGCTGCTGTGTTTCTTGCCAATAAACAATCTTTGTATGGAGGATTCAAACCCCAAGAAGAGTTTAGCCTCAGATGCTTTAATTACTACTCTCAGCAACTCAATCCAAGCTCTGGGTAGGGGATTTGATGTCACTTCTGATATTAGGCTTCTGTATTGTAAAGGGGCTCCAGGGTCTCGTTTAGTTCATCTTGATGAGGAAAATCGTGTGGATCTTTTGCACCCAGATGGGAGTATTTTGCTGCCAAATGTTACTGTAGACATTGAATGTTCACAAGAGTTGAGAACCATTGAGGCCACACCTGTTTGTACCTTCCATGAGGTCAGGTTTCAGTTTCCTATCAATTTGGGAGTTTTAGATTAAGTGTGTGGTCCTTATCTTTTAAGTTTATTAAATGATATGCTAAATTGGCTGTATTGTTTGGTTTTCCAATTTCTTGATTTTGTTTAGTAGGTAATTCTTTCTGCATTTGTTAAATAAATAGCCTTACTGGAAAGGGTTGGTATTAGTTTTTTGTTTTTGTGTAATATGGTAATGATGGTCAAGGCAAGATAAACTATTTGAGTTTAGGCTCAATGGAGATTTGGATGACTAGATCATAGTGATTGTACACTGCTGTAATTTTGGTGTGTATATTAAATTACTTGACAGTGTTTTTATGCTTCCTCTAATCTATATTCAATTGGATATTTCCTCTGGTATTTGAATCATGGAGCTCTGTCACTTATTTGACGATGCCTTTTTGGTGTCTATTTTCCTGGCTTGGTGAAGTGGGGTTGTCTGTATTACTCAAAATGCTGGTTTTTTGGTTGTCCTCAAGCACAACTTGGAGGGGTCTCTACTTGTTTATACTGATAAATATTGATGATAAAATGGTTTCTACAGTAATCTCCAATTGGCATTCAAGGAGCTGTGCATAAAACTTTGATGAACTTTAAAGAATTTGAGAAGTAACCTATATGGAACTTTTGATGTGTTTATTTGTGTCAACGCCAAGAGTCATTGATATGTAACTGCACAAAATATCATCTTTCCACCTTATGTAGAAATTGTTGAAAATGCATGACATATAGCCAAGCGGATAGTTTAGTTTCCCAGTGGCCATTTTTGCTACTTCAGTATGAAAACATGTCATTTTCTGGATCAGTATGTATTCTTCCTGAACTGTAGACACTATCTTTCATCAAAGATTCTGTCTTGGTTTTCTTGCATGATCATTTTCTGAGGCTATGTTTTCCTGTTGCCAAATTTATATACTGATAGAAGGGGAGGTGTAATCAAAGTGCACGCGGGAAGGGACTCACCAACTATGAAAACTGGAAGAGTTTAAAAACCCAATAGTGATGACCCTCCCCTCCAAAAATAGGCGGGTCTTTTTTTGCTTTCTTTCCAGGATACCAACCTAGCTTCTGTTTTATTATCAAGCATCATCTATGCTCCTTCTCCAGCGAGTACTTGCAGGAGATGTTTACAGTTTATTCCTGTCTCATTAATTATATATTTAAATTGCCTCGTGGTTGAATTTCCAGATGGCAAAATACTTCAATGCAATCTCCAATATATCTGGAGATGTCCCACTTGGAAGCTTTAACTCCATGTTTAACTTCACTGGTTCATGGCAACAAGATGCGGCAGCTACTAAATCCCTTGCCATGATTGGACATGTTATCCCACTCTTTACAGTGAGCTTAGTAAAGATAGATTTACTTCTACAGGATGAAATCAAGCGTGCTGTTCCATACTCTTGGGATCCTGCATCACTGGCAAGGTAAAGTATCTAACATCAGCCTACATTTCAACATTTTTTAATGGTACTGTATCATTTTCTTTTGATAGCAAGATAATATCGCATTCAGATTTCTTTCAAATGGTCAGGGAAGAATATAAGCAGTTGTCATTTCTCCATAGTAAAACTGTTGCATCTTTTACTTTTCTTTCTTTTCTGAAATTGCATGAACTTGAGGAGGGGGTGACCTATAACAATTTATAGGTTCCCGTGCTCCAGTACCATTGATATTCTTTTGCTCCAAATACTAATCCCTTTAGATTCTTACTGTTGTTAACCTTAATAGCTATGTGCAGCTAGAAGAATCTTTCTTTGCGAATTCAAGCTTCTATGCCCTGAACTTATGTATGAGAAATTGTGGATTTATAATATGCCCAACGTGTGCTGAACTCTGTTTTTTTCTGCTTTTGAAGTACGCCTGCTTATCGATATCTGTATGAGAAACAGCCTCACTGATCCAAGAATAAATTAAGGCATTAATTCAATTTCCTTGGCCAATTCTTCACTGTTTCTGATATTGATATTCTTCTTTCAGCTTTATTGAAAACTATGGCACCCATATTGTCACATCCGCAACGATCGGTGGTAGGGATGTAGTTTATATTAAACAACACCAGTCATCTCCTTTGTTAGTTTCAGACATTGAAAACTATGTGAACGATATTGGAGAGCAGAGATTCTCTGATTCGAAGAATCTCTCAAGTGCCGGACCTTTAAGATATAAGGACAAGGTTAGCATATATTATGTCTCAAATTGTAGGCTTTTGGATACAATAGTGTTTAACTGACTTCTTGAAATCTGTTTCTTCAACGTACTCCCATATTCTGTAAATTGAACATTCAAAATTATTGGAATTATCCTACTGCAGGATGTTACAGTTATTTTTCGCAGAAGAGGAGGTGATGACCTGGAGCAGAGTCACGACAAGTGGGCAAGAACTGTAGAGACATCACCAGATGTGATCAACATGACTTTTACTCCCATTGTGTTATTTCTTGAAGAGGTGCCTGGAATAAAGTACCTGAGCCGCGCAATTGAGTTATACTTAGAATGTGAGTATTGTATCCTATTACTCTTCATTCCTCTTTGTTTGCATGCAATTTTGATTCATTCTCTATTGGTTTACTTTTCTAAATCAAATGGGCTAGAACTCCAAGAAAATAGTTAATAGTGGTATTCCAGAATGGTTGTACTGTAGTTCTTGAGGGTTACTCTTTCGTCTTCAGATGCATCTCAAATAGTCTTCCCTCCAACCCAGAGAGCATGACAGGGTCTGAAACACTAGGGTCAAAGCATCTATTTATTTTTTGTGAAATAGATGTTACGTATTTAGAAACTACAAATATAGTATTCACAGCTTTTATAGTTAAAAGTACTTGAAAATGTTTGAAAAGAACTGTTTGAATCCCAAAAACTAACATTATTCTATAAAATGGGAAAAGGGAGTAGCAGAAAAGCCATATTCCAAGTCTTTTATGTTCTGTAGAACAAAAGACTTCACAGCACTCTGAGTTGACGCGACTTCTGGGTCCGTCAGCTTTAGGGAAAAAATGTATTTGGGGGGATGGGTGTTGGAGACTGAATAATTGACATGCAAATAATTTCCATGTGTGTGTGGGCTTAGAGAATTCCCTGTTTGTGTTCTAAATATGACTCAAACTTCTGAAAACATGTCTTTTGTTGTCTGATGTATTTCATTATAATTTTTTTCAGACAAGCCACCAATAGAAGATTTACAGTATTTCTTAGATTTCCAAATAGCTCGTGCGTGGGCTCCAGAGCAAAATAACCTTCAAAGAAAGGAGCCTGTATGTTCATCCCTACAGTTCAGTTTGATGGGTCCTAAGCTCTATATTAGCCCGGATCAGGTATTCTTCATACTTTTGTCCAGATTTCTGAACATATCACTAGCCACAGCTGAAATATTTGACATTGAATTGCTGAAGGATCTTGTTTTTCCAAGATTGCATGCACGTACCTTGTGCTTGTAATTTTTTTCTTTATATGACGAACTGGACTAGTTCTAGAAAACTTATGGGATTACACTGGGTATGTTGTTGTTTGTTTTATTTCACAATCTTAATTATGAAGAAGAGTGAAACCAAAAAGATGTGCAACGCTAACTTCATGATGAATTCATATGTAGTAAGCTTATAGAATACTGACAGAGTATAATATCCGAAGGGTTTAATAGTGGAACCGGCTCAGAAAATGTTGATTGCCCTTGTTTAATGGTAAATCAACTATAAGTCTAACGTGCTATAGCATATGTTTGTTCTGGAATGGTGAAGGATTAAATTTGTCCCAGCTATCTTACTGCTGAGGTATCTGTCCATATATGGTCACTATGGAATGTGGATTAGGAACAACTGTCTAGTAAAGGTCCTTCACATGCATTTGGTACTACTGTGTCAATGTAGTTTAGGACTCGACTGATGCATTTGTTTGTAATCACAACCTCAAATTTTCTTGTGAACATTCCTCTGTTAAAAAAAAAAGTTAATAGTCCTTACCACTGGGTGACTTGTATAGTCAACAACAACAACAACATACCTAGTGAAACCCCACAAGTGGATCTTACCCCTACCTCAAGGAGGTAGAGAGGCTGTTTCTGAAGGACCCTCGGCTCAAGTGCAGTAAACCGGAGTAATTATGAAGACTTGTATAGGCAACCGCCCCAATTAATGGAACCAGTTTCTATTCACCAGCACTGCTACTTGTATTATGACGATTTGACTTTCATCATAGGGAATGCTATGCAATGCCATAGATGAACCAGAAACAATATGGAAAGAAGAACAAATTAGATATCATTTGCCGTTTACCCTAAAATTTGGTAAATTAATCAGCATAGTCAATTCCCACATCATTGAATATAAAGGAGCTCTCTGAAAACAAAAGTTACTTAAATGGAAAAAAACTTGAATATACTCATGCACATACATGCATGTTTTGTAACTTTCCCTGTTTATTCATGGGCAATATTTAAAGCATTTTGAGCAAAGTGAAACCCTCCAACATGGTCAAAGCAACTCGTGCTCAAGCTTCACATAAAAGATACCTTGCCTGGAATGGCTCCCACACTTCACTTACCTTGTAATATTGTTGAAATGCTTTCTTACCAATTCATAAATAATGGATTAATCGATAGAGTACTATTCTGATGATCCCAAATGTTGTCTTTAACTCTTTATAAGAGAGCAACATAGTAGTATGATTTAGAATTTTTATGTCACAATATGAGTTGGATCTAAGCATAACATGAAGGAGCTTATGAGTTAAACAAATAAGAAACTACAAGAAAATTGCGCCTCCAACCATGAATATTGCAGAAGTATAAATGCATTGGAATAGCTCGCTGATCTAATAGGTTGAGAGATTACTGGATGGTTTCAGTGTGGAAATCTTATCTAGATAAATGTTGATCAATATCAACTCGTTGCAAGTTCAAATATTATCCTTTTACTAAATCACAGCACCACTTTTTCAGGTGACAGTGGGTCGTAAGCCAGTGACAGGGCTCAGGCTCAGCCTAGAAGGTAACAAGCAGAACCGTCTTTCAGTCAATTTGCAGCACCTGGTTTCCCTTCCTAAGATCCTTCAACCCCACTGGGATGCACACATGGCTATAGGTGCCCCAAAATGGAAAGGTCCCGAGGAGCAGGATAGCAGATGGTTTGAGCCAATCAAATGGAAAAAATTCTCCCATGTAAGCACAGCACCAATTGAACATACTGAGACCTCCATTGGAGATCTCTCTGGTGTTCACATTGTAACAGGGGCTCAGCTTGGTGTTTGGGATTTTGGTGCCAAGAGTGTCTTGCATCTTAAACTCCTCTTTTCCAAGGTACCTGGCTGTACAATAAGAAGATCGGTATGGGATCACAGTCCATCAAACCTATCAGCAGTACAAAGGATTGATGGATCTTCAACGTCACTTCAGAACGAAAACAAGAAAGGCGATACTTCCAGCCAAACAGGGAAATTGGCAAAAATTGTAGACATGACAGAAATGTCAAAGGGGCCACAAGATGCACCAGGTCACTGGTTGGTAACAGGAGCTAAACTTGGCGTTGATAAAGGAAAAATTGTGCTAAGAGTGAAGTATTCCCTGTTGAATTATTAATGAGTTGTGTTGTATGTGAGATCAAAGCATTCTTTGGATAGTCTAGATATCATGTTATTCTTCTGTAAATTATGTTAGCATTGATCATTCATTTTTGTTAGGCTATTTTATAGCCACCAGATCAGTGTACTACTTTTGGGTGTATACTATGTAAAATTTCCAGGATCTTACAAACTCATGTTCTGTAATGAGACTGAAGAACTCACTAATGATCAGTGTGAATGATAAAGTTTTATATAAAAAAACCATTCTGATGCTTTAGAATTAGGAAAACAGATGAGAGAAATAAGGAAGAAACAATAAAAAGTTAAAAAAAAGTTTACATAATTAAAATTAGTAATCACTGTATATGATCATATGATAATTACTCATAACATTAAGAGAAAATGGTTTAAAACCCCTCCAATCTATACCCGAACTCCCAACTATACACTCCAATTTCACGGGTTTCCTATCACCCTTTTAAACTATTTTAAAGCGAAATTATTTGCTCCCTAAATGCTGAGGTGGCAAAGAAGGTGTAGTTCACTCTCTTTGAGAGAGTGAGAGGCAAAAATTAATTACAACTTTAATTTTATTAATATCTCTTTTATTTTATATTAAGTTTTTTATTTTTTTTGAATAAATAAATATTTCCTTTTATTCTTATTTCTTTTTTTCTTTTTTTACCTTCTTTCTTCTCTCTTTTGCTCTTCAACAGCTAGGGCGTTTTTCTCTTAAACAGACCCAATGACGTTGATGGCGGCTCACCTGTACCACCAGGTCCCTGCCTTCATTAGTTTTCCACTACTAAGTCAATTCTCATATTCAAATTACACACTTCTTCCAATTTGACAATTTATCAGTGATTCAAAATTAAAATCAAAATTGAATGTTAGGAGGATCAAACTTTATCACCATTAACGAAGAAGAGTTCATTGGGTAACATATCCAATTAATGGAGAAGAATTCATTAATAAAATTATTGTGTAAAAGACCCATTAATGAAGAAGACCCATTTATTAAAATTATTGTAAGTATTAATTTAATTTCTAATGTTAACATTATCAAATCGAAATCAACACTAGTTCCTCCGTTATCCCGATACCTTCATCCCGACAAGTCGATATAATTTACTAGAGATTCTCCTAAGAATTCTCCTCTGGTTAATACTATAGCAGCGAAAGAAGAAGCAGTTCCTCCGGTGCAATTTTCCGTTCGCAGAGAATATTCAGATTCTGATGTTGCTTAGAAGTTCGATGAAAGTAGAAGAGTGTGTGGTAGCCATGGATGGTATCTCCTCTTTGATCTGCAAAGCAAAGAAAAAGAGGAATAGGAAAGGAAAGAGAAAAAGAGAGAAGGGAAATATAAAAAGAAAAGAATAACAGATAATAATTAATTATTTTATATATTAAAAAAAAAATATTAGGTGGCAGGGCGAGTGTAGATCACAGTCTAATACAAATTTGGGTGTGGATTTGTAAGGGGGTATTAATGAAATATAAGTGTGTAGTTGAGAATCCGACAATAGATTGAGGGGGTATTAGACCATTTTCTCTAACATTAATAGTATAGTTTATGTTTAATACCATAAGATTTAAACATGTTTTTCTTTTCAAATCAAAATCAGACAAACAATTAATCATCTCGGAATGCTACGTGGAATGTGAACAAAGCATCCACGTCCTTTCTTCCACCTCTAAATTCTCAGTTTCTCTCCATCTGTTTCTCTTTCACAATCAAAAGCATTGCCACCCAAATCATAGAAACAATATTATGGCTTCTAGTGATGAAGCACCAGGGGCAATGCCCCCAGGCGACGGCTCTGTTCCTCCAGGAAAATCAATGTCAATTGGGCAGCATGTTATAGACAAAGGGGCTCAATTGATGCAGTCTTTGAAACCCATCAAGCAGATGAGCCAACATGTCTGCACTTTCGCTATGTACAGCCATGACATCACTCGACAGATCTAGACGCATCACTATGTGAGTCGAGTCAATCAGGATTTCCTCCAGTGTGCTGTTTATGATTCTGATGATTCTAAAGGACGTCTTATTGGTAATTCAATTGTTCTTCTTGAAATAATAACAAATTAATTCACCCTGTGTGTGATTGTTCAAGACTATATAACCCATAACTCATAGATTCAGTAATGGGCGTGCGAGTTAGCTTCAAGATTTAATTTTTATCATGGTATACTATAGTTAGACTCATTTTAATTCTTGATTTGTATGATGTTGAGTCGATCTTATATTATTCATACTCCACATATCTAGTACCGGAACTACTAAAAAAATCACTATTTTTCCAAGGAAAAAGCTATTCCCACGGATTTTTTTGATTGAATTGGGGTGAAAAAGAAAAACATATAATTGTTTCATATGAAAATTTTAGGAAGCTTCCCACTGTTTCAGTGATAATCTGTTTTTCACTATGCATTTTCCTAATGAGCTGATTTGGTGGGAATTGAATGTGGAAAAATTATATTTCACAAATTTCTCACGGATTTGCTGTGAGAAAAACCTTTATTATTAGTAGTGTGGACATGCAAATGGTGTTTAGTTTCTGTCTCGGTTGGCGATGGGTTATATAGCCTTGGACAATTCTCAAGTATGAGTTAAGCCGATGATATCGGTTATAGGGAATATTTTTGATAGTGCAGGAATAGAATATATAATATCAGATCGAATATTTGAAACTCTTCCAGCAGAGGAACAGAAGCTCTGGCACAGTCATGAGTACGAGGTAATTGCTTTCCATTTTGTCATTTAACTCTTTTCTTAAATTATTCAAAAACTATGAAATTGACAAAAATACTTAAGGGGTAAAATGCCTATTTGCAAACTCTGAATATCTTGAATGTACAGATTATAGCAGGACTTTGGGTGAACCCAAAAGTTCCAGAGATGGTCCAAAAGCAAGAACTTAAGAATCTTGCTCCAACTTATGGCAAGTTTTGGTGCACCTGGCAAGTTGATCGAGGCAAGTCGTAAAACCTTTATTTCCTTTAATTTCGAGAAATCATACTTCTGAGTGGTATGTTTTAACACAAAAAAGAAATCATTTTTCCTTTTGAAATGCTGAGAGCTTACACTTGTTGAAATAGCAGATAGCGTGCTCGACTAATAAGATAGAAAAGGGCCTTTCTTGCTTGTTTGATGCCATATAAGGCTTTCTTCAATTGGCAAATAAGGGGGTCCGAGGTAATTTTTTGTTCCATAGCCCTGGGGCTACTTATAACTAACCAATTGAGAAGTCTCCGATGTACTAGCACTCATCAATTCTCCCCCGAGGAAGACCTTTTTGTTATGCTTGCTCTGCTTTCAAATGCCCTTTTTTGTTTAGGATCCCATCCCTATAATCGAAATAGGATCGATTCGCCTGAACCCTACTTCTCTTTTACTGCTCGGGTCATCTCTCCATGTTAAAATACAGTAAATAATCTACTATCACGGGTTATAAGACGTACACTATACATTAATATCGTGCGAGTTGTTGCATGCATGTGACATAGGGAAAATGTCATTTTGTGGTGGTGGTTCAGGTGATAGGCTTCCACTTGGAGCACCTGCATTGATGATGTCTCCACAAGGTGTAAATTTGGGCATGGTGGCACCAGAGCTAGTGAAGAAGAGGGACGAAAAATATGGCATTTCTTCAAAGGATTTGGAAAAGACAAGGGCGGATATTGCAGGACCAGAGAGGACAATGAATCCTTATGCAAACTACTGGATGCAAACTGGCAAAGGCTTTGCCATTGATGTGGAACTCACTGATATGAAAAAGACTGCACCTTTTCCATGAGAAATATAATCAAGTAGTATAGTAATCTCTCTCTATATATATATATGCATCAATTATTAGTATTAGTACAGTATAATATCCATGCTTTCATCATGTGTTTAATAATGTAATTAATTGAACTTAATCCTCTTGTAATAGTAGCATAACTCTTCTTTTTTCCTCTTCATGTACAATTAATTGTTCATTTGTTTAAAAGGCAGCTCACGGATCAGAACATGTTGCTTAGAAGCACCTTCTGATGAATTTGGCTTGATTAACTTATACTGCAGTTTAGTAATTCACCTTAGGCCATCTAACTTCAATGTCATGATAACCAATTAATAAATTGAATACTAATTAAATTGATCGCGCTTCGTATAGTAGTGAACTACCTCAATTAACTTACCCCCACATGATTGTTCGATAATATTCATGTTTTCGAGGGAGTAACACTAAATTAAAAGATGAAATAACATAGAAAAGAATAATTATTCTACTCTGTTTGTATCTTGAACTCTATCCGTGTTTCTATCTATATCTCATAAAGCAAAAACACAGAAAACGTGTCACCAAATGCTTAACACCATGTTACTACGTGGCATTCAATTGCCACCTCATACCCTCTTGCATGCCACGTGGCAACGTAACCCATAATTCCTCTTCAAAATCCCCCGAAACTAGAATATCATCAACATCTTCCCAGATCTTTTCATAAACTATTTTAAACTTCAATTCTTTTTGTTTTGATCAAATCTATGGCTGCAACTACGGCAGGGAGTCATGGGGAGCATATACGGCCAGGAAAGGCCATGACAATGGAGCAACACATACTGGATAAAGGTGCTCAAATGCTGCAGTCTTTGAAACCAATTAAGCAAATGAATCAGCATGTTTGCACTTTTGCACTTTACAACCATGACATGAATCGTCAAATTGAAACTCATCATTATGTCACACGAGTCAATCAGGATTTCCTCCAATGTGCTGTTTACGACTCTGATCATTCCACCGCCCGACTTATCGGTATTTATCCTTTAATAATTCAGACTACCTCTTTCGATTTTTGAATTTCCATTTTGCTAATAACTGATGAATTTTTTCTGTCAAGGAGTGGAGTATATTGTATCTGATCGTATCCTTGAAACTTTGCCTAAAGAAGAACAGAAACTTTGGCACTCACATGCTTACGAGGTTTGTTCCTTTTCAGTATAGTACTGTCACACACTTCAACATGGTATCAAAGCAGGCAAAGATCACGCCATTGAATTTCACTGCCATTGAATTTCACTGCCATTGAATTTTCACGTGCTTGTTTCAAGTATAAAAGTATCTCATAGTTTAAGCTTTTATGTGAAATGCTTACACATACGAGACACAAGTTACGATTCATATCTCTTGGTTTTACCCTATATATACGGTAGATTTTGAGATATCATGAGTATATATTTTGCAATATATTGAGAAACTTTTTTGTTATTTGATCTTTGTGGAAATGGTAAAATTTGAATGGGGCAGGTAAAATCAGGACTGTGGGTTAATCCTAGAGTTCCAGAGATGGTAGTAAAAAAAGATCTCGAGAATTTTGCAAAAACCTATGGCAAATTCTGGTGCACATGGCAAACAGATAGAGGTAACTGCACTCTTCCATATAATATCATCCTTTGCAACAAATCAAAATTTGCATATTCCTGATTTTATTATTTGTATTTAATATGCAATGAAAAAGGCGATAAGTTACCAGTTGGGCCACCATCACTGATGATGTCCCCACAGGCGGTGAATTTGGGGATGGTGAAGCCAGAGATAATCCAGAAGAGAGACGACAAGTACAATATGTCGACTGATGCCATAAAGAGAACGAGGCTGGAGATAGCGGAGCCGGAGTGGATTAATCCTGAGGCGGATTACTGGAAACAGCACGGCAAATGCTTTGAGATCCATGTTGAGGATGTGGAGATGAAGAAGATAGCTCCTTTTCCATAGATAGAGTGCCTGCTAGCTAACAGCAGATTAATAAGTCAAAGAGTGCAGACATTATATATTAGTCTTGTTTCCCTTTTTCGCTATTGTAAAATAACGACGTTGATATAAGTGATGCATAGTGTTCTTCAATGTTTTCGGTAGAGCGAGCATATGATTTTACACTTACCCAGCCATGAGCATAATGAGTCGGTCAATTTCTTCACCTTATAATTTTGTTCCATTCCCAAGTTATCCGAAACATATCTTTATAGGTCATGAGCATGTTGATCGATTTCTCTACATTATAATTTTTTCTCTTCGAACTTCAAGATCATCAACCGTACTCATGTATTATGCATATAACCTGAATAGTTGTAACATCTCAAAATAAGAAAAAAGAAATTGTCATATTAATCAAAATAAAGAGTATTTTCACTTAGCAAATTATTTGGTTTTAACCAAACTGATTCCTGTCTTTCAAATTGAAGTAAAATGAAGAACTTTATAAAACTTATTAGGAAATGTAAGGGGTTTAGCCAAATCGTTTTCATATATATATATATATATATAATATGTTGAATATTAAAAGAGTTTCATATATATATTTTTTATATATTTATTACTTTCACTCAATAAGAAAAATAATTAGTGACAACGGATTTTTCTTTTATCACTAAAATTTATTTATTTGCCGCAAAAAATTGTCAATGTTATTGCATTCAAAATTTTTAAAAAGATATTTATATAAATGGTTGAATTATGAATATTTTTATTTATTATCATCACTAAATATAATGTAACTTTATCTCTAAATTTCTGTTAAATCTCGTACTGCATGCAACTAAAAATATTAGGAACCAAAAAAAAAAAGAAGAATATTCTGGAATTGAAAAATACCACCGCACTTAGTGAGCATATATCCATTTGTGAAATGATCAACCATAAAAATAAAAAAAGATAAATTAAACCATAAAAAACAATTCTTGACACCCAAAATTGTTTAATTTCATCTAATTTTACATCAGATCCGTTGATTTTCGTGTCAATTCCAATTGTTTCAGTACAATTTTCATGGAGGCTGATACAACTATTATGCAGCAGGTACAAATCAGTGAAGCAGTGTTGGAAAAGCATGTTTACTCTGTTTGGGCTCTGCCGAGGGAGGATGTGAGAGTTAGGGTCAAGAAGTTGATGGAGGATCTCCGATCGGAGATTGGTGGGCCCCAGTTTGAACCTCACGTGACTGTCATCGGAGCAATTCGGTTGACGGAGGCGGAGGCACGTGACAGGTTCAAAAAAGCTTGTGAGACAGTGAAGCCTTATAGTGCTACAGTGGAGAAAATTGATACTGGCACTTTCTATTATCAGTGTGTTTACCTCTTGCTTCATCCAACTACTGAGGTAAAATTTTGCAGCTTCTTGATTGGTTTTAGGTTTTAATTGGTCAATTTTGTACTGTTCTTGGTAATTTCAAATACCTAGTTTTTATTTTCTAAATTTTGAAATTAAGAAATGTTGTTGGTATTTTGATCTGGCTTGATGAACAATGTACTCTTCTTTCAGCTTATGTGGTGCTAATTTGTTCAATAACAACAACATACCCATTGTAATCGAATTTGTGGGGTCTGGGGAGGATATAGAGAGAGATTGTTTCTGATAGACCCTTGACTCAAAAGAAAATGTTCAATGGGTTGTGTATTTTGTTCTGCAATTCATGAGCAAATATTTGATGTCGAAAATGGTTCATCCAGCAAATGTTGATTCTGTGGTTGATGGAGCCTAAACAAAAAAAATAAGCAAATGGGGAATTTTGGAATCAGCAATGTGAATTGTTTAGTAAGATAATGTGCGTGAAGATTAGTCTAGTGTGCTGTACTTCCACGTAGTCATATGTACTGAAATATCTAACCGTACGTGATGTTTATAATTGCATAGACATTTCGAATGACAATAGGGCTGCCTAGAGTCTCTAGAATGACGGAAATTAGTGCATAAGAAATAAAAAGTCATCGCCCCGGATGAGTAAAGCTCTGAACTCTTCCTTTAAGAAGAAATATCAGAGTTTGTAGTTGAACGTATGACCTGGTATGATCATGAAGTAATTTCCTACCTTCTGGTCTCGTAATAGTAAAGGACTCATGTATGGTATTTGTATGTGCTTAATCTAGTATATCAAAATTACTAGTTGGATCGAGTGTTCATTGTCTACACTTGCTGTTGCCTGGATAGAAATCAATTATAGACACAGAGTAGTGCACGACTTGGAGCAATAGAGATCAAGCACGTTAGTGTAACTGAAAGCATTTTTTTTGAGATGGTATGATAATACTATGAATTGCAGATGCCAAAATAGAATACGTTGCAATTTTAGTAGCTTTCTAATCTTATTTATTCACCCTTAGTAGTGAAAACACCCCGATTACGTAGTGAAAGCTTTTGCTAAAGAACAAAGAAATAAAGAGAGAAGAAAGTAAGGAAGAATACATCGGATAATAATGGAGATCAGATAGCTTTCACTAAAAATATAAAACATAAGCAATCTGAGATTCAATTGTCGTTGGCACTAACCTTAAGCTTGGGAACTAGACAAATGAAGAGAACTGGAAAGTTGCAAAAACTTCCCTAGGTTTGCATAGGGAAGGAGGGAGATGAAAGAACCAATTCACTTTTCCCTTGAGCCTACACATCTACTTCCATGAGAAAGATAAGCCCAAATTTTTTTGGTCCCATCCTTGTTTTCTCACCCAGACCAATCAAAGGAAATAACATAATTTTCTTTCACTTTCACCTCTATCTTGCCGCCTCATATTTTCCCCTTTGTGTCTGTTCCATTTGCTTATTTCCTAGGAAAGCACAAGTTTGCGTGCCAGAAATGATAGCGAAGTCTAATGAAACTTTTCCCTTAGAGATGCCAAAGGTTTGCATTTTGTTACTTCCCATAGGAAATGAAGGCAAGTCGACTAGAAATATCTGTGTAGAGTTTCTAAATTGGGAGCAATATCTGAGAAGGCAGTTGAACATGCTTTGAGACTCATTCAAAGTGAGATGGGCTCTAAATTCCTGAGTCAACCATGTAGACGGAAGTATCATGGGGCTAACGCTTCTGTAGGTGGCCTTTAGGCTATAGCCCTGTGCATGCTTTTAAGTTTCGAACTGTTAGCTCTATACGCTTGAAAGTTGAAACACCCTACACATGTTTTACACCTTTGATTTTCTTTCTTGAGCATCCTCTTTTCTAATTTGCTTTCAATTAGTTGGTTATTACTTATATACTATAATATCTTTTCTTTTCCTGAAATTCAAAATTTGGTAATGACTATGTTCTTATGTGCATATATCATTTTTCGCTTTTAAATTTCATAAGTTCAGAAGCATTCTTATTCACAATCTTATGTCGAGTTAAAAAAAAAAAGTTCAGAAGCAGTCTTATGCTTTGCCATGCTTCGTTTGTGTACAAATTTTGGTGCTATTGATGACATCAATGAACTGAAATTTGTTCTTCCAGGTTGTGGATGCAAGTGCTCTCTGCTGTAGTCACTTTGATTACAACAGAACAGGATGTAAGATACACATTCTTTCTTTAGATTTTGTGCCCCATTCAGTTTCTATAGCTGTAGTCACAAAAAGTTTATTTCCCTTTTGAGAAGGCTAGTCATTATCTTTTTTGAGTACAACTATGCCTCAGTCCCAAACAAGTTGTCGGTTATCCTTTTCTGCACGCGTTCTTGAATTATAGAACTTAGGATATGGAGATAACATTCATCCCTTTAATTTCACCAAAGATTGCACTGTACTACTCACATATCTTAGGCAAACAGATTTTGAACGTCCTAATTAATTAAAAAGGCCTGCACTTCTATAGCAAATCCCTTCAAATCTCCTTCCCACCTTATTTTCTGCCTCCTTGTCGCACTCACCCTTCATATCCCTTACTTTGTGGATGAACTTCTTTAGCTCTAAGATAGGAAAAGGAAGCTCATTATATGCTAGTCTACCATTTGTGTCCACTTACTCCTTAGAGACACCGATCTTTACGGTTCTAACACAGTTTTGAGTTCCATAATATCAGGAGATAAGTTAGTCACTCCAGCCATGCCCCCTCCCATTTTCTTTCAATATGTTCTTTTTGCCTAAGAGGGTCGTATGGGCTAGGTTTTGTGGCTGATTTTAGTTTCGTGATCATGCAGCATATATGCCACATTTGAGCCTTCTTTACGGAGATTTAACCGATGAAGAAAAGAAGAAAGCTCAAGAAAAGGCTTATATCCTTGACGAGGGCATTTCCAGCTTGAGCTTCCCGATATCTCATCTTGCGTTGTGTAAAACAGACACTGAAGACAAAAGCTGCAAATCATGGGTGACGGTGGAGGAGTGCTCTCTTCAGCCCTAACTAGCATGCTAAAAGCTTATAACAACTTGGCCATGAGCCAAATCTAATCTTGTTTACATTTACCTTACACACCTGCAAGGTTGAACTTTGCAAGACTTGTATTACTCTTTTAATGTGCCATAAATAAGAACCTTTAGTACTATTGGCCTTTTCTTTCCTTTATATGCGTTTAAGTAGAACAGGTAAAACAGAGGGGCAACTACATAACATACCCAGTGTAATCCCACAGGTGGGGTCCGGGAAGGAATGAGTGTACACATGCTTTATCCCTACCTCACGGAGATAGAAAGATTGTTTCCAAAAGGCCCCCGGCTACTCATATCAAAGAACATACAAAAGAAAACAAGACGTAACAAATATTAGAGGAATGCATTACATAACATTCAACAAAATAATGTGATTATTAAAGAAAAAAAAAATGCAATAATCAAAACACAAGAAATAATAACAAAAATTGCAAGGTAAAGAAACTAGGTGAGTACTAAAGGAGAAACAGGTACGGGCACTAAAGTATCATCTATCACCAAGCCTATACTGCAAGAAAGCATGTCTAGCTTTAACTACCTATACTAGTCGTCTACTCTAATCCGCAATACACATATTTTTAAAGAACATTTAAGATTCTTCAACACTTAACATCTGATTTTTTATTCAAGGAATAATTTTTAAGTCTAAGACAATTGCCACTTGCTAGTGGTACATTGAACAGCGAGAATAAGTTAATACACGAAGTTTTAAGAAATCGAAATGTAATATTGTTTCTTGGATTAATATTGTTTGGTCAATTTAGATGAAAAAACATTTTTAGCATACGCATTCTTTTTACAAAATACTCTTTTGCATTAGTGAAAAAAATATGTAACAGAGACTTGTAATTTATAAGATAAGATTTGAACAAAATATTATTCACGAAAAAACAAAATAATTATGTTTTCCTGGAAAACTTTTAAGTAGATAAATGATGATCGTCGATTCCAGGATAATTAAGTCAACAATAGATATATATAAAGGAAAGAATAGTTCTTCAAGTTCAACTTTTACAACTGCATCTAGTAATGTTAATAATTAAATGCATGTGAATAATTAAGAGGGCTTTTAAGCTTAGTTACGACTTTATGATATGGATGAATATTAGCTAGCCATTGATTTTTTCTTTAATGTCAACTTGATTTTTGTTCAACCTGGCCAGCTAGAAAACAAGTCGGTATATACCTTCAATAAGCTTTTTGTTGAAATATTCAAAATTATGTCAGTCCATATACGAATATACCAAGGCTATCGGACAATAACAAAAAAAAACAAATACTCCTAGTGCCATAGTATATGATAAGGATAAAATAGAAATCGCAAACTAGAACCAATCGAAATATAAAAGAGATGTGTACCAACTATTAAGCATCGTCAATCATCCAAATCTACTCCTATATAATTTGTCGTAAGAAAATATAAATTGATAAGATTATCTCAAATAAAAAAAAAATTATGAAATGAAAATTGATACCAACAACATGATCGATACTACAAATGATTGAGTTTCATTTTTAGCGTAAACATCATTTTTTTTTACTTATTTTCATTTCAATTTATGTGACATGAAGATCGATAGATAAAATAATGTGGTATTTGTTTGAAGGAGAATCTTTTTTATTCAACTTGTGGATGATTATATCAGAGATCATTTAATTTTCACATATTCAAACACAGTAAGTTTCAAATTTCAAAATTGGTGGTTAGAATTTGCATTTTGCAAGGGCACTAGAGCGCGTGGGGTATGGAACAAATCATATATGTCACATTCATTAAATAAAGTTGGAAAACAAAGTTGCACTTTGTTATTGTATATTGTGCCAACTCAAACATCAGAATAATGTGACTTTATGGTCTGACGTTGAAATTGTAACAGTAACCTTCAATTGAGTTCAAGCTTTACATTTTGTTCGATTGGCGTTAAAAAAATATAAAAAATCTCACATCAATGATTAATAAAATGGGTGATTTCTGTATAAGGTTTGAACAATTCTTATCTTTTTGAGCTAGATTTCAAAAAGCAAGTGTCAAAGTTATTTATATACATATTATGGCTCCAAGGATCTCTTATGAACAAGATCCTAATTTGTTAAAGTGAGGAAATTATTGGAGCACTAAATTATCTAATAAAAAGACCTTGTGAAGTGCACGAAATAAAAAGTGCTTAGAAAATATAAAGAGAACTCTTATATTATTGCCTAAAGTATTCAAAAGTAAATACGTATGACATAAGATAGAGTAACAAAAAGAAAATGCACCTTTGACGCGGATTCCCGTGCCCATTCATAAAAGAAAAAAACCCAACTAAATTAGGTTAATTTTACAGTTCAAGTCCACAAGTTTTATTTAGGTTAATTTTTAAGTTCTTTTTTCTTAAATCATAAGTTTTCTGTCTTAATTTATATAATGTATTTTTTTAGTCAGTTTCAAAAAGAATGACACATTTAACAAATATTTAATGACACTATCAACATTTTTCTATGTTGGGTTCACTTAATTGGCAACGAGTCCATAAATATATACTCTTCTATTAAAATAGTTTTAAAATATTACATTTTTTTCATATTTCTTAAATTTTCTTACTCAATCAAACTGCATCAATAAACTATCCAAGTGGATCGTGCCAGCTGCACTAGCCATTTCAAGTACTATTTTATGAGGGGAAAAAACTTATTAATGTAACTCAAGGAATTAGTACGTAAATCTATATTAATTAAAAAGATAATGCCTAAATTGTGAACTTACATGCTTTTAGTGTAGCAGAAGATTGAAATTGATTGAATCATGACTGAATTACTAATCAACAATGATGATTCTCATATCTCATTGAATAAACCTTCTATATATATAATAACCTAAACATAAGCTTGACACGAAAGATAAAAGAGTGTAAAAAATCTTAAAATTTTATTCTCGTATATTTTAAGTCATAAAGAGTAGATGTACTAATATATTTACTCTAGTATATGAACTTTTAAAGCACTCCCAATGGGATAGACTCTAATTATTTCCAACAAGAATAACTAAAGCAAATTAATTAAAAAGGAGCAATACAAATCCATAACATAAGGCATTGTTAGCTTGACTTAGTATTCAAGTAAATCTATAAAAACAAGTTATGAGTTGACTTGAAATTCAAGTATTATCCCATTAAATTTTGTGGGTTTAACTTATTAAGATCATGTTGAGTTGAGGTCAAATCATTCCTTTAATTTGTTTTGAAAGCAACCAAAGAAATGGTCAATTCAATTGTCACATTTTTCAATATTATCGCAATCTAATTCAAGGAAACAAAAAACTTTCAAGTTTAAATTATCAAGAACGCAAGTTGATTAATTAGTTAATTATAAAATGTAAAGAGACATGCATATAGTACATACTACATATAACTTCATTCCATGTTTAATCAAGTTTCAGTCATTTGACGGGAGAATAAAATAAGAAAAGACAAAGATGATATCGTCTTTGAATATTTCTTTTAAAGAAAATACTATATAAATTATTAAGTGTTCAAAAAGTATAAATATTAATTGTTATTTCTTTTTTGTCGTAAAATAGTTAAAATGGTCATAAACTTATTTTTTTCAACCTTGATCATGACAAATATATAACTTAATAATTCAATATTTTACGTATAAATTATATATATATATATATATATATATATATATTTAATTTACTCCTATCGATCCGCAACTTATAAATTAATCCTTAGCCACCAAAGTGGAAAATATAAGTATTATTCATACTCTTGAACGCCCCTTAAGAATAAAAAACTGTTGAAACAACCCCAATATGTAGATGAAATTACAAATTGACCCCGTTCGTTACAGTTGGTTTAACTTCCCTTCCGACCAACTTGCGCGTCGTTTCGCGTAAAATCAGATTCTCCACCAGTCGCATCCATTAACGCGTGAGTCATGTGCCTTCTTCCTTATATCCAATTGTCAACGTCTGCCAATCCCCTCTTTTTTTCCTATTTTTTTTCACTTTGCTAAAACCCTCTGAAACTCTCAAAAACATCAAATTCTTATCCTTTAAATAGCCCCCCATTGAAAGCAAAATCTCATTTTTTTTTTGAAGTAGGCCCTATCTACTAGTATTATTATCTTTACACTGTCTTGTTCAACTGTTAAATTTTCAAAAAAGAAGAAAAATCTATTCTTTTTCAAGTTTATTCACCTCTGACCCTAAAATTTGGTTGAAATTCTAAGTTTCAAGAATACCCTTTTGTCATATTTGGATTCTTGAAAAGCTTTAGTTTGAAGTATTAAGTTTTGCTGACACCCTTTTGCAGATTTTGGATTCTTGAAAAGCTTGAGTCTTTTTTCCTTGTTTTGTGCTTCTGAAGCTGTGTTATTCTTTATTTACTGCTTTTTAAGTCAAATTTACGTTTCAGTAGGTTTTTTAGGTAGAGGGACTGCAGATCTTAAAAGGGGTTCAAGCAAATTAGTTGTTGGAATCTTGATCTTGAAATGGAACCAGTAAGATTCTTATTGGGTAAACAATCATCCCTTGCACCCGAAAGGGTGGTTGCTGCAGTGGAAATTGAGAGTGAAGATGGGGAAGAAGGGGATGTTATAGATATTGATCCAAGGATTAGGCTGATGTATTCAGCTAATGAGGGTGATATAGAAGGGATTAAGGAGCTTTTGGATACAGGGACTGATGTGAACTTTCGAGATGATGATGAGAGGACTGCCCTACATGTTGCTGCTTGCCAAGGTTACAGTGATGTTGTGCAGCTGTTGATTGATAATGGGGCTGAAATTGATTCCAAAGATCGCTGGGGAAGCACGGTATATCTCATGAAACTAGTTTTATTATCATATAATTTTTGTGTATCCCTAATGATTGGTAATTTGGTATATAGTTAGATAATGCTTGATTGTGATTATGATTTTATATTGTTAGCATCTTCACTTTTGGGTAGTTAGCTGGTATTGGAGAAAAAGGTATAGACCCTAGCATTCTGTTTTTATATATATTTGGTAATCAAGTCCGAACTTGATTTAGTTGGGTTAATGAATCCATTTGTTAAAAAGTGTCCTAAGAGGATTCTGTGGGACAAAATTCTATATGGCATTATATGAATGGTTACAAATGTGGTACTTTTTCTGTAGGGATTTTGTTTTATGAATAGCATTTGCCTCATCCTGCCTTGATGGTAGTTTGCTTGGTTAAATGGCATGCTAAGGTGAAAAACATGTAATAGAGCCTTCGTGGATGTTTGTACACTTATACGTCATGTAAATATTGTCAAATGAGAACTTCATCCGCTGTAAGATATTTCAAGGGTTCTAAGCCTTAGAGGATAAAGCAATTGTATGACAAGCTATTATAGTCTCTTTGTCTATATGATACATGTCAAGCATCCTAAAGTTGTTTTTTTTTAGGCTTTTGGTCTTCGAAACCACCACAAGGTTTGGCATATGAAGAGTTGACAACCTATTTGCTTCTTTAAGAAGATGTGTCCTTTCACGCATATAGGCAGTGAAACTAAAGAGCTTAGTTTTTATGCATGTTTTGTTTGTAATTATTGAAGTTCAAATTGATAGGTTGGCAGCTGGTATCCAATGTTTATTTCACAACTTCTGGTCTTCTACTTCATTAATATATAAATTACTATTGTTTGCAGAATGAGTCAAATATTAAAAGATGCCTCGAAAATAAAATCTACTTCTAGACAAGAAGAAATCTGTAGTATAAATTGTGATATTTGTTTTCTAATGATTTCAGCAAAAAATAGAATTATGTTTGGGGCTTGAGTTGGTTTGGAAAATCTGAGCTTCTAGTAGTTTCTTCTCTTAGTCTGAATTTCTCTCACCAACATTGTGTGAACTTCCAAATTTCCTTGGGCTACTTCAGTCTTCTTAGTCTATGAGTCCATTGTTCTTCTTTTAGTATAAAGATCATTTTACTTGTAAGCAGAAAATCTATCAGGTCATAATATCTCTGTAATTTCAAGGAGACCTGAGCATTGCAGCTCCCAGTGTTTTACTTCCAACCCCTCTTTGCGTTTGAGGGAAGAAATGACAATAGTGCTGTCATGAATTACCAACCATTATTGAAACAATGTTGCCATCTAAAACTGTAAAGTATCCTGCTTTTCCTATTAATCAGCATGTTCTGAGCAATCTGATCTTTGTTGAACAGCCTTTAGGAGATGCAATACATTATAAAAATCATCATGTGATCAAGTTACTGGAGGAACATGGTGCCAAGCCACCTGTAAGTTTTATGTTCTGTTCTATTTACTCATCAAGTGATTAAAAAACTGTAAGAAAGAAAACTTTTGTTTCTGTTGTACAAAGATTGCTTGACTTTATTGCTGTCTAAATTTTGTTTTGGAAAAATAAAATTCTCATCCAGCTGGCTCCCATGCATGTCAATAATTCACGTGAAGTTCCAGAATATGAGATTGATGCTGAAGAACTTGATTTCACGAACAGCATTGAATTGGCCAAGGTAATTTCATATGTAAAATGTTCTCATTTTACATAAACTTGATTGGTAATTTGCTATTTTCAATGGGCTAGGTATGCTGATTTTCCTTTAAATTACTTCCTTTTAACCTATTATCTTGGGAGGTTATAGTGAAAAGTTAACACAACTAAATTGAGTGGGATGCTCGGTTGGTAAGGATAAGTTGGTCTTCTTTGGTGTTTCTGTCATAAGAAGTCCTTATATTAGGGTGGTATGTTTGGAAAAAGCTGGGAAATATCCACCTGATCCTTTTCCTATACAGCTAGTGTATCGCTCCAATCTACAAACTTTTGCTTCTGTATCTTTCTGATGATTCCTGAAACATTATAGGGAACCTTTCATATTGCCTCATGGCGTGGAATACAAGTTGCTGTGAAAAAGTTTGGAGATGATGAGATTGCTGATGAGGATAAAGTGTGAGTACAAGATACCAAAACTGCTTCTGTGGAATCTTCTAATGAGAACAGAAAAGCCATAAGAGCTTCTTCTTCACATTGTTTAGCTCTCAGCCTCTCCTCATATCTCACTTATTTATTATATATTCTTAATTTATGGATATTTGCAGGACGGCATTCAGAGACGAGCTTGCACTGCTCCAGAAGATTAGACATCCAAATGTCGTCCAATTTCTTGGTGCTGTAACACAAAGTAGCCCGATGATGATAGTGACGGAATACTTACCAAAGGTAGTCCCAAGTTTATTCTCTTGTTTTTTCTTTATCTAAAATTGTTGTGGTGTGCATGGTTATGTTTCACAACATTACACTAGACCGTAGTTATTCTACACATTTGTCTTAGTTGATTCCTTTCTCTATTTTGTTCTTTTCTAGCAAAATCAACACCCCTGATACTAAATGTCTTTTTCATGGCTATATATTTCCAGGGTGATCTCCATGCATATTTGAAGAATGAAGAACCTCTTAGACCAACAAAAGCTATCAGATTTGCAATAGACATCGCAAGGTTCACGAGCCACTCTACACTATTAGCTAATGTTATAAACTCATTACGTAATAACAAGACTAACATTTGTATAAATGTCTGGAACCTGGGGAACTTTGTGGAGTAACATTTAAATCCACACAACTTGCATATCTCTTGGTTTTAAATTCTAAAAATTAGCATCTTTGGGAGGCAGAGCCAGTAATCAGTCTGCTGTTGATTATACTTCTGAGAAAATTTATTGCTTAATTCATCTAGTAGTTTGTTATGAATCTTTTAGTTAACATCTATTGTGTTTCTTAAAGATCCCATCTGGTGTTTGCATATCCCCTGGTAATATTAATAGAAAGAAGAAAAGAAAATAGAAGATCATACTTGTTAGTGGACATGCGCTTTTTCCTCAATCGCATGGTTATCTGCTGACCTAGTATTGTAATGTCCTGCATATCGCTTTAAGCTGACCTAGGAATATCAAATAGGATGTATTAAGTAAACAAAAAGGAGAAAACCATATAGAGATGATGCAACACTAGTTGCCTTTTCCATCAGTCAATACTGGAAGTTAATAAACATCATTTGATATTACTCTCTACTTCCCACTTTGTTTGACCTGCTTCCAAGCTAAAAATTATGCCCTGTAGTACCCTGTATTATTTCAAATATAATGTGATATCTTTATACCCATTTCAAGTCTTCCTACTATTTAATATTATCATAAATCATTGGAATCATTCTCTTGAACTCTGAGATAGTCAACCCAGCTCAAAGAAATTGGATTGGAGCGTTAAGGATCTCTTCAAAAGTTATTTTCTAATTCTATAAAAAATTAGATTTCCAAATTTCATTTGAAATTTCCACAGCTGCTTGGCATGTAAGACATTTGATTATATTTATTTTCTTCGAATAAGCTCGTGCTTGTTATTTACTAAAATAATTTATCAAACATACTGTTCACATTCATACGGAGTTGAAGCTTTGTGTGATTCATGTTATCCCTGAATCATAATGTGCATAAGTAGGATTTTAAACACTATTGTGTTTTATATTGTTGCAGGGGACTGAACTATCTACATGAAATTAAACCTGAAGCGATTATTCATCGAGACCTAGAGCCTTCGTAAGTTCTCCTCCTTTATTAGTTTCCTTTGATTCCATTTGTGTATGCCAATTCCCATCCAAGGTTTTGTTGACAAGCCTCAGTCTTTGAAGTTCCCCTATTTCAAAATTGAGTTTCTTCATCTTAATGTTTTAATATTTTTACGTGACATAACAGAAATATTTTGAGGGATGATACGGGACACCTGAAAGTTGCTGATTTTGGAGTCAGCAAGCTATTGAAAGTTACCAACAGGGTCAAAGAAGATAAGCCTCTGACATGTGATAACACATCTTGTGAGTACTCCTTCTTTTAGGTATCACAACGATTCTTTTTTAATGGAGAACCATGCTGACATTTGACACAGCCTACACAGAATTTGTGACACTGTTGTTGCTGCTTGTTTGGATGTAAAATTCCTGCCAGTCTAATTTTAAAAAATTGTTGCAAAACTTGCTTTTGCTAATCCATTTTTGTTGATTGATAGTGCTGATTAATATTTGGAAATCTCTTAACCTGTTTCCTTTTTGCCTTTTGTTTTGTTGGAAATAAAATAGGCCGATATGTAGCTCCAGAGGTTTTCAAAAATGAGGAATACGATACCAAAGTTGATGTCTTTTCCTTTGCTTTAATTTTGCAAGAGGTAACATTTTCTTTGTCCATTTGAATTTTTTGAACTTAAGAAATGACAGTTTTTTAGTTCATTCATTGTGGACCATATGTATAAAACTATTGATGTGCATACATACTTTCTTGGTTAATACTCTCATTCGAATGGAGTTGCATTATTTAAATGTGGGCGAAGAGGTTGATAGTTGATGGTCACTATCGGGTCTCTTTTGTGATCAGAGAGTTACTGAAGGTTAGAATGTACTTCTGATCAATGAAGAACCTTTCTTTCCTCCGCGCAAGTCCACGAAAGTGAAATAAATCCTTGCACATCATTGAGATGCCACATATCTAGTCCTTTTTCAGACATTGCACTTGATTGCCTTTTAATTTCTTCATAGCCATGGATATGTGTGTAGCTATCTACTTGATGGTAGTGTCACTGAGATGATTGATCTAGCTACATTACTTTGACCTCGTAGAATCCTTAATATAGTTTTTTATAACATGCTTTTCATGCAATACAATCAAGAGAAGATTTGTTCTAATGCAATAACAAGCAATATCTCTAGTTTTCCTTTTACAAAACAATCTCTTTAATAGAACTCTTGCTATCCTAAAGGAGAACTGTAAATTGATTGTCATTATGCAATTGGCTGTTATTTGAAGACAGTGTTAACTATCTGATGAGGGGAAACCTTAAGCAGTGGAGACTGCAAGTTTTATTTTCTACCATCTAGCTAAGTCAGTACTGCAACAGATATTGATTATTCTATACTAGTGTTGATCTTCTCTATGATGCTAGAAACCAACTAAAACTTCTAAACTGTGCTTTATGAACACTTCCATAAGTCAAGGATGTGCATATTTTCTATTTTTGTTTCCACAAATGAGTTGGGATTTTGATAATTGTGCTGTCATGTACTTTAGATGATTGAAGGCTGCCCCCCTTTCAAAGCTAAGAAAGAAAATGAAGTACCTAAACACTATGCTGCTAAGGAGCGCCCTCCTTTTAAAGCTCCAGCAAAGTTTTATGCCCATGGACTGAGGGAGTAAGTTCTCTATCAATTTCTTTGTGGAACTCCATAGTGTGATACTTGTGCAATGCATTGGAAATTCTCTGTTCTCATTGTTATTTAAGAAAATTATGACTATTACGATATCAAGTAAAATTCGAGAACATTTATTTATGACTGGTCTAAGTCTAAGTACTGTCTACATTTATCTAACTATCACAATTTACATGTGTGAAAAGAGTAAGAATCACAAGAAAAGTGCACTTCGTGGACATGCTTCTTCATTTAACCATAAATATGCTTACGGAAGAAAGAAAAAGAAAAAAAGGAGATAGGTAGAGATGAAAAGTAAAATGGGAGAAAGAGATGGATATATGTGGGGTGTATACAGGCAGAGAGCAGCCTGGGCTGGGACAAGTTTGGTATATTGTCTTCCCTTTGTCGGCTGATGTTATAGTCACATTGCACTTATCCCACCAATACGGCATCAAGAGACCCTCCTGGATCATCCCTAGACACTTTAAGATACTTCCTCGAACCTGCTCCCATTTCAAATCAATCTAGTTCTTATTCTATAAGGGCCTCAAAGACTGCTTATAGAAACCAAAGCTTTCACATATGAGATTGCCTTGGTTTCCACTTGGTCGCGTATTCTGACTGAAACTAAACTCCCACTAACGACCCATTTAACAAGCTACGGCAAGTAAGAAGTGTAGAACAATTAGTTCATATGTACCATTGAGAAAAGTGTATGTTAAATCACACCTACGTTCCCTGTGTTCTGACAAATAAGTTTTTACCCTTCATTTGTTAAAAAAAAAAAAGAATTTAAGTGCCCATGGCAGCATTTTATGTGATAATTAGAAAATTTATTTCCGCGAAGTTCCGTATATCGAAGTTCTAGAGTTCAATAACCATCCTTTCCCTGTGAGCAACTTTATGGAGGATCTATAAATGATGATAGACATTCCCATGCAATTTATGAACAGAGCAATTTAGGTTAAAAACTAAAGAAAAGGAAGTTGATCCAGAAGTCAATTTGTAACTTTTTTTATTCTACTTATTCTACAGTTGACTAGGTTTATAACTGTGGTCCTATATTTGATACTTTTTCAGATATTCAATAATGAACTGGTTTACTGTGAATCAATTTTTTTATTTTCCACAGTAAAGTTTTTAACTTTTTATGGTTACAAAATCATCACCGCATTGTTGTTATTACTGCTGATTTAATTAGAGTTGATTTTGGTTTTCCAGGTTGATTGAAGAGTGTTGGAATGAGAATCCGGCCATGCGTCCAACTTTCAAGAAAATAATCCCAAGGCTCGAGGCCATTTACAACAAATTTGGCCACAAAAGGCGTTGGAAGGTAAATTTTTTGGTCATTGAGTCCTTTCCACCATCTCTATACACTTATAAATAGTGTTTGGTGCATATGTATTTTGAACTTCTCATATTGGACATCAATGAGTTAAAACTATTTTTCAAGCCTTGTCAAGTAGAAATGTATTACCTAAATCACATGCTCATGTTCTGATTGATAAGAGTCTCTCTCTGATTTTCTGCTGATTTTCATACCTAGTACTAGAGGACAACCCAGTGTTTCCGAATATGTTCTGTTTCTTTTTTCTTCTTTCCTTCCTTCACACTTGTCTCATCGACATAGTCAAGGTGGTCTACAAATTTGGCTTAGGCTTAACGATGCTTGAGTCTCCACGATGGCCTGTATTGTGTTTTGGGAAATATAGTTTTGTTGCTACTTCAGTGCTCCTATATATATGATCATTATGAGTTAAGCATAGCTCTCTCTTTTCATCTTGTATGTGTTTCCTATGCAGGTTAGACCATTGAAATGTTTCCAGAATTTCGAGGCCATGTGGAAGAAAGAAAACTCAAGTTCAAGTAGGAATGGATCATCGCGGTCAAACAGCAGCATCTAGCAAATTGTGGATATTTCCTTTGTTCAAGTGTGCATCTGTTTCCTTCACAGATTTCTGCCAAAGATTTCAGTAGTAGGAAGTTGTATCACTTTTTCTAGCTTTAAATCTCTAGATGTCCAAAACAAATGGTCATCCTCTTTTCTTTGCCTCTTTCTATTGAGATCTTTATTGTTTATGTACATTATATTAGATCAAATATTCCTGGTGCAAATGCTATGTTTTCTTCTCTCTTTGCTTTGTGGAAGCATCCAATTAACATATTGACTTGAAAATTGAAGTCATCCATCCCATAAGATTATATTTTCCTCTCTTTGGTATAAACCTTAGAGACCATGTGCAAAATTCAACTGAGACAAAAAGAGAAATAATAGGTGATTCTTTTCATCTACATAAGCCTTGATAGATAGAGTTAATCGACAGTGCTGGAGGGAGGTTCTAGAATGTACACTTGAGGAGCGGAAGGACCCTTTAATGGAAAATTACATTTTATATATAAAGTCAATTCTTATTTTATTTTATGTATCTATAACAAATGGTGAATCCCTGTGAAAATTATACCTCCGCCATTGCGACACCTCACAAAGAAAGGGGGAAAAAAGACAATTCCCCTCAAAACTTTCCCAAAAATTTAGGTTAAGGCTTCTCTTTTCCCACAGATTTAGGTCAAGGCATCTTTCTGAAATCCAGCCTCTACACAGCCTATGGTGGGGACACTGAGCAAAGCCAGCACATAATAAATTGACTACAAAAACCCTATTGAAAACACCGTACATATTGTTAGCTAAATTAGTTAAGTTTTCATAATGTAGGACCACACTCCCATTTCAAATGCTTTCCCAATATAGAAACACAACCAATATCTACATATTCTTGATATATGGTCTGAAAAATTCAATCTAATCTTATTGTATTTTGCCTCCCTAGTACTTTATCTTAGCCTTAAGTATAATCTCAACTAGTTTAAGGAGTTACTTACGGTCTGTTCGATATGAAGGAAAATATTTTTCAGAAATAAGTAGATTTCATATTTATTTTCCTATGTCGCTAGGTAAGCAAAAAATATTATCCTAAGTGTTTTTTGTATATTATCTAGATAAAAATTATGAGTGGTGGGGATGATGATGGGGCTATGGGGTGATGGTGAAGATGAGGTACGTTGAAGGATAAGGAGAACACAATAAAAGTGGAATGCCACTTGTGGAATGAGTTTTCCCTACTTTTATTAGGGAAGTCATTTTCCTTATTTATAAGGGACTTATTTTCTAAAAAAAAAAAAAAATTCTAAATTTTTGACCAACCGAACATGAAAAAATTGGAATAAAAATGTTTTCCACCATACCGAGCTACACCCTAATATTCCATAGGCTACAACCTACGTAGTGATTCCCTAGAAACTTTAGGGAATTTTTATTTTATGTAGTACATATTTTATAAACATAATTTGTATTTAAATTTTAATATTGAAAACTGTAAATAGATTTTGAGTTTGGACTCTTGTTATTTTTAATACTCTATTTTATTTTTATTTTTAATTAACTTTTATTTGGTCCACGGGCCGGCCCTACTCATATTTCTCAAGCCCCACAAATCAGCAGACTTATTTAGGCCGGGCTAAAAAACTTTTTTCTTAAATGGGCTTAAAAAATCTTAGCTCAGCCTTATCAAATCACGGGTTAAGCCAGGCCGGCCCAACGGGCCTAACCCATATTGACGGCTCTACCCACACATCCATATAGTGTAACTTTTAAGTAAGGCTTAGTTCAAAATTAGTACAAGATACCATTTTAGTCAAATTTCTCATTAGCTAAGAAGCAAAATAGAAAAGTATTTCATGGTTTGGTTTGGAGTTACTTTCATGATAAGTATTTGATGAAAGTATCAACTGAATATGTTACTCAATAAGGTACATATATTAACACATCCTAAGTTTTGCTGGTTCAATCTGTTGAATGTGGCTCTTCCAAAGAAGAATTTTGGGTCCAAATAGTAGAAGAGTGTTACATTATCCCACACTAGTTGAGAAAATAAGTTATTGGTTCCTTATATAGAATTGAGAAACACTGATCTCACAAGTAACTTTTAAGGATAAGTTAAGGGCAAAGTTCATCTTTTCATTTGGTATTAGAGTCAGACTTGTAGTGTCGCACATTGCTTGAACGAATAAGCTATTGTAATTTTACATGGTTTAAGCATATCATATAATTAGTTTTTATTTTTTTACGATTAGTTAGGCCAACGATCATTTTTTTTTTAACGCATTAAAGGAGGAAAGGGACAGAAATGAAGTTCACAGTCGAAAGTTGGTGTAAGTTTATAATTTGATAGACCTGTGAAGCAATAATTGGATGAGGACTATACTTTTTAGCAAAAAAATTGAACTGAAATTTCTCTAAAAAACTCATGTTGTTTTGTGGTCCCATTTGTCATAATGAACAATATTGGCTGTTTGTATAAGAGTTTGGACAACAGAGCAACTGTCTTTTTACCTATAATAATTAATGACAAAGTTCAAGCAATCAATCTGATAATCCAGACAAAAGAATTAAACCTAATTAATTTTTCATATTTTCAACATATAAAGCAAAATAAAAATGTATAAGCTTTTGCATATCAGGAGTCAGAATTTTTACTAAAGGTAGATAAAATGCATGAACTTGTTATATCATCGATAACACCCTACCAAATTTTAAGTATATAAAATGAATTACGTACTAGTATGAACTTAAAGTTATCTCGTGAAGCATATAATTTTTCTTTTTATTTATATAAGCACGTTTAAGATAAAAATTTGTCAAACCATTAATGAAGCCATGTTTGGATCCCTCTCCACATATATGAGTGATTTTGATATATATGTGAAATTTGGTTAATTTGTGAAAATCTGTCTTGAAAATATTTCAAATTTCATATTAATTTTGGGTGAAATTTCACTTTCAACTCACAAAACTTTAATTTTTTTCATATACAATTCATGTCCAAATACAATTTTAAATTCCAATTAAAATATTTCAACGAACTTCAAAAAATGATTTTTTTATAAAAAAAAATTTCAACTAAATTTATGATCAGGCGCTAACTAAATAAAAAATTGATACACGTTATCTACGAGAGAGTAGCGGTATCCTCTCATGTTATCCATGAGAGAGGAGTGAAAAGCTTGAGAGTGGATATACACGGGTAACGGTATCACTACATGTACCCACGAGTGAGTAGCTACTCTAAACCTATCGTACTATAGTAAAATTATGACCCGTCCAATCTGTTTAAATTTGAATAGTTTAATGTTATGCTTGTTCAAAAGCTCAACTCATCATAATTCGTTTAAATTTAATTTGTTTGATTTTTGAGATGATGAATTTTATATGTAGTCTAAATTGATCTATAGTTTTTTTTAAAATCTAAATAAAAGAACCTTTTTGTGTGCTATTATATGTATAACTGAAATTTAAAAGGATTTTTAAAATTAATTTTATTTGACAATTATATAAATTATAAAAAATAAATAAATTAATTAAAATTTGATAAGAGTTTGATGAGTAATTGCGCTATGACTCATTATTTAGCTAATTTTGATCCAGACCAACTAACTTTTGAGCAGGTGATTTACACAAATGACTTTGAAGGTAGGTGTCTTGGATTATTTTATCCCTTTGCATCATGAACAAACCTTTAAGTTTAAATAGTTTTGCCCCCATGTGCGAACCTTCAAGCCCAAAATAGTCGAGTGTTGCTTATGGAGCAAATGAGGGTCAAAATTTCAAAACTATCCATTTTTATTATCTTGGGTGTACTTTCCTGCTTTTGAGCGGGATTGTATATTGACTCATTTATTAATTCAATCTATTTCTCCCGAAATATAGCACCAACCACCCATTTACCACCCCCTATCTATCACGTCGCCCCGAGAGAGTAACACATATCAGAAGTTACTCCCCCTAGTCCATATTAAGTGTATTGTTAGAGTATGTCACACTAATTAAAAAAATATTTAAGGACATAATTTAAAAGTTACTTTTCACTGTTACCCTTTTGATTATTTCCAAACTATTCTCTTAGAAAATGTAAAGTAATTAAGAATCTCATTAAATGAAGGATAAATATGAATAAAAAGTCTCAACGATTCTCTTGAAATTAGAATAGTTTACTAATTCTTAACTAAAAAAAAAATCCCTCAACAATTCACTTAATATTGACTAGAGGGAGTATTTGCCAACACCTCTATACCAGATTTTTCGAAGAATACATCACTAACACAAGGAAATTAGATAACCTCCCATATAGTGCCAATATGAATTTGAACATAAGAATTTAGGCATACAATATAACAACCGTAACCAAGACTTTTTAACTTTAGAAAGAAGGGAATAACTCCAATATAACAAAGAATACACTTTCCAAGCAACACAAATAATATTCTCAAATTCACATGTATTCCACATGGAATTTGGCATATTACACACACTCCCAATAGAATTAAAGTTGTATCTCAATAACCATGGACTGTGATATCTATAATATAAATATAATTGGAGCACATTTTTTTTCTTTTGCCTATTGGCACTTGGAGAAAGAACAAGAACCAAATATGCTAATGTAGCATGTAGAATTTGAAAGTTACTTACAAATTAAAGTATATGTCCCCACTTGATTGCATGCATCAATGTGGTCCTCATCCTAAGATATGGTGAAGATTTGTTTGCATTTCCCTTAGAAGTTTTGACATTTAAGGATTCTGTTTAACTACCACAACCCCCAACCCCCTTCTTTATTCTCTATTCGCATATAATACATAGATGTGCCCTTTAATTAGGCCTTATTATTTCACGTTGATGCCCTTTAATATTAGGTGTGCACAAGTAAACACTTAAACTTGTATAAAGTTGAATAAGTAGATACATGAGTCCTATGTGGCATAATACACATTGGACATCACGTAGGATGCAAATTGTCATGTAGGAGATCACGTAGGATGTGTATGTTTATTTGTTTGTTCAACTTTATACAAATTTAAGTGTCTAATTGTGTACACCTAAAGTTGGAGGGCATAAATGTGAAATGAGGCCAAGTTAAAAGGAATATTTATGTATTACGCCTTCTCTATTACTCCCTCAGTTTTAATTTGTTTGACCTATTTTGACTTGCAAAAAGTTTATGAAAATAAATAAGACTTTTGAATCGTGCACGTGGTCTTAAAGTAAGAATATGTCAAAATATCCTTTAATTCTGTGTTTTAAACATGTCTCATGGAAAGTTGCAACTAAATAGTTGCTAAATGGGAAATGGTTATTCTTTTTTAAACAGACTAAAAATGAAAGTAGGTCAAACAAATTGAAACGGAGGGAGTATTAGCTGATTTCATCTCTATAAAGTTTTAATTCCATCTCCACGAAAAATGCAGCAATATCCCTTGAAAGCACCAGGATATATGTACCAAGAAAAGAAAGAAATTCCATTCAAATTAATCAGTTTTGATGAATTGAATATAGAAAAAAAAAATGGCATCACAAGGTTTATGTAAGTACCCTCTTTATTTACTTTTTAAAAATACTTTATGACCAAAATGTTTGTGTAAAAGAAGATGATACTACACATTCATACTTCTTCGACTATCAAATCCAACAGTCATAAGATTTTTTTAAGGACAAAAAAATGGATAACATCATGATTCATGAAAATGGCTTCAATAGTCTGAACTTCTTCTGTGAACTATTTATAAGTGACATGCCAAGCCCAACATGTTGTTTGTACAATAAATACTAGAACATTTGTTTTTATTATTAAACTGAGCTCCTTTAATCATTAATGTACAAAAAAATACAATTTGAATTTGCTAGAACATTGTGTGTATACGAGGCCTAACAGAAGAAATGAAAGTAAATGTTGTGGTACAAGATAGGACATCGATAATGGTAATGCGCTCGCCTAAATTTGAGCGGATTATTAACCAACCCAAAAGTTACTTAGACTGGTGAGATGGACAAAATAATGGGTCATAGTCCAATCTTATCCGCCAAATCTTACCAAATTTTAACTTTCTAATTAACAAATAAAAATAATACTTTTATTTTGGAAAAGCATAACACATCAAACAAAACAAACTAAAAATACATTTATAAGTTTTTATTGGTCAATTTGGACTACATATTCAGTCCAACATTTGGATGGAACTGAATCACTAAATTGTGACGGTCAAATAGACTGAGAAAATAAATAAGTGGATTATTAATTCGAAACATGAACGAGTTTGCGGCGGTGGCCATATTTTCATGGTCACAATTTCCACATTGATAATCATCGTTTTGAAAACACCTGTTTTCTAAGGTTAGAGAACTCTAGAAATAGTCAACAGAGGGATTAGTAAAAATTGGACACGTAATTATATTTTTGAAATGTTTGGTGATAAATTGGAAACTCAGAAATAAGAGAAAAGAAAGTATAATATTTGTATCTAATTCTGCAGCCATGATCGACTCTTTTCTTCTTTTTATTTTTATTTTTAGTCCTGTAATTTTATTTTATTTTTGGTTTAATTAGCATATATTCCATTCATAACCAAAGTATACAATTATAGTTGTGGCAATCTGGACAAGTTGCATTAGATACAATCAACTAAAAAAGAATAAAAGATCTATGAACACTAAAGAGGGTAATTTGGTAGGCTCTGAAGACTCATTTTCCATGCTGCATTGTTCCTTCCTCGTATTTGTAGGTGAAGCACCATATCTTTAATCATTAATTCTGACTGGAATGGCCTCCTCTGAAATCGAAAATAGTTTCTAGCTTGCCACAACATATTCACCACTATTGCAAAAGCACAACTTGTTATCTCTGCTAGTCCTCCTCTTTTCCTTGCTATGTGACTCATCCATTGCACTTCATCATCCCACCTCATGATTTGCCTGCTATGTCCCAGCCACTTTAAAATTCGACTCCAGATGTTGCATGTAACACTACATTCAAATAACAAGTGAAGAAAAGTCTCCCTTTGTTGTCCACAAAAAGCACAATCTGGTGGTATGTTGATTCCGAACTTCAGCAGTCTCTCAACTGTTGCAAGTCTTTTTTGTATTGCCAACCATAGAATAAATCTATGCCTAGGATGTATTCTTGGATGCATGGTCAAGTGTTTCCAGGTGACTTTTGGATGGTCAGGCAGCAAGGAAATATACATCTTGTGTATAGAGAACTTTCCACCTATTTGAACTCCAGCTAGTTGCTGTGTTATTGTCCCATGACTATGCTGCCTGATTACCAACTTCTCCCTAGCTTCTATCACTTTTCTCACGACCCATGATGCATTCTTGGGTATCCGGATTTGACTTATGTCTCCTTGTTTGATGTAGTAGCTGTGGACCCATTGCACCCATAAACAATCCTTCTTCCTGTCTATATCCTATAATAGCTTAAGGATTGCTGCATTGTTCCAGGTGCATATGTTCATTACATTGAGTCCACCTGCAGCTCCTGGTAAGCAAATATTTGTCCAAGAGACTAGGGCCTTCTTTGAGATTGTGACAGCACCAGTCCATAAGAAGGTCTTACAAAGTTTTTCAATTGCCTTGATAACCTTCTTGGGAATAAGAAAAATCTGAGCCCCATATGCATGTACTCCAAATAAAATTGCTTTAATTAGTTGCAACCATCCTGCATATGAAAATAGCTTTGCTGTCCAACATGTGATTTTAGCAGTGATCTTCTCAATCAATGGAAGGTAAGCATTAACTCCCAGTTTTTGAGAAGCTAGTGGCACACCAAGGTACCTGAATGGCAGAGACCCCACATTGAATCCCAAGGCATCAATAATGGTTTGTTTTATGTGTTCATTCACCCCAGCAATGTATATAGAGCTCTTGTCGGTGTTTTCCTGTAGTCCAGATGCCTCAGAGAATTTTATGAATGCATCATGCATCAATCTGACAGATATAATATCAGCTCTGCAGTACATCAATAAGTCATCAGCAAAGCAAATGTGAATATTTTTGAATTTTTCACACCTGGGATAATAGTTAAACTCCACATTTGTTGCCATGTGCTTGAGTTCTCTTCGTAAGTATTCCATAGCCAGCACAAAGAGATAGGGGGACATGGGATCCCTCTGTCTTATCCCCCTCTTTGCTGGAAATGGTGTAGTAAACCCTCAACTCAAGAGTAATGAATAAGTCACTGTGGATACACACTCCATGATCCAATGAATAAATTTGGCAGGGAAACCCATATCACTCAGCAGCTTCTCTAAGAAACCCCAATCCAAAGTATCATAGGCCTTCCTCAGATCCACCTTCAACACACATCTAGGGGAGATCCATTTTCTGTTATAGCTCTTGAAAATTTCATGACTTACCATGATATTGTCAACTATACTTCTGCCCTCCACAAAAGCTGATTGAGCTTTATCAATTAGGCCAGATATCACATGCTTAAGTCTTCTAGTTAAGACCTTAGATATGATTTTGTATAAAGTGGTACAACAAGCAATAGGTTTGTAGTCTCTCACCTTCATTGGAGCTTTAACTTTAGGAATTAAAGTTACTGTTGTAGTATTAATAGCAGGGTGTAGTCTACCAGTCTGAAAGAAGTGTTGTACAGCTGAAATAACATCTTTGTGAACCAGTCCCCAGTTCTTAGTAAAAAACTCAATTGGGAAACCATAAACTCCTGGTGCTTTGTCTTTGGCATATCTTTAATGGCCTCCAATATCTCATCACTAGTTACTTATTTAATAAGTTCTCTTTGCTGCAATATAGAGAGGCATGGTCCACCTCTTACCACCCTAGTATTTAGGCATTTCAACTCAGTAGCTCTAGTTCCCATCAGCTCCTTAAAAACAACTATGAATTCAGCCTCTATATGAATTGGATCAGTCAACTTGATAGCAGATTCAGTGTAGATGGATGAAATAATGTTATGGCTAGTTCTTATCTTCCACTGGGCATGGAAATACTTAGAGTTAGAGTCCCTCTACTCAATCCAGATTGCCCTAGCTTTCTGCCTAATTGCAGCCTCTTCAATATTGCTCCACTTCTCCATTTCAACTAGTGTCTGTTTCTCCTGATCAATAAGCCCTTGATCCAAGTTGCTTAGTTGAAGTTGGCCTTGAATAATCTCCAGTTTTTCCCTTTGTGCCTGCAGTCTTTGCTTGTATGAAGCCATATAGGCATTCATGTCCTTGCTTTGCAATTTGACTACCTTGAGTTTCTCCCAAACCTGTTTCATTGTACATTCCTCATTACTTGCACCCCAAGCATTACCCAGTCTAGTAGCAAATTCAGGATGCTCTATCACATTTGTGTAGAACCTGAATGGCCTAGGATGGATATTTTTATATTGCTTACAATTGATCAGGATGGGTGAATGGTCTGAAACTGATGGGTTTAGAAATTCAGCTTCGACATGCCCAAAATGTTGCAGCCAATGCATATTACCAAATGCCCAATCTATTTTGCTATAGACTCTCTTATCCCCCGCTTGCTTGTTACACCAAGTATAGTGCCAGCCTGTTGCCTTCATTGATGTTACTTGTAAGTGATCTATTGTATTTTGAAAACCTTGCATCTCTTGTTGTGTAACAGGGGACCCCTGCCTATCATCAACACTCAGAACACTGTTGAAGTCTCCACAAATAACCCAAGGAAAGTGGTTCTGCAATGTTAACTGCATTAGGTTTTGCCATAAGATCTCTTTCTTCTGTATTTCATTCCTTGCATAGACGATAGTAAAATATATGCTAAGATGGATCCCAGGTTCTTCAACTATGCAGTGAATATATTGTTCATTTATGTCAAGAATTGTTACCTTCAAGGTTGATTTCCACATAAGTCAAATTCTCCCATTTGCATCATAAGCATAATTATTAACACTAGACCAGCCATTTGCTACTTTTTTATGAATTGATAAAGCTCTCTTCTCCTTAACCCTTATTTCCAAACACCCCATAATATCTATTATATGTTTATTAAGAAAGAGTTTGAGCTCCTTCTGTTTATGGCCTTGATTAAGGCCACTTATGTTCCAAGTAGAGATTATCATATAGGAAGGAATGGCATGTAATTGCCAGCACTCTTCCTATTAACTTGCACTTCCAGCATACTCTGTGTCATATATTCGTTAACATGTTGTTTTCCTTCTTTTTGTCCAGGATTAGGTTCTGGTATTGGATGGGTTGATGGCTCGACTAACCTCCAGAGTGCTCTCTGCATTTTCAATCTGAGGCTTAGATTTAATAGGCATCCATTTAGTCATCAGTCTCTTCCCATAGCCCTTTGTTCCTCCTCCCCCCTTATGTTCCCCTTCTTCTTACTATCTCTATGTTCATGATTATACCAACATTCATCATCCTTGTGCCCCAGTCTGATACAGTGGTTGCAAAACCTGGGTCTCCATTCATACTCAATAGTTTGATTCCAAAGGCTAGATGGTGTTTCAACTACTATTTCATCAGGCAGCTTCTTTGCAATATCAACCTCAATAAGAACCCTGGCATAAGATATTTTTTCAGCTTTAGCAGTAAACCAAGCAGTGTACAAAGGCACCCCAATAGCATTAGTAAGTTTGCTTAATGCTCTCTCAAACCAGTAGCCCACAGGTAGTCTGGGAAACCTCACCCAAATTGGGATTTGACTATACATATCAACATCCAATTCAAAATCCAATTCCCAATTTCGCAATATCATAGATTTGTTTCCAAAGAAATAAGGGCTTGTTTGCATCACTTTCTCTTTATCAAAAGATTTTTGGAATTTAAATACGTAATATCCATCATCATGATATAGAATCTGTGGTATCTCAACAAACCCCCATATCTTCCTAATATACTCTGTCATTTGTAGTTCATATGGATTTTCCCCAATAACATATCCTATTAATGCATTTTCCCACTCCTTAATATGCAATCAGATGTCCTCATCTTCAATCTGAACAGTAAGAACACCCTCTTTAATCACAGAGGGAATAAAGCTCAGGGTCTTACCATTACTTAGATTCCCTTTCACAGGTCCATCAACATCAGGAGTAGGCTGTGTAGATGTACCAGTATCCGAAAAATGAAGTTTCCTCTTCGGTGTGTCCCTTCCCTTTGCACTCCCCAGCTGAATTTCCTCCTCTAAGCTGCTAGCATCCTCAGTAACCGTTTGAAATTTTGGAGGTAGAAAGTCCCCAAAGGTGAGCGGTGAAAGTTGTTGAGCTGCCCCACTAGCTGGTGTAACGGTTTTGGGTGTTTGCGTTGGTGGTGGTTGTCATCGGCGGGCCATCAGTGTAGCAATCTTAGTTCACAATAATTGCAACCTTGCTATTGTGCGCTGAGAGCACTCACTAGCGCGTTATCATGCGCCCCTCTTAAATATAATGTTTTTAGTCTTGTAATTAATTAATTATAAGTTCTATAGTGCTTATTTAAAATGGAAAAAGCTTGTCATAGAATTTTGAGAAAAAAATTATTTATGCCGTTCATTAAAAGTTTGGCTCATCTATATCATTTCTTTTAATAAAATGATCCTATGATATATTCTATCTCATGAGACGATCACTTATCACTACAACAAATAAAGATTTTTGCAGCAATAATGTAATTATCATGATATTATATTTAGCGGTAATAATAAATATGAGTATTTATAATAACCAACACTTTATAAAAATACCGCTAAAGGCTTTTGCAACTTTGGTGCAATGACATTATCTTAATTATTGCTAAATGTTTTTGTAACAATAAACAATATCGCTAAACGAAAAATCTATTACCATTAAATATCTCTTCTTTTTTTCATTTTTTTTAGCGTATCTCAATTATTTTTACTAACTAGTTTACGGGCAGTATATATTCAGGTCGACTCCTTAACTTTTTCAATTCGACACTTAACCCCCATTGGTTTCAACTTGATAAGAATCTAACTCTGAATTATTCTTATCTTGGTTCAGTAATTGTATTTGTTTTTTTAACGACACTTATTTGCTTTTAAAAAGTCTGAATCATTCAAATCAAGTACAAAGTTCTAAAATGATTCTAATGTTTTTATTGATATACTATTTAACTATTATTATTTTTAAGAAAATCTGTATTTATTACTTCTTTTATGTGACATTAATCCTTCCTTTTTAGTATTTCTTTAAAAAAAGAATGATATTGTTGGCAAAAAATTTTAAAGTGATAAAAAATAAATTGCAATTACAAATAAAATATGATGAAATAGAAATTTTATTGATGAATATTTGTTAGTAATTATGTTCCTCACTTGATTTTCTCTTTGAAATTTTTGGATGATGTGGACCTCCTTGTTATGTATTTGATCGCGTAGAGTGTCGGGCGGTGACTTGTCAAAGTGTAGGCTTGATGAAACTCAAAGACGAGACTTGAAGTACCCATCAACTGGAGTTCCCATTTTTTCTATTTTGTGATTCTAGATTTGCAGAATTGATTTGTAATAGAAAAAATAAAGGGCAAATTTAGTGTCATTGAGCGTGTCAATTTATTTGCAACAAATTTTAAACTGATGGAAAATGAATCGCAGTCACTAATAAAATATGATGAAATCGAGATTTTATCCATATATGTTTAATTTGTGAGTACAGTTATGTTTCTTCCTTGTGATTTGAGGACTATTAATAATGTATTTCTCGAATGTAGGATGATTTAGAATAACGTTATGTTGTATTTGATCGATAGATACACCGAGCCATAATTTTTAAATAAAAATAAATAATGCACATTTAGATATTTGATAAACTAAATAATTTTAATTATTGAGTAATCGAATATAGGGACAATATCTTAATAACCAGAGATGTACTGAGACATGTTATGTTGCTAAAACCAAATGGGACTTATATATAGCCCGCTCAAGACTTGGAGAAAATTGACAAGATTGTTGCACGTCCCTATCAGAAGCACTTAATTATGTTTTTATGTTTCATAGAAGCAATTTTTATAACCTCTTAATTAATTGTGGATGGACTAAAAATCAGTTTGTAAGCATTGAAGTGTTTTTATTGAATGACTACCCCCACTCTGCCTTCCTTTATTTCTAAGTGGAAGTTGTACACATGCTACATTAACAAGTGGTGGACATGACACATCAAAAAAGTTACGGCACCTGTCTAAATATCATTCATTTCCAACCATATTGATATCTTCTATGGCATGTAGCTAATTATTATTTCTAGGGTTCCACCAATGTATTTCTTCACTTTAATTAATTAAGCACAAAAACATTAATGGAATAAACATTTGTATAATATAGTACACTTAATTCCTATAGTCTTTTCCCCTTTCAATATCACTACATCAAAAATGATCTTCATCAGCAATTAATTAACGACAATTAACATTCTTTGTAAATGTCCCTAAAGCCTATAGCGAGATTGGATCCAATGACAATTAACTAATGCTGGTAAATACTTTAGCATTCTTTGTAAATGAATATATTTATTGCCGTTAAAAGCTGTTTTTGTTATAGTGTATACAAATGTATATCTTTGGATCTTGTAAACTCATGTATTTTCTTGCCAAACAATGTTTTGTCATTGCAATGTTAGACATGTCTCATGATTGGCATAGAAGAGAAGAATGAAAAAATGCATTAATAAGAGCAAAAGAACAAGAATTTAGGCCAATGTCTAGAGCAAAAGGACTAAGCTCATTTTAATGTTGAATCATATCCTATGGGTGTAAGGTCAAAGGCTAAGCTAAGTAGTGGCAAAATGAAATTGGATGAAGAAATCATGATGATCAGCCAAAAATAAAAGAAGTAAAATAGACAAGAAAATGGAAAGGTAGAAAAAGATGAAAGTAAATTTGTTGTATTTGTCATTGAGCACATAACAGGCCATATAGACAAATTTATTGGCCTTGTTACCAAAGAAACAAGTAACTTTTTGACATGATGGTATAACTTGATATAAGTGGTTGTTTCATAGAAGAGTTTCAATGGAAAAGAAACTGGAGCATTGGATGTCACATGGCAGTCACCTTCTCTTTTGTCATAGCTAGTTTCACTGATCTAGTCATTTTCTTTTCTTTATCCCCTCTCAATGATCTAGTTAGAGTCTCAGTTTATATGGGAGAGAAAAGAAAAGAAATGATCACAAAGTAATATGTTCATTTAGGGGTAGGAAAGTCATCATATAGAAGAAAAGTAGTGATATTGGTGGGGGAGAGGGGTAGAGGCGGATGTAACTATGAATTCAGTCAAACTCAATATATTAAACACGAAACACAAACATAAATGTGAAAATCATAAAAAAATCAACAAATATGAGATTCTAAACTCATACGAATTTAGTACTACGACTTTGATTGAACTTATCAGTTTCAAATTTTGGATTCGTCTCTAATAAGGAGAGTAGGATGGTAAAGGAGGGGTTACTATATGGGATGAGGAAAAGTTTACATATAGAAATCAAGAATTAAGAGATTTGGAAAGCATTTTAACCTCTTTTGGTCCAAATCTTGCTTATTGAGGTTCTTTAAAAAGGTCTAATCCAAAATTTGGGAAGCATTTAAGCTTGAGTGTAACCTAGTCCAATGTTCTCTTCACCCATCAAACATCACTGTCACTTTCAAGGGTCATTTTCTACTCTGTCCACTTCCTCCCCCCACCCAACCCAACGCACCCACCCACCCATCCCCTCACCCAAAATTCTCTTATGAATAAAAAACAAATGTTTACAAACTAATGACCTAAATTAGAAACTTAAACCAGAGATCAAGAAAAATGAATGGCCAAGAAAAGAGTGATCATCTTTCATTAGATAGTTCCCCATTTAACCATCCTTCTATATAGTGCTTGTTCAACACAAGATAACAAATAGAAAAAAAGCAATAAAATTTTGAGTGTCTAATATAAAATTAGCATAGGAATAAACAGACAATGAAAAATCCTAGTTAGATAGGTAGTAGTAATAACATACTTAATAAATAAAAGTAAACACTCTTTTACTTTATAAATACCTATCCCTTAGTCCAAAGTCTCTTCCATTTTCTGCATCTATAAATCCCTCTGCATATTATATAATTTGCAACCAAAACCTTAAATCTTCTCTTTCCTTTCCTTACCAAGTTAGTCATCAACTCAAAATATTCAAATTCCCTTTGTTTTATCTATCAATTTTAAAACCATTTCTTGAATTAATGTAACAAAAAATCATATGGGGTTGAGGATTTTAATCCAAATTGTTTATCTTTTTGTCTATGTAGAACAAAAAGTTCAAATCTTGATCAAGATTGTGTCTTTGTGACATTTTTAATTTTTTTTTTTTATGTGTGTGATGTAGGTGAAGGAATGGACTTCCAAAGTGATCTAACAAGAGAGATCTCACCACAAAGGAAACTAGGAAGGGGAAAAATTGAGATCAAACGGATCGAAAATACGACGAATCGACAAGTGACTTTCTGCAAGAGGCGCAATGGTTTGTTGAAAAAGGCTTATGAATTGTCTGTGCTCTGTGATGCTGAGGTTGCTTTGATTGTCTTCTCAAGCAGAGGCAGACTCTATGAGTATGCCAACAACAGGTAATTAAATTTCATAAAGTTCTAATCTTTATAATTAAGTAAGACTATAGTACATTTTTTTTTAATCATGACAAGTTTTTATATTTGAAGGTTGAAGAAGGGTTCTTCTTGTTTTTCAATTTTTTTTGGTCTTTCTTAAAAGGGAATTTAATTTATTTTAGGAAAGTTTGAATCTTTATACATCTTATGATGATACATAAATGTTTAGGGAGATCTAAACTCAACTACTTGATCATATATATATATAGTTGTGAAGTTTTTTATTTTTAGAGTTTTGACCAAAGATTTGACTTTCCTTTCTTTTTTGTTACAATTTTGGTCTATTTGAGGGTAGTTTCTCTTTTTTTATGATCCCATTTTGTTGATAGACATGTAAGATGTATAGATCTGTTTGTTGTAAGAAAATAAGTGGAAATTTTGAGAAAAGTACTCTCATCAGAAACTCTTAGATCAGCATATACTTTCTTCCTCCATTGCTCATAAAAATAAAAATAAAAACTCACACACAAAGATGAAGGAAAAAATGGTGTCAAATTCTAATTGGCTATAGCATAAAAATTCCTTAATTCTTGTTTTGTGATAAGGTTAATATGACATGTATTGTTACACAACCAATCAAAAATCAAGATTAGGGTTTTGTACTTCATTCACTACTAATAATACCAGGGAAAGAAGTACTCTTGTTTGTCTTGAGTCAAACTTGACCTAATTAGGGTTTTTTTTAAATTTATTTTTTGCTAGAAATATTATGGCTATTTTTTCTTCTTCTTAATTTATATAATTTCCTTTCTGATAATCAAAATATCAGATATGGTAGAAAAATTAACCAATCAGAGTTCAAAAAGATTTCAATTATAGACAAAAGTTGACATTCTTCTTCACTTGCTATTTGTTGAAATGTTTTACACCATTTAGGTAATGGGGTCATCAACACTCTTATCTTTTTTTGTTTTTACAAAAAATTGTTAAATGTGAGGGTGGTTGGTATAAGTTATTTTTCTTAGTTTCAAGAATCTTTGATCACGTCATACAAGATTTTACACTTGTTGACAAATTTGATGAGAAAAGACATGTTATAGTAAATTAAAGGAATGGTTTTTTTCCCCTTCTTTGATCTCTCTTTTAATTTTCAACTCTAATGGTGAAAACTCACATACACACACAAAAAAAAATTAAAGAAAAAAGACTACCACAATTAATTTTTATTTTTGTTTGAGATATCTAAGTTTAATGCTTTCACAAAGGTTCTGTAGATGTTTGAACTTAAACAGGAAAGAAACAGAAGTTGTAAGAAAAGAAAAATTCAAAACCAATCAAATGTTTTTTACTCAAACTAGGGTACACTTATTAGCTATGTTATATCAAATACTCGAAGAGGATCTTGTGCATAGATATATTTACGTAACTTTTTTTTTTTTGGAAAAACAAAAAAGTTAATTTTATGTTTCAATTTGTTCATCGTACTTTCTTTTTTAGCCTGTTTCAAAAAAAAATCTCTTTTCTTTTTTTTAAACTCTTTAATTTCAGTTTTCCATGTCACCACAACTAGAAAACATGAAATTATTTATGAAATATGTCGGTAATCTTCATCTAATTGACGTTAAAATGCTTCTAATTGATTGATTTTTCTTACAAACTGCCGCTTATCTGTAGCTAAATGAAATTAATTGTTCGTACATATAGCTAATTCCTTGTCTTCTATACGTATTTAAAACCACAAGATTAAATGATATTTTGATACATTTGACATTATTTTAACTTAAGACCATAAGATTCGAAAGTATTTTTGTAATTTCTTAAACTCTGTGTCAAATTAAAATGAGACAAACAAATTGAAACGGGAGTATTAATGTATGATAGGGATGAGAGATAGGGTGAGAGTACAAGTTTTTATTGTGAGCCAATGAGAGAATTCTGAAGTGTCTGGGTTGCATGGCATATGAGACAGACAAGACTCTATCAAACTATTCACTTTACCTTACAACTGTGTGCAAAATAAGTTTGAAACAAAACCCTAGGTGGGTAAAAAACCATAGTTGATGGGTATTACCCAGGGAATAAATTGTAATTATGACGTGGCATTAATCTGAACCGTTGAAAGATTGGACCAATCATGTTGTGGGAAATTGTGCCAGTTGGCAGAGAGCAGCCAATCAGTAGCTCGAGGAAATTAAGGTAGTGTAGCAGAGTAGGAAATGTGAGTCATTCCCTCAGTGTTTGGTTTTATTTATATTGTTTCAGTCTTAGGTCTAACAATAGATCATATTTTATAAAATATTGCATCAAATGTCATGTTTGAGTGGACACATTGAGTTTCTGACTCAAATCAACACCTTTTTTTTTTTAAAGCTTTGCGTGTTGGCCTAAATGAGCATGAAATAAATGAGAAAGTATTTGGATTTTCTTTACCTTTTAAACAAAAGGGTGGTGTTTTTTTATTTATTTAAAATTTTATTTTCAAGGGGGGAAGGGAGTACAATAAAAGGTTAAAAGTTTAGATAGTCAACTAGCTGGACTATCATATGATTAATTCGCCAAAGAGAAGTAAATTATAGGACATATTTTCTAATTGTTTTAGGGGGTTTACAACCTGATATTTGGTACTAGATATTTAGAGGTCAGATATATTTGAATTCGTATTGGAAATTCCACTTTGGGAGGAAAAACACTCTCTTACGAAAGATGACTCTATTTACAGGATTGATCAAAATTCAAACTTCTGATTAAGAATGAATGAGTGTTTAGTATTTCACCACAATCTTCAATGGTAATTAAAGGTGGAAAATTGAAATTTTATTAGCAATGTACAGTTCCTTTGGTTGTGATCATGTGTTTACAAAATACTAATTGATATTTGTAGAAAAATAAGTGAATGAGAAAAAGATATGGATTTACTCTTTGTTTAAATTTTAGGGGAAACAAAAGCAGTACTAGAGTTATGAAGAGAGAAAATGGAGTAATTGTAATGTTTCATTTTTGAAGTTCAAAATGAAATTATATGTGATTTTCTTCCTTAATCTCAACAATTCAAAAGGATTAATTAAGATGTATATATCCTTATGTCTTATAAAGTAGTACAGAAAAATGCAGACTTTTCTGTCCTCTCTTATTGATGTGAAAGATTTAATGATCTTATTGACGTTTTAATTAAGACCATCAAATTTTATAGTCATATAGAGTAGTGTAAGTAGTAACTTGTATATATATTTGCATGTAATAATATTGGAAATAGTATGTGATTATGTGTGTCAATAGTCTAGTTTTTTATGATTGAAAAGAAGTTATCAATCTAACATATATTTATTTATTGATGGTCCAGTGTGAAAGCAACAATCGAGAGGTACAAGAAAGCATGTTCAGATTCCTCAAACACTGGTTCAGTATCCGAGGCCAATGCTCAGGTATAACTTCATACACCGCAAATATTCTTCTTTCCATCGGTGGGATTACTCTGGATATGTCGTTGGAATTCTCCTCTTCTTTTTCTTTTGTAATAAAGGACTAATAAAACTTGAAAAGTCATTAACTAGTACTCTTTATGTCTCAATTTATGTGGCTTAATTGGAGTTTTGAGATTCAAACTTATAAACTTTGACCGTGAAATCACAACAATTAACAACGTATAATACTTCAAATTAAAGGCATATAAAGAAATTTTAATGAAAACAATCCTGATTGACTCTCGAAATTAACATAGTTAATAAGGACGAGGGGAGTAGCCGAGTAGTAGAAATGACATTAGGATTTAGGGATGCATGGGTTTTTAAGTCATCCCAAATTATTACAAACACTAGTTGAAAATAATTTTCACAACACTTACTCCTAATTTTTCTGCTAAAATTGCCAAAGAAATTGAAAGAATCATTACACCATGGGTTGGCCTGCTTGGTTCCTCCTTAGCAAAAAGATTTGCCACCTTGAATATGGATCATTTGGCAATGTTCTTGCATTATTATGAAAGTTCAATGTTGCATTCTAATATTTGGAATGTAACAAGATAATGTAAAACACTTTACTCCATTTCACTTTGTTTGTCGTAGTTTGATTTCAAACTTTTGGAACTTTTAATCTTAGATATTTCATAACATTTGTATGATTATTAGACTTTTGAAACTTGTTGTTGGAATTCTGACCTACAGATTTGCCTAATGAACAGATATATTCTATTTGTTCCTTTGTAGATTACAATAACTACGTTATGTAAAGCAAATAAAGTAATGACACAATATTTTATCGCGGAAAACCTTGGCTCATAAAGGGTAAAAAAACCATGACCTACACATTTGTAGGATTTAACTCCACTTCATTAAACTCTGAGTCTCAACAAAAGATTACAAACCTATGTAACTTATGGAATTATAAACTCTAATTCCCAGACGCCAAAGGTTTATGTTCCCAAGTCTTTAAGTTGCCCCAACTTGAAGACTCTATTCCTACTCCAATTTACACCTCACTGGATCTAGAAAGAACTAAAGATACAACTCGATAAAAACTTAATACAAGCAAACTTGACTCAAGAACTATAAAACATAAGCCTATGGATCAGGTTCTTCAATCTTGTTTCCTTGCGTTAGCTGCACTTCGTAATCAAAAATCACTTAAATATGAACTCCCTCTATTTGATTGTATTTTGCTTGTAACTCTCTGTTTAAATGCAAAAGTTTCTTTGGAGAAAACCTTGCCCTATTTATAGATCAAGGATCTTTCCTTCTTTAATTGGAACTCGGTTACTTTATAATGGTCCTACTCCTTATAGGACTCAGAATCCCATGTTAACTGGGCTATTTATTATGCGCTTCCTCTTCCTCATAGGAATCCTTTATAAAAGGAAACTTTTTGCACTGGTTTCTTGTCGAAAAAGCAACTCATCCACCTCCTTATAACTTCTGCTTCGCGTGGTTGACGTTCTCCTTATCCCAGTCGGACTCGGTGTGAAAAGAATATACCGGCGCAACTTGTTCCTTTCATCTATTCCTCTATTTGTGAATCATCAAAATCTTTCTCGATCTAACACTTGTCATCTTATACATGAATAACATTTATGTGACAATAGAAGCTTCTCATTAAGAAAATACTGAAATGTGTCGTTATTTTATAAACGGACTAAACCATATCAAGCAAAGTGGAATGGAGGGAGTAATCGACTTCCCCCTTCTTATCTTTACTCTCTCCAATCCTATTTTTGTCATTGCACATATATAGGGTTTATTTTTTAACAATATGTGACATGTTAGCTCTTATGGTTACTGTAAAAATGTTGTTCAATCAATCCCAGTATTACCAGCAAGAAGCCTCCAAACTGCGCGCACAAATTGGAAATCTGCAGAACCAGAACAGGTGAAGTTTTTAGTCTTCTTTATCTTTTTCTTTAACAATTCCATGTGCTTTTTTAGTACTATATATATATATTGTTATCAGTTTAACCTTAACTGCATTGATTCAGGAACATGCTGGGTGAATCTCTTGCTGCACTGAACATCAAAGAACTGAAGAATCTGGAACAAAAAATTGAAAAAGGAATTAGCAAAATCCGATCCAAAAAGGTACTTAATTAGTAACATCACTGTTTTCCTATTATCTATTTTGTACGATGATGATATGAAATGAGTTTAAATGAACAAATGAAATTCATATAGCCGACCCCAACTTAATTGTGACTGTGCGACGTTGTTGTTGTTGTTTTGATGAGAATTTCAACTTCTTGTTTCTAACATTTGACTCTCAAATTACAGAATGAGCTGTTGTTTGCTGAAATTGAGTATATGCAGAAGAGGGTAAGTCATAGTACAATCTTTCATCTAGTTAGTTTCCATTTCAAGTTAATCGATGAATTTTCGGTCATAATGCTTTCTATTTCATGCCAAAATTGTAACATAATGGACACCATCAGGAAGTTGATTTACACAACAACAATCAGTACCTGAGAGCAAAGGTCTATTTCTTTTTCTATTTAGTACTATTGTAGTTGACTTTAAGCGCACCTGAACTACCCCTAGTCGTCTATTTACGGGGTTGCACTCAATAGTCAATCAATTCGTTCAAGCACTAACTTATTCTGCAGAAACTCATTGGTTTTTTTTTTGTAACAAAAACTAAACAGATTGCTGAAACTGACAGAGCTCAGCATCAGCATCAGCATCAGCATATGAACTTGATGCCAGGGAGTTCATCAAGCTATCATGAACTTGTGCCTCCACCTCAGCAATTCGATACTCGAAACTATCTACAAGTTAATAGCTTGCAAACCAACAACCATTACCCTAGACAAGACCAACCACCTCTTCAACTAGTGTGAGTTAATTCTCCTTCTTTGTTTTTTTTAGAAACTTCGTGCTCAGTCAAACTAAGACATAAAATGAAACGGTACTAAAGGTATCTTCTTCTTTTTTTTCCTTGAACAGCTAATATGCTTGAGAGAGGGTCTTCTTTCTGATGTGATCTACATATAATCCACAAAAGAAGACTACTATTAAGCTTGAAGACTATTGGAACTGAAGTATGTATACCATATTATTAATTACTTGTTGCATGAGCTAAGACTCTTGAATATTGTATGTTAAGTGGACATGTATTTTTTTGCTTGGTGTACTTCCTTTTCTAGCAGTGAACTATGAAGAATTAAGCTTGTTATATTAAGTTCATAACTGCTATATATTCTGCTCAATTTTGGTGCTCTTTTTTTTTTTGTGCTAATTAGGATCTCTTCACTTTCTCATAATTATTGCATTCAGCTTCATATAATACATAGTATTCTTCTACTGGACATGATCTACTGGAGCCTACTCTATATATGTGTTGTTATCCCTAGGGGACAAGCTGCTCAAAATGTTTATCACGACTATCTTGTTATAGATAGGACTATCTTATGCAACCTAAGCATAGGGCATTTTTTGTACAAGGATGAGATTTTCATTCTCATTATTCCACATAGAGGAAAGGACCATATTCCTCCTCTCGTAAAACTTTTTGCTCAAGATATGAACAGGTAGGGGTCTGCCTATCCCCCCACCATTGAGGTGGCTTATTTAAAAAAAAAAGTATTCTTATACTTACAACATAAAATATTCCATTTGGGGCGGAGCCACAGTATTAGGTATGAGTTCCGACAAATAGCAGCTTTTTTTTTTGGGTTTTTCACCCGGTATTTGGTACCCTACCAAGGATTTTTTCATACTCAGGCTCGAACCTGAGACCTCTGGTTAAGGGAATAACAGTTTCATGCACTGCACCACATCCTTTGGTGGTCACGAATAGTAGCTTTTGCTTAGACATGTATGTGTATTAGGAAATCTATTTAGTTGAAAATCCACCAATTGACATTCCTATAGCAAAAAATCCATATTAGTTGAGTGTTAATTTCATATATTTGTGGTGAACGTGTCTTCATTACTATCATTTTCATCAATTAAATCCATCAAAGGACCCAAATTGGTTGATAAGTTCTTTCGTCTTTCATGATGAATTCGTACTCTTTTTGAGAATCAGCTACATGTAAGTCCTCTTGAGTAGGTGTTTGGGATATCTTCACTTAAGACCCACAAAGATGTGGGCTTTAGTACTGGAACATAAGTGGGCTCATTACATAATTTTGAACTGCACATTAGTCCAGAACTCCAGAAATTTAAGCTTTTGAACTATATTTGAAACTCCAGGATTTTTTTCGAACTTCAGCACATTGTACTGGACTTTCACTTGTCAAAGCTTCGATCTCCAGCACCCTGTGTTGGAGTTTTCCGTGTTTTAGCTCAAAATATTTTTGTCCAGATATTGTTTCCGCCTTAAAAAATGACTATCCCTCAATTTCATGTCAAATGATAGTTAAATATTAACAAGCAGTCCAAATACTAGTCATCTTAAACCAGTCAAATACACCATAAACATGAAGAACTGGCGTAAGGTTGCAAAATCTTGGAACCAGTGCCCTTCACAATAATTAAATAAAACCAATAGCAGATGGTATCAGGTATCCTTCATCCAAGACAATTGTACTGCTAACAATATATAGTGTTCACAAGTTTTGTGCAACGCGTTCAAGTTTCAGCTCTAATTCAGAATTTTTGACTCATATGTGACATAGATCAATTACATTATACAAAATGAGGTAGCAGAATAGTGTTTATTTAAGGATTGGGATAAGTTATACAGGCCTAATCCCGGGATTAATTTATCCTATCTTTGGTTGGGATAAAATAGCGGGATCCGATAATATAGTGTTATTTTTATCCCATATTGAGGGTGGGATGACTAATCCCCGAATCACATGATCCCTAACTAAACGAACCCTAAAGTCTATATTATTTAGAGCTGAGCCAACTGACTAATGTCAAAAGGATAGGCATCAGTAGATAGAAGAGCAGTGTAAGCTCTTTCAGCAGTGATGAATTCTTTCGTCTTTCATGATGAATTCATACTCTTTTTGAGAATCAGCTACATGTAAGTCCTCTTGAAGAAGTGTTTGGGATATCTTCACTTACGACCCACACTCTAAGCCCCCAAAGATGTAGGCTTTAAGTACTGGAACATAAATGGGCTTATTACACAATTTTGAACTGCACATTTGAAACTTCATGTTTTTGGTTCCATGTTTCACTTTGTTAAGATCCATTTTTTTTATAGCAATGATTGTTTAAACCCCAGGAGGCAGTCCTTGAATTTCATTTGTATATTAAAGTTGAAACTCCACGCAAGTGTTTTGGAGGTCGAAGAGGTACCATGAGTGAAAAGTTCTTGGAGTTTAAACTACCTAAGTCCAGAACTCCAGAAATTGAACCTAGTGTTTGAACTATATTTGAAACTCTCGGAATTTCTTCGAACTTCAACACATTGTACTGGGCTTTCACTTGCCAAAGCTTCGATCTCCAACACCCTATGTTGGAGTTTTTCGTGTTCTAGCTCAAGATATTTTTGTCCAAATATTGTTTCAGCCTTAAAAATGACTATCCCTCAATTACATTTCAAATGGATAGTTAAACATTAACAAGCAGTCCAAATACTAGTCATCTTAAACCAGTCAAATATACCATAAACATGAAGAACTGGCATAAGGTTGCAAAATCTTGGAACCAGTGACCTCCACAACAATAGCAGATGGTATCCTTCATCCAAGACAATTTTACTGCTAAAATATGTAGAATAATTTATAAGTTATGTGCCAAGCATTCATGTTTCAGCTCAAATTCAGAATTTTGACTCATATTTGACATAGATCAATTACATTATACAAAATAAGGGAGCAGAATAATGTTATCTAAGGATTGGGATAAGTTAAACAGGCCTAATCCCGGGATTAATTTATCCCATGTTTGGTTGGGATAAAATAGCGGGATCCGATAATGTAGTGTTATTTTTATCCCACATTGAGGGTCGGATGACTAATCCCCAGATAACTTGATCCCTAACTAAACGAGCCCTAAAGTCTATATTATTTAGAGCTGAGCCAACTGACTAATGTCAAAAGGATAGGCATCAGTGGATAGAAGAGCAGTGTAAGCTCTTTCAGCAGTAACCTTATTTGGAGCTTCTGAGGGGTGAAAACCATCCCAAAAATAATGTGCTGCTCTATCACTGCATGCACCTCCTCCATGTTTGCACATCCCTTCGCCTATAGTGCCTGAAATTTCACAGCATGGCTCACGTAGCTTTGTTATACCTGCAACCAAAATTTAGCTAAATATGAGGGCATGATGATTCACCACAAATAACATTCTATATAGAAGTGTGCGACGAGAGCCAAATCTAGGATGTTCAATTGCTCTTTGTTTTTGGCTTGAGATATGTATACATTTGCCAAAAGAGTAAGACATGTAGTCGTGTACATATAACAACATGATCAAAGACTCAGAGTCATTCTGAATCAACTAACTCTAAATCCTTAATTCAACTCTGATGGTGAGATGTTTAACATACCGATAGATGAAGGATCTGGTACTGCAATGCTTGATGAATTTATGTAGATGAACTTTGCATTGGGCAAATTACTGTTGAGATCATCGATCATTGGTTTAAGCTTGTCCGAGAATTTTTTAACTGCACTATTTATAGAGTTGACACACACAGAGTCCCCTGTCCCATAAAAATCCAGTTCTGATGGAATACAGCCTATGCCTCCTATCCCAAAGACAACAACTTTTCTTGCTCCGTAAAGGTACAAAGTCTGTGGAGTAAAGTTAGTAATCTGTAAACAAGAAAACTAAATTAGAGGAATTGATTAACAGAAACTCTATTTGTACCTTTAATTGTTCGGAATATTGCTGAATTAGGATTGAAGCAAACTGTTCTGGTTTGTAAATATGGCTTGACCGGTACAACTGAGGCAGCAAGTAGTTATTGATATAATCATTGTTCCCCATTTGAACAATGTATATACATTTGCTTAGATACTCCATAGTTAAGGTCTTGTTTCCAAGCAGAGTAGACATGTGGGAAATTGTCACGTTGTGATTTCGTAATTGCCTATTCAAGCTGATTCTATCTCCCTGAACAATGAGAACAGTAGAAGTCTTATTATTGTCTGTCATTTATCTAAGGACATGATGAATTGTACTATTACCACATGAATAGCTGTTTCGTCAAGAATTCCAGCTGCACCAGATGCATAGTTCACTCCCCTAAACATATCCACACCCTTCACAGAAGCAAATGGCTCAATATACTTATCAAAACCCAATAGTTCAGCTGCAAATATATGAAAACATTCAGTTAGGATCCACCAATTTATCAATTGTAATTTACTATGATTTGTGGTATATACACCAACACATCACATTATAAGTAGTAGTTTAGGAATATTCAATTCAAGTATGCTATTTGTACATCACAAAAGAGTTGCTTTAGTTGAAACATTACTATAAAAAATGCCCACATATTTTGTGAGTGGATAGTGTGCTAATTTTTTTAGACATATTTGCTTGAATCAAGATGGGTTGGGTGAGTCATTTGAGCGTTTTAGGGTGTGTTCCATTTAGTGGAAAATACGTTCCTTAAATTAAAAAAATGACTTCCCTAAAAGTAGGAAAAACAAATTACACACGTGACATTTCACATTAACTGTGTCATCGTCACCTTAAACACACATTATCTTCACCCCCAGCCCCCATATTCACCACCAGACACCCCCACATCCCATATTGTTTGTCTCTAGATTATATACAAACACATTTGGGATAATAAAAAATTTGCTTACATACTGAACATAAGAAAGTAAGTAAGAAACTCACTGTCAAACATTTTCTTTCGTACGGAACACACCCTTAATGAAAGAAACATAAAAGTAAGGGACCACATTAGAGAAAGAAAAACTAAACAAGAAGAAGAAGAAGAAGTTAGGATAACCAAGGAAATCTGCTACATTCCGGCCATTGGTGAATCTACCAGTAGGACCATCAGGCAAATCAATTCCATAAGGTGGATAATTCGCCTTTGCAGCAGTGACGAGATTATTGTTATTTCCATTATCAAATAGAGAATCTCCCATAACGAACAAACAGGGCACCTGTTGTTCACCTTCTACCAACAACGGTTTTAAATTCATAAAAATTAGCAATGTAATCATCATCACAAACCATAAGCCAATATTAGCCATTAAAGGAAAAGAATAGATCAAAAAATCAAAACTATGGGGAAGCTATCTACAGTGAAAAAGAAATTCCTATAACCAAAAAGATATATGCCAAGTTGTGCCCCCACTAACAACAACTACTGTAATTATTCAAGTCGGAGTTGATGTAATTTTTTTGTAGTAGCTGAATGTGGGCCGCAGGCATAACCAGCATGTGGAAAATGAAACAATTTTAGGGGGCATTTGGCCCTGAAATGCTTTTACTTTTTCTTTTTGAGGTTGAATTTCAAAAAATACTTTTGGTCCAGGTATTTAGTAAAGTAAAGAAAAAAATTTATATCTCAAAGGTATTTATATACCATCTAACAAAAAACTATGTGAATAGGATTGGGTGGGGAGTTAGGGTTCAGAGTTGGTGAGGTGGGATGGTATGGGGATTAGAGATATTGGATCGACAGGAAAGAGATAATGATATTTAAGAAATTTATTTTTTCTATTTTTATTAAAAAAAATGTTAAAACCTAAAAAAAAAAAAATATTTTGACCAACCATACACGAGTAAATTTTCTGACAGACACAGGGCGGAACTCAAAAATTAATCGGTATATAAATCTAGAAGAAGGCAAGAGGAAGTTGAAGACTCTTACCAGATAATTACTGAGGAGATCCTCACCTTGCCGGCGGACACGAATGTCACAATCGCCGGTTGATGTCATAAATGAAACTCAACGCTCCCGAATAAAAATGATAGGGACCTGCGATTGTGCTTGTATTTTAAAGTCGACAACAACAACATAGGTCCCACTACGTTGATTTTATTATTATCATACGAAGATAGAGAAATTATTTTTAAAATATATTTTAAAAAAGAATTATATTTTGGAGTCATTTACTGGGAAACTTTATTTTAACTGAAATTTTTTTTTTTTATCTCAAAGTTAATGGATTTGAAATTTGTGGACTCAAAAAATATAAGAATCGGGTCACGAAACTTATGAGATAGAGTAAAAAAAAAAAAGATTCCAGACAATCAATATCACTGTAAGACACGTACTAAAGTAAAGTTTTTTGTCATTTATCGAACATAAAAAGTACTTTTGTGTCATTTACCAAACTTAAGCTAAATCAAACTTCCACCACCTGGTCCCAAGATAATTTTTACGATTAGTTTGGTACGAGAGATAAAAAATAAATAATTTTAAATTAATTTTAGAATAAATTTATTTATATTTGATTGAGATAAATTTATAATATAACTTATTTTGATATTATTAATTATCTTAAAATTATAATATTATTTTTATGTCACATTGAGAGTAAAATAACGTATAACTAGTTTTAGAATAATTAATTTCAGAATATCTTTTTTCTTCGTGCTACGTGGACTAAGCTTATAAAGATAGCATTGATAGGTGTGGCGGGATATTGAAATTAGAACGGATTGGATTTTTGGATTAGCAATTCCTGATTTTTTTAGGCCTTGAGAACTGATTTTGAATTTGCTTCTTAGATAGTAAATAGTAGAAAAGACTGATTTGGAGTTGTAAAATTATTTTTGCATACGAGATTATTTCCTTCAAACATTTGTATAATTAATAGATTTTTTATATTACTTTTGTTCATCCTTTGTACAAAAAATGTCATTTATTTTATTTTTGTAATGAATTATAAAATTAAACCCCATAAAGCATGAATTACATTCGAATATAAAGAAAGTAAAATTTTATTCTTATATATGTGTTATAATCTAAAGTATGAGTAATTGTAAGTTAGTTTGTAGTTCGAAATATGTAGTAGCAATATTTTGATAATTTTTAAGTAACTTGCTGAATATCAAATTTTTAGAAAAATTAATCAAGCACCATATCGAAAATCAAAATATCAACTATGAAATATACTTTTTAAAGTTTATATTCGATAATTTAGTATATGCCAATTATAGGCACATTCAAATGGTCTTTAATTTTTGTTTTTAACTATGATGATTTTAATTTTTATTCTTCAATACTTTAAGTAAAAAATAAGTGCATAAAAATATCTTTGACTTCAAAACATATAAAACCGAAAGGAATTGGTCTTTCACTTATGCTCCTCATAGCAAAAAATTTCTTCACAGGGCATTAGTATCCCCAATTATGCCTCATATGACTTTGATTTTTAAAGACTTATGCCCACGAGACATAAGTACAGTTGATAATTTTATGTTAAAAAAAATTTCTAAGAACGATAAAGAATATAAGCTTTAGTTTTTGAACCTTTAATAAATTCTAAAAATACTATATAACTTAATTTCTAGAGAACTTATGTCCATCAAAGTAAAAGTTTAATTTCAAAATAATAATAATAAAGACTATAAATGTTACACAACTTATGCGAGGAGGGTATAATGTATTTTAAAAAAAAATTACAACATACAAACCCATACACATACTTTATTATCCCATATTATTTACAAATGGGAAACCCTTTACAAATTCATAGCAAACATCAAAAACATCTGCTTTCGCTGGAATTTTTTTTTAAAAAAACTCAATTCCAAAATGACCAAAAACACATCAAACTTAAAAGGAAAAAAACCCGAAAACATTATCAATTTGGGCTTTTTTTTTATTAATACAAAACTAGACTAAATATTATCAATTTGTTTTTATTCAATACCGAACAAAATTGAATCAAATCATACGTGGACACAAACACATGATAAAGAGACCCAATCTAAGGTGGTTTTTAATTGGATATGATGTCTTGGTCATCTAATCTAAGGAGGTTTTTAATTGGATTTAATGTCTTAGTCTCTATTAAACACTCATAATAATTGCATTAAAGGTAACTTGTACTAGTGCACATAAAAAAAATGAATTACCCAACGTTACTAATACGCAAGAGGTACTTGTGAGACTTCTTCAAGATGTCGAAAATGCAAAAGACTTGAATTATACATACACCAATAGAAATCAACATCGATCAACTCAAAGATAGACATTCATGTCTTAAATAATGTCACACATAGTAGACACAATATAATTATTTATTTAATGCTTGACAAAGCTACAAATACACGTTAATAAGTTCAACCGAACACGCATACTTTACATTAGCTCCACCCCTGATTGTCCTAACTTATTTAGAGCTAATGTAGTAGACACAATATAATTATTTATTTAATGCTTGACAAAGCTACAAATACACGTTAATAAGTTCAACCGAACACGCATACTTTACATTAGCTCCGCCCCTGATTGTCCTAACTTATTTAGAGCTAATGTAGTAGACACAATATAATTATTTATTTAATGCTTGACAAAGCTACAAATACACATTAATAAGTTCAATCGAACACGCATATTTTACATTAGCTCCGCCCCTGATTGTCCTAACTTATTTAGAGCTAATGTACTAGCTGCCAAGTGGCTAATATCAAAAGGATAGGCATCAGTGGGTAGATGAGCAGTGTAAGCTCTTATAGCAGTAACTTTATTTGGAATTTCTGTTGGGTGAAAACCATCCCAAAAATAATGTGATGCGCTGTCACTACATGCACCACCTCCATTAAGGCACTGCCCCTTAGCTATGAAGTTCGAAATTTCGCAGCATGGCGTAGCTAAATTTGTTAAACCTACAACCAAATAACGTAAAAAAATTATTTACAATGTCTGTGTAGTTCAATTTATGTTGAAGTATTTTGTGACATCATGTTTAATAAACATACCGATTTCTGCTGGATCTCCGATGGCAATGCTTGTTAGATTGATGTAGATGAAATTTGCGTTGGGTAAATTACTGTTGAAATCATCGATCATTGGTTTGAACTTGTCCGCAAATTTTTGAACTGCACTATTAATAGAATCGACACATATTGTGTCTTTTGTTCCATACAAAGCTAACTCTGCTGGAATACAGCCTAAGCTACCTACACCGAAAACAGCAACTTTTCTTGCTCCGTAACCATACAAAGTCTAAAATGGAACATGTTAGTTATAACGAGTGTATATATATAAAAAAAAGTTAAATAAGAAGTGATTGTTAATTTGTACCTTTAATTGTTTTGAATATTGTTGCATTAGGACTGTAGCAAACTTTTCTGGCTTGTACAAATGGCTTGATGGGTAAAATTGAGGCATCAAGTAGTTGTTGATGTAGTCATTGTTGCCCATTCCAACAATGTATATACATTTGCTTAGATACTCCATAGTTAAGGTTTTATTTCCAAGTAGAGTAGACATGTGGGAAATTGTGACTTTGTGATTTCTCAATTGCCTGTTCAAGCTGATTCTATCTCCCTAACAAAAGTAAAAACAGGCAAAATGAAGTGAGTCCTTTTAATGGTCTTGTCAAGTTCTCATAGGGCACGAAAAATTAACTGATTGGCGAAAAAAAACTTTATAAATTTTTGTTTAGTTTTATCATTTATGTTTTTTTAAGAGATCTTTATTTTTAAGCGTAACTGATTTGAAAAGACCATTTTCTTATATCCAATTTGTATGTAGTGATAAGAGATCATTTCCTCCTGGAAAAAGGATCCTTTAGACTTTAATTCTTCTTCATTACTTTAATAAATAAGTATTTGTTTTACGTGGTTTAGTTTTTTTGCCAATTTTTGGTCACTATTTTGCCAAACTACCTATAGTATAGGGTGTTTAATTTGGCGACGTAAAGACCAAATTTTTTTTTTTTTTAATGACGTGTTTGTTTGTGGACTTAACGTGAAAATAAAGAACTTCTTTTTTTCAGGTTGATGTTTGTTTATGAAATTGAGACAAAAAGTAAATAAACTATCTAGTGGTACTTTTTTTTTTCAAAGTTGAAATTGTGATCGAAACCCTACTATTTGCACGAATCTGAATTAATTAAGTTTTGATTATGAATATATGGAATGGTTATATAGTATGCATGAAAAATATATAAGGGATATATGTGGTGGTATTTTACCAAATGTATTCCTGACTCATCACGAATTCCAGCTGCACCAGATGCATAATTTACACCTCTAAATATCTCCACACCCTTCACGGTGGCAAATGGCTCAATATACTTATCGAAACCCAATAATTCAGCTGTAAATATAGAAAATAGATATTCAATAAGACATCTCCACCACATTATAAACAATTTATAAATGTTCAATGGAAGTACGATACTTCCTCCATTCCTTTTTAGTCGTCATGTTGTGCTTTTCGAGAGACAAATTGACTAATTTTCAAAGATAAATTAGATTACATTAAGTCGATATTTTAGAATAAAATTTTAAATATTCAAAAACTATATGGAAAGTACTATAAATTGCAACTTTTTTCATATCAATATGAAGAAAAAATACATTTTAAGATTTTAGTAAAAATTCATATTGTTTGACTCTCAAAAATGAAACTATGACAACTAAAAAAGAACTGAAGGAGTACATTTGTACCATTACTAAAATATTGTTGCTTAATTTGGTTAATTAATTATCATTACGGAAATAATGTCAGTATTTATCGTACGATACATTTAGATATTCAAAAAAACTATGTCTTACGTACCATATTACCACAAAATAATGCTACAACAGCTAAGATAGTTTCTCTCTTATTCGTATCACCATATAATCTAGGAGCAATGTTTTTCTATACGTAGTGTTCACAGTGTAATGACTAATTCAGATTGAAGGATGATATAAAATCGTCTATTTTTTATGCATACCATATTATATATCCATAGTTACGTTGGTAAGAACGTAACTGTTGATTTTTGTTAAAATCATACGATAATATTAAACGAAACTAAGCGCGCATTTGATCATGAAATAAACATAAAATTAAGTTACCAAAAATAATAAACAAAAGAAGAAGAAGAAGAAGTTAGGACCAAGAAAATCTGCTGAATTTTTTCCATTGGTGAATCTACCAGTTGGACCATCAGGAAAATCAATTCCATAAGGTGGATAATTAGCCTTTGCAGTAGTGAAGAGATTATTATTATTTCCATTATCAAATAAAGAATCTCCCATAATGAACAAACAAGGCACTTGTGGTTCACCCTTTACTACCATTACTAAAACTGGGCTAGAGTTCACCAATATAGTAGTCAATAACACAAACCATATTTTCATTCCACTTGCCATTAGAAGAAAGATAGAATAAATTAAAAGGTAGCTAAAGTTCGAAGGAGAGGAATGATAAAAAATCTAAAACTATTGGACCTATATATAGGGAAAATAAGAGTGGACATAAATAATTTCCTTTTTTTTAACACAAATTAAAAAAAATGTAGGATACACCATGCCAAATTATGGTGGACCACAAATGAACTAGTAATCCAAGTTTGAATTAATGAAAATTGGTTTTTAGTAAGTTGATTTGTGAGGGTAGGGGGCATAACCAACAGGGATATTGTCATCTTTCTCATTTTTGGCCAGATATTTAAATTTTAATTTTAATTAAAACCAACGTAACGTCCCTTCATGTAAATATCAAGAAAGTGTAAATCAAAAACAAAATTTGCAAAAATTGATAAAACCACTTGATTTTGATTTCATAGAAGGAGATTTCAATGTTTGAACTGATTGGGCATTTGGCAAAAGCTCAAAATCTTTACTATTTGAGGTTCTAGTGGACTTATTAAATTTTCCTTCTTTGTACTCTAGTAATCGTGTAGTGTTTTTTCAATATTTATTACTATCGATTGCTTCATTTGCTAGGTATATATCTTGCGCTTTGTATTAGACCATGTGCTTTGATTTATTTTTTTTCTTTTGAGCCGAGGGTACATCCATATATCTAGAACGTCTTAGGGCTCAACTAGCTATTTTAGAAAGAAGAAAATTATGCAGAATAACAAACATTTAGCATATATTAGGTACTATAGCTACAGTTTAAGAAAACTGCACTTCGCGGCTACAATTTCCCAATTCTTGCTATTCGCCTGATTTGTATAAATCCAGAATTTGTATAATTTGGTTCCTGATTGTATAAATCTAGAATTTTGTATATGCTTACTCCAGCTATTTGTATACGATTTATGAAAAATTCATAATAAATTACGTTGCTTGTATATTGGCAAGCTAAATATACAAATGGAGTGCTGAAAAAATTACTAAATGTATAAATACATAATTTGTATATACTTACCCTATTTGTATATTCGCAAGCGAAATATACAAACGGACAGAAATATACAAACCCAGCCTCCATAGCAAACAGAATTATAGCTATGGAGTGCAATTATCAAAACTATAGCTATAAAGCCTTATTATGTCTATTATATTTGTTATTTCTGAAATTTCTCTATATCAGTAGGCCCTGCTTCGATTTCTTCTATTCTCTTGAGCCGAGTGTCTATTTGTAACTTAGGGCTCAACTACATCTTGATTAGTACATAGCAAGGATGAGATTTCTGGAGGCGGTGCTCCCAATAAGATTTTGGTCATTTCCAATGGCTCGAACTAAAGACCTTTAGTTAAGGATAAAGGAATCTTAACCATCCCACTACAAACGTCTAGGTAATTGGTCCTTACTTGTAATTGAGATATGATTATATACTTAAAAGAAAATAGTGAAAAAACAATCATCTACATTGGGGAAAAAAGTGGCAATTTTTGGCCCCTAATTGGAAGTTAAACGAGTTTGGTTAATCATATCACAATTCAGGGGAACTAAAAATGAAATAAAGCAGAAACTTGGGAACTAAACTGTTATTTTCTCTAAACCTTGCATTACCATGTACACATGCATAATAATCATGTTGTTCCTTGTAAAAGATTCCAAATCATCCCTACTAGACGAGTAACTTTATTAGTTATATTTTATAACTTTTGCTTTTACTCTTTGTGATATATGACTCAGCATATGTCACAAGGGCCTATATTTTATTTATGGGGCAAGGATCTTTAGTTTTACTAAAAAAATTTCTAATTGCTTTGATATACGTCAATTGCAAATAGTTTTTCTACTATCTAAGATTAGAATAATGTCTTTGAAAATATTATCATCCCCTAATTCCATATGTGAGATTATATTGAATATGTTATTGTTGTTATTTTTAATCCTTGAGATATATGACTCAGCATATATATTTAATTTTCAATTAAGTAAAATATTTGGTTTTGCCCTTCATGTGTAGAAAATATGTTACATTCCACTATCTGTATATTACTATATGTTAAAACAGTTTCCTACTCCATTCTCATTAATAGTAAACCTTCTACACCTTTTGCAGCTAGAAAAGGAGGATTCATTATTGTCTCCTTCTCTATTTGTATATATTGGTAATGAAATATCTGAGTAGAAATGAAATATGTGAGTAGACTGTTAAAGTAACTATGTCTTATTCCCAACGTTGTGTAAAGTCATAAGTTAAAATTCCTGAATAATTATTTGTGACTTATATTTTTTTTAAAATTAAATTCATACAAACAGATTCTTATAACTTATAACTTTTGATTTATTTTTGTCATTTTAACTTAAACGTAAATATTTAAAAGTATTTTCTTTCTATCTTTATCTAAACACTATAAATATACTTAAAAGTTACTGTAACATAAAATCACTTAAAATAAGTTGATCCAAAGTCACAATCATCTTTTTGTATGTGGGCCTTGATTTGATATTTGAACAACCAGGATGGACCTAATCTCTAATGGGGAACGACTTTCTCGTGTGTGAAATTTGTATTATTCGAGTTTTATTATAACATTAGTTTCAATCAAAGACATATGATGACAAATCTCCTTGGCACAAACAATCAAAAGTTGTCATAATACGGAGAGATAAATCACATGCTATTAAAATAACGAGCCAAAATTGTCCTTGAACTATTCGAAATAGCTCACATTTCAGCTCCAGCGGCAAAGATAACTTTTTAAGGGCATTTGTAGCGCAAGGGTAATTTTTAAGATTTAAATAAACGGAGGGTAAATGTGAGCTATTTCGAATAGTTCTAAAGCAATTTTGATCCTTTTCCGTATTAAAATATTTAAAGTTGTTATCAGAAACTTGTACTGCCATTTATTATCTTAGGTCGATGTTATGTCCCAATGTTGTTCAAGTAAAACTAGAAATAGTTTCAAGATTGGTGGGTTTTATTATGTAGTTAGGACTTTCGTCTATAATTATACTAAAAATAATTTGTCCAGTTGGTCTTCAACAGAAACGTACTATGATATTAGTTTGAGAAGTAAAAGTGCGATCTAATTAAGTATGCAAATTACAAGACATGTCTAAATTAATTTTGGAAGTTATCATAATTACTCCCTCCGTTTCATATTAGTTGATCATTTTTCTTTACACGCATATTAAGAAATCACGAAGAAGAAAATAATTTTACTAATTCACTGCTTAAAGAACTTCTTGGGAATTTTACAAGCAAATGTGAACGCCTTCAAAAAGAGTTAATTGCAAGGGTAAAATAGAAAAAATTTAATTAATGCGTTCTCGATTTAGTAAGATGGACAACAAATATGCGATAATTATTTTTAATAATATGATCATCCGTTTCATAATACTTTCCAGAATAGACATCAAACTTTAATTGCCACTATCACTGTAGCTTTGTAACATTATTATGTGTACTTTTTGACACTTATTGCAACTGGGTAATGTAGTCAGTTGAATCAAATGAGGGATAACAAGTATCGAGACTTTTTTGAGGTCCGCTTGCATTGTTTATCTTTGAACAGATATATCCATATTATTTATTGCTTCTTATTAGGTAAAGAAATAAGACTTTCACATTACAAAAAAAATCTTATTCTTTTTCACCTTTTAGCGTGTGTATAGTATGAGGGAAAATATTTTATGAATGAACCTGAATCATTGTCGGGAGGTCAAAATTCCGATTTCGGATCAGAGTCGAGAGTCGGGTAAGATCGGGTCGAGGTTGGAAGTTGCATCACAAGTCTGGACCCATTTCGGAGGGTAAAGTTTAAGGAAAGTTTTGAATTTTTTTCTTACTTTACGTATAAAAGTCATTTTTTCTTAAATTAGAGAAAAATAATTCCATTTGAAAATATTTTTCAAAAACATTATTCAAGTCAATCAAACATGAGAGAATTGAAAAATATATTTTATAAATATTTTCTCATTACCAAGCACACCCTTAATACGTGTATTTTTAGAGGTTTCTATACCCTTACATACTTCAAAAGGAGTGCAATTTGTGACTATTCATGAGTTATTCATATTTTATGATGGATAATATAATCATATGGATTGATCCATATTCTTCTCACTTTTAAATAATTGTATAACCATCTCATTTTAAATGAATTAATCAAGCGAATAAACATAAATTTTACCTATTTTATTATTCGTATTATGGAATCCCATCATTTGGATTTTCTTAGTACTTATAATTGGTCGAACCAGAACAAATTCCTAGGCAAAGTCAAGGACTCAATATTTTAAAATTTTAAAATAGCAATATTAAGTTCTAGTTACTTATATACATATTTTTGTGATTTTCTTAATAAAAATACAAAATTTGAAGTAAAATTATTGTGTTTTCTTGAATTGGTACGTCGACTTATTCTAGCTCTGTTTCTAAAGAAAACTAGGCTTTCCTCAAATGAGGTGAGGGGTCGTATTGTAATCAGTTAGAGTTATGTAGGTATTAATAATATATTCAAAGATTAGTTATGAGGGAATTTATGTATTATTATATATATGTGTAGGAATTATATTATGTATAAAATAATATGACTTAAAATCTCAAAATATATCATGTAAACACCGTATTAATTTTAATTATAGTATATGCCCTAACCAGTTACAAAAATGAAATTACTTATACAAGATCTAATACATAAATAAGTTAACACCTAAACAACTATCAAACGACACCCAACAATAATATAAGTTGAATTTTCCAAAAATTACACTCAATAACTTTGAAAATGAACGATCTTAAAACTTTTGATCACCAACTTGTCCATAGACAAACAACAATGTAATCCAATTTTCACTGTTTTCTTCCTCCTTTCCTTGTGTAACTAGATTTTTTTAAAAAGGTCAATAAAAATAAAAGACAAATCCAATAAAATATAGCCACTAGATTTGATTTCTTATTATAAAGCATACATCGCACACAATTATTACATTAAATAATATTCATGTAACACGTTGAAGTTTACTGATCATCATAGTACAAATTATTGGCCCTGACCAAGTTACGAATATCCATTGGATAAGAATCAGACGGTAGAAGAGCTCTGTAAGCTCTATTTGTAGCTATGTTATTTCCAATTTCAGTTGGATGGAAATTGTCATAAAAAAAATGTGTAGCCCTAATCAGACATGGTGATTTTCCTGGAATACATTGTCCTTCAGGCATAGTCTTAGAAATTTGACAACATGGATTATTCAAAAGAGTTATAGCTGCAAAATGAAAACAAAGAGTCCGCTTCGATTAGCCGATTAAAATTAATTTATAAGCTTAGTCAAACACACATAGCAAATAAAATTGTGTATTACTAATGTTTAACGTACCAATCGCTGATGAGATGCTATACATATTTATGTATATGAATTTTGCATCTGGTAAATTGGTGTTAAGATCATCAACAAGAGCTTTTAAGTTTTTGTTGAATAATTGAACTGCCTTATTTGTTGAACCCACACAAAAAATTGTGCTGTGTTGATTCAACTGATCTGGAATGCAACCTATTTGAGATAGTCCAAAAAGGGCTATTTTCCTTGCTCCATCTGCATACAGCTCCTATAATACCAACAAGATTGAAACATCAGCTATTTTTAGTGTGTGTTCTATACGAAGGAAAATATTTTTCGCGAAAAATTATTTGAACCTTTAATTGTTGGGAGTACTGTTGAATGAGAAGTGTTGCGTACTGACTGGGTGAGTACAAATGACTTGATTGGTATACATCTGGCATTAGAAAATTATTGATGTAGTCATTGCTGCCTATTCCAACAATGTAAAGGCATTTTTTCAAGTGATTTTTGGCTGAAGTTGTATTTCCTAGCAAATCAGCAATACGAGAAATTGTGACTTTATGATTCTCCAATTGTTTGCCCAAGTAAATCCGATAACCCTGAAAATTAATTTAATATGTCTGTAAGTATCAAACGATTTTATTTTTATTCTAATAGTAGTTGATGTAAAATACTAGTAAATCATACGACTAATTAGACTTATTGGAAGGGTGTCATTATTTAATTAATTTTATACTAATTAAACTATAGGATAAGAAAGTTTTATAATATTATATTCTATGTTGAATATATTTCATTAAATGCACGATAGGGGAATGATTAACTAATCATAGAATCATATATACTCCACATTTTATTTGTTGAATTTGGACTTTGACCCTACCTTAAGAAACAATTTGGTATGAGTATAGTTTATTGATGTTTAGTCTTAGATATTGAGAAATGATATAAGAAATAAGTAATTAATGTTGAAAAGATATGAAAAAATTTTATTTTTCTTATATGCTAAACTTGACAAGAGAAAATGAAAATGTACTTTTAATATAGGGAACTAAATAAAAATGAACGAGGAAGTTGTATAATATAATACTTGGCATTCATGACTTTCTAGCTCCAATAATGCAATATATAAACTACTTTGACGTGATTAAGCACTTTGCTGATTAGACAAATCAATATATATGGAGAAAAGTCTAACCGTAGCAAGTGTCCTTGAGCAATTAATTGGTTTATTATGTTAGATATCATATTATTGCTTCTCCAAGATTAATAATAATAAAAAATTATATCATGCAACTCTCAAATATTGTAGAGGCGAATTTAGGATTTTAAATTTTATGAATTTAAAATTTATGAACTCACAATTCATTGGATGAGTTCTGTACATATGTATCTGTCTATTGTGTTTTTACAATAAGTGTAAGAGTCGATACTATTGAGTTCTGTTGAACATGCTCATTATACTAAAACCACGCACCCCTGCGAAAATCACACTATACTTACAAGATGACTTCCCGTATCGTTGCGAATTCCAGCTGAACCAGATGCATAATTCACACCTTCCAAGATCTCATCACCCGTTGCACTTGCAAAAGATGGCATGTAATGATCAAAATCAAGGTGTTCGGCTATTTTTAACAAAATAAAACATAAGTTAATGGCCGGTTATCACAAATAATTAAGTCAAAAAACTAATTAAATTGCATATGCTAAACAAGACAAATAACAAAATCATGCTACACACATTTTAATTTAACATAATATCAGGATAGACAAAGATCGATCTTCAGTCTCACCATGTACAAATATCATATGACATGATCAAACGCTTTAATAAAAGAAACGTAAAGAGAAAATGAGAAAGAGAGAGACCTAGGAAGTCAGCTATATTCCGGCCATTAGTGAATCGTCCAGTCGGACCATCTGGGAAATCAACTCCATAAGGCGGATAATTAGCCCTTGCCGCTGTGTCAAGGTCATTATTATTGCCATTATCAAGTAACGAGTCCCCAAAAATGAAATAGCAAGGCACTTCTGGTGCACCTTCAACTAAGTTCAAGACTAAATATAACACAATACTGAATAAAATTGTAACATAGCACGCCATTGAGAGAAAAGTTCAAGAAGAAGATGAAAAATATAATTGAGAAATTATTACTCAATTAGAATGGTGATGAATATTATGGGGAAGGTTGCATTAAAATATATAGGGAGGGGCTTTTTTGTTGTTGAATATTTAATTTCATCATTATTTGTGCTGTGGTTTGTGGGGTAGCATATGGGGCAATTGACAAGATTTTGTTTGATTCTTTTTTTTTTAAAAAAGGCGATCATGATTCATGACGAATGGGAGAATTTTGTATCTGTATATATGTTACAGAGATATATATACATGCCAACAAATTTTTTTGTAATCACTTGCTTTGTATTACCAATGTTACCGATATAAATAATCCTAAAAATCTAAATGTTTGTATCTAGATTCATATTCTTTTAGTTATTCTAGGTGCATATATTATCCAATATTTTTCCTATTGTCTAGAGTACCATAGGTGCGAGTCTAGACTCTACAGTGAATATTTGTTAAGTTGTTTTTGACAAGAGTGAAGTTTCAAATATTATATTATGAAGTGAGCTTAATGGAGAAAATTTGAGAAACAATGATAATATATTTGAGGCCTAATTATCAAATATAGTGATAGTTTGTTTAATGTATAACTTACATAAATCACATAATATAAAGATGAAATTACTATCTATTCCTACTTTTTTTCTAATTATATTAATCTTTTAAAATTAACTCAATCCGGATACATTAATAAAAACGCGGATACAATACATATACATTATTAAAATAAGGGATTTCCCAATTCGGATACACTAGTGAAAGCGTGGATACAGTAATACGGATACATTATTAAAATAAGGGATTTTAGAGATTCTTAAAAGATATCGGGAAATATGGAAAATAGTTTACTTAAAGCTGTGTAATTTAGTAATTTTTCCTTGTTTGATAATTATGACATTCAAAATATTTAGAAATTGTATCTTTTATATATATACGCGCGCTCTGTATCGGTTGGATACGCCGAATTTGCTTACTAAATTTAGCAGCATCAATATATAAAACTAGCTAGATTGAATAATTTCGTCTGTTTGAATAATCTTACAAATCAAACAAACAGTAAAAGAAGGCTACTAAGACACAAAAAAAGTAATTTTTAATTCGTCTGTTTGAATAATTTCACAAAAAAATAACGGAAGAAGATCCGCAGCTATTAAAAGAAAAAAAACCGTTCTTAATTTACTAAAAAAATAGTTATTTTGTCTAATTTGAAAAATTAAAATTATTCTTTCTATTAAATACTATCATTTTTTAAATATTTAGATTACTTATAATTAATAAAAGTGATATAGTAAAAATATTTTATATCAAATCAAGCCTAACAAGAAAAGAAGGACGGAAGGAACGTTAATCTTCCTCGAGCCTATCTGGTCTTCTTTAAGCACTACAAGCTAAAGTGGGTACTTTTGTGGGTATAAATGGGGCTGCTATAATTATTGAGGCTAATTAAGTGGCCGCTTTTTTAGCCAATCAACCTTCTTCACGTGAAAAATGAGAGAGAATATCTGATATGGTCACTCTAGTATGCATAGTTCTCCTAGAAAGTCACTCAACTATGTATAGTTTTCTTAAAAGTGATTCAATTTTATTTTATAACCCAAAAGTCACTCAACTAATGATAGTTTTCTTACAAAGTCACTCAACTATTGATATTTTACCTAGAAAGTCACTCAATCAATTTAAATATTTTTATAACTAAATTTTATTTAAATAAAATTTTTATTTAAAAATAAATTCTTATAATATGAAAAGATACCCATTAGTTATTAAAAATTATTCAAATAAAAAGGTACCCATTCTTTATAAAAAAAAATTATTTAAATAAAACGGTACCCATTAATATATACTATTTATGAAGTCATTCTGCTTCATTTTTTTTGTTTTGAAAAGCAGAGAGATAATTAAAAAGATAACCCCCCCCCCCACACACACAGCAATAATTTTTTTTTAGTAGAAGCAGCAATAAAATGGGGAAAAAATACTGATGGGAAAAAGAAACGACAAAAAATCAACAAGGTAAATGAAATATGTATTTAAACAATATATATTGAGTTTCTATTTTAAAAATCAAATAGGATAAATTAGTTCTACTAATTAATATGCCCTTTGATGGATTTATCGGATATTTTGTTATCTTTTATCAATATATATTTAATAATTTGTACCTTTTTATTTCTTAAAATTTAGCTTAAAATAAAAAAAAATAGTTCAATAAAATTTAATCAAAAAATCATTTAAATTGGTTGAGTGACTTTCTAAGAGAACAACCCTTAATTGAGTGACTTTTGGGTTGCAAAATAAAGCTGAGTGACTTTTTAAGAAAAGTATGCATAGTTGAGTGACTTTCTAAGAGAATTATTCATAGTTGAGTGACCATATGAGATATTATCTCTGAAAAATGATACTATATTCTTCTACTCGGTTATCGTGTAGTGATAAAATTGTTTCACACTTAATTAGAGATTTTGAGTTCAAACCTTGTGTATAAAGAAAAACTATGTTGGAAGCGCCTCCCCCTCGAAAGGGCCCTACAGTACTAATTCGAATTTAATCGAAACTTTAATGTAAACATCGAATGAAAAACAAAACAAAAAAAGTCTTTTATAAGAGGTGAAAGTACTCTATACGTTTTTTTTTACTGGATAGGATGGCAACTTCATGGCATTAGAAAAATAATATACTCCATTTGTTTCAATTTTGTGATACACTTTTTTTTTTAGTTCATCCTTAAAAATGTCATTTTTAAAATAAATTTAAAAAATTATCTTGAAAATTTACTTTTTATCCTTAATAAAATAATTTATAGTCACACTCACATATATGGTCAAGCAATAATTTCGATCACAAATTATAAAATCGTCTTCTCCTTTTACTTAACTTTATGCCTAGTATCAAATGATGTCATGTAATTGTAACGTAGTGAGTATATGGCAAATATAACTTCTTTGTTAGTTCACGTACTTTATTTCGTGTGAAAGGTATTGTAGACGTGACCTTTCATTTTATGAAGATTGAATTTTGACTAAAGTCATCAATAATCCCTTAAAATTGTTCACATATTTTACTTCAACACCTTAATTAATATTGATACCTATTGAACATATCTACCACTTGAAATTTGAACCACCTAACATGTCCCCCTCCATGTTATGTAATCTCCTTTGCCTATACACACATGGTAGGGGTCAACTATCAAGTCAAACATCACACATATTTTTAATGTGTTGTAAAAATAAAGAAGGGCATTTTAGGAAATAAAAAAATGAGGAGATTGCTATCCAACTAACTTCATGTACTAATTACGGATAGTAGTAGGTTAGCAGGATTCCAAAAGGGGTCATTTGGTTGGTGGGATAAGGATAATAATTTTGGGATAATCTTATAAGATTATTTTATTGTGTATTTGTTGATTAGTTTATTTCGTATTAAGATTACTTTATCCTATCATTTTAGTATAAATTGCGGGATAAGTTATCCCATATAGAAGGTAGAATAAAATAATCCCATAAGATATCCTTGTCTATTTCATCTCACAGTGAGACAAGTTTAAATAATCCCATGATACATGTGATGTATCATCAAAATGGAATGGCTCTCTTCATTGCTACACAAGAAATACAGAGTATAACATGACATGAAATATTATAAGATTGATTAAAGAAAAAGGAAAATGCTTTAGTGATGGTTATGCACAAAATTAGAGAAAAAGTTCAAATCATAAAACAAATATGGAACATCAAGAAAAAGAGAAGTGTGCACAAGTTCTTAGTAGTACTCTGCACAACTATTTGGAAGTACCTAATGTCATGTCATTATGTAGTTCATTAACAGGAAGAAAGCTTCTGTTTGATCTTCCCCAGTGCTGCTACAACATCAGTCATGTTCATCCTTTCAATCGGAATATTAGACGTGCAATTCATCGCTAACTCCATGATGGATGACACACATTGCAGCTTTTGACTCAAGTTTTGTTCATCTACCGTTAGTAAGTCAGCATCTATGATTTGATCCAGCTCATCAGGAAGCGAATTATGCACGAAGCATCTCAAATTCATATCTCCAGTGAACATTTCATCATTAGGTTTCTTCTTGGTAAAAGTTTCCAGCAGCATGATACCATAACTATAAACATCTGACTTCTTGGATATAAGGCCTTCCAATCCATACTCTAAAAAAGGAAAAAATTAAAATATGTTAGCGAAGACGCTTATAATGAATTAATCCATCACCTTGTTACAAGTTAAAGGATTCACCTGGAGCAATGTAACCAATTGTGGCAAAGGTTGTAGTGTGAGCAATAGATTCTTCCTTGGTTAGAAGTTTGCCAATGCCAAAGTCAGTAAGGTGTCCCATCATGTCGTTGTCAAGTAACACGTTGCTAGGCTTCAGATCACAGTGAATAACAGGTACTGAGTAACCATGATGGAGATATTCCAGAGCAGATGCAACGTCGAACATGATATTCAATCTTTGCATTATAGTTAAACAGTTATCTCGAGAATATAGCAACTTGTCTAAGCTCTTGTTTGGCATGTACTCAAGTATCAATGCTTTAAAATCCAAGTTACAGCAACTGCTAATGATCTTGGTGAGATTTCTGTGACGAAGATTCCGAAAGATTTCACACTCTCTGTCAAAGGTTTGAAATGTGCCTTCCATCTGCACATTGAAAACTTTGACAGCCATAATCATCCCATCGGCTAATGTCCCTTTGTAAACAGAACCAAAACTTCCACTCCCAAGCAAGTTATTTGCATCAAAGCCCTGAGTTGCTCTTTGAAGTTCATAGCAAGAAATTCTTTGTGGTGCTACCTCAGGTGACCACTCATCTTCAGCATTGATTGTTTTACCTCGACGTCTCATCAACACGAAAACTATTGCTGAGGCAATCCCTATTACAGAGATAACAGAAGAGGCAACTATAATCCATATCAGTCTTCTTTTCTTGGACTTAGACTGATTCTTTGAATTAGAAGGACAAGCCGGGACATGCTTTTGAGAGTTACCACACAATCCTTCATTCGACATAAAAGATTGGTAAGAGAGATTAACAAAAGGTCCTCCATTCGGAATTTCCCCGTGTAACCTGTTGAATGAGACATTAAAGGAGTCTAGCTGCTTAAGTGCCTCTAATGACTTTGGAATCACACCAGACATGTTGTTATACGAAAGATCCAACGCGTTTAACTCTATGAGTTTCCCAAATGTCTCAGGAATAGATCCTTCAATTCTGTTATGAGCCAGAGATAGTTGAATCAATTTTTGTAGTCCTCCCAATGTAGTTGGAATGTTGCCGGAGATCTGGTTCCTGGAAAGATCCAGAAGTATTGCAGCCTTGAGGTTTCCAATTTCTAGTGGTAGAGAACCATTGAAGAAATTAGAAGACAAATTCAGCTTTAAAATGTCTTTGAGATTCCACAAACTTGAAGGTATGCTAGCACTAAAGTTATTGGAATCAAGATAAACTTCCCTTAGGGAAGTCATAGTACCCAAGCAACTAGGAATATTTCCCCACATTTGATTTTGTGAAAGTGTTAGCATGCCCAAGTTTGGTGGCTCACATAAAACAGTTGGAAAAGGACCAGTTATTCTGTTTCTACCAAGTGAAAGCCTTTGAAGATTTTTCAAAGAACATATCGTAGTCGGGACAGTTCCAGTAAAGTCATTACTATCCAGAACCAAAGTAGACAAATTTCTCAAATTTCCAACTTCGTTTGGAAGATGGCCCTTGAGGTTACATCCTGTCGCCGAAAAAAATTGAAGAGAAGAAAGATTGCCAATGGATTTGGTAAGCATTGCATTCAGGGGATTGAAAGACAATATCATTTTTGTCAAGTTTTTACTATTGGCCAAAGGAGTAATAAAGCTCAAATCACTTGTGAAGGAGTTACCATACAAGTTGAGATATTTAAGTAGTCCTAGAGATTCAGGAATTGAACCTGTAAGTTCATTTCTAGAGAGTTCAAGAGATTCAAGCTTAGGGAAATTTGAGATGGAACTTGGTAAGACGCCGTTAATGTTGTTTCCACTTAGAAGTATTTGTACAACATTAGGTAACCCATGGCCTATAGTGGAAGGAAGATCACCTGAAATGTGGTTATCTGTGATTGCAAAAGATTCTAGAGATGAGATATTGAAGATACCAATAGGGATCGATCCACTAAAGCTATAACGAGAGAATGCAACATCTGTCAAGTACTTCAGGTTTCCAACTTCATATGGAATTACACCTGTAGGATTATTAGGATAAGTAAAATTAAGTATAGAAACATTGAAACTCCAAAATGACGCGGATTGATATTTTTCCATACCAGTCACGTCATTATCCGAAAGATGAAGTAGCGTAAGCATAGTCAAATTTCCAATCTCTTTTGGTAGAGATGTTTTGATGCATAACTAACCATTCAAGTGATGAAATGTTGAATATGGTAAGAGGGATTGAGCCTGTTAACTCATTTTTTCCTATGAATAACTTCTTCAAGCTATAAAGATGACCGATCTCATCTGGAATTGTGCCTGTCGTATTGTTAATCAAACAGAAATATTGTTACATATATATAAGTTAAATCCATAATAATACTATAAGTAAAGTTAATTAAACTCCCTAGAAAAATGGTAAACACATACCTTGTAAGTTGTTTTCTGAAAGATGTAATTCTTCCAGCAGCTGTAAGTTACCTACTTCTCTAGGAATTTCTCCAACAAAGTTATTTTGTTTCAACCATAGGATTTGAAGTTCCGAGCATTCAGATATGGTTCTTGGTATCCGTCCACTTAACATGTTGGAGTCAAGTCCAAGAGCTTGCAATCTGGGAACGCGATGACATAAATCAGAAGGGAAATCACCAGATAAACCAGCATTGCCGAGGTCCAAATATTCTAGTGTTGAGATGTTCAATATGGAAAGCGCGTTGGAGCCATTTAGTAATTCATTGAATCTCAAACTCAACCCTTTCAAACGCGGAAGAGTGGCTAGTCCTATTGGAATTTCTCCAGTGAAGTTGTTGTAACTAAGATCAATCTCTCTCAATCTTCGTAAATGAGAAAATTCTGATGGAAGCTCACCATGGAAATTGTTGAGGCTTAGATCAATCGAAACAAGAAAAGAAAGATCACCAAGCTGTGGTGGGATGGTACCAGTTATATTCATGTCTGAAATATGAAGTTCAGTAACTCTTTGATGATGAGAGCCACAAGTGATTCCAATCCAATTACAAACTGAAGTCGAAGAAGACCAGTTAGTCGAAAGAATATGATCAGGGGCTAAAGTGATGTGAGCTTTCAAAGCTAGAAGAGAAGCTTCATCTGTGCTGATATTCATAGCCATAACATGAAGAGATATTAATAAAAACAACGACAGTAATAGCAGAAATGAGGAAGAGGATGTTTTCTCCATTAATGCACGCGATTTTGGTTAAATCGATCTTTTGCAGCAATATAATCTATAAGTATTGGAACTAACTGATTTAATTTGTAGTCATGAAGATAATGCTAGCAGTTCTATATACACAGTATTGAAACTAATTAAGAACATAATACTAGTAATTGTTAAATCCCGTTAATTGTGCAAGTCTTCATGTTAGAAACAACAAAAAAAGGAGTTGAAAATATAGTAAAGATGTGGCAGTAAATGCTAGCACATGAAAGACCATGTTCACCACCTCCGCAGCTAAGCTAGCCATCTTACATCTAACAACTTATTAATCCCTTCGTTTCAATTTGTTTGTTTTCTTAGTTGTTTCAAAAAGAATGTCTCGTAACTTTTTTGACAACTCTTTAATTTCAATTTTACGCATGACATGTTTAAGACCATAAGATTAAATGACATTTTTATACATTCTACATTTTTTTTTCTTTTTCCTTTTCTTTTTTAATTTTTTTTTAATTTTACATTCAAAAGTGTTTTTAACTTTTTTCTAATTCCGTGTCAAATCAAAATGAGACAAACAAATTGAAACAGAGAGAGTAGTTGTTTTGCCAATTGACATGTGCGCGCGCTTTTATTTAGGAACTTCATATATACTTTCAATCAGTTTGAGGAATGATCCAGTCTAGCATGAGCAAATTTAGGGAAGTGCATGAAACAAACAAGTTGTTAATAGATCATTTGAAAACTCTCTTTTTTTATATTTGCACATGTTTTCAAGTGCTCTTGCTTGTAAATTAGAGTTGGGAAATGAAAAATTGATTAGCTAAAATTTTTCAAGAAAGAAACATGTAATAACTCAAATCACCAACACCACAATGATGCGTATTATAATCACTGAAAACACAAATTACAACGACAAGTAAGTACTGTGTAATTACAGTCATAAAAGGAAACTGAGAAGATAACAAGGGAGGACAAAAACCAGAAATCACACAGATAGAAGAACAGGATGAGAGGAAGAGACTTTTTTTTCTACAATACGTATAAACTACTCTACCATAAGAGGGGAGTCTTGGCGTAGACAGTAAAGTTGTTATCAAGGGTTCGAGCTTTGAAACAGTCTCTACCAGAAATGAAGGTGCACGGGAGAGGGAGACTTCATTGAATTTGTTAGAATTCATTCTGGCATAAATCAACAAAGAAAATGCAATATTTTCTTCTTTCTTTGCTCCAACTTCTCCTCATCTAGCCACAACTCATGTTGTGATATCAATTTTGCTGTATGTTCACATTTTGTCGTACCAATTTATTAACTCATTTCATGATTACAACTAACATTTTCTTTGAACAAATGTGACAGATGTTGTCTATGATTATTACATCCATAGAAAAAAAATGTGAATATTCAAAACAGGGATTCACATGCCAATCGGATAGAATACACAGAAAAGGAAAAAGTCAAGCAAATTCCAACTACATATATTGTAGCTAAGTGTACAATAAATCAATCTAAGGAAACAAAATCAGAAAAAAATCCCAAAATGGGCAGATCATAATTACAACTTATTACACGTATAATCAATCAATCAAATGGCGGAACACCTGAGTACTTAGCTTTACTCATCATACACAACATTGTTCTTCGTGACCAAGTGATGAATATCCATAGGATAAGCATCAGACGATAGAAGAGCATTATAAGCTCTGCTCGTCGCGATTCTATTGGCAATCTCTGTTGGATGAAAATTATCATAGAAAAGATAAATCCCCCTAAGAAAGCATGGAGTTTCTCCAGGAACACATTGTCCTTCAGGCATCGTTTCCAATACGTTACAGCATGGACGAGTAAACACACTAAGGGGATCTGAAATAAAACAAGTAAAAATAGCCAATCCAATTATGTTACAAGTCACAAAATGTTTCACATAGAAAAATAATGTTGTTTGAGTATAACTTTTACATACCAATGATCGATGAAATGCTGTACATGTTTATATAAGTGAATTTTGCGTCTGGAAAATTGATATTAAGATCATCTACAAGAGACTTTAGCTTGCTGTTAAATTGTTGAATTGCATTATTTGTTGAACCCACACATCTACGTGTATCGTGTTTTTGCAGCTCTGCTGGAATGCAGCCTATCTGTCCTAGTCCAAATAGGGCAACTTTCCTTGCTCCATCTTCATATAAAGTCTAACCACATGATATCAACCAAAGAGTATAACATTAGCTATAGTAGAAAAAATCTACCTCTCAACTTTATACTGTGATTTAAAATTATTCGTACGTAGATTGGAGATCCTAACAGTAGGATATATAACATTAGAACAAAAAGTATTTCTTCAATTTCTTTTAACTTAATAATGTATGAATATAATGAGGCACAGAAGAAAATACATAAATTCTAACGTACCCTCAGATGTTGTGAATATTGATCAATCAAGGCAGTTGCATATTGGCTTGGTGTATATAAATTACTTGAGGGATATATTTCAGGCAACAAGTAGTTGTTGATGTAGTCATTGCTGCCTATTCCAACTATGAATAGACACTTATTCAAGTGCTTTTTAGCTGAAGTTGTATTCCCCAGTAAATTAGCAATACGAGAAATTGTTACTTGATGATTCTCCAATTGTCTGCCCAAGTAAATCCGATCACCCTGGAAAAAAAAAAGAAGAAGAAATTCCTTATATTTTTCTCATTTACTAGACATTTTTGCATTGGATGCATGAAATATAGCACATATGTACCAAATACACTTACAAGATGGCTTCCGCTGTCATTGCGAATTCCAGCTGAACCAGATGCATAATTTACACCTTCCAAGATCTCACTATCGTTTGCACTTGCAAAAGGGGGAATATAGTGATCAAATCCCAGGAATTCCGCTGCAAACATGGAGAAAAATCAAGTCAATTGTCTGTAAACGTGAAACACTTAATCAAATGAAAATTTTCAGAAACAAGTTAATTAAAGTAGTTCAGACTTAAGACCTAGGAAGTCAGCCGTGTTACGGCCGTTGGTGAAACGGCCGGTAGGACGACCATCCTGGAAGTCTACCCCATAAGGTACGTAATTAGCCTTTGCCGTTGTGTTAAGGTCATTGTTGTTTCCATTATCAAGTAACGAGTCTCCAAATATGAAGTAACATGGTACTTGTGGTGCACCTTCAACAAATGTTTTTAAGTTCAACACTAGAAATATTGTGACAAATATCTGGCCATAACAAGCCATTTCAGGAGAATGAGAAGAAGAAGAAGAAATGAATTATATGTATATATTGTACAATTGGACTATATGGAAGAAAAGAATTTTGTAAGTGATCGACTATATGAAAAGTGGAAGAGAAACTATATATAGAAACAAGGAGTATAATATAAAGTTGTTAAAAATTACTCAACAAATAAAAAAAAAAGAAAAAAAGGAGCAAATTGGTTGAATACTTCAATTGTTATAAATAATTCTATCACGATATCGTATAATTTTAAGATATACTTAACCAAAGTCATATCTGATTTTATTTTTATAATTATGGAACACCCTCATAGACTAATATTTTTCAAAGATATGCTTAGAACAAAGCATTCATGCCATCATATAGAAATTCTACAAACAAAAAGCGGAAAATTTCAATTTGTACGTGCTTAGCACCACTTTCAATGAATTAATTTCCACATGAATGATTAAAGAATTTGGGAATAGCAATGACAAATAAGCTCATGCAATAATTCAGGAGCTATATATATTTGCTTATACCAAGAAAAGTCAACTCTAGCTATATTCCCACATGAAAAGTCGTTTCTACCAAGTTGATATTGCAACTTTAACTTAATTCCTTTTCGCTTTAGGCTGAATTTTTGTATTATTCTATAAGCTATTAGTATTATATTCATCGTGATGCATGCCATATTAAAAAAAACAAAACAAAATCAACACACATCGCGCTGCGCTCTCCCCTATATTATTTACTTTTTTTCTTACATTTTTAATTGTCCATTATACTAAAAGTGGATGTTCAATTTGGAATACTAAGAGATAATTTATCATTTTATACCTATTTTATTCTTATTATTAAGTAATATTCATTTCTCTATGCATTTGTCCAAAATGTTATAATAAACTTATCATTTTATTAATTACACTTTTTAAGGGGTGTATAAACCTAAACAAGTAAAAATGAACAGGGATAGCTTTGAAGGATTAAACGAAGTCGTTTGTAATAATTTGTTTACGTTAGCATCGACAAGAGTTGACGTCGATTATATGGAAATGTCAACACAAGCAGACAAATAGAATTTATTTGATTCTTTTTGGATGGTATTGATATCGATATAATACAAAACCATTGGTCAAGCCATGTGTTTGGGATGTTTCTTTATTAGAAATCAAGGAATATTTAGTAAATATTTTATAAAAGGAGAAAGAAATCTTGATTTAGGCACCACCAATACTACCCTGCTTGCAACCCATTAAAAGATGGGAAAATTATGTGGATAAACAAATATATACAAGTTAATTAGTTAACATAGTTATAATTTTCATTAATTATTAGTCGCAATTTAATTTTAGCTATAATTACGTGCGCCTCTCTCCTCTCTTCCTCTCTCTCGCCTCTCTCCTCTCTTATACATATACAAATACAAATTATACATATACATATACAATTATATGATAGATATATAAATACAATTATTCGTCTCTCTCCACTATCTGCCCTCTCTCACTCGCCTCTCTCCTCCCTCTCCCAATCTCGCTCGTCAAATATACAAATACATATGTATACCAGTTACATATATACAATTATCTGACAAATATACAAATATACAATTCGCCTCTCTCCACTCTCTGCCCTCTCTTACTCGCCTCTCTCCTCCCTCTCCCAATATCGCTCACCTCTCTTCTTCCTCTAACATGTAGCTATGAATCGTAATTAGCAAATTGTAGCTATGGAACCTAATTAAGTTTATTTTAGTGGTTATTTGCGAAACTTTCTCTTAAAAGATTAGCCCCTTCTATACTCAATTCACGTTTTGAATGGACAAAGAACTTTCTTGATCTTTAATTATCAGCTTAATTAAATGAGGTGGTTATTATTGTTGTGTATTACACGTAATTGGTTATTACATCAATTCCAATTACCTGGTGGCTTTCCAAACAGACCCTAAGTGCATGGATTTCAAATAGAGTACATAACAAAAAGTGACAAAGAGTTAGAGCCCGTTTGGCTTAACTTTAAAAAAGTAACTTTTTAAAAATAATTTTTAAAAAGTCAAATTTTAGTAACTTTTAAGTTAAAAAATGAAAAGTAGAGGAGTACCTACTTTTAACATTTAACTTTTTTAAAGTCATTTTAAACTTATTTTAAGTTATTTTTAATTTTGTCAAACACTCTCAAAAGCTAAAAATGATTTAAAAGTAAGTTTGACCAGCTTTTAAGCTAATTCAAACAAGCTCTTAATTGCATTCTTAATAATTTAGTTACATTTTTGTACAATTAGCAATATAAATTTGGTGTATGCTAATAAATCATTGTATATGACGTCTCAAATTTTATAACTCTTTGGATATTAAAGAAAACTTTAATGTATATCATTTAAATATTGAATAAAGTATATGTATACATTATACATAGAGAGATGAAAGGTCTTTCCAATTAAGTTTAGTTATGATTACTCATTTTAATAGGAAAATAATTTTTTTAATAAAAGAATAAAACGATTAATCAACTTTTAAAGGACATTTTAATAATTCAACTATTGACTTAGACTCTTCCTACTTTTAGTAATATATGATGATTAACCAAACATTTTTGTGGTTCTTCCTTCAACCTAGAAATTCAAGTTTAGCAGCATGTCTCAAGATAGACAGCACAAAGCATGTATATGCAGAACTTAAGGATAGGCCCGGGCAACAAAGTATTTTGGCTCAAGTATTATGCACCCCTTAAAGTTGTCCGCATATTTTACTTAGACACCTCAAGCTAGACTTGTACCTATTGAACACTTAAACCTTAACAAATTTATACCTATTTGACAACAAATGATAGTCAATAAAAAGAGAAATATGTGTGCATTTCAATTGCACATACATAGTAAATGAACCAAAGAAGCGATGACACGTGGTGATTGGATTAATTTTTAAAAAATTCTATTTAAATAATCAAAAAACAATTTTAAGAAAACAAAATTTTATTTTTAATTAACCCACCCTACCGCCCGCCCACCCTCTTTCTTCTTCTCCGTGACATTATTTCCCAGTCCACTTGTTTACGTTTACCAGTAAACCATCGCCTCCATGCTTCTTCTTTTCTCCGTTCCCTTTCCACTGTCCGTTGCGCCTCAACACTAGTCAACCATAGCCTCCACCCCTTTCTTCTTCTCCATTAAACCTTATCCCTTTTACTGGCGTCAGTAATACACTATTGTTGTTCATCTAAGCTAACCCCTCATTCTAATAGTATCAAAACCTTCCACCCGTTATCTTCATCTTCTTTTCACTAGTAATTATTTATCATAATTACAAGAAAAAAAATGGATTTTTACTGAAAAAATAATCAATTGCGTCGCCGGAATATAATTTTCATAAAAAATAACTTTGCCGGAATATTCGAGACTTTAATTAGATTTACATAGAAAAAGAAGAAGGAAAAAACATGAGAAGAACTGGAGAGGATGAGAGAGAGAGGTGGAGGGGGTGGGATGTGTGTAAAGAGATGAGTAGTTGCAGTGAGGGACAATGGGGAAGAAGACGTGTTTTTTTTTAATTAATTATTATTTGTACATTATTTATTAATTTAGGTGTTGGAAAGAAAAAGAAAAAAATATTATTTCCCAAGGTTTTACGCGCTTAGGGAGTGTGAAATACACTTTTTTTGCCATGTTAGCATTTTGTGTTCAATAGGAACCATTTTTAAACATATAAGGTGTTCAATAGGTATCAGGTTAAGTTGAGGTGTCTAAGTGAAATATGCGGATAACTTTAAGGGACTGCATATGACTTAAGCCAAGTAATTTTGCAATTTTTTTGAAGTTAATACAATATGTTATTAATAATAATGAAATAGAGAGTGTGTTCTGTATAAAATTCTCAGATTGATCTGTAAATGAGGTTTTATTAATTACATTTAGCTAAAGTACTTTGAACTACTGTGTAACCGTAGTCATCATCCGAATTACAGTACGACCTGGATCAAAATATGAGGTAAAAATTAGTTTGGTAGTAAACAGGGGTGCGACACATTTAACAAGGACCAAAGTCTCATTGAACTTATCTATGCTTACAAAAAAATACACACATTTGCCCAGCAAATAGCTGAACTCATCTGCATTTTAGCACATAGCATCAATACACAATAGACTACCTTATTACCATTCCCACCCAAAATTGTACTAATTCTATGCTAGGATTTCAGTTTCTAAACCTATTCAATCAACCATGAGTCTTTTAGTTAGCACAACATTCATCATAGACTTAGAAGACACCAAGTGTGACCATCATACGATATAACTCCTGACTCATGCAGCTAAAATTGTATCCTACTGCAATAACGTTTTGGTAAAGTAAACCAACAATCCTTTTTTCATCTTCATGATACCATCTCATTGCTCAAAATAATGGATTTTCTCTTCTATCCTCACTTTTGAAAAAGCAACTTCCGGAGAGAGTAACAAGAAGGAAATGAATCCTGAGAGTTCTCTGTCTCACCATAGATCAGATTAATAACAATTTCTAGATCACATTAGTTGGCATAAGATCAGAAAATAAAATCTAGAACAAAAGCTTCACTCAGTTACCAACAACAGGTATGACAATTCAAACAACAAAATTTCGTAACTTCACACCAATTGAAGTATCCTACAATAGCTTTCAAAGGTGAATTCTCCTTCTTATTTGCATATAAAAATTTCTCAGGCTTCAAGTCTCTATGGATAATCCCATGCTTATGATACAGCTGCACCACCTCCATAATTGTCCTCGTAACAGCAGTAGCAGTTCTCTCCGTATAATGCCCCCTCGCCACGATCCTATCAAACAGCTCTCCACCTTCACATAACTCCATAACCAAATGCACCGCATTATCATCCTCACACGCCTCCTTCAAACTCACAATACTCGAATCACGAGGCAAATGCTTCATAATCGCAACTTCTCGTCTTACATACTCCACATCCACAGCTGTCTTCAGTTTCCACTTCGAAATAGACTTGCAAGCTAATAAATTCCTATTACTTCGATCTATACAAAGATAAGTCACTCCAAATTCACCTCTTCCTAATTCTCTATCAATTATATACTTCTCCTCAACATTCTCCTTTTTCTTATCAGTTAACACAGTTATCTGCTTCTGCCTCTGCTTGTTGCCGCCGCCTGACTTCTGTTTCCTCCCATGATCATTACCGGAGTAATTAGACGACTTCACATTTTCTCTAGCTACAGCTGTCGGAGATCTACAACAGTTCCCCATTCGCAATCAAGCTCCAATTTTAACCTTCTACACTTATACTGTACATAAATATTCACAGTTCAGTTCGAATTGAAACTATAAAATCAGTAAAATCAGCAGAAAAAAACTCTCAAATGTGAATGCTTCAGTGATATCTGGGGATGAAGCTGGCATTGCAATTGGTAGTAGCTTTGTCAAGACGCTTCTATGTATTAGTCATTTATTCCAACGTATTAGCCAAATTCTGTTTAGCAACTTGCATATCCCACCCAGCAACTACACTTTCAGTTAGCCACACTTCCAAATAACTTCTCTATCCAGGAAATCAAGTTCATACAGCACATTCTTTAATTCACATGTTGGTGTGAGCAATTCAGCTATTACATAATTGCAGGTTGTTCATTTCAGATTTCACGGAGGTCATACCTAATACGTAAATATAGCAATACAGAATATATACTCAAAACAAAAATGCATAGAAATTGATAGAAAGATAGAGAGAGTGACCTGTAATGGTTCCATGAACAACGGTGCCATTTTTGAGCTCAATTGAGACGGTCTTGTAGTTCATCTTCATCAAAAATCTGAACAGACAGTTAAAGTTAAAGTTAAATCCATGGTTAAGCTCAGTGGAAATAACTCACAGAGAGTAATAATTGAAGATGTTGCAACTATCTTTGGCTTTGCACGGACAACATAGTTTCCAGAGTTTGCTATGGGGCTTGAAGAGAATAGCTTTAGCATTCTGGACTTAATTTATTTGATTTTCCCTACTTCAAGTTCAGATTCTGAACAACCAAACTTCAACCATGTTATACAAAATGTCCAAATTGAAGGGCCGCACTAATACCTAACTTAACACTTATAAACCTCAATTATATAAAGGAATCAATCATTAGCCAGAGACATAAGATAAAATGAGGGCTATCCTAAAGTAAAGGCATATAGAAAATACTAAACAAATAATCTAAAGACAAATTGATCGATATATAATTAAAAGGTATTGCATAGTCTGAAGCCGAGGAGAAACCTTTACAGGTAATTACCTGTCTGTAGTGTGAAAATTCAGTAGCTTGGGCTTAAAATCTAATACATCTGCAAATGAAGACAAAGCAATGGTAATAGATTCAACAATCATTTAAGATGGAAAAGGAGGTGATTGTAGAACCTGACAAAATTGATCAGCAAAAATCAATGCGTATGTTATATGTATAACCTTGGTTAAGGAGTTTGCAGTACTTCAATGGCAAGCTGGCGTGACAATGGTCACCTGTTTTGTAAGCAGCTGAAACTATCTTTTGTTTTGCACTCACGATATCAACATGATTTCCCAAGTCTGTTGCAGCTGGCAGAATTGAACACTGACAATAGGTACAAAGTTATAGAAGGGCTTTAGAAATAATTTCATCATATACTATATTATAGGTAAATTGGTTATCAGATAGTAGGTGCTCGAATTAATATTTTTGTACAGTTGGAGCTTTTTGCTCTTGATAAAAGCGATATACAAGTCTCAATCATCATATGTAAAACATTAATATGAAAGAACTGCAGTGATATTTGAATTAACACTTCTAAATCTTAGTTACATAATCATATAAAAGCTACCAAACAACTACTGTAAAGTCAAATTCGCTGATAAAACTACTAATATACAGGTAAATTGCCTGATAATTATTTATGAATGACCAAAGAGTATCAATTTTCTACTTATGAGGAAATGAGACCAGTGTCAAACAGAGGGACAATCTTTACATGTAATTACCTGTTTGTAATTTGAATTCAGGTGTTTGCACATTGTGGTGGTAAATTAATAACTTCGCCGCAGGCAGATTCAGTTGGTAGAATTGAACTTAAACAGTAGGTACAAAGTTATAGAAGGGCTTTAGAAATGATTTCATCATACACTATATTGTAGGTAGATTGGTCATCATTGTTTTCAACAGTAGGAGGTCGAATTAATATTTTAATACACTTGGAACTTTTAGCTCTTGATAAAGCAACATTCAATTGGCCATGAGAGAAGACAGGTTCACGTAGGTAAATTCCAACATAATCTAAAGTCTGTCCTTGAGCTTTATTTATTGTCATAGCAAAACACAAGCGAACTGGAAATTGTGTTCTTTTAAATGGAATAGGTAACTTTTCATCATCTGAAGATAAAAGTGGTATTCTGGGAATAAATAAGTGTGTATTTTTAAAATCACCACTGGTTATCTTAGCACTAATAACACGACTCTTAAAATCACAACATATTAATCGTGTACCATTACACAAGCCCTCACAAGGATTTAAATTTCTTAATAACATTATAGGACAGTTTTGTTTCAAGGTCAATTTGTAAGGAGGCAAACCAGCAGGATTCAATGAATATAAAAAATCTTCAAACTGACTTTGATCATTTTTGTGAGAAATATAGGAAAAAGAATATTATTGAATTGTTGTGTCTACATTATTACAAAGAGACCCTATTTATAGACACTATAATAGGCACCCTTTCTAACTAGGACACTACAATACAATCCTTTTCTAAGTAGAATACTATATACTATTCCTATTATTATTACTATTCCTATTTCTATTCTAAGTAGGATTGTATATACCTATTACTATTCTAACAGTTCAATAGTTTCATCAATTGCAACAAACGTTTTAGCGTCTTCAGGAAATTGAGTTATAAGTCTGTCGTTTAATTCATCGACAAAGTCATTTTTTGTTGTCAAAATAACACGAGAAGTTAAAAGAGTAGAATCCTGAAAAGATGTATGGAAATCAGGATATATTATTTTGAATAGAAGATCTAACGATTCTTTTTCAGTAGTGTAAGGAACAATGAAACACCTTGGAATAAAAGAGTAGAATCCGTGTTAGTTTTTTCTTTTCCATTTCCAATGCGCATCAGATACTCACAAAAAGAGGGATCAGTTTTAGCACGCATGTTTTCGATTAATCGTAATTTTTCAAGTTGGTTCCACATTTCTGAGTTCAATATGCTTTCTCGAATGAAGTCTTCTTTTTTCTCACCTCGAACCACAAGAAGAGTTTGTCTAAACTCTCCACCACATACGACAACTTTTCCACCAAATAACACATTTGAATCCATTATATCTTTCAAAAGAGAGTCTAATGCTTCAATCATGTTCTTTTTTGCCATTGATACTTCGTTCCATACAATTAATTTTGCGTCATAAATTAAAGATGCCAGTGAGCTTTGCTTACTGATATTACAAGAGAACTTTTCTTCAATATTAATTGGAATCTTAAAGCGTGAGTGAGCTGTTCGTCCTCCTGGAAGAATAGAAGCAACAACGCCAGAAGTAGATGTGGCTAAAGCTATAAATCCTTTCAATCTTACAGTTGCTAATAAAGCACAATATAAGAATTGTCTTACCACTTCCACCAGGACCATCAATGAAGAAAGCTCCAGCTTTGTTGGCAAATATTCTTTCAAGGATCATGTCATATGCTATTTTTTGTTCTGTATTTAATTTTTTGTATAGAAGTAAGTTTTCATCATTGACAATGATGTTCCTTTCAAACTATACTTCCTTCGCCTCTTCTGTTATTTTTGAAGATATGATAGTTTCTGGAACAAGATTGAATTCATTAATATCATGTCCCATAGAACGTAAAATATCATTGATATGGTTTAAGACAACAAGGTGGATATCTTGTGCTATAATATTTTCCAAGTTCCTAAAGTCTTCTGACATTGAATCTTCAAATTGTTTCCACAGTTCTCTTGGATTGTCAGGGTTACAATATACCAAGATGGTAGCAAATAAACGTCTTAAAACTATAAGGCATCCGATAAGAGGAAGCCTCGAACATACATTCGACCAAATTATTATCACAATGTAACAATCCTCTTTTTTCCGCAGATTCTCTAAATGTCTCACAACAGACACCATATACCGTCAGAAGATCATTATATGATTTTGGTGCTTTTACATTCATTAGTAATAATCTAAGATAATATCTTTCTCCCTCGGTTGGATGAGACGTTACAACTCGACTGATCACATTGCCACGTTTTCGACGAGTCCACATTTTATAGAAAGATGACCATACAAAGTATTGTGAAAAATCTTTATACAATAAATTAAGCTCTTTAGCATTTTTATTGGTTGCGTTCATAAGAAAAACTCTGTCAACATTGTCTTGTTAATCATAGGATTTTTCACGATGCTATTAATGCTATCAGTTTTTTTAAAAGAGTCAAAATGTTGTCCGTCAAGATGTAATTGAAGGTGGTAAACATTTGGGGCCATTTCACTGATAGGAAAGGCGAATAAACGCCACATAGCTTCAGGTGCTGACACCCATCTAGCAGATTGGTATTCTTTTATTTCGTCTATTTCAATGTTTGTGTCAGTGTCATGCACATGAAATGAAATTGTATCATGTCCTTTACAGATATATTTGTATATATATTTAACAACTTTGATATCGGAGCAAACTTCTACATTTATATGACAATTATATTTGCATAATAAATAAGGATTGTAGGCAACAACCCATGAATTATCTAGAAAATGTTTCCTAACTTGCACAAATTTGCCCGTATTTCGCCTTTTATAAATTGGATATGAGTTCTTTCCTTTTGTTGTTTTTATCAGCGAAGCTTTTTGGGTATCTAAATTTGCCTTCTCCTTTTTTCTTCATACATGAATTCGTTGGATTCAATTGACCACAAGGACCATACATCATATGTTTAACAACAAGCTTATATAAGTAAGGATTTGTATCAGGATCAGCAGAAACGAATTTGTCATAGGCCTCAAGTGTCAGTAATGTATAGTCATTAGTAAGTATAACAAGAAAATGAGCATGGGGAAGACCTCTTTTTTGGAATTCTCCAGTATACATAAAAGCAGCGACCTTTCCAAATATGTTTCTTTTTAGTATATCTGTCTTTATTTCTTCTACTTTTGCTCTAAACACACGACTAACCAGATCAGGCCTGTTTTGAGTTTCGTCTGTTGGAAATAAATGTTCTTTTATTTCTGGCCAAGACGGATTACATGTCATAGTAAGAAAAATATCAGGCTTTCCAAAATGTTGGACTAATGCAATAGCATCCATATAACGTCGTCGCATATCTCTCGGACCACCTATAAAACTGGCCGGAAGAAATCTCTTTTTTCCTATTTTAGAAGCTTCTCTTTCACCAAGTCTTAGGATATCAAGAATCCCTTGCAGTAAGCTCCCTTCCATGGGCAATCTACTCAAGAGTTTAGGCCCCTAATTAGGTCTATGTCTGGGCTGCTGCCGTACTCAAAGGCAAGGGGCTCCAAAAGTAGATGCGACCAGCGAGTATCTGTTTAATTTACTCAATGCACTCACAAGCGTTCGCATCGCTGCCCTAGCTTCGTGTTAAGGGCACAACTTAAAGAACAACTTACTCTATTGACGTAATATTCATTCATAGTGGCCAGTATATCAATTCGAAATAAATCTGGATTACACGATGCAAATCTAACCTTTGAGTTTCTAGTTTTATGAACTCATCAACTGAGTATTGTTGAAATAATCTACCTGAGTGTAAAATCGTATTTTGCTCATTGTCTCTCATTTGAAGTTTGTAACAGCAGTATTCACGACAAGAAACAATATCCCTTTTTCGTTTTCCTTTTTGTAGAACCTCAGCTTCCATATCAAGTAGTCCGTCAATTGAAGACATATTAGATAAACTTGGAAGTTGTTCATTTTCATAGTAAGGTCGCTTTCTTTTTCTCAAGTTATTTTCTGGCTGTGTAATCTTTTGAATACCACAATGCCATCCATTTTCACCATATGGAAATAAAAGTGGATACTGCAGAGGATCATAGCAACCATAATAGCAGTTTACTAATTAGTTCTTGTTACTGTGAGTATATATTCGAATATGGGGTGCAGAATCATTATCATTTGTTTCTTGCTCTAGCTATAATGCTGCTACTTCAGATACACTTGGTAGATTGTATACTCATTGGTCTAAACCTGATCCAAACCTCAATGCAATATAGAAGTTGGGCAATTCATGGATATGTACCAAAGATTTCAAGAAAATGCAGTAAGGATTTATCTTTAGAATATTTATTAACTTTTCAACAACTGTCTGTTTAAGCATGGTAGAGGCAGCTATTTGGTTCGGTATTTCTGTGTTGTCATCATAAAAATACAATTGTAGATTTCTTGGTTGTTCATTTGACGCAATTAAATCATTTATGAAGTGATACATCTGCCCTTGCACTTTAAATGTATAAATACTATGATATTTGTTTGCTAGTATTTTGTCATAGTTCACTCCAAGTGAGGTAAATGCAAACATATTGTTGTACATTCTGATATAAGCACGAAAGTGTTCAGATTCTTCAGAATCACCTAAGTAAAGATTCAACAATTCATTAGGCATTTCGTGAGATGCAAAATCCGGGTGACTCATATTCAAATCTTTTTGCTTTACAGTATTTACAATCAGTCACATTACTGGGTAGGTGGTTAAAATTGCAATAGCCTACTGTTTTTGATCTATAACCTGCGTATAGTAGTTGCAGTAATGTGTGACGTTGTCCACAAAAGATTTGCAAGAATTGTTAAAATATTAGAGTCAGACAAACCTTTTTTGATGACAAGTGATGTTGTTGGATCATGTGATTCAGCGGCGGTAGTTGATGTTGAACCTAACAAGTAGTCAGTCCAATTAAGATATGAAGTATTTTTGGTAAAGTATAGTTGAAACAAAATTTTAATGATAACGAACCAATTTCGAATGTAGAAAAATGGACAGGTGTAGTCTTTTCTTTGTCAGAGGCTTCTGCTGGGTTGTTGGTGCAAGATACATTGACCACTACAAAAGGAAACTCTCATTAAGCATGGAAAATGCACATGTATAAATAAAATCATAAACAAGATATATTCTAAATAGTAAATGTAAATGTTAGTCCGTTTGCATTACTGCGCAGGTAGCGAAAATTGTAACAATGTACTATTTTTTATGCCGAAATATTAGAGCTAGACAAACCTTTTAGGGCGATAGGTAATATTGAATCAAGTAATTCAGTGGCAGCATTTGATGTTGACCCTAATAAGGAGTCAGTCAAATTAATATATGAATTATTTTTGCTGAAGTAAAGTAGAAACAATATTTTAATGACAACAAACCAATTTCGAAGGTAGAGAAGTGGTCACGTATATTCTTCCCTTTGTCAGAAGCTACCGTTGAGTTGTTGGTGGAAGATGTATCAGCTACTGTAGGGCAGAAGTCTTATTTAACATTAACAATGCATATATAATTAAAATCATTAACAACATACATTCTAAATAGTATATTATTTTTTTGGGATCTAACCTTTTTTGATAGCGGAAGATGATTCTCTTATCGTTAGAGGTTGTTGTCTAGGTAAATCAACACCAACTCCAAAACATGATGCTTCCTTCAAGCAATCAACCAAGAGACAACAGCTTGCTGAATCAACATTTTTCACTCGTCGACGCGATAAAAGCATTTCCTTTTTCTGAATTGACAACTGCGCATATAGATCATGTCTCCTGAGCTTGATTTTAGAAGCACTTTCTGCTGAGTAATGATGCTTTCTTTTTTGGGAGGAACATGTTGGTACCATCGTTTTGTTATCTGTTGACATATGTTGTTTTCCACGAAATTCATAACAATGATAATGAAGTTGGAAAACCAAAATAAAAAAAAAGAAACAGCTACAGAAACACCCGGGAAGGAGGAGATTGACCAGCCTTTAAACCAATAGTATATAACATATGAATGAGCAACCGATGAAGCTGATCATCTACATCAAAGAAATATACATATGCTTTAGTTGATTCAGCGGAATATGTGTTGTGAACTTTTGATCGGGAAACTCATGAACTATATATCTTACCTATAGAGTACAAACTTGTCACTATATTGTTACTAATGTAAATATCCAAGCAAACTAATACTGAAAACATCAGTTAGCATTATAATGTATACAATCAAGAACTCAAGTTGGAAATTGATTTTAAATAGGTAGTTTCTTTATCCCATACCTCAATATTATTATGGAATACATTTTTGGGATATAGTGTAAAGTGTAAATCCCCTTTTAGTTAGAATTTTCGCACCAACTTTTGAAATGGGTTTTCTGTGTGAGAGGAGGATCTTTTTTTTTAATTTTCAAGTATGTTAGGGCTATAGGCAGTATTACACAGGGGCTTTCCTATTTTCTGTTGAGGTTTTTAGGTGTATTTTTTTTCCTTCTTTTCATTTTTGTTGGTTAGTACCTTTTATACTTTATAAGAAGCTTTTGGGGGTTCTAATATTGCAGCTCCTATGTTTTGTCAAGGTCTCACAGTTGCTTCAGTAATTGCGCAGAAATAACATAAATAAGCCTCTCAATAAATTAAAGCTCCTGCAAAAAGGAACAAACTCGGAGGAGAGGAAGTTGTCCAACACGATCGAGTTAAAGGCAAATCAGAAAAGATTTTACAGCACAATATAGGGACATGAACATCTGAAGCAAAAAATGCATAATCCAAAAGATTGAAAAAAGATCAGCTCCTAAGACCTAATTTCCGTAATCTGTAAGCACCATGGCAACAATGACTACAAGCTTTGTCATAAAACCTAATTTGTCTAAGAGATTGAAGGAAACAGTGCCAACAAATTGAAGGATCATCCGAGAAAAAGAAGACCATCAATCTGAAGACAAAACGGAGGTAAAATCAAAGCCAAAACACACAATTACATACAGAACGAAGTGGCAACCATGTTCAGAGTTAGATGACGCAGCTGGCTTAAGGATTCAACACGCATTCATGTGACCCTCAATGAACAAATAAATGACCCGAAGAGAATCAAGGTTTGTTTGTTTTTGCCTTCATTTCAACATTAATACATTTCATGAGCTACATGTATTTAAATTTCATCAACTTTTGTTATGCAGTTTGATTTGAATCCACAATCCTCATCCAATAGATGTAACTTGGTTGAACCATCAAGAATTGATTCAGTCTTGTCAAGACACACCATGGATAATGATATGGCCGTATCCTCGACTGATGAGAATCAGAATAGAGGATTTTTCCTACCTGATCTAAATGCGAGGCCCTCAGACTCAGAGGATGAAATTAATTAGTAAGGAGAAACAATTAACCTTCATTGTAAATTACAGGCTCAGATGCAGATTCACTAATTGCCAATTCTTCACAAGCCAATGAAGCTATTGAGTCCCAGAACCAAAATAAAAAATCAAAAACAGTTAATGAAACGTCCTTAAGTAACGCCTAAAGGGTGTTTTATCCGTTTCCTCCTCCTGCTCCTCGTCTTTTGAAAATTATCATTCAATGTATCATACAAACAACAAGTTAACAATGTATTCACAAGCAAGTAAGATACAACCAACTACCTGGGATTATATTTCAGAGTTTGCGCAAAATAAGATATGTAGCCGAGAAATCAAAGAAGAATTTGCAGCATACTGAATTCGCTCAACAAAACCCAGAACAATTTAATTTATCTCGATCAATATAGCAAAAGCAATATCATAAGCCGACCAGCTAATTTCTCTAATCTCTAAGGACCAAGGCAGCAACAGCTTTAAAGCTTTATCTTAAAACCTAATTTCTCTGATATCTAAACAGCAGTAACATCTGCAAAGTAACACAAAACAGCGATAAGAGATTGAGACTCACCTGAGATGAAGAAGAACTCGATGAATCACGGAAAGATAAGACTGAGGAACTGGCAAAACCAAAACACACAATTAGATACAAAACAACTATGAGTAGAATTAGATGTAGGACACACGTTAAGGCAATGATTTACCTGGAATGACGAAAATAGCCCTTCAACTGAAATGACGGAAATAGCCCTTGGAAGCAAGCTGGAGGAAGAATCATTGGGGGGTTTGACCCATCAGAAAGATCAGAAATCAATGGCATCCATAGCTGATCATACCTGCAAAAAAAAAAAGAAAAATTTTAAAAATCATCATCAAGATTTCCATGACTCACAAGAACAAGACAACAGCAATACCCAGATGAAATAATGCAATACTAAACCTTCTAATAGATTCAAGAATGGTGGGTTTTTCTTGAAGCCATTGAGACTCTGTTACAAGTCTCAAGAACCCAAGATTTCGTCTTGCAGCAGCTACAAGATCGATAATCAACCGTACAGTTACTTCCTCAGAAATCTCACTTAAGATTAGACAATGATTTAGCCGGAATGACGGAAATAGCCCTTGGACTGAAATGACAGAAATAGCCTTTGGAAGCAAGCTGGCAGGACAACGCTCAGCTGCTTCCAGGCAGCTTCTATATATAGAGAATAAATGGTAAGAAAAAAAATTAAAAAGAAGATTTTAACCTCTGCACTTTAGAATTCTAAACAGGCACAGAAACAAGCCCATGCCCTTTCTTTTGGGACCCCCTTTGTCAACACTCAACATACTGGCAATGTCATTCATTTGAACAAACAGAAATTCCATTTAATGTCATTGATTTGGCCATACATAGGAGATTCTAACTTGGCAATACAAGAGGGATCCTAGTATCCTACCTTAGCTAGAGGTTCTATTATTTATTTATTTTTGACAACTAGCTAGATAATCTATTTTTCTTGATATCAAGCGCCAAAAATGTTAGAAGATCCTATTCATAAGGAAATCAAAGGCTTACCGAGCTCCTTAAAATTAAGGTTGAAACTGAAGCAAGCATCAGATGACAGCAACTTGCTAGTAAGTGTGCTACAAGTGCAAAACATAGAATAACAGCATAGGCGAATGCATTTTTTTGCACCTAAATATATACTGTTATACTCATCCTCCATTGAGGAAAGTAACTGGAAACCTTAAAACAGACAAATTCCAAGTTCAGATTTACCCAAACCTTTCAGATAAAGCAAGAATTGTTGGCAGTTAACTTAATGTTGAAAGTAAAGAAATCTTCTTTTGCAATGAAAGGTAGTGGTAGTATTCTAAGTTAATTCTACATTATTTAGTCCATAGATCAAGGAAAACGTTCATGCTATGGGGAAAAAAACAGATGAGAGGTAAAATCATTTTTTGCTGGAATCAGAAGAATTCATTTTGGCAGAAGTAGTTCCGTTCCAAAAGGTTACTTTTTAGTGTGGTAAACTTTTCCTGAAGCCTTGAGAATTCTCCATTTGCAGAACCGATACTTTAGTGATAAAAGAAGTAACGATACCATAAAGTGTCGATATCCAATATGACTTCCAGAAAAGTGAGAAGTTATGCTAGAAATGTGATTATGAAGTAGCCATAGTATTTACCAGCATATAAAAGGGAAAACATGTTCTTGTGTATAAAAAACAATATGTAGTCCTTGCATGTAAAAGACTTACTCATGAGTCCTTTACTATTCCCTTAACACTATGCTAAGACAACTAGAGGTTACTCATAGACTTTGACCAGGTTTTAGCTTATTTATAATAATCTTCAAGTGTTTTATTAAGACCATATCTTTTAGCATTTACATTATGATCTTCAACTGTTTTTACTCATCAGTGTTTTTTGTAGTTTTGCTATTTGATCATTAACATCTCTGCTGCTGTGGTTTCCAGTTTCCTTAACTAGTTGTTTCAAGGCTCTGCCATTCAAAGTATAACTGCCACATGATTAATTTCAGATTCAGGTTGTTGCATCCCTGACTGAAAGGAACTGGTCCAGAAAAATTAGCATGACTCAAAAGGAGATAGGAAAAAATAGAAAAACGATACTCTGATTAAAGGTGTAACTAGAAAAACAAATCGGAGGATTCCTTGAGAGAGGAGATGATCTGAGAACAAAAAAAACTCATTTCTCAAGATACACAGAATACAATAATTAGTGATCAATACTTGCTGCTTCATGCAGTTAGCGATAAGGAATACAAATTAGAAGAGCAAAGGAATGAAAAGATTTCTACTAGTTGCAGTCAAGTTCAAGTGATTGGTTTTGAGCCCAAAAATAGGTTGACCCTGAAAATCTGAGGATTTTTTACTTTTTAATTCAGGCTCTCCATTCCTCAAAATCTTTCAAATTTACACCAAGAAATATGTTATAGCATAAATCTGCTTATATTTTCACTTCAAAAAGATCTCATTCAAAGAACAATATGAAACTAAAAATGTCGCAAGCAAGCCATGAAATTGAAAGCCAATACACAACCAGAACAAGCTTGTTTCCAAGTAAAATTGTCGTAGTGAGGGAAAGAAGGAAGGCATCAAGTAGGATATCTTTAGCACAGTTAAGCATCAAGTTAAAATTTTCCTGTATACAAAACTAGTCAATTAGAGAAGCTGATGGAAGAAAAATATACCTGCACAAGAAATTCTCAGCCAAAACAGTTTGGTACAGGATTTATATTTTATTACATAAAGCATGCTCCAAATATTCAGCAGTATAACAGAAACATGCTGTGTGTTGAGATTTTTCATAATGATGTTTGGGGGATATTCTTCTTCTTATGTGGACTACTTGATATTTGAAAGAGAATCATCATGTCATATTTTATATCAATTGACTTTATCAATGATTAAAAGAATAAAAGGCTTCTTCACAGTCACAACTCTCAAAACTCTACTAAAGTTGAAATTTTCTTCTGTTTCCAGAATTGAACAACCCTAACATCACATATGCAGTCAATAGAAAAGGCCATCAAAAACATTTCATGAGCAGTTATAGCAAACATTATTGTACACAAGCAGAAGCCAAGTAAATGTTATCATTTTGAACAGATTTTAGGATAAAAGGACATTTTGACAGAAAAAGAGAAAGAAATGGATATGCTGACAAGAGAGACTTTACACAATGGGAATATGTACGTGCAAGCACACCTACAAGAGAGAGAGTGAGAGAGTGAGAGAGTATGTGAGACAGAGAACCACAACTATTACCTACAAGAGAGAGAGAGTGTGAGACAGAGAACCACAACTATTACAGATTTTATATGGTTCATATTTATGAAGGATCTGACTTCTGAAAGACAATTAACCCTCCTCCTTTTTCCGGGCTTGGGACCGGCTGCGAAATAGAAGAATCCAAACGCAGGCGGAGTTAAAAACTATGTTTTTCTTTCTCTAGGTAGGATCAGCATGACCTGCCATCACTTTTGATCATAGACAAGTCACCTTACCACTAAGTCACACTAAGTCACCTTGAAGAGTTGAATTAAAGATTGAAGAATTTGAAACAAGCCTTCATATTTTGGTTTGCAAAGACGAACTCAATCAGTGATAGCTCCTTGAAAACTTTTCAGAATCTCAGATATTCCAAAGAGGGGCACTGGATCAGACCGGATCAACTGAAATGTAGCTAGTTTTCTATCTTCGGAATGTGTGAGGGGCAAAAGAGGATCAAGTCCAATGAAAGAGCACTGCTAAAGTTTAAAATGTGACGCGAATTAGGTATCACCTACCCCAGCTGCGAGTGAAGAATGGAAATTTTGAAAAAGTCATCCAAAGACCTTCGTCGTCGACCTTCAGTAGAAGCAACCAAGTTTTTGGTATAGCAGTAGAAATATGGTCCTCAAGTAATTGGAGATACCAGTGAGAATCTAACTGGCTCACCCACTAGGACCTGGGAAATGCAATCTATGGGTGCAGAAATATACATGGTGTGTTGTCCTAGTTTAGCCCGTCAGCAATGCATGTAAGAAAGTTGCCTTATTAGTTTTTTGGTTAGACCGTAGTCTCATGCAGATGGCTGTTTCAGCATGCATCACTTTCGGACCAAAACAAGGACTCACCCTTATTCAGTTTAGTGAGGGTCCAAGAGAACCAGAAGAACCACAATCACATACACCCATTCTCAGCAATGGTGAGAGGAGCCTTCACCTGCCCTTTTTATTGCTTTCATTGTCCCTCGCCAATTCATTGATCCATATTATCAACTAGATATCCCATACAAGGCACCCAACTTCCAATCTAAAACAAAAGCCTTCTTCAGACTGTAGTGGGCATATAAAGCAGGGCAGATTTCCACTTCACCCATGTCAACAAATATCACAATCGCAGCACTTAACCATCACGTGGACTTGGGGTTCAAAAGGTGCAGAATGTGTGCAATTAACCTCTAATAGATGACCAGCATACACAAAAAAAGAAGCTCAGGCCTGAACACACTGCACTTGAATAGAATTTGTACTGAGATTTAAAAAATTAAAACAAAAGATGGCATTAGAAAAGAAAAGATTTATCTTTTTTTAACGTTGGCATTTAAAAAAAAGACTTGACACAGTATCTCCCATTAATTCAATGATTCAAGATAGACCTATGTGACTTATCTTTCAACCTAGAAGAAAGCTTAAAACAAGTTGTGTCAAATCTCTCAAATAATCATTCTAGATACCGCACAATCACACTATCAAGCTGATTCTTAAAGTTTCAAGCCTAAGAAGTGGATCCTTCTAAGCCCGTACAAAAAAAGCCTCTAGTATAATCAAACATAGTCACATTCCAGTCCATCACCACTAAACAGAAAATAAGTTGTGTCATCTCTCACATTTATCATACTAGCCACCACACAATTACACCATCAAGCCGACTCTTCAAGTTTCAAGAAAACTATCAATCTCCCTCTAGAATCCTAAGAGTACGTCAAATCTCTCACATTATCATTCTAGCCACCACTAAATCACACTATCAAGCCGACTCTTAAAGTTTCAAGCCTAAGAAGTGGATGCTTCTAAGCCCATACAAAGACAACCTCTAGTATAATCAAACATAGTCACATTACAGTCCATCACCACTAAACACAAAATAAGTTGTGTCATCTCTCACATTTATCATTCTAGCCACCACACAATTACACCATCAAGCCGACTCTACAAGTTTCAAGAAAACTATCAATCTCCCTCTAGAATCCTAAGACTACGTCATATCTCTCACATTATCATTCTAGCCACCCCACAATCACACTATCAAGCCGACTCTTAAAGTTTCAAGCCTAAGAAGTGGATCCTTCTAAGCCCATACAAAAACAACCTCTAGTATAATCAAACATAGTCACATTACAGTTCATCACCACTAAACACAAAATAAGTTGTGTCATCTCTCACATTTATCATTCTAGCCACCGCACAATTACACCATCAAGCCGACTCTTCAAGTTTCAAGAAAACTATCAATCTCTCCCTAGAATCCTAAGAATACGTCATATCTCTCACATTATCATTCTAGCCACCGCACAATCACACTATCAAGCCGACTCTACTAGTTTCAAGCCTAAGAAGTGGATCTTTCTAAGCCCATACAAAAATAGCCTCTAGTATAATCAAACATAGTCACATTACAGTCCATACCCACTAAACACAAAATAAGTTGCGTCATCTCTCACATTTATCATTCTAGCCACCACACAATTAACACCATCAAGGAAACTCTACAAGTTTCATGAAAACTATCAATCTCCCTCTAGAATCCTAAGAGCACGTCATATCTCTCACATTATCATTCTAGCCACCGCACAATCACACTATCAAGCCGACTCTTCAAGTTTCAAGCCTAAGAAGTGGATCCATCTAAGCCCATACAAAAACAACCTCTAGTATAATCAAACATAGTCACATTACAGTTCATCACCACTAAACACAAAATAAGTTGTGTCATCTCTCACATTTATCATTCTAGCCACCGCACAATTACACCATCAAGCCGACTCTTCAAGTTTCAAGAAAACTATCAATCTCCCTCTAGAATCCTTAGAATACGTCATATCTCTCACATTATCATTCTAGCCACCACACAATCACACTATCAAGCCGACTCTTCAAGTTTCAAGCCTAAGAAGTGGATCCTTCTATGCCCATACAAAAAAAACCTCTAGTATAATCAAACATAGTCACATTACAGTACATCACCACTAAACAAAAAATAAGTTGTGTCATCTCTCACATTTATCATTCTAGCCACCACACAATTAACACCATCAAGGAAACTCTACAAGTTTCATGAAAACTATCAATCTCCCTCTAGAATCCTAAGAGTACGTCATATCTCTCACATTATCATTCTAGCCACCCCACAATCACACTATCAAGCCGACTCTTCAAGTTTCAAGCCTAAGAAGTGGATCCATCTAAGCCCATACAAAAACAACCTCTAGTATAATCAAACATAGTCACATTACAGTTCATCACCACTAAACACAAAATAAGTTGTGTCATCTCTCACATTTATCATTCTAGCCACCGCACAATTACACCATCAAGCCGACTCTTCAAGTTTCAAGAAAACTATCAATCTCCCTCTAGAATCCTTAGAATACGTCATATCTCTCACATTATCATTCTAACAACCCAACAATCACACTATCAAGCCGACTCTTCAAGTTTCAAGCCTAAGAAGTGGATCCTTCTATGCCCATACAAAAAAAACCTCTAGTATAATCAAACATAGTCACATTACAGTCCATCACCACTAAACACAAAATAAGTTGTGTCATCTCTCACATTTATCATTCTAGCCACCACACAATTAACACCATCAAGCTAACTCTACAAGTTTCATGAAAACTATCAATCTCCCTCTAGAATCCTAAGAGTACGTCATATCTCTCACATTATCATTCTAACAACCCAACAATCACACTATCAAGCTGACTCTTCAAGTTTCAAGTCTAAGAAGTGGATCCATCTAAGCCCATACAAAAACAACCTCTAGTATAATCAAACATAGTCACATTACAGTACATCACCACTAAACACAAAATAAGTTGTGTCATCTCTCACATTTATCATTCTAGCCACCACACAATTAACACCATCAAGGAAACTCTACAAGTTTCATGAAAACTATCAATCTCCCTCTAGAATCCTAAGAGTACGTCATATCTCTCACATTATCATTCTAGCCACCCCACAATCACACTATCAAGCCGACTCTTCAAGTTTCAAGCCTAAGAAGTGGATCCATCTAAGCCCATACAAAAACAACCTCTAGTATAATCAAACATAGTCACATTACAGTTCATCACCACTAAACACAAAATAAGTTGTGTCATCTCTCACATTTATCATTCTAGCCACCGCACAATTACACCATCAAGCCGACTCTTCAAGTTTCAAGAAAACTATCAATCTCCCTCTAGAATCCTTAGAATACGTCATATCTCTCACATTATCATTCTAACAACCCAACAATCACACTATCAAGCCGACTCTTCAAGTTTCAAGCCTAAGAAGTGGATCCTTCTATGCCCATACAAAAAAAACCTCTAGTATAATCAAACATAGTCACATTACAGTCCATCACCACTAAACACAAAATAAGTTGTGTCATCTCTCACATTTATCATTCTAGCCACCACACAATTAACACCATCAAGCTAACTCTACAAGTTTCATGAAAACTATCAATCTCCCTCTAGAATCCTAAGAGTACGTCATATCTCTCACATTATCATTCTAACAACCCAACAATCACACTATGAAGCTGACTCTTCAAGTTTCAAGCCTAAGAAGTGGATCCATCTAAGCCCATACAAAAACAACCTCTAGTATAATCAAACATAGTCACATTACAGTCCATCACCACAAAACACAAAATAAGTTGTGTCATCTCTCACATTTATCATTCTAACCACCGCACAATAACACCATTAAGCCGACTCTTCAAGTTTAAATAAAATTATCAATCTCCCTCTAGAATCCTAAGAATACGTCATATCTCTCACATTATCATTCTAGCCACCGCATAATCACAATATCAACCTGACTCTTCAGGTTTTAAGCCTAAAAAGTGGAACCATCTAAGCCCATACAAAAACAGACTCTAGTATAATCAAAGATAGTCACATTACAGTCCATCACCACTAAACACAAAATAAGTTGTGTCATCTCTCACATTTATCATTCTAGCCACCACAAAATTACACCATCAAGCCGACTCTACAAGTTTCATGAAAACTATCAATCTCCCTCTAGAATCCTAAGAGTACGTCATATCTCTCACATTATCATTCTAGCAACCCCACAATCACACTATCAAGCCGACTCTTCAAGTTTCTAGCCTAAGAAGTGGATCCATCTAAGCCGATACAAAAACAACCTCTAGTATAATCAAACATAGTCACATTACAGTCCATCACCACTAAACACAAAACAAGTTGTGTCATCTCTCACATTTATCATTCTAGCCACCACACAATTACACCATCAAGCCGACTCTTCAAGTTTCAAGAAAACAATCAATCTCTCTCTAGAATACTAAGAGTACGTCATATCTCTCACATTATAATTCTAGCCACCGCACAATCACACCATCAAGCTGAATCTTCAAATTTAAAGCCTAAGAAGTGGATCCATCTAATCCCATACAAAAAATGACTCTAGTATAATCAAACATAGTCACATTACAGTCCATCACCACTAAACACAAAATAAGTAGTGTCATCTCTCACATTTATCATTCTAGCCACCACACAATTACACCATCAAGCCGACTCTTCAAGTTTCAAGAAAATTATCAATCTCTCTCTAGAATCCTAAGAGTACGTCATCTCTCTCACATTATCATTCTAGCCACCGCACAATCACACTATCAAGCTGACTCTTAAAGTTTCAAGCCTAAGAAGTGGAACCATCTAAGCCCATACAAAAACAGACTCAAGTATAATCAAACATTGTAACAATACAGTCCATCACCACTAAACACAAAATAAGTTGTGTCATCTCTCACATTTATCATTCTAGCCACCGCAAAATTACACCATCAAGCCGACTAATCAAGTTTCATGAAAACTATCAATCTCTCTCTAGAATCTTAAGAATACGTCATAGCTCTCTCATTATAATTCTAGCCACCGCACAATCACACTATCAAGCTGACTCTTCAAATTTCAAGCCTAAGAAGTGGATCCATCTAAGCCCATACAGAAAATGACTCTAGTATAATCAAACATAGTCACATTACAGTCCATCACCACTAAACACAAAATAAGTTGTGTCATCTCTCACATTTATCATTCTCGCCACCACACAATTACCCCATCAAGCCGACCCTACTAGTTTCATGAAAACTATCAATCTCACTCTAGAATCCTAAGAGTACGACATATCTCTCACATTATCATTCTTGCCACCCCACAATCACACTATCAAGCCGACTCTTCAAGTTTCAAGCCTAAGAAGTGGATCCATCTAAGCCCATACAAAAACAAACTCTAGTATAATCAAACATAGTCACATTACAGTCCATCACCACTAAACACAAAATAAGTTGTGTCATCTCTCACATTTATCATTCTAGCCACCGCACAATTACACCATCAAGCCGACTCTTCAAGTTTCAAGAAAACTATCAATCTCCCTCTAGAATCCTAAGAATACGTCATATCTCACACATTATCATTCTAGCAACCGCACAATCACACTATCAAGCTGACTCTTCAAGTTTCAACCCTAAGAAATGGAACCATCTAAGCCCATACAAAAACAAACTCTAGTATAATCAAACATAGTCACATTACAGTCCATCACCACTAAACACAAAATAAGTTGTGTCATCTCTCACATTTATCAATCTAGCCACCGCACAATTACACCATCAAGCCGACTCTTCAAGTTTCAAGAAAACTATCAATCTCTCTCTAGAATACTAAGAATACGTCATATCTCTCACATTATCATTCTAGCCACCGCACAATCACACTATCAAGCTGACTCATCAAATTTCAAGCCTAAGAAGGGGATCCATCTAAGCCCATATAAAAATTGACTCTAGTATAATCAAACATAGTGACATTACAGTCCATCACCACTAAACACAAAATAAGTTGTGTCATCTGTCACATTTATCAATCTAGCCACCGCACAATTACACCATCAAGCCGACTCTTCAAGTTTCAAAAAAACTATCAATATCTCTCTTGAATCCTAAGACTACGTCATATCTCTCACATTATCATTCTAGCCACCGCACAATCACACTATCAAGCCGACTCTTAAAGTTTCAAGCCTAAGAAGTGGATCCATCTAAGCCCATACAAAAACAACCCCTAGTATAATCAAACATAGTAACATTACAGTCCATCACCACTAAACAAAAAATAAGTTGTGTCATCTCTAACATTTATCATTCTAGCCACCACACAATTACACCATCAAGCCGACTCTTCAAGTTTCAAGAAAATTATCAATCTCTCTCTAGAATACTAAGAATACGTCATATCTCTCACATTATCATTCTAGCCACCGCACAATCACACTATCAAGCTGACTCTTCAAATTTCAAGCCTAAGAAGTGGATCCATCTAAGCCCATACAAAAAATGACTCTAGTATAATCAAACATAATCGCGTTACAGTCCATCACCACTAAACATAAAATAAGTTGTATCATCTCTAACATTTACCATTCTAGCCACCACACAATCACACCATCAAGCTGACTCTTCAAGTTTCAAAAAAACTATCAATCTCTCCCTAGAATCCTAAGAATACGTCATATCACTCACATTATCATTCTAGCCACCGCACAATCACACTATCAAGCCAACTCTTCAAGTTTCAAGCCTAAGAAGTGGATCCCTCTAAGCCCATATAAAAACAGCCTCTAGTGTAATCAAACATAGTCACATTTCAGTCCATAACCACTAAACACAAAATAAGTTGCCTCATCTCTCACATTTATCATTCTAGCCACCACACAATTAACACCATCAAGCCAACTCAACAAGTTTCATGAAAACTATCAATCTCCCTCTAGAATCCTAAGAGTACGTCATATCTCTCACATTATCATTCTAGCAACCCCACAATCACACTATCAAGCCGACTCTTCAAGTTTCTAGCCTAAGAAGTGGATCCATCTAAGCCCATACAGAAACAACCTCTAGTATAATCAAACATAGTCACATTACAGTCCATCACCACTAAATACAAAATAAGTTGTGTCATCTCTCACATTTATCATTCTAGCCACCGCACAATTACACCATCAAGCCGACTCTTCAAGTTTCAAGAAAACTATCAATCTCCCTCTAGTATCCTAAGAGTACGTCATATCTCTCACATTATCATTCTAGCCACCCCACAATCACACTATCAAGCCGACTCTTCAAGTTTCAAGCCTAAGACGTGGATCCTTCTAAGCCCATAAAAAACAACCTCTAGTATAATCAAACATAGTCACATTACAGTCCATCACCACTAAACACAAAATAAGTTGTGTCATCTCTCACATTTATCATTCTAGCCACCGCACAATTTCACCATCAGGCCGACTCTTCAAGTTTCAAGAAAACTATCAAACTCTCTCTAGATTACTAAGAATACGTCATATCTCTCACATTATCATTCTAGCCACCGCACAATCACACTATCAAGCTGACTCTTCAAATTTCAAACCTAAGAAGTAGATCCATCTAATCCCATATAATAAAATGACTCTAGTATAATCAAACATAGTCGCATTACAGTCCATCACCCTAAACACAAAATAAGTTGTGTCATCTCTCACATTTATCATTCTAGCCACCATAAAATTACACCATCAAGCCGACTCTTCAAGTTTCAAGAAAACTATCAATCTCTCCCTAGAATCCTAAGAATACGTCATATCTCTCACATTATCATTCTAGCCACCGCACAATCACACTATCAAGCCGACTCTACTAGTTTCAAGCCTAAGAAGTGGATCTTTCTAAGCCCATACAAAAATAGCCTCTAGTATAATCAAACATAGTCACATTACAGTCCATACCCACTAAACACAAAATAAGTTGCGTCATCTCTCACATTTATCATTCTAGCCACCACACAATTACACCAGCTAGCCGACACTTCAAGTTTCAAGAAAATTATCAATCTCTCTCCAGAATCCTAAGAGTACGTCATCTCTCTCACATTATCATTCTAGCCACCCCACAATCACACTATCAAGCCGACTCTTCAAGTTTCAAGCCTAAGAAGTGGATCCATCTAAGCCCATACAAAAACAACCTCTAGTATAATCAAACATAGTCACATTACAGTTAATCACCACTAAACACAAAATAAGTTGTGTCATCTCTCACATTTATCATTCTAGCAACCGCACAATTACACCATCAAGCCGACTCTTCAAGTTTCAAGAAAACTATCAATCTCGTTCTAGAATCCAAAGAATACGTCATATCTCTCACATTATCATTCTAGCCACCACACAATCACACTATCAAGCCGACTTTTCGAGTTTCAAGCCTAAGAAGTGGATCCATCTAAGCCCATACAAAAACAACCTCTAGTATAATCAAACATAGTCACATTACAGTCCATCACCACTAAACACAAAATAAGTTGTGTCATCTCTCACATTTATCATTCTAGCCACAGCACAATTACACCATCAAGCCGACTCTTCAAGTTTCAATAAAATTATCAATCTCTCTCTAGAATCCTAAGAATATGTCATATCTCACACATTATCATTCTAGCAACCGCACAATCACACTATCAAGCTGACTCTTCAAGTTTCAAGCCTAAGACGTGGATCCTTCTAAGCCCATAAAAAACAACCTCTAGTATAATCAAACATAGTCATATTACAGTCCATCACCACTAAACACAAAATAAGTTGTGTCATCTCTCACATTTATCATTCTAGCCACCACACAATTACACCATCAAGCCGACTCTTCAAGTTTCAAAAAAACTATCAATATCTCTCTAGAATCCTAAGACTACGTCATATCTCTCACATTATCATTCTAGCCACCGCACAATCACACTATCAAGCCGACTCTTAAAGTTTCAAGCCTAAGAAGTGGATCCATCTAAGCCCATACAAAAACAACCCCTAGTATAATCAAACATAGTAACATTACAGTCCATCACCACTAAACAAAAAATAAGTTGTGTCATCTCTAACATTTATCATTCTAGCCACCACACAATTACACCATCAAGCCGACTCTTCAAGTTTCAAGAAAATTATCAATCTCTCACTAGAATACTAAGAATACGTCATATCTCTCACATTATCATTCTAGCCACCGCACAATCACACTATCAAGCTGACTCTTCAAATTTCAAGCTAAGAAGTGGATCCATCTAAGCCCATACAAAAAATGACTCTAGTATAATCAAACATAATCGCGTTACAGTCCATCACCACTAAACATAAAATAAGTTGTATCATCTCTAACATTTACCATTCTAGCCACCACACAATCACACAATCAAGCTGACTCTTCAAGTTTCAAAAAAACTATCAATCTCTCCCTAGAATCCTAAGAATACGTCATATCACTCACATTATCATTCCTGCCACCGCACAATCACACTATCAAGCCAACTCTTCAAGTTTCAAGCCTAAGAAGTGGATCCCTCTAAGCCCATATAAAAACAGCCTCTAGTGTAATCAAACATAGTCACATTTCAGTCCATAACCACTAAACACAAAATAAGTTGCCTCATCTCTCACATTTATCATTCTAGCCACCACACAATAAACACCATCAAGCCAACTCAACAAGTTTCATGAAAACTATCAATCTCCCTCTAGAATCCTAAGAGTACGTCATATCTCTCACATTATCATTCTAGCAACCCCACAATCACACTATCAAGCCGACTCTTCAAGTTTCTAGCCTAAGAAGTGGATCCATCTAAGCCCATACAGAAACAACCTCTAGTATAATCAAACATAGTCACATTACAGTCCATCACCACTAAATACAAAATAAGTTGTGTCATCTCTCACATTTATCATTCTAGCCACCGCACAATTACACCATCAAGCCGACTCTTCAAGTTTCAAGAAAACTATCAATCTCCCTCTAGTATCCTAAGAGTACGTCATATCTCTCACATTATCATTCTAGCCACCCCACAATCACACTATCAAGCCGACTCTTCAAGTTTCAAGCCTAAGACGTGGATCCTTCTAAGCCCATAAAAAACAACCTCTAGTATAATCAAACATAGTCACATTACAGTCCATCACCACTAAACACAAAATAAGTTGTGTCATCTCTCACATTTATCATTCTAGCCACCGCACAATTTCACCATCAAGCCGACTCTTCAAGTTTCAAGAAAACTATCAAACTCTCTCTAGATTACTAAGAATACGTCATATCTCTCACATTATCATTCTAGCCACCGCACAATCACACTATCAAGCTGACTCTTCAAATTTCAAACCTAAGAAGTAGATCCATCTAATCCCATACAATAAAATGACTCTAGTATAATCAAACATAGTCGCATTACAGTCCATCACCCTAAACACAAAATAAGTTGTGTCATCTCTCACATTTATCATTCTAGCCACCATAAAATTACACCATCAAGCCGACTCTTCAAGTTTCAAGAAAATTATCAATCTCTCCCTAGAATCCTAAGAATACGTCATATCTCTCACATTATCATTCTAGCCACCGCACAATCACACTATCAAGCCGACTCTACTAGTTTCAAGCCTAAGAAGTGGATCTTTCTAAGCCCATACAAAAATAGCCTCTAGTATAATCAAACATAGTCACATTACAGTCCATCACCACTAAACACAAAATAAGTTGCGTCATCTCTCACATTTATCATTCTAGCCAGCACACAATTACACCAGCAAGCCGACTCTTCAAGTTTCAAGAAAATTATCAATCTCTCTCCAGAATCCTAAGAGTACGTCATCGCTCTCACATTATCATTCTAGCCACCCCACAATCACACTATCAAGCCGACTCTTCAAGTTTCAAGCCTAAGAAGTGGATCCATCTAAGCCCATACAAAAAATGACTCTAGTATAATCAAACATAATCGCGTTACAGTCCATCACCACTAAACATAAAATAAGTTGTATCATCTCTAACATTTACCATTCTAGCCACCACACAATCACACCATCAAGCTGACTCTTCAAGTTTCAAAAAAACTATCAATCTCTCCCTAGAATCCTAAGAATACGTCATATCACTCACATTATCATTCTAGCCACCGCACAATCACACTATCAAGCCAACTCTTCAAGTTTCAAGCCTAAGAAGTGGATCCCTCTAAGCCCATATAAAAACAGCCTCTAGTGTAATCAAACATAGTCACATTTCAGTCCATAACCACTAAACACAAAATAAGTTGCCTCATCTCTCACATTTATCATTCTAGCCACCACACAATTAACACCATCAAGCCAACTCAACAAGTTTCATGAAAACTATCAATCTCCCTCTAGAATCCTAAGAGTACATCATATCTCTCACATTATCATTCTAGCAACCCCACAATCACACTATCAAGCCGACTCTTCAAGTTTCTAGCCTAAGAAGTGGATCCATCTAAGCCCATACAGAAACAACCTCTAGTATAATCAAACATAGTCACATTACAGTCCATCACCACTAAATACAAAATAAGTTGTGTCATCTCTCACATTTATCATTCTAGCCACCGCACAATTACACCATCAAGCCGACTCTTCAAGTTTCAAGAAAACTATCAATCTCTCTCTAGAATCCTAAGACTACGTCATATCTCTCACATTATCGTTCTAGCCACCGCACAATCACACTATCAAGCTGACTCATCAAATTTCAAGCTTAAGAAGTGGATCCATCTAAGCCCATACAAAAACAACCCCTAGTATAATCAAACATAGTAACATTACAGTCCATCACCACTAAACACAAAATAAGTTGTGTCATCTCATTCTACCCACCGCACAATTACACCATCAAGCCGACTCTTCAAGTTTCATGAAAACTATCAATCTCTCTCTAGAATCTTAAGAATACGTCGTAGCTCTCACATTATAATTCTAGCCACCGCACAATCACACTATCAAGCTGACTCTTCAAATTTCAAGCCTAAGAAGTGGATCCATCTAAGCCCATACAAAAAATGACTCTAGTATTATCAAACATAGTCACATTACAGTCCATCACCACTAAACACAAAATAAGTTGTGTCATCTCTCACATTTATCATTCTAGCCACCACACAATTACGCCATCAAGCCGAATCTTCAAGTTTCAAGAAAACTATCAATCTCTCTCTAGAATACTAAGAATACGTCATATCTCTCACATTATCATTCTAGCCACCGCACAATCACACAATCAAGCTTACTCTTCAAATTTCAAGCCTAAGAAGTGGATCCGTCTAAGCCCATACAAAAAATGACTCTAGTATAATCAAACATAGTCACATTACAGTCCATCACCACTAAACACACAAAATAAGTTGTGTCATCTCTAACATTTATCATTCTAGCTACCACACAATTATACCATCAAGCCGACTCTTCAAGTTTCAAGAAAACTATCAATCTCTCTCTAGAATTCTAAGAATATGTCATATCTCTCACATTATCATTCTAGCCACCGCACAATCACACTATCAAGCTGACTCTTCAAGTTTCAAGCCTAAGAAGTGGATCCTTCTAAGCCCATACAAAAACAACCTCTAGTATAATCAAACATAGTCACATCACAGTCCATCACCACTAAACACAAAATAAGTTGTGTCATCTCTCACATTTATCATTCTAGCCACCACACAATTACACCATCAAGCCGACTCACATGTTTCAAGAAAACTATCAATCTCTCTCTAGAATCCTAGTACGTCATATCTCTCGCATTATCATTCTAACCACCGCACAATGACACTATTAAGCTGACTTTTCAAGTTTGACGAAATCATGAAACGAAAACAAAAAAGAAAGTAATAACATATTAGTAAAAATTAACAAAAAAATTAACCTGATTCTTTATATAAGAAAGTAACCTGTTTTTAAGCGACCTGGGTTGTGGCAGTACAGGTAACGGTGCCGGTATCACCAGTAATCCCTGGGATTCGAGCCCAAATCTAGTGAGTTTGGGCTCGAATGTGAATCTCCGCGACTCAGTCCTTGCCTTTGGATCACGTATTGCGCGCCGCATCACCAATTTATGGAGTTTGTTCTTGTCTGGGAAAACTCTTGCCAATTTGGTACCCGGTTTCGCAACTGAACCAAGAAACAAAGCCTCCTTCTCCTCGCTGAAAAAGTCAACCTCTTCCTCTTCACAATGTACTTTGTTTTTCTTGAACAGGCAACAACTCGCCATTGATCTGGGTGAACAAGGCAACAACTCGTATTGATCTGGGTGAAAAAACTAATGATACAAGGAAAACGACTATCGTAATAGTGGATTGAGGATATAGGGCGGCTCAACCTTAAAGCCCACTAATGCAGTGGCTTTAGGCTGCCGCCTTTCCGCCGGAAATTGAAAACTAGAGAACGCACCGACATAAAAAAAAAACCTGAGAAAGTTTCCAAATTGAAATAAGTTTGACTATTTGACCAAGTTAAGTCAAAACTTTTACTAGAAATAAGTCAAATAGGTTTAAAATGTAATTTTTTTAAAAATTATAATCTTTTGTAAAATATAAAAACATCCCAATTCCAAATGATGATTTTCTTTTTTCAAATATATTCAAAATTCTCTATATTAATTCATTTCACCTTTAAACTTTTCTTTTCTCTGTTAAAAAATACACACCAATTTAATTGTAATTCACCACAAAATTATAATTTCGTTCAATTTTTTTTATCTGTTTATCTGTACTGTCACACTTAGTTAGGATTTTCGACTTTTACAGATAATTATTTTTATTTTCTTCTCAATGTTAGAATTTTGTGTTTTTAAAAATGAAAAATGAACTTTGTGCTTTTGTAGTGAAAATGATTATTTGGGTTTTTAAAAATAAAAAAAAAAGAAGAAGAGATTTTTGTGTTTTTGAAGTGGAAAATAATGATTTAGGTTTAAAAAAAAAAACAGATTTTTTGTGTTTTTTAAGTGCAAATGGTGATTTAGGTTTAAAAAAGAAGAGGATTATATGTTTTTGAAGTAAAAGAAATGGTGATTTAAGTTAAAAAGAAAAGAAGAGCATGAATTTCACATATTTTGTTGTTGCATGCCCTAATAAATTATGTATTTGTTATTATTATTGTGAATTTTATATATTATGTTGTTGTTTCATGTGTGTATATTCTTAAATAAATATAAATAATAATCTCCTCTTGGTTGTTTGGTTGTTATATTTAAAAAATACTCCGTCCGTTTCTTTTTACTTGTCACAGTTTAACTTGGCACATTCATTAAGAAAATAATTATTGATATAGGTATTTTACCAAATTATCCTCTATTAAATGATGTCTTGGAAAATGATTTGGAAAATAAGTATTTAATGTTGAGGGTAAAACATGAAAAAAAAATTATTGTCTTTTTTTTATATGTCAAAAATGACAAGTAAAAATGAAAATCTATTTTAGGAATAAATGACAAGTAAAAGTGAGCGGAGGGAGTATGTTCTTGTTTTAGCAATTTAAAACTTGTGTGATTAAATAAGGTTGTTGTAAGAAGTCATATGAACAACTTAAGTTTTTTCTAAAACAACTATTGAAATCGGTACAACAACTGCTGAAGCAACTCCCGAAGCAACAAATAAAGTTTCATACAACAATTGATGAAGTTGATGCTTCTTAACATTGGCAGTTGCTTTAACAACTTAAAAATGTAATAGTAATTCACATATTTCCTTGTTGTATTTGTGTATTCTTAAATAAATAACAATCTTCCTGATTGTTGTTTGGTGATTTAGTTGTTCTTTGGTGGTTTGATTATTGTTTGATGATTTTGTTGTGAACTGAAAATTATATTATTAATGCAGTAACCTAAGAACTTGTGTTGTTAAATCATGGTAAATTTTATTTTATTCAAAGTTCCTTGGGCTTCATGATAAATTTTATTGTTTCAAAGTTTTATTTTTGGTCTATTTCACAATTTTGATCATTTTTCTATGTCATTATTTTATATAGTATTGGCATTTGAGGCTATTCCTGACCTTCAAAAAAAATTAAAATTAATTTCGAAACAAGTGAATTCACCGTGGATCAGTAATTGAATTTTGACGGTTAATGATAAGTATGTTAAGGTTTATGACTTGTTTGATCTCCCGAGAGCTCGGTAAGACTCATTTTACTTTTTTATACCTTTGATATTTATTTCGATAAATATTTTCATCAATTGATTGATTATGTTACTTAATTGATGCAGTTATTTGCAAAAATTGTTGCAATCGTACAACAGTTGATGCTTAATTACTCAGCAACTGCTAAACAACTACTAATTTTGATTGCTGAAAAATTATCAATTGAAGTCGTTTACAATGTAGTTATTTAGCAGTTGTGGCATTAATAATTTTGTTATTTAATTTTTAAGAAAGAAATCTTAAAGTATTTGTTCTCTTAACATATGATATAGTTGTTGAAATCCTAATTTGTGGTAACTTTTTTAATGAGATATGATTTAATTTTTTATTTATGTGTTTTGTTGTTGTTCTTGTTGTGAAAGTAATGAAATTTGAATTTTGAATTTTGATTTTTTCTTGAGAAATCTATTGTGAAAAAATACAATAATTGTTTAGATTGTACCATAACTTTTAGTGAGCACTTCTTTATTATTATTATTATTATTATTATTATTTATTTCCTTTGTACATTTTTGATTATTCATTATACTAAAAATAAATATCCAGTTTGAAATACTAAGAGCTAATTTATCATTTTATATTTATTCTATCCTTAATACTAAATATTATTTATTTTTTCATACATTTTCCAAAATATTACGTTTATTATAGTAAAGTTATCATTTTATTGATTACTTTTAATTGAATTTATCATTACAAGATTGATTAAAGATAACTTTTTCTTGCTAATGTCTCATTTGAATAATCGATGCATAACAATTGTCAAGCACTTGTCAAATTTATAGATTAAACTCTATAGCAATTTCAACACAAGGTAAACTCATAACAAAATTCTTCATTAAAAAGTGGGGGACGGGAAATACAACATTTTATCAAAACAAAACAAAAAAAAGCACTAAGAATATATTAAACACTTTTGATTACATCTTATAGTAATTAAAGATGTCAATTCCACAATAATTAATACTTGTAACGAAGATAGATATATAGTATTTGATAATTAATCAAGCTTGAGCTAGGCGACTAATATCATAAGGATATGCATCAGATGACTTTTGAGCTCTATATGATCTCCTCCCAACAACAATATTTGCAGCTTCAGTTGGATGAAATGCATCCCAAAATAGATATTCATTTCTATTTCTACATGGTCTTTGGAAAGGAAGACACGTAATCTGACCGTTATTCCTCCCTACCCCACAACATCCAGCATTCGTCACTCTGAATCCTGAAATTAGAAGAGTCGAATATATAGAAAAACCATATGGAAACAATGATTCATGATTTAAGGGGAAAATTAGAAATATTGAAAAAGATTACCAAAGGCAGCAGGATTTTCAATTAAATCTTGGAAAATTCCATAAGCATCAATGTAGATGAATTTTGCATCAGGTGTATTTCCATTCAAGTTATCAACAAGTGCCTTGAGTTTATTGTTGAATAACTGATTTGCTACATTGATTCTTTGTACACAAGTTCTCCCATCTGGGCTGTTTTGGGCTAATGCATTTGGGCTGCACCCTATCTGGCCCACTCCAATCAAGGCAAACTTCCTTGCTCCATTGCTGTATAAAATCTATCACCACAAAACATATTATTAAAGTGGTTGTTTTTTAAGGAGCGAGTAGACAAGTAAAAGTGAATAGAGCGGGGTGTACAGCTTACCTTTAATTGTTGAGTATATTGTTGAATAAGAACAGTAGCATATTGATCAGGAGTGAATTGTCTGCTAGTGGGATAATTAAGAGGCATGAAATAATTATTGAGATAGTCATTGCTGCCAAGTCCAACTGAATAAATGCACTTTTTAAGATAATCAGCTGCTGCATTTTCATTTCCTAATATTTGCACCACTTGTTGCACTGTGTTCCTGTAATTATTCACTTGTCCAGAAAAACTGATCCTTCCTCCCTATAAAAATTTCATAAAAAATAACAACTTTTAATTAAACCGAAAAAATTTAAAAATAAATAAGTAGAATAAATTAAAATGAATGAAGTAGTACCAGTTGTCTGCCAGTTTCATCTCTAATTCCAGCAGCTGCAGAAGCATAATTGACACCCCTGAGAACATCTCTGCCCCTAGCAGATGCATATGGTGGAATATTACCATTGAACCCCAGTTGCTCCGCTGTAAATTATAACATAATTAATCTCAACTTCTTCTATTAGATAACCGAGCAACCCTAAGATTGTGGTTTCGAGTCAGGAGAAAAAATGTGCAATATTATGATCACCTTTGATATTAGGGATAAAATTGCTTGGTGATGAATTCAAACACATATATGAAGATGTCTAAGGACCAATACTTAGATGAATTTGTTATATCATAAAAGGAGCAAGAGATATTAGTGTTTTTTTTTACAAGTTTAAGAAAATAGATATGATTTGAATTTAATCTTATAATAGTACTAGTTAACATACTTTCATACACATTGGATCCTAAACACAGATTTGTAACAAATTTTCCTTGTTTAAATTAGTCCCACGGTATATTTTCAATAACTTTGTACCAACTCAAAACCATATATTTCACATGTAAAGTAGCAAATTCACCATATAGGTTCTAGGTGCATGTGCAATCAATCACCCTCACAAAATCAAACTAAAGTAAAATTTTCAATAAGTTTTTTTTTAAAAAAAAGTTTGTTCACTATCTTAAAATTCTAAATCCGCCCCGTACAAACGAAAGAAAGGAGATCATGTCTTACCAATGACATCAACAGTAGTTTTCCCATTGGAGAATCTCCCAGTTGGACCACCAGAAAAATCAATACCATAAGGCAAGTAGTTAGCCTTAGCCAATGACTGAATATTGTTGTTATTCCCATTATCCACCAAAGAATCACCAAATATGAAATAACAAGGAACTTGTTGTGCATTTGTTCCATAATAATAATCTCCCAAGCTCATAAACCCTAAAAGCACCAACTGCACCACCAATATACATCTCCTCATATCACTACCCATTTTGAGATCCTTAGCTTTAGAAGTTGCTAGGCTAAGTAGTAGTTGGTTAAAGTAATGAGTAGTGGGATGAAAAATATTGGAAAAATGAATGACTATATATAGATGTTTGAAAGTCAAATATACAGAGACAAAAAAAAAAAAAAAACTTAGAGATGTATTTAATTTTGTCTAGATAAATTTATTTACTATTATAACTTTTACAGATGAGAAGTTAGTTAGATAGCATTAAATTTACGCTGAGCTGGTAGATTTTCCCATAGTGATTAGCCGGCTACGTGTATTCTGACTTTCTAAATTGTCACTCTCTATGCATGGACCTAAGTAATTAATTAAGTACTTAATTAATAATTACCTCATATGAACTAATTAAAGTTTATGTGTGTTAATGCATATATATCTAACAGTATGTAATTAGTGAAGGGTACTAATTAAAAGCGAAAAATGCCATCATCTCGATCGATCATTGTACATTAATGATATAGAGTAATAGGGACCATGTCAATATTATTCATTAACAGCTATACATTAAATTGATTAATGGTGTACTGCGCATGTCGTTTTTTTCTCCTTTTCTTAATAAAGTTGTCCTGAATCTTGCTTTAGTTGATTAGGTGCATTGTTTTCCTGATCAATAGCTGGGAGTTGACAAAAGTTCAAATATAGCTACTCTTTCGGTTTCAGGTTAGTTGTTCATTTTCCCGTTTACACGTTCCTTAAGAAATCAAAATAAATATAGTTTTACTTAATTTATTCTTTAAGAAACTCAAACTTGTTTACACTATCACCAGAAATCATAAATAAAGACAGTTTTACTTAATTTATTTTTTAAGAAACTTTTTTGAAACTTTACAAACTTGTTTACACTTTCAAAAAAGGAATTAATTGCAAAGGTAAAATGGAATTTTTTTAATTAATTCTATTTTTGTTTTGTAATTAACAAACAATTTGAGATAATTATTTATAATAAGGTAGATAACGACTAATGTAGAGCCGAGAGAATAGTGAGAACAAACAAAACTCTAGCGATGGGTAACTAAAAACATTTTAGATACCTTTACTCTTCTTCTTTTTTTAAGGAGGGTGGGGGTGGGGAACGTACATAGCAAGAATCAGATCGAACCTTACACATTTAGGATGTAGAGACGTAATAGCTCGTTATAATCATATATATAAATTCATTCTCTCTTCTTCTTTTTTATAATCGTAGTGTTCAGTTAACACGTATCCACAACTCAACTAATTTTACAGATTTCCTATCCATACATGTATGAGGTAACTCTGTTTACCCGGCGTACTCAGCTAGCTAAAAGATATTAGGTAAATTATAACCTAATTGAGTGCACATGTATAAATTCACTTCTACACCATTTTCTCTTGGTATTCACACTCATGATCAAAGAAATTGGTCGACAGTACTCGACATGCATAAAGTCAATACATCACAACCTCCCAACTACTAGGTAATTAAGTTCATAAAATGATTTTGCACATTAAAGCCCAAAGTGCATATTACAAAGTCTCAATCTTGAGTTGTCAATGACTCATGTGCAAACCATGAAATGATCAAAGTCTACTATCACTTGCCTCAAACCTTTGGTTTGACTTTGTTTGCACTTTAATTTTCCCCACAAGAAAATGAAGCAACAGTAAAGAGGAATGGCCCAGAAGATAGGATGAAAAAAAAGTCACAATCAGTACTCATGCATTAAGCTAGCTAGCTAGAATATAGACATACCATTAATGCAAAATTTTGGGAAGACTTAGTCATACGGTGTACAAATTAAATCTATGAATTAAACGCATATTGGGTAAGAAGAATGACCGACTTTATTGTATTTATGAGGGGGGAAGTGGTGGATGTGATTGAGATACTTCGTTTCATATTATTTGTTCATATTTCTAAAAATAGTTGTCCAGATTATTTGTTACTTGTCGATTTATAAAATCAAGAGAGAATTAAACTTCTTTTTTTTCATTTTATCTTTTATAATTCATTCTTTTTGAAAGTTTATATAAGTAATTTGTAAAGTTTCAAATTTAAAAAGTTTATTTATCATATTTTAAGGGACGTGTAAAGGAGAAAGTGAAAAATTAATATGAAACGAAAGGAGTATTGAATAGCGGATGCTCTTGCCAGTCACATGGATTTGAAGAGGAAAGTAGCTAGGATACATAAAGTTATGGGATCAATATATCCTTGAGCAGTTGGCCAATTTGAATTTGGCTTCACAGTTGATTTTATAATTATTATTAAAATTAATAATTAGGGATGGGTTATTTTATTAAAAAAATACTACAAATCCTAACCAAACAGAAAGGGGATCATTATTCAATTGGAACTTTAGTAGAAAGATCAAGGTCCTTAATTGATAGTGAAATTAAGTGTCAATCAGTTTAGGTCTAAATTAGTTAAGTAGAGGTGTTATGCCCTTTCTATAAACTCAAACCAATATATATAATTTGATGATTTTTCCACTTCTGTATTTTTGTTATTTTGTACTCTGCTCTGCTTTTTTGAATATGATTTTGTAGTAATATACTAATATTAAGACTTATCTTAAACTTTGATCATCTAGTCATGACACGTACATATCTTAATTTTAACTATATAAAAATTCTCATGTCACAACGATTAAAATTATAACATAAAAATGTATACAGTTATATATAAGAAAGTGCTGAAAAAGTTCAATTCCTTTATATTTTTGGCATATATGACTAACTAGAAACAACAGCGGAATCTCTAAGGGATCGTTTGATGGAGTGTATTTACAAATAATAATATATATATATATATATATATATATATAGGCTTTGTGGGTTTGGACGAATCGACGACCCTATATTTTATTAGAAAATTAAATAAATTTAGGAAAAAGGTCCTGATATACCTCAACTTTGTCATTTAGGGAGTTAATATACCCCTCGTTATAAAAGTGGCACACATATACCCCTACCATTACAAAATAACTCATATATACTCCTACCGTTACAAAAGTGGCTCACATATATCTCTACCGTTACAAAAGTAAAAAAAAAAAATTTAAATTTATTTTTTCAATTAATTTTTTTTTAAAAATCACGTGTTTAATCTTTTTCACACATAAATTATTTTTTTGACTTCTTTGATTATTTTTATTTGAGTTTTTTATTTTTTTTTTATTTTTTTTCATTCTTTAGTATAAAAATAAGAGAAATAAAAAGAAAGAAGTGTGAGTGGAAAAAAAAATAAAAAGTTAAAAAAAAATTAAAATTAATTTTTTTACGGCTATATTGTAATTTAGTTTTTGTATTCGTACAAAAAATATTTGGAGCATCTATAATAAATTTTACAAGAGAATAAGTGAAAAAAAATAAATATGACCATAAAAAAGTAATAAATTTAAATTAGTCGATGAATAAAAATAGTCAAAAGAAATAAATGTGTGAGAAGGATCAAATGTACTCCGCATGTATTAGCTTTTAAAAAAAATTTTAAAAAAGGTTTTAAAATTAATTTAAAAATTATTTTTTCACTTCCGTTAGAGGAAAAGGGCATATGTGAGCCATTTGTATAACAGTAGGAGTATATATGAGCCACTTTCATAACAAGGGGTATATTAGCTCTAAATGACAAAGTTGAGAGGTATATCAGACCCTTTTCCCATAAATATATTTATATTAACTTGTGAACCCCTTACCAAAATTGATTTAGAACCCCAAACTCCTAATCCTGGCTCCGCCTCTGTAATAAATAATATATATATATATATATGTAATAAATAATATAATAAACTCCTAATTGTCACTCAAAATCTTTTTTAATTCTAAATGAGATGGTAACTTTAGTGATTAGCTCTTATTAGTGAAAGCACATTGGATTAATAATCCACTGCTTCATTAATGTGATTGATGATTCTGTTACTTAATTAGTGTTACTGCAAATTTATTCCTCTTTAATTTGATACCACAAGAACATAAGCCAAATGAAAGAGGTAATCAAAATAGAGGGTAATTTAAACTGAAGCTCATAATTAACATACTAATGAAATACTATAGTTTTTGAATCTAAAACTTGAGACTGATTTCAACTCAGGAAAAAGATAAAAACTTAATTTTTCTTTTCAAATTTATTCACCTTTTTGAATTTTAAGTTATGCATTTGTATTTTAGGTTGGGTTGGATAAACTTTTTTAGTTGAATTTTTATTTATTAGATTAAATTATAAACAAGACTAAAAAAAATTATTACCCATGAAAAGAAAAAACAAAATAAATAAGCAAAATTGTCAAACTCACATGTAACTTGTAATAGAAGCCATAACATTTCTCAAATAATAAAATTAATTAATAGTAACTCACAATACATCATAGGACAATAATAGAAATTCCACAAAAATATATATATATTTCAGATTAATCTGAATTTAGCTTCATCTCTTATCTTCATAGTTGAGCTAAACGCTGAATATCAAAAGGATAAGCATCTGATGATCTTTCAGCTCTGTATGATCTCCTCCCAACAACTGTATTTGCAGATTCACCTGGATGAAATGCATCCCAAAATAGATATTCATCTCTATTTTGGCATGGATTTTGTAGTGGAAGACATGTTATTTGCCCGTTATTCCTTCCTACTCCACAACATCCAGCATTCGTAACTCTAAATCCTGAAAGTTATTAAAAAGTGAAACACGTTAGTCAATCAATGCTCAATTACAATTTATGTGATACTTTTTTTAGTCTGTTCTAAAAAAATGACATGCACGAGAAGAAATATTTACCAAATGCTGAGGGATTGTCAATTAAATCTTGGAAGATATCATAAGCATTAATATAGATGAATTTTGCATCTGGTGTATTGCCATTGAATTCATCCACAAGACCCCTTAGCCTACTGTTGAATAGCTGGTTTGCAGCATTTATATTTTCTGCACAGGTTCTTCCATCAGGACTGTTTTGGGCCAAAGCGTTTGGGCTACAACCAATTTGGCCCACTCCAATTAAGACAAACTTCCTTGCTCCATAGTCGTACAAAGTCTGTTGCAAAAGCCCAATTAGACTTGGCGTGTGTGGTAGTAGTAGATCTTTTACGAATTTATCTCTAGTAATCTTCGAATTACTCTTTTTTTTAACATGTTATGTTTATCGATTACTTTTAATCAGCTAATTCAAATGGCTCTAAACTCACCTTTAAATGTTGGGTGTATTGTTGAATTAGAACATCAGCATATTGTTCAGGATTGAATTGTCTGCTAGTGGAATAATAAAGGGGCATGAAATAATTATTGAGATAATCATTGCTTCCCAGTCCAATTGAGTAAATGCACTTGCTCAAATAATTAGCAGCAGAATTTTCATCTCCTAGTATTTGCACCACTTGTTGCACTGTGTTCCTGTAATTATTTACCTGACCACCAAAGGTAATCCTTGCTCCCTATAAAGATTTTGTAAACAAAAATTCATCAATAATATGTGAATATAACGAAAAGAAGGTCATTTAATCCCGTGTTCTTAGACATGTCATGTGGAAAGTTATAGTAATCTAAAAGACTATTTTTATAAACAGACTAAAAAAGGAAGTAGGACTAACAAATTGAAACGGAGGGAGCAGTAATTACCAATTGCTGGCCAGTTTCTTCTCTAATTCCAGCAGCAGCAGATGCATAATTGACACCTTTGAGAATGTCTTCACCCCTTGCAGATGCATAGGGTGGAATATAATCATTGAACCCCAAAAGCTCAGCTGTAAATCAATTTAAACACAATCAATATTTAGATTTTGATCACCATTAATTACCATTTTTGATCACTTTATGTCACTCCTTATTCTTAATATGGAAAAATATACAGAATTATGTCATTCTTTTTAGTGAAATACGTCATAGATGGTCATCAATGGTCAAGTAATTAATTAACTTGTCGAAGAAAATGTGTCTCGTGAACACCCGATTCTAGTAATCCTGGACAGTATGTACTATATGTATGTAAAGAATTATGCCTTTAATTTCAATTTTTAGATGTTAGGTAGGACTTCCTTTTCAAGATTTAAGATTGGGATTGTATCATTTTTCGCATCCCCACATGGATTTACGATAATTTATCATACACTTAATTAAGAAAAACGAACATTATCTCTTAATTAATGTAGAGAATGAGAGGTACGTACCAATATTGAAGGTAACATAGGAATCTTTTCTATAAACGGAGCAAGTGGTATATATGCAGAATTCATATATAGAGAAATTGATCAATTATATAATACAAAGCTCTAGACTATACTATAAAATGTTATAACCACCTTTCTGCTAATTTTAATTTAAAATATTCCTCTTTTACGTTTAATGAAATGATATATATATGTCACACAAATGTCTAAGGTTTGTTTTAGACCACAAATTTCAAAAACCTTCTTTCTTTCTTAAATTTTATATCAAGTCAAATAGTATCGTATAAAAAGAAATTTTATATCAAGTCAAACAGTACCATATAAATTGGAACGGAGAAAGTATAATATGCATTAGAAGACTACTTAAGTGAGATACTTACCAATGACATCAACAATAGTTTTGCCATTAGAGAACCTCCCAGTTGGACCCCCAGGATAATCAATACCATAAGGCAAGTAATTAGCCCTAGCCAAAGACTGAATATTGTTGTTATTCCCATTATCCACTAATGAATCACCAAATATAAAATAACAAGGCACTTGTTGTGCATTTCCCCCCAAATTCAATCCTAAAAGTACCACTACATACACCACTATCCATCTCCCTACTTCCCCACCACCCATTATCAAACAAAAAAGAAGCTAAGGGTAAGAAAAAAAAAAATGTACTAGTGGAAAATAGAGTAGGCAGCTTGGAGGAAAAAGCTTCAAAGAAGTGTCTAATTATATACTACTACACTATATGTGTTGAGGTTAATGAGTGAGACAAAAAGGCCAAAGAGTAGTGTGTTAAGAAAGTGTGAGTAATTAAATTTAGACAGATGAGAAGTTAGTTGGCTGCATTTATTTTCACGCGGCTGAGAAAATGTGAGCAGTGATAGATTCCATTCAGTGACTACAATAGTCATATACTTTATCCGTTCAGTTTTACTTGTTCATTTTGAATTTCACATGTTTTTTAAAAAATAATATAATTGATATGAGTATTTTATTATAATATTCATATTGCATTTTGAAAATGGATCGGACTAGGGATTCATGTTTAGTATTACATTTTGAAAAATGATTTGAGAAATAAATAATTAATACTAAGAGTAAAACATGAAAAAAATAATATGTTTTTTATATGTCAAAAGTGAAAATCTATTTTTAGAATACTAGACAAATAAAAGTGAACAGAGGAAACACTGCATTCATACAATTTTGTTATAGTTTCACGGATTTCCAATGTCTCTGAAACTGATGTACATGTGCATGGGAATACTACTTTAAGTTTCTGCACAACAAAGAGAATCAGTATTTTTATCTTGGCAGAAATGAGCTGTGAATTAATTATATTCCATGCTATATGTAGTAGTTAGCTCTAAAGAAATCATATTATATCCTCAATGATTGTAAAATATGGGTATATATGGTGTATCATAATTATTAATCCAATGCTACCAGGCCAGCGCTCTTCCATTCGATCCTCCAACCATTTCAATCTATATGCAGCGCACAAGATACATATCATGTAATGCACACATTTAATTGAATATACTTGAAATCTCTTATTAAAATTTAACTTTAGACCACCTACTATAGAAGGTAGACGAGTGACTATTAATTCTTTCGATCAGGTTATTGGTAAAAGATATTACTATATTCAAATTAGAATAGAAAAGAAAGGTGTATGAAGCATATTGCATTGAATTTTTGTGGAAAAAGTCAAGTTAATGTTCAGAACGACTTGGTCACACAAACATGGAGGGAGTGGAGAAATAAATTGAGTATTGGGATTTAATTATGAGGGGAAGTTATGAAGATATAGCTTAGGGCCCCTACCTTGCTAGGCTATTTAATGCACGTAAAATTATCTATCACATGGTTTTTGAAGATGATGAAGTTAAAATGCCGACATATCTTATCTGTTGTATTTTTTTTTTTCCCATTTATAATAAATGGTGTTTTTAATTATTTTTTTACTTTGATTCAAAATAAAAAGTGTACATAAAATCAAGAAGTCAGTCACTGATTCTTCCAAGTTTTAGTACCAAGAAATTTTAGATATCCGAACATCTAAAATTTTTGTCTTATATTCCGTCTTAAGCCATATGATAGGTGGCTAATGCACTAATAAGTTTTAATTTTCAAAGATTCAATAAATTCATACCTTACGATCCTATGTATTATAGTATAAAGTCTAATGTGAAATTGCATGACATGAACAATTGGGTGACCTCAATCCTTGTTAACAGTAGAAAGTTATACATTCTAAGGAGCGCAAACTATTAGGTGAATTGAGGTTGTTAATTGTTATACACTTATAGTCTATCTTAAAGACTCAAAAATCCAAAATATTTGAAGTGATTAACTCAAAACCGAACATATACGAAATTCTAATTAATCTAGCCTTATTTAAATTATAATTTCTTCAATTTGAAAATTGAAATTTTCATATCCATAGCAATCTCTGGATTGAATTTCCTTCAAGTTTTATCAATGAACTATCACTTGTTAGATTAGATAATGGATAATTATATTGCTTAATTGCATTTCTTAAGTTGTTCATCATATTCATGCCGTACTTCTCTTTGATGTGTTCTTTTCTTTTTATTGGTATTTGATGTTTATTGGTCGACTAATTCTAAAAGCTCACAATCTCAAAGTCCATAAAAAGGAGGTCAATACTAAAATGTTTCTGATCATTCTGGACCTGATCGATCGACTGCTAAATTCAAACAATATGGCTCTCAGTTTCATGTATTTTAATTTATGACTTCCTCTAATATAGTGAGTAATTTCATGTACATCCCCCACTAATTTTTAATTTGCCACGTTTTGCTTCACTAGAATCAATTTAGCTAAGCTTTACAGCTAAATTAAATTAGATTAATTTAAAATTCAGAATTTAAAAGCACGAAAACTATACAAAATATAGTATAAGTTACAATCATGAATGAAAAAATACAACTTAAAATGTTGGCCAAAGTCCACACAGTTTTACTCTCGATAAGCGAAATATAACAAATAAAAATAAACGGAGAAAGTTATTTAATTTAAAGATGTTTTCACTAGATAAGTTCACACATATATTTGAATTTTTTAATATATTTTTAAACATTCAGAGTCAATCACTCTCTGGAGTAATAATAACCTAAATTCTCACACTAACTCTTATCCAAATGAGATTTGGTATCTTTCTACATAATAATAAAAAAAGTCCTGTGCATGACCTCGACATACCTCTCATGGCGTTAATAACTTAATAAATTCATCGCCTTTATAATAAATAATTTTTCAACCATGAAAAATATCAAAATTAGAGGACAACCAATATCCAACATTAAAAAAAAAAAAAACTCTCATTATGATGAGGCAGTGTGCACATGCAAGGTATACATATGTATGTACAACCTTCCAAAGTCAAACTAATTAATTGGCTTGTCCATTATTAGACCGTTGATCGCAAGAATAAACGTTTTGCATACATAATAATTTAAGCACCTACATAAATTAGCTTAATTGTTATAAGTTCGTCCTAACATATATGATTAGTAGTTAGAGATATCTTTATACTCGAAGCTATTTCACTTTAACTCGGGTAAGAGTAACATGCATGATATCTTTTGAACATCTGTATACCTAAGCTCTGCTAGTAATAGTACAAGTGAAAAACCTTTTGCCAGCCTTGTCTGTTTGGTGGTTTCTTATTTGATCTTTTTTGTGCAAATTCAAATCAAACCATGAATTTCTGGCATATAGCAGTACCTCGAAAGCAGAGAATACGGAGGCAAAAAACTATCCACAGTAAAGGGGTAACAACTAATCTTGTAGTACACAAATTAGAAGCAAAGGGAGACTAAATGGAAGGCATAAAGCTTCTGGCGTGGGTTAGTTTTTCAGGATGGGGCCAAGGGAGGCGGGGAAGGAAGAGAGCGTTAATTCTGTTTTTGAAGGAGATGCTTGGACAAATCCAGGACTTATATCAAGCTATTCGACCTCTGCAATAGTTGGGTTAAGTATGTATTATTGCTTAATACTTGCTAGACTAGAACAGTTCCACACATCAAACCAAGCTAAAATCATCACCACCCGTCATGAATTCCATGCCACTATATCTTGCTCTATGGTGAGACATGCAGCAAATGCTAGTAGAGCAACATAAAACTTGATAGAACAACATTAAGGCAAAAACAACCATAATTTGCATTTCTTTCACAATATAAAGCCTTCAGAAAGTAGGTCACCATGAAAAATGTGTGGACAAGCACATCACTGCATTATCCAACACAAGAACTTTCCACCAAGTCTAAGGCAAGGAAACTTCAGATTGTTCCTGCCTGGAAAGAAAACTGATATTTCAATTTGGACAAAGATTTTTGTTACAAATACATGACTTAACATCTACTAGAATTTACATTAAGGTCAGAGAGGACTGCACAAGGGAACAACCTGACTGCTATAGCTACAACCTGAATATACTAATTGCTTTAGGCTACAGTTCATATCAGGCAGTTTCTAGTTTCTACAAGAGGAGTACCACCACACTAAAGCAGCTTTCTTTGAGTTCCTTTCAGAAGCCTTTCTTTCGTTGAACAAAATCAGCTACTTCTATACTAGCAAAAATATTCAGATAGTTTTGGCTCTTAACAAGTCACGTAAAATACAAGCCTGAAAACAGTAAGTTCAGCTTCTACACTTATGTTAGTACTGTAATGGAGAGCAAAAGAACTTGTTACGGAGTTAACCATAATACCTTGGTTTCAATTTCACTCAGTCACAGGTCTGCCCGGGTAGAGAAAGTAGAGGTATATTTTGAAGAAATATCCTTGAAAACCGTGATCAGGCCCTTCAAATCAGCAGAACCCAATTCAAGGCAGTCCTTAAGCAAATCACCTTCTAATACTTCCTTCTGAAGTGTCTCTATGACTTCCTTCAGCGGACCCTGCTTCAAAAATGAAAAAATAAAAACTTAGACCAAGTACAAAACAACAGACTCAACATTCATTCAGTCTTCATCCTCGAGTTTTGTTACAGCTCCTAGTCACTAACTACCCAGCCCTCACTCTAGAAACTGTTCGAAGTCCAATTATAACAGAAAACAAGAATTGTTGTTCTCAGAATGTTAGCAATAATTTCTCTTTCAAAATTACAAATTTTATATATAAAGTAGTCAAAGACTATAAATGCTTGTACTAAGCCCATTCAATAAGACATAACTTCTATATAATGAAGTCAGAACTTCCTTAGTTTGGTGTTCATGATGGTCACCCTTTCATTATTTCCCCAATGTGAAAAAAGAACATTATCGTATCAAAGTTCTGACCATTTTCAAGGATTTTGTTTACAGATTCATAGTTGATCAATTGCATGTGAATTCAATATCTAGTTATATACCGCTAAACTAAAGTTACTGGCTTGCAGCAAAAGCATCAAATTTGCCCAAAGCGAAGCTACACATAAGTTCTATTCACGATTGATCAAACACCAGTAAAGCTTTCACCTACAGTTAGCACGTCAAGATGGTGGTACTGGGACCTAGATACAAAGCTGCTTCAAATATACTCCCTCCGTCCCAAAATAAGTGGCACTTAAAGAATTCAAGACAAAAAATGGTAATCTTTCGATTTATAACTTCTTCTTAATAGTGCTCAATTCTCAAGAAACATTTAAATAGCAATAACTTAGTAAACAATGACTTGTACTCATTAATTATTCTCAAGGACACTTATTTTGGAACGGAGTGAAGTACTACCTACTAGTGTGTGCTCAAAAGGATGCCATGCTCTGCAAATACTGTTCTACTAATTAACCCAAAAATATACAAGCAGAAACTTACGGGTTGTCGAAACACCTTCCGAAATTTACCAAAACGAGATTTTGAAACTCTGAAAAGATTTTCATAATTCCGATTTATCCACTTAACCCTTTCCCTCTCCGAACTGACACTCGAAAAGTCGCTAAGACCACGCAGAATTTCATTCAGATCAGAGAAAGCGCCGAACATTTCAAACGACGTAGCATCTCTCCAAGCATAATTTCGAGCATAGTCCCAACCCACGTTCCACATAACTTTCCAGAAACCAATACCCATTCCATTCTCCAGTTTTCTAGCAATGGATCGAGCTCGGGCAGCGCCATCGTAGTCTCCGCGAGTTTCCCGGAGATTGGCGACGCGGGAGAATAGCGAGTGAGAAAGAGAGAAGACGGCCTGGTAGTTGGAAAAGGGGAAAGAAAAAGAGGAACAAGGTGATGGCTTAGTGAGAAGAAGGAAGAAGAGGAAGTGAAGAAAGATGGAGGGAGTCACGCCGGTTCTCCGCATTGCCAGTAGCGATGGTCGTCGGCTAGCCGGACGGTGAACAACGGTCAAGATTCTAGGAGGGGTTTTACTAATATTACTCCTAATTTCTGAACATTTTGTTATTTTAGCGCTCTTATGTCTCGTTGACGGCCCAGTCCAATCGAACTCAGTTTTAGCGGTTAAGGGCCTCGTAAATGCTAGTCCAACTCAATTCTAAGCGAACCGTGGGCTGGCCCAAGTTCTAGTCTACCAAAATTTATTATTAACAACATTTCATAAATAGCTAAAATTTGAAGTGTAATTACATTACGTAGCTATAAATTTACGTTTTTATGAAAAATAATTATAGTTTTTGTATAAGGTGAGCATCAGTTAAAGAGCCATGTGTATTGTGCGGATATTATATCAGCTGAAAATGGGCAAAAAGTGATATCAGAGGCGTATCCAGAATTTCGAGATGAGGGGTGCACTATTGTAATATGATACTCCGAATATGGGTTCACACATCTATATTTCAATATTTTTTAAAAAATATAACACTATTATATATGATCTCGGGAGGGGAGCCTGGATTCACGTGCACCCGGTGACCCCCCCTAGATACGCCCCTGAGTGATATTAACGTGGATGTGTATTGCACATTTATTACAAAATTCAAAATATAGCTACACTTCGTAACTTTTTGAAAGCTATAATTATATATTATAATTATAGTCTAAATATTTGCCACATCACACAATTGTGAGTGTTATTGATATAGAAGGTAGAAAATATGATCATTTGCAAATTGATACTTTTATTATAACATTCTCAAGTGAATATTTATCAATTGATTTAAATATCACATTATTTTGTTCTTGTTACTTTTTTCATTATTGTTTTCTTCTTCTTTCACTTAGATTTGATATACTTAAGTCAAGAGTCTCTTGGAAGCTGCCTCTCTACCTCATGCTTAGTGATAAGGTTTATGTACACGTTCTACCCTCCTAAAACCCCACTTTTGTGAGATTTTACTGATATGTTGGTGGTGGTGATGGTGGTGTGTGAACAACGCTCCATAATATTAATAAAAAAGATTGAAAATCTAAATATAAGTTGTAGGATTTTTCAACGGTGTGAGATATTTTGGAGAAAATCATATTATTTTAGCCTAAAATGGTCAATATCACTAGGACTGTTCATGGTTATTGTTAAAAAATCAAACCGAATCGTAATCCGAACGAAACCGATTAAAAAAATTGATATATGGTTTGGTTTGATTTTACTAAAAAATAACCAAATCGAACAGATAAATTAGATATATAAATTTTATAATTATTTATATATTATTCATAAATAAAATATAAATATTTTATTAAATTTTAATTAACTCAGGTCTTTAACTTTACCATTTTTTCAAGCCCAACACTTAAATTTTAGCTTAACTATTACAATCCTAAGTCCAAGTCCATCAAATTAAATTCCTTTACTTTAGTCTTTACCTAACCTATCTCACATAAGATAGTCACATTTACTTTAGTCAAAAAATTTATTACTTTCAAACTGAAAAAACCAAACTGACAATAACCAAACCGACGGTTATTTTTTTCGTTTGATTTGGTTTAGTTTTAGAAATTTAAAAAACAACTAGATTGATTTGATTTTGATTTTAACCAATAACCGATCCAAACTGAACCACGAACTCCCTAAATATCACACATTATTATATAGCATAAGGGAAAGAAAAATTTGTGTAGAGGTGCATAGTGATTAATGATAAGTTTTGGGGGGCAAAAAAGGTTAGTTGAGAGTTGGGGAGTAGTCCCTATGTATTTAACTCATTAAAATGTGTAGTAGCGTTGGTGCCAAAAGGGTGATAAAGAAAAAGCTTTGAACAGGTGCGCATCTTGCATGGCGAAGAAACCCGTGTTCCTCTCAAACGCTTTCTTCTATCTTTCACTCTCTTCAAAGGGTTTGGATTTTCTCTAATTTGACGAAACCCCTTTGTTCCTTTCCTCCATTTTTCCTTTCTGTATTTTCAGATTTTTCCTCCCTACATACGTACAAATTGTTGACAACTTGCTTCTCCTGTCTCTATATGGACTGCCTGCTTTCCACTTCTAAATCCCAATTTCTCATTTGGGTCTTTATTCTTCTTCTTCTTGTTCTTGTTATTGGAATTCACGCTGCTGCTGAAGATGGAGTCGATTGAAGATACCCACATTTCTCAGAACAATTTGGTACTCTAAATCTTGAATCTTTTTTCGATTTTTTTTCCAGTTTGAAATCTAAGCCCCCCACCCTTTTATTTTAATTGCTGATTCTTGTTGTTGTGCATTGAGTTTTTATGGGGTGCTCTTGATTTCTTTAGAGTTTTTTTTTCAAGAACTGTATAATGTTTTTCTTGAATATGGATATTGATTTTTTTTTTTTCAAGAACTTCACTCTCAGGAAGAATTGAGATAGATATGTTGTTGTGCATAAACTAAGAAGATCATGTTATGAGTTAGTAATATTGTGGGAACATGTATGACTTACTATTTCATTACTAAAGGAAACAAATTGTTGTAAAGATTAGTTCTATTTTTTTCTTTTCTTGGAAAGCTATTGTAGGCAAAAGACTTGCTCTCATGAAATGTGGTCAAAAGATTCTGCTTTATATACTTATCTCTGTATTTCTGGTTGATTAGTTTGTGTATATATAAAAAAGCTGGTTTTCTTTATTTTTTAACTCTAATTTTTGTGAACAATCGGTTTTTGTATGAAGGATTCTTTCCCCTTTTTGGTCCACTTTTGGATGATAATTTGGGTTCTTAGTTTACCTTGTGCATTTGTCTCATTAGTCATTGCCCAGTTCAGCCTTATTTTGCCATCGAAGCAATGGTAAATTCATTGAAGCTCACAACTTTAAGTTAGTTTCCTTATACTTAATGAGTTTCATACTGTCACTGTTAACTCGATAAATGAAATATGCTATAACTTGTCACATTGTCCTGTTTGGTGAATATGGAATTTGTTTCTTTTTTTTAAGTGACAGAAAAAAAGTTGTTTTTTCATAAGTGCATCATTTGACAGAGGTGTTGTGATTTTTAAATTTTTGTGAAGATGAACTGCTTTGTGAATAAATAAATGCATCATATGATTCATGATTTGTACTAATTATATTCAAATACAGATCCTACAAACATCTGGAATCAAGAATAGTTATGATTCTACTGTTCCATCTAGATTGGAAAGGCTCTTAAGAGAAAGGGAACTAAGAAAGTCAAGCAAGTCTCAAAATACAAATGAAGGCATAAGAGATGGCAACAGAGACTCAAATGTTTTTGGAAATGGAAATGAACTCTGTCTATCAGATGGAGATAGAAGGGCCCGAGAGGGAGAGCTTATCGAAGGACTTGCGGTATCATCCCTTACTAATGGCTTTGAGAGGCAAGATGGGCGGATACAAAGACAAAGATTATTGGTTGTGGCAAATCGGTTGCCTGTTTCAGCTGTTAGGAAAGGCGAGGATTCATGGAATCTAGAAGTTAGTGTAGGAGGTCTGGTTAGTGCTCTGTTGGGTAAGCCAAAAAACATAATGCTTTATATTAAAAAATATGACTAGCAAATTTTGCTGTTGATATTTTCTTTTTCTTTGTTGGCATTGTTCATTTCCTTATTTTCTTAACTTATCTACTACATTTGAGCTTCAGTGGGGTTCTTATCATCTGGTATGTGTGCTAATTGATGCCTTCTTATTTTGTTAAAGGTGTCAATGAGTTTGAAGCAAATTGGATCGGATGGGCTGGGGTGAATGTAACTGATGAAATTGGTCAGAGATCACTTACTGAAGCTCTGGCTGAAAAGGTTTGTAAAATAGGCCCCATTTTAAGTTCTTGATGTAGCCCTTGCCAACAAAGTGATATGTCTAGAGCCACTACTTCCGTATACCACCTATCACAACAACATTAATAAAACACTTAACTTCATCTAAAAGATCTTACCTAGATGCACTATCAAACTTATGATCATTATAACGACTATGATAAAAGGTTGATCTTTGATGTGGTTGCAGAGGTGCATTCCAGTTTTTCTTGATCAAGAACTTGTTCACCAATATTACAATGGTTATTGTAATAATATTCTATGGCCTCTTTTCCATTATCTCCCCCTTCCGCAAGAAGACCGTCTTGCAACGACCCGCAGCTTCCAGTCTCAGTTTGCTGCATACATGGAGGCAAACCAGATGTTTGCTGATGTAGTCAATGAGCATTATCAAGAGGGTGATGTCGTTTGGTGCCATGATTACCACCTGATGTTTCTACCGAAATGCCTTAAAGAGTATAATAGTGAAATGAAAGTTGGTTGGTTTCTTCACACACCTTTTCCTTCATCCGAAATTCACAGGACACTGCCATCTCGATCGGAGCTGCTTAGAGCTGTACTTGCTGCTGATTTAGTTGGGTCAGTCCACTTCAATTCATAATACTTCTAACATGTCATAAACTTCTGAGATATTGCAAACAATTATTACTTTGAAATTATGGTAAGGAAGACGATGGGTGTAATGAAGTGGACAAGTTAACCTAGAAAAAGCACATGAGATGCTTACCTCTTGTACCAAGGAATGTTCTCGGTGCTGTTGTACCAAGAGATGTTAGACCTTAAATGAGTCTCCAGGAAAAGATTATGAGCAGTCTTAAGGATGCAGAGCATAACAAGATTGTCGGTGAACAGTCTAGATTAGATTAGTTTAAGCAGCCATTTTAGTCAATGCCTATTATCGGGGGGAGTGTTCAGCATATAGTGAGCAAATACTGGTAAATAAACAAGCGACAAAGTAATGAGAATGAAAGGCATTTTTAAAGAAATGCAAAGACTGTCCATGTTTTTTTGCCTCAAGAGGTTTAGTATGGAAAATTCTTATCGTTGTGATAGTGATGCATAAATGGGGGTTTGAGAAGCATTCCACAGGGAAACAAAGGGCTTGTGTTTTTTCAAATACCACCAGTAAATTTAGTAGGCGGATAAGTGCTTCATTAAAAGCAAGAAATTCATCTTATTTAGAATCCATGACTATTTTGTCAACTATGATGATTTCTGTACTTCATAATCTTGCTTTAAGAGGATTTGGAGTGTTCTTCTTTATGTTAAGAGTTTAGCTGACTCAGGTTTTGTATTTTTGATCTTGTCTCCAGCTTCCACACTTATGATTATGCAAGACATTTTGTTAGTGCTTGCACTCGCATTCTTGGGCTTGAGGGCACACCTGAAGGAGTGGAGGACCAAGGACAGCTAACACGTGTAGCTGCGGTATATGAATCATTTATTAATAGCCTAAAATCTTTTATATTTTTTCTTGTTTCATCACTTGCACTTGAGTCAAATTTCCTCTTTTGCAAAAGGTTATGGTTGACACATTGACTGGATCCTTTGGATGAACAGTTTCCTATTGGGATAGATTCTGATCGGTTCATTAGAGCTCTTGAGCTTCCTGCAGCCAAGTACCATATCAAAGAACTGCAAGAAAGATTTGCTGGAAGAAAGGTTTGTTTCAGTATAAATTCCTTTAGATAACCATGATGCAGAATGATCTACAACATTCAATCAGTATAGCTCGAAATGTGGGATGCCTTAATTATTTCACCCCTGAAATTTTCTGTCACCCTCAGTGCAACACTTTTAATGTATGCTTCCTTGTGAAAACTCCAAAAAAACATGAAAAGGAAATATAGAAAAAAGGTCAAAACAAATATTTTATCCCCATTGTGTCTTAGTTCGGTTATTATCACAAACAGAAGTGCCTTACACCTTGATTGTGCAGATGAAGGTTGTCTTTAATTTTACTTAAAGTGATCTTTGTGCAACTAATATTGTAATTTTTTTTAAAATTTCTTGGTTTAATGATGTGTCCTAGTATAAACTTAAAAAACAGAAGTTAGGTGAACATCTATAAAATAGATGGGAAGACAGAATAAATGAAGAAAATTGAAGAGAAGCAAAAATGGCAACCTAAATTAACTGTCTTTACCGATTTTTGATTAAATATTCATTAATCGACAGGTCATGCTAGGCGTAGACCGGTTGGATATGATAAAGGGAATTCCCCAAAAAATATTGGCATTTGAGAAGTTCCTTGAAGAGAACCCAGACTGGCGTGACAAGGTAGTTTTGCTACAAATTGCAGTACCAACCAGGACAGATGTCCCCGAGTGTATGTTCCTTGTCATCATACTTATCATCTCTGTTGTTTAATAACAGCACATAATTTATGTCTACTATTTGATCATGTATCAAGTATCCCTAACCAGGACAAGAAACATATGGATTTTACAGATCAATTTGAGCTCTTGGTTTAGGTTCCTGATTTAGTGACTTGTAGATTTTGTGAAGGAAAATACTGCTAGTTGTCAAGAACATCTGGAAAGAGAAAGAAAGGAAAAGTGTTGATGCTTTTGGATTGTGATATGCGAGCACATAATCCTGAGACTGAGACCAGTTTAGGGCATTTGAACTTTACCAACTGCAACAAAAGATCCTTAAAAACTTCTAAATGCAAAAGCTCCTCCTTTCTAGAATCCCGATGGTCCTATTCGAAGCGTTGTATCTTTCTAATCTTCTCTAAGATTATACCCCCTTAATCTCTCTCTTATCCTCTCCACTCTCCCATTTCTCCTCGATCCAGATTGCAACCTTCAGCCGCTTCTAACAACATCTTCTTAGCTCTTTCACCTTCTGTTTTCGTGTCATGTGAAGAGATCTTCTGATCTGACATTTTTTGTCTAGTGGAAAAGATACCGGTTTTAGTAAATTAGCTCTAGTTTAACAGTGATGAAGTACAGAATCTGATGTTTCATGTCTGTGAGAAGTCTTTTGGATATTCGAAGACTCCCATGATAGATTTGAGTTGACTGAATGAAGGAGAAGATCTGTTTTTACAGAGTAATGTTGATGGCAAGATACATCATGAGTTTGAATCATGGTGGTAAGTCAAGTATAGTACTTAAGAGGAGAAGGATAGGTGTTAACCTATTATTTGCTGAGGTTTCGAAGTTGGAAATAGTGGATTTCTACAACAACAACTATGTCTCAGTCACAAACAAGTTGGGATCCGCTATAGGAATCCTCAGTGATCATGTTACCCCATTTAAACTCATCTCATGCTGAGTATGTCCTAATGCTGTCTGTATTGCGAGGATTCATCATGAATCTGGCTTGTTTTACGCTGGCTAGCCTACCCCAATCCTCCTCTTTTATTTGGGATTTGGACCGGCACTGTGAGTAAGCTCATACAGACGGAGTTAAATAGTGAATTTCTGATTTTTTTTTTTAAAAAAATTCTAAGTAGAAAAATTAACATCTTTAAAGCACAATTGTTAATAAATTTTTCAAGATTTTTTTTTGTATTGAATCATTTATTGTTAGTGAGAGTTTCTAAAGTTATATTTGAAGTATCGTCACATTATCATTGAAAAAGATTATTCCAAACTTCTGATATTTAAACTTAACTTTGTAAAGCTACACATAAAACCAGTGTATCGGTATTAAGAGATATTATTGACCTTGAAGCCTTGTAATTGGTTAAAATTTTGACATCCATGATGAGATTACTCTCTCTGATTGTTAGTGGTTTCCTCTTTTAACCTGTTGGGCAGATCAAAAGTTGACGTGCCAAGTACATGAAATTGTGGGACGCATCAATGGAAGATTTGGAACTCTAACAGCTGTCCCAATCCATCATTTGGTCTGTCTCTTGTTACTTAATAATATGAATATAATTGTTGATATTAAATTATTAATGGATATGTATAAGTTATAACTGTTATCTTCATGCCAGGCTCTAGTGGTTTACATATTGGTTCTGTTGATACTTCCCATAAAGTCCTAAGTTGGTGCTGCTTGTTTTAGTTTGTTATTTTCATATGATTCTTCTGCATTTGAGAATTACTATTTTTTAGCTGTAAAGGTTGGCTAAGACCCCTACCTTGTTAATTAATATCCAAAAAGCGAATACATTCAGGAGGGCGACATAAAACCTAACCTCCTCAAAAAACTTGGTTGATATGGACATGCCCATATTTTTACTCCTTGGGAAATTCATAATATTACAGGAGCAATCAAGATGATTGAGAGGATTCCTCTCCATGTAGGTTGATAATATAGCACACTGAAAGTAACAAATAAAAATAATAGTGCTCATACATGGAATTGTTTTTGATTTGCCTTACCCTGAAGTTCACAAATTGGTCTTTAACCATAAGGCTCAATCCTATGGCTTGCTTGGGCAATTCATGTAAATTCTGATACCGTTTGACCTTGTCTCTGCTAGAGTCATATTAGTGAGGGTATCCGCTTCCCTGTTTTGAATCCTCTGTTTATATTTTTATCTTTACAAGAAATGGTTAAGTCTCTCGTTCCCATTTTAACACTAAATCATAATGATCAAATGCTAACGGCTCAAAGAAAAAAATAAATAAAAGATCTAATAATAAAGGTCTTGGGAGAAACTATTTTGAATCCTCTGATGCAAATGCGCAATGTCTTTCAAGGAGCATCATAGAGTTAGAAGAATTTTATCAGGTGAAATATTCAACGTTTAGTACATTCCAGGAAATCTTAATAATTTTACAATGTGATCCTGAAACTATACAATTGAGAAACTAATCACTTGTCAAAAACGTCAAGTATTTACTTAATAAGGTTAAAGTGGGAGATTGGTTTCCTTGAAGCAAATTTCTTTCCTTTCATTCCTTGCCACTTCCTCTCAGCACCAGGTTACTCACACTGAATTTGGACTGCCATACCCCTAATTCATTTATTGTCAATCCAGCCCACCTACCCCTTTCCTTTACCCATGCTAAAAATGGTAATTGTTTCCTTTTTCCCTTACGGGATTGACACGACTCAATTTAATTTTGAGCCAAAACCTTGCCTTTTTACTTATATAGTAGGAAGTTAGGGATCGAATCATAAACATATAAGAACAAGGTGTGAAGTGCAAACGTGCACTCTAGGAGCTCATTAAACTCAATATCTGATGACCATCTTTTTTCCTGTACTCTTATTTTCCATTAGTCTCTAAATTCACATTTTCAACTTATACTTTCTTCGTCCCGGCATGTACGTTCTGCTCCCTAACCTTACGATTCCGGAAACTTATAAGAATTTTTGAGATGTTATTGGCATCAATACTCACCTAGTTTGCATGAATATTTACGTATGTCTAGGGTAAAATGTACAATTGTGCAGCACCTATGGGTGCTAATGAAGTAGGTGGAAATTATGGGGGACCAGACAAAAGACGCTAGTTGATTTCTTCGCATTTATTTAAGCCTCGATGAGTAGAGTTAACGAGTGCTTGTGTTAGTGGAAGTAGCTGTCTAGCTGATAGCCAGTGGTATAGTCGAGGTGTGCACAAGCTGACATGGATACCCCTATTATAAAAAATGTAGAGACATGAGAGATGGGAATTTTGAATGTTAAGGCGGAAAACACCATGGAAATTTTACTTTTGGGGAAACTACAATAATCGAAGTATAGCTACACATAATGAAGATCTTCATCATTTATAACTCATAAACCATATAATTTAGAAGAAATGACCTACAAGATATGTTGAGTTGGTTTGTGTAAAGATATGACACCTGGGCATAACTCAATGAAAAGTTTGCCCAAGTTTGTGTAAAGATTGCCCAAGTCCATATCAGCAGATCACCGGTCCTTCTCAACCAATGTGGGACTTTGACACCCCTTTCTCGAGCGTGGACTTGGGAGCCCAAACATGGATGGACCTGACTCTGATACCATGTAAAGATATGATACTTGAGCCTAACTCAACCCCTAAAGCTAGCTCATGAGGAGAGAATTGTCTAAGTCCATATAAGTAGACCATTCGTCCATTCCCCAACCAATGTGGGACTCTCTAACCCACTCTAACAGTTAGAAAGTCCCTACTCTATACCAAAGGTAATACTTTTTTATGTTTAATCAGAGGTTTCAGGTAAGAGTAATGAGAATAGAGAGCTTTACTTAACCCCACCGGTACAAAATCCTGATTTGTCGGATCCTAAACGGGTACCTGACATTCTGGTGGAAAAACAAAACAAAAAATTCTTACAATCATTACGTCAATATAGAAACTCAATTGAACCTTGAGCATGAGGACTGATGGACATTCACTTGGGAAATTTAGAAATTTATTATACAAAAGATGAAATAAATGTTGCGGCAGATGCAAGAGGGTACTGTTTAACTCGTGAGAAGTCATTCAAGTAGTTTATTGGCATATAGGAGTAGTTACGAGTACACCCATTTGTCTTCTTCTAAATTGTAGTTAATGTGCATATTTAAGTAAAGGACAAAACTAAGAATTTGCTTACCTTCAAGACTTAACTCTTGGTGAACTCTTCTGTGCGCAATCTTTATTGGACTAAACTAAAAATTATTGCACACATTGTTTGGTATGTTAAAGGTTAAGAAGCTTGTTTTGCAAAGCTTTGTAATGCTACAACTTTCTGCTTGATAAATACACTCTCAAGCTCTATCTGGTAATGCTACATTTTTCAAATCCTCTAAGTATAGTTTCTGTGCTTCAAATGCTAGCTACATTGAGGTAGTGGTGGAGACAAGATTTTTATCAAGGGGGTTCAAAATATAAAGCAAATACAAAAAAGATTGCATGCTGATAATGGGGCGGGACGGCGAATGACAAGACAACCTTAACCTGCCAAATTTTAATTCGCCTTGTCATATCCCTTTTAACATTTCTTCCTACTTTTGTCCTGCTCCATCAATCCTTTTTAAAATTTCTTGTGTTTTTTTAAACAAGGGTACTTTTGGGAATAAAATTAATACCTTGATTTCTTAAAGATTACTTATTTTGAAACACATTTAAAATGCTAGCAAATCACTTAAAAAGGAAAGGAGGGTGTAAAGATTGCATCTTCAGAAAATGGAATTTTCATATCATAGGCATGAAAGCACAAAATTTTCATTAGAAATCTTAGATCTTTCCATAAATATTTATAGCAATATCTATGTCCTTCACATAAAGTTCGTTAAATTTGTGGGGAACACCCAAAATGAATAAGGAAGAAAAAGTTCACAACTTTGTCCTCTCTTTCGAAACCTAGTCTAAAGCTAACTGCAGGATATAAAGTGATATATTTGGAATTCATATCTGTGTTTGGGATGTCCAAAGTATTTTGTTGAATCGAAAGGTGATGTCTATTTAAAGTTGGTTAGTTAAGTAAGTGAGAAGCTAAAAAAAGACATATTACGATTTTAGGATATTATTAGTAGTCTATATATAATAACAACAAATCAGAACTTATAGATAATTTTTTTGAATTACATGTTCCTTGTCAAAAGTTAAATGTGAGCGAGAGGTTCTTTTAAAGACAATTTCCCTTTTGTGACAAATGTCATCCAACTTGTGTAACATATTGACATTGTTGAGAATGCCTGATTGATAAAGGAATTAAGGTCAAGATAGGCAGGAAATATTAAGATTTTGATTTGAATTATAATTTACAGAGTATATAAGAAGAAAAAGTAAATAATTGGTGGGCAATCATTGTATTGAATCACGATCTAAAACTCACATGCAGATCGAGAATTGATCCCGCGACCTTGGGGGGATTTTGAACCCCCTTGACCACTGAGCCAAGTTTTTGAGTTGTGTCAAGGGGGTTCATTTCGAAATATATACTCAAAAAAATCAAATTTGACCCTATGTATACTGGGTAATTTTCCGGCGAAGGGGGTTCAGATGAACCTGCCTACTTGAGGCATCAGGTCGTTACTGCCTACTTGATTTCTGAAATGGATGCAACAAAGAAGAAAATATTACTCCTAATTTTTACTACTTCATGTCAAAGGAAAGCCCCACATTTTGACATTACTTTACTTGTCAAAAAGATTTTAAAAAAGCCCAAAACTTTGACAAAGTATATAACACTAATCCGTAACATAAAGTAGGCTGAATTATTTTGTTGATGCAGCATTCTGCGTGAAGGGTTCCATCATTCATATCTTCTTTGAATGGCATTCTCATTTGCTTCCTTTCAATACTTGTTACATCTTAATCAAAATGATTGCCCATTATACTGAAGGTTTGGTTCTTCTGTGTTTTCTTTGGTTTCAATAGTACAATAATTAGAAAATATATTGCTCTTGAACTGGGAAAATCTTTATCTTTCTTAATCTATTCTGTTAGAAGTAGAAATCCTCTGAATAGATTTTCAGTGCGTCATTTTCCTAAGAAAGCTTTTTTGTGTTGACGGAATCTGTCAATTACTTTTCTCCAAGTGTATAAATCTTTAATTAATAGCCTAGTGCCTGAGATTGGTGGTCAGGGAATTGGGTCAATTGACAATATCAACATTAAGTTTTCAATTTCGCTGTTGTTGCTTGAATACTTTGAGAGATGGATCTTGGGCCTAACTCTACTCCAAATGCTAGCTCGTGAGGTGTTTAGATGAAGTGGCGGATAACAAGAGAAAACGATTTTGAAAATGAAAGGGTAATAGGTGATTTCTATGAGAAATTTTTGTTTTTTCTAGAGGATATTTTATTTATTTTTAAAATATTTTTTGGGGTTAAGTAAATTGAAGTTTATTGATGTACACCAAGATGGTGTTAGGCTACGGAAGCATTGACTACATGTGATGCTATGGCCTCAAGAATCAAGCCAACTATCTATGAAACAAGGATCTTCCTCTTTACACTAAAATAAACTGAAGGGTGAATTTTTGAGTTTAAGAACGAGTTCGTGAATCCTTCAAAGGTTCTCCTATCCCTTTATCTCCATCCCAGTTAGTGGTGTTTGATGTTTCTTATTCTAATTTCTGCCTATTTTGCTACTCATTCTCATCATCCCCGTTGTGCTTTATGAGTGATTGCTGTAACCTTGTGAAGATTCTAATCCTGTCAACTCTATACTTACAGGATCGTTCTCTTGATTTTCCTGCACTATGCGCACTTTATGCTGTCACTGGTACTTATTCTTGTTCCTTTACAATTATATTGTCTCTTATCTCCCTATACATTATACTGGAAATATGTTTAATTTGGTTAGAAGGTGAAAAACATAGTTGAGTTCTTCTGATAGCGGTAGAGTAAGGGCAGACATACAGAAGGGGAAAAAGGAAAACATCAATACATCCTCAGGGATTTTCCTGCTCAACATTTGAACAAACTATGTCCATGTATGATACTACTTGCACTAACACATATGTAGAGGACAAAAGAGAAACTAGATGGCTCACCAAGAAAATTTATCTTTATAAACTAGAAAGGACAAGTTGGTATATTTTTTGCTTGTGGCACATAATGATTGCTTTTTTGTAACATTTTAGTTCTATTTTAATTCATACTACCAATTTTATGATGTTTTTTTTATAGTACTTGTAAGTTTTAAATGCTAATTGTTCCTCAATTTACTTCTCAGTCCTTTTCTCACTCTTTCTTTGTTTTGGAAATTTTTAGATGTTGCTCTAGTTACATCCTTGAGAGATGGGATGAATCTTGTCAGCTACGAATTTGTGGCCTGCCAAGCATCCAAGAAAGGAGTACTAATTCTAAGTGAGGTACACAATTCTCTCTTTTGCTTTGGAATGTGATTTCACTAGTAACATTTCCAGAATCCTACATCGGTTTATGTGACCTAATTACACCACTTGAGCTAGCTTTTCGAATTAAGTTAGGTCTTAGGTTTATTTTTTCAACTCACGAATCTAAGCAAAACCCATCCTTGATCTTGGGTTACCTAATGTTTGGTCAGACATGTTGATACGCCCAAATTACACCATCTGAAATAGCATAGGTGGTTGTCGTCAAATATAAAACTCAACGGGGTTGAGTATCGAATCCCACAGGGAATATGATGAGAAATCAAAGGCTATTTCATGCCTACTTGTGCACATCCAAAGTTGGAGGGCATAAATGTGAAATGAGGCCAAGTTAAAGTTTGAGCGTGCGGGGAAGGTATAGGGGTTGGTAAAATCCCACTTTGGTGAAGTGCATGATGGTGTAGTCTCTTTATATGATTTTGCTTGTGTTGGGATTAAGTTGGTCACTATGCCCATCTTCCCAACAATGGTCTTAGGAGCAAAGTAGCTCCAATGGAAATCTTAATGTTATGCCTAAGAAGATACAGAGATAGTACTGCAAAAGGTTTGTCTCGTGTTGGATTAAGTTGGTCACTATGTCCATCTTCCCAACAATGGTCTTAATAGCAAAGTAACTCCAATGGAAATCTTAATGTTATGCCTAAGAAGATACAGAGATAGTACTGTAAATGGCTCGTCTAGTGTTGATAATAAGTATACCTCAACATGCTAAAAGGGAAATATGATAGTGTCTATTTTGTTGCCTTTATATCTACCTCAACTTATTTATGCAAGTTTATATGAAATGCTAGAATTCAGAAGTCCGTTGAAATTTGTTTCAGGAAGGGAACTTGTATCATATTCCTTAGATAAACTCTTTCTACTTCTAAGTATTGTTTTCTAATTATCGGATTGTTACTGGACTAGTAGAGTGCTATGCAAATGATTTGAGTGGCACATTCTTCCATAATATTTTTTTAATTACAGTTTGCAGGTGCAGCACAGTCTCTTGGTGCTGGGGCTATTTTGGTAAACCCATGGAACATTACTGAACTTGCATCTTCAATTGGTTATGCTCTAACAATGTCTGCAAATGAAAGAGAAAAACGACATCAGCATAACTTCTTGCATGTCACCACTCACACATCCCAGGAATGGGCTGAAACTTTTGTAAGGTTTGTCCTTAATGAATCAGCTCTTTTTATGATTTAGACTCCTTACCTTTAAATTCTCGATAACAAGGGATCCCTGTTTAGGTTCCACATTATGTACTTTTCACGGTATTGAAGTGTGTGACCATCTCATCTAAAAACTTAAGTTGGAGCACACTTTTGTTTACTAAATCAACACGGCCCCTCCTAATGTGTGGGCTTGATTTTTTGTTATGAGCCAAGCACATGAATTATTTTTTTTTGATAATAGATGGCGCTCAAACCTAGGATCTTTGCCTGCTCTGATACCATGTTGAAGTGTGTAACCATCTCATCTAAAAGCTTAAGCTGTTAGAGAGAGCTCACTTTTATTTACTAAATTATGTTTTCAACACATGTTTTTTGAAGTCTAATCAATAACAATATCAAGAAGTGATCACAAGACAACAATGTGCTCAGATGCTCTTTTAACTACTTTTACCCAACTTCAGTTTTAGTGCAATCTGATGCTATTATTTGTTTCTCTGTAGTGAACTCAATGATACAGTTGTTGAAGCTCAACTGAGGACTAGACATATTCCACCTCAACTTCCCTCCGAAGTGGCTATTGAGCGCTTCTTGCAATCAAATAATCGATTGCTTATATTGGTATCCTTTTTCCCTTCACTAAAATTAAAAAAATGTATATTTGCACTTTACTATTGTAAAATCATAATTTCAACAAGTGATTAAATTATCTTAATTTGTTCTTTTATTTATGGTCTTAGTATTTGGTGTCAACTCAAAAGGATCAACAACTAGGAAATTTGTGCAGTATGACACTGCTGCTAAATTCTACATTCTACTGAAAGAAAATTCATAAAAGCAGAAAAATGGTTGAAAACGATGCGTTTAGCCATTAAATATTTCCATATACGGGCAGTAGCTCATGCTGAAGCTATCGTAGCTGCTCCTCTGCTAATTTCTACAGCTCGCTTTGCTTGGATGTTATTTCGTTTGCATTTTTACACCATTTGTTTGTCTTTCAGTTCATAAATTTCAAAGGAGTAAATGGAACGATTAAACAGATAGATATTTTAACTAGAAACTGATGTCTCTGTATCCTGTCATTTATTCATTACTGCTGCACACGTTCATCTTATATCTCCTTACTACTATGGCATCCTAACCAATTGGGAATGGAGTCTGTTGTTACTTATTATTGCCTTAGACATATTTGAACATAAGATGCTGAGCTGGCTTTTGTCAAAATATGTCTCTTGATAAAATTATGCTGTTATTATGTCCATCAAATGTTTGTTATGCTGTTATATATCCATCAAATGTTTGTAATATCAAAAGGATTATGTGGTCTGTAGAAACTATTCCTGTAAGGGTACACAAGATGCTGTTCCATAAAATTATGAATTTGAAGTAGGATGCTTATATTTTCTCTCTCTGTTACCATATCTCACCTACCTATGCAATTAACTGAGTACAAGGTAGTTCTGATGTTTCTGTTTTCTGAAAGTCACACTTTTGCTTTCAAAAATAGCTTCCGGCCTTCGTCACACACGAAAAGTTCTACCAGCTTTTGTCATGAAATTTGTTAGTAAAAAAGTTATTTTTCCTTCAGTGCACCCACTTAATCTCTGCTATTCTTTGATTTAAAAATGGAATAAATGCACTACTTTAGTGTGATGTGTAATATCCCTTATTAATTTATAGATAGTCTATATGAGCCTGTTGAAAGAGGACTGTATCAGAGAGCAGGAATCAAGCTAAATGTCCAACTTACTGTATTTTGTTTGCTCTAAGCTATTTATCTCATTTACTGTGTGCTTTGGTTGCTCCTTCTTGTTATAGTTCCAAAAACATTGAATATCTATATGATGCAGACAGATGATAAGCTACTTTGCAGTTTCCCTAATAGGAAATACTTAGTTTTGACAGTCATTTTCTGTAATTTAGGGTTTCAATGCCACATTAACAGAGCCAGTGGATGCCCAGGGAAGAAGGATTGATCAACTAAAAGAAATGGAGCTTAAGTTGCATTCAGATTTAAAAGAACCTCTAAGAACGCTTTGTAATGACCCAAAGACGACAATAGTTGTCCTCAGTGGAAGTGACCGAAACGTTCTTGATGAGGTGTCCTACTTTCATAAGTTAATGTCTTTCTATCAGCATTTCTGTTTGTTGACTGACTTCTTCTACAGAATTTTGGAGAATATAGGATGTGGTTGGCTGCTGAACATGGAATGTTTTTGCGACAAACAGGGGGGAATTGGATGACTACGATGCCTGAAAATCTAAGTATGGATTGGGTTGACAGCGTAAAGGTGAAGCACTGTATTTTTAAACTTGAAAAATTGTCTCAAGTTTGATGTTGCCTGATTCAAAAAAATTGTCTCAAGATTGTGAAGTTCTTGAAATCAAAGTCTATCTTCTTTGTTTCAGCATGTATTTGAGTATTTCACTGAGAGGACCCCCCGTTCTCATTTTGAGCTTCGTGAGACCTCACTTGTTTGGAACTATAAATATACAGGTCATTAATTCATACCCAATTTAGGTCCCATCTTTAATCAAATAAATAGCCTTATGTTTATCTGTGGTTTCAGTCTCCTAATTCTGTTAGTGGGTTCTGAGCATGCAGATATTGAGTTTGGAAAACTTCAATCGAAAGATCTCTTGCAACATCTGTGGACAGGCCCAATTTCAAATGCTTCTGTAGAGGTAGTCCATGGTAGTCGATCTGTTGAGGTTCGAGCTGTTGGTGTTACTAAGGTCTGTTCTGTTGTTCCTAGAAATTAGAATGTCATTTTTCGGTAAATTGATTATTTTCTTAAGCAGCTTGTTTTTGTACAGGGGGCAGCAATTGATCGTATTTTGGGAGAAATAGTGCACAACAATGATGTGAAGACACCAATTGATTATGTTTTATGCATAGGGCACTTTCTGGCAAAGGTGTGTTTTTTATGTTATCTTGAACTAATGCTGAATTTACTGTTAAATGATCTATGTGGATGAAATTTATGGCCAACTGCATATTCTTTAGTGGCCTGAATACTTGAGCTGTTAAATTGCATTATAGGAAATCCACTTTGACCTAAAACCTTTGTGCTTCATATAACTTGGCATGGTTATTATGGTTGGATTATGTGCCAGATTCCATCTCAAGAAGATTGTTCTTACATAAATATGCTTGCTTTATATGGCTTTGTCAGAGCTTTGCTAATTGAGAACGAGAAAATAATATGAACATGCTTATGTGTTTTCTTCTGTCCTATACAGCTACCTGGACATTGTGGTAGTTATTCAGTTTAATTATTACTTGATCCTATTTTGTTTTACTTATGTTCTATTTTAGCTCGTCCAACAAATATACAACCTCTTAAATGTTGGCTTCCACCATAGTAATACTGAGTATTCTTTTTATAATTCTACTTCACTATTACTTTGTATTTGATGCAACATCTTGATATGTTCTCACATCTTCTAATTAGTATTTGACATATATACTGAACTCCCTTGTAGTAACTCTCATTCAAATATTTCTCTTAAACTACTTAAAAGTCAGGGCAGGTCGTAGAAAATGGGATGGAGTGAGTACTAGTTTGGTTATTCAAGTTGTTTGGTAGAGGAAACTCGCTCCTTCTTACGCTCCTTCTTATCGAGGCCTGGTTTTGGTCTAAAGGCTTAGTGCTTCCCAATAGTTTCATGAGGTCCTTTGCTGCATCCAAACTTGCAAGAAATTCTGAAGCTCATCTCAAATACTGGTTCAAATAACCGAGGAATTTTTGCTTGCATATTCACATTTCAACCATCACAGTTTCCAGATGTTTATTGAAGTCTCAGAAACTATTATGAAATCAGTCTTCTCTTAAATATCTTCCTTGATGTATCTTTTGAACAATTAAGGAATATAAAAGAAGGCATAGCTAAACTAAAGCTTAAAGCCGAAGCGATGCTCCAAAATGGAAATCCTGTTAATGGTTGATGCAACAGAAAGATGAAGGAAGTAAAGGAATAGAGAAATTGTAGGGATGGGGACAATGATAGATTCTCAAATCTGAGGTTTCAAAGATGGAGATATCTACAATAAAATTAGGCAAAATGTTCTTCCCTTAGCTCCTTGATGGTCTTTCCTAGCTCTAGCTTTGAGTTCTTTCAAGGAAAATTCTGCATCAGTGCCACCCGGTACTTCCATTTGAAATAAAAAAGTGGGGTTCCAGCCCCATTTCCCATTGGTAAAGTCCCACTTTGCTGCAAATCTCTGCAACCTTAAGATCACCATTTTTTTCAAACTAAATCTCACCAAGAAACCTACCAAAGTTTGAAAAAATGGTTCTTTCATGATGTCACTTATGACATAAGTGACATCGTAGGTGAATTTTTTTTTTATAAATAGAGCAATCTTGCTCATTTGTAAGGACACACCAAGATAGAGAGAAAAATCATTTTGAGAGCAAAGTGAGGTATACCATAGACTATACAAGAAAATAGTCTGTGAAGAAAAATAGAGTATGAGCGATATTTTTAGTAAGGTGGTAAATCAAAAGAGTGTTATTCCTTTTGAGTGTGTAGTAGTTACTTTGAGTGTTGTACTCGTGACTACACAGTGTAAAAATTCCTTGCTATAGTAATATCAGTTGCTTTTCTTGGCCCGTGGTTTTTTCCCTTATTTAGAAGGGTTTCCACGTAAAATTCTTGGCGTCATTATTTTCCCATTTTATTTCCTCTATTTTGACCATATATATTTTTGTGTCAGTCCACATTTTCCCAACAAACTGGTATCAGAGCCAAGGTTTTATCTGAGTATGCTCTGTGATTGCAACATAGTCTGAACTTCTACATCAGAAAAGATTTACTTTTATTTGCAATAACTATATTTTTGGGGAAAACAATGGAAGCCAACACAAGTAGAATGGTTACTTTGAATGGTGTTAATTATGTCATTTGGAAGGGAAAAATGGAAGATCTGCTCTATGTTAAGAATTTTTATCAACCAGTCTTTACCACTATAAAGCCTGAAAATAAAACAGATGAAGAGTAGAATTTGTTGCACAGACAGGTTTGTGGATTCATTAGGCAATGAGTTGACGATAATGTGTTGAACCATATTTCTGGGGAGACACATGCTCGAACCCTATGGGAGCATCTTGAAAGTTTGTATGCTCGGAAGACTGGAAACAACAAAATGTTCTTAATAAAGCAGATGTTGAGTTTAAAGTATCATGATGGTTCTCCGATGATAGATCATCTGAATAATTTTCAGGGGATCATGAACCAGTTATATGCTATGGGCATCAAATTTGATGAAGAAATTCAAGGCTTACTTCTACTTGGTTCCCTACCAGACTCTTGGGAAACATTTAGAACTTCATTGTCAAATTCTGCTCCGGATGGTGTGATCTCTATGGATTACGCCAAGAGTAGTGTCTTGAACGAAGAGATGAGAAGAAAATCTCTAAGTTCTTCGTAGGATGTCCTAATAACTGGCTCCAGGGGGAGAAACAAAACTCATGGTTCTCAAAATAGAGAACATAACAGGAGCAAGTCCAGAGGCAAACTTAAGGATATTGAGTGCTATCATTGTGGCATGAAAGGGCACACAAAGAAGTTTTGCCGGAAGTTGAAGAGGGAGAACAAAGGCAAAGAGGAAAATAAAGAAGATGGCAATGAAAATTGCCTAGCCACCGTCACCACCGAAGATCTTGTTATCGTCCTTGATGCGGATCTGCTAAATATTGCTTGTGATGAGTCAAGCTGGGTTGTGGACACTAGTGCCGCATCTCACGTGACATCAAGGAAGGATTTTTTCTCTTCCTATACTCCTGGTGATTTTGGAATCTTGAGTATGGGTAATGAGGCTGTATCAAGGGTGGTTGGTATTGGTACAATTTGTTTGGAAACTAGTGTTGGAACTAAACTAGTTTTGAACAATGCAAAACATGCACCTGATGTTCGTCTACACCTAATTTCTGTTGGTGTTTTGGATGATGAAGGATATGTTAATACCAACGGTGATGGAAAGTGGAAACTCATTAAGGGTTCCTTGGTTGTGGCTCGTGGTAACAAACGTCGTGTTCTATACTGGACTACGGCTTCTACTTGTGTTGATATGGTGAATGTAGTTGAGAGCGATAACTCTTCAACGTTATGGCACACGAAAGGACTTAATGTTCTAGCCAAGAAGAAATTATTGTCAGATTTCCAAAGTGCTAAATCAGAAAAGTGTGAGCACTGCTTGGCTGGAAAACAAAATAGAGTTTCCTTTAAGTCTAACCCTCCTTCAAGGAAGATAGAGTTGCTTGAGTTGGTGCACTCTGATTTATGTGGTCCAATGAAGACAAAGGACATTGGGTGGTGCACTCTACTTTGTCACCTTTATTGATGATTGCTCGAGAAAACTCTGGGTCTATGTCTTGAAGACTAAAGACCAAGTGTTAGATGTCTTCAAGCAGTTTCAGGCTTCAGCTGAAAGAGAAACTAGAAAGAAACTGAAATGTATTCGTACTGACAACGGTGGTGAATATTGTGGACCGTTTGACGAATATTGCAAGCATCAAGGTATTAGACACCAGAAGACTGCTCCTAAGACTCCTCAGCTTAATGGTTTGGCTGAGAGAATGAACAGGACCTAGATGGAAAGAGTTAGGTGTTTGCTTTCTGAAGCAAAGTTGCCGAACTCATTTTGGGGTGAGGCTTTATTGACCGCTGCACATGTTATTAATTTGTCTCCTATTGTTGCTTTGCAAAGTGATGTTCCAAATAGAGTTTGGTCCGGAAAGGATGTTTCGTATGACCATTTGAGAGTATTTGGTTGCAAAGTTTTTGTACATGTGCCGAAAGATGAGAGGTCAAAGTTAGATGCCAAGAAAAGGCAGTGTATTTTCATTGGATATGGCCTTGATGAATTTGGTTACAGGCTATATGATCCAATTGAGAAGAAACTTGTGAGAAGCCGTGATATTGTTTTCATGGAGAATCAAACCATTGAAGATATTGACAAAGCGGAGAAGCTAGAATCTTCAAGTTTTGATGGCATAGTTCATCTTGATGAAGTTCCTCACACAAGTGTGCATGATGTTGTTGGGCTTGATGACCAGGGTGACGCCCAAAATCATGTCTCGGATCAACACGTTGATGTTAATAATAACAATGATGTTGTTGGAGAGCACACTTTTAATTATTTAATTGTATTGTCAACAACGTGCATGCCATTTTACTGTCAGTTCGATGGACCTCACAGATTTATTCATTGGGGTCAAAGCCCAAAGGTGTGCTTTTTACAAGTTGGTTTCAACCTTGCTCTTATAGCGCAAAAAGCGACAAGGTCCATGGAGCTTGAAGAGAAAAGTGAGAAGTAAAGCGCATGCTTCTTTGATGTAAGCTCACAATTCATGACATTAAAAAAATACCAAACATACAGTTATTTAGTAGTATAAAATGATGAATTGTCCCCAGGGGTTAGCTCAATTGCCAAAGGTTGGGGGTCTTGTGTCTCTGGTCAAAAGTTTGAGCTTTGCGCCAAGAGAAATAAGTCCAGTGTTTAAGTGGAGAAGGGTAGAGAGATGGACTCATCATCCTCAAGTTTTGAAAGATGCGATTGGAAATGGTTAGTTCCAGACAAGATGTCTTGGTCCTAAAAAAATGTCAAAATTGTAGTTAATTTAATATCTAATATACAATAATGTCGATATTAATCCAACTGCTGAATTTGAGATTCAAAGAACCGACCACTTGTTGGGATCATTTGGGCGTCATTGTTTGAGGCGCAAACTTCTATGAAGCCCATGGCTTCACCATGAAGCGATAATCCCCTGCTTTGCATTGCCCCATCGATTTAAGTGACCAAGTGATGGTTTTTAATAACACCTGTCTTATAGTCCCGGACCTTCCTCTCCCTGGGACTCTAGGCAACTTTGCCTTTGCAGGTTAACTTTTATTATTTCCATCCGCTTCTCTAGAAGCTTTTTCAAGGGCCTCACAAACCTCACTGCTAGTAGTTTCATTTTGCTCCATCTTTGAATGTTGCTAATGAAAAAATGTTATATATCACTCATTCATTTAGGTACACTCGTGGTTCTTGCCTTCTTTCTTATGTAGCTCATTTCTTCATGCACACTTAGCTTGCAATAAACTGTTGTCTTTCAGGATGAAGATATTTATTCATTTTTCGACCCAGACCTTTCTCAAGTACAAGCACCAACTACGAGAACCAAGATGGCTAGCCATCTCAATAGAAATACTTCAAATCATTCAGCTGGTAAAAGTGGGCATCGGCCAGCTAGTTGCAAAGTTGGCCAGCAGGCTTCAACCATGGACAAGAAAGCTGGCAGTAATGAAAATGCAAATTGGTGGTCCTTGTTTCGTGATAGAATGACAGTTCATGAAGGGTCATCGGTTCTTGACCTCAAGGCTGATAACTACTTCTCTTGTGCAGTTGGTAGAAACTGCTCTCTTGCCAGATACCTTCTTGGTTCATCAGCTGATGTTGTGTCTCTATTGAAAGATATGGCCTATAATTCATCTTACTGAGCTGTTTCTTCGTACAAGTAGAAGTCTACTATCTGAGGTACATTCATACTTTACTCATTACAGGTACTGTGTACCTCGTGACTAAATATCTTGGGCTTATTTAGTATATCATAAAACTAGTCCATTAGGAGAAGTTGCTAAGCCTACAGCCACTACAAGCCTTACCAAGTTGAGTCTGGTGGTTGGCCTTTCTCTCTTGTTTTTTATACTCCAGCAACAAATCCTACCTTCAAGAATTACTTTCTAACACAGCCTGTCTATCAAGCTAGAAAGGGCAAACCATGAAATTGCTAATATGGCATTTTCTTTTTGGTAGTTTTGTTACTTCACACTACTGTAAGATTGTTGATCCCTTTATCCATTTTAGTTGACCTTCTTTCTCTGTGTCTGTCACAATTTAGTCGATCACTGCCCTCTAAACTGGATAACTTTTTCAATTGTGCTAATTAAAGCAAAATGATTATCTTGATGTAACATCTTTTAGTAAAAGATAATTTATTCAACATCATAATGAAATGAATCAGAATAGTGCAGGATGGATAATAGAGGATTCATATAGCTTACCCATCCACACAACTAATATGGGATTGAGGCACAATTGATTGATTGATTCCACGTTTAGTCATTTATATTAATTAAAACAATTTGATCATATTGATATATGAAAGTACATTCAAGAAACCTGCATTCTAGCTACACTAGGTTGACTAATTTGAGAATTTGTTATCTGAATAAAGAAAGATCTCCAATATATTGTAATACGATACAGTTCAGCGTTAAACTTGAGTATTTGACAGAGAACAAATGTGACCACATCTGATCTGCTGATACAACCAAATTAATACTGCACCACATTTTTTTATAGACCTTTCTTGCTGAGTTTAGCTTATGGCTTGTCAATATGTTAATAAAGTATTGGAACATGGTTGGCACTATCTACAACTATGTATCTGCTCTTTTGATCTTAGCTCATCTGATATGCTAAAACTCTGTAGGTTTTCAAGCCGTGGCTAGGGTGACTGCTGATGCTGCTTCACATTTATGTGCAAACAGACACAGGGAGGGATATAGTACTAGTGCCTTCATTCACAACTGATGGACCATGTTTGTACTTGCAAAGAGTTACGCATATGAATAAACTGAAATGTTCTTGTAGGAACTTTAGTAGAATAAATGTCCCAGGTTTCGTGGGATTTGCTTGTAAACGCTTTCCTTTTGTTGTTTAATAAGAACCATATGCCTCACTTTTTAGTTTCCTTCGGATAGTGTTTCCTTCAAGGTTATTGTTTTCTCCAGAGTTGGTTTTTGCGCACAGTGCATCTGATTGACTTATAAGATGAGATCTCATCTTAAACTCTGGATGCATAGAATGCATTACTATATAAGTTGGTAAACTGATAATAGGGATGTTTGTTTACCATATAAGCGACTTTTTTGAAGAATTACTGGACTAGCTAGGTTCTTGTACTTGGTTAATTACAATGTGAAGCCTTCTGTCTTGTTTTGAGATGATAAAAAGCATTGAATCCTAATTGCATGTTAGCATTCTCCTTGTGTTAGTCTTGGTTTATGCCCAAGAGAATGACCTAGTGGTTAATGAAGTTGGTTGAGAGAACAAATGCCGGTGGAGGTAAAAATATTAGGTGATTTCTTTCTATATGTCAAGTCTTGGTAGATAGGATTATTTGATATCTGTGTTGGTTGGAGAGGTGGTAGTGGGTAGAGTTGTGTATCGGTCGGTTCGGTTCTATGTATTATCGGTTTTCGGATTTTAAATACGCTAAACCAATAACCAAATCAATAAGATATTTTTTATCGGTTTTCAGTTTATTGGTTTTGGTCCTTAACGGTTCGGTTTTCGGTTTAACCAATAAGAAAATGCTTATAAAATAAATATATGACTTCTCTAATAAATTTGACGTGACAAGACAAGAATGTAACTTTATAAATGCTCATAAAATAGAAACAATAATAACAAACATGAAAAGAACTATACAAGTGTAATACAGAGAAATTAAGAGGAATAGGGTTCTTACTTTAGGTTTTGACATTTTGTATAATGTGAAGTTGTGAACTCAAAGTTTAGTTAAGTGTGAATTGAAGGCTAAAAACAAAAACAGTAACTAGTAAGGTATTGCGATTAATATTTAATATATATGTATAGGTAAAAGTAGTAAATTACTATAGTCTTAATGGGTTATCGGTTTACCCAATATTAAAAACCAATACCAAACCGATAACCCGATAATTATTTTTTTATAAAACCATTAAAAAACCGTTAACCCAATATAACCCAATAGCAATAAATCAATAACACTTTTTTTGGTTCGGTTTATCGGTCGGTTCAATTTTTGCACACTCCTTATAGTGGGTACATTATGCAATTAGTCGAGATGCGCACAAAAATTGATCACTTAAACCCATTTGACTTTTCAACTAGAACATGCTGCATCAAATCAAATTAAAAAAAAGAAGAAGAAAAGTTTAGATTTTAACTGCAAATATTATTCTCTAATGGATCTAGTAATTTTTTTTAGAGAGTGGCTAATATACCATTCTACTTCAAACTGATGTGATTTAGTAATTATGTCATGATCTTCCATAAACAAAAAGATTATTATTTCTAAATTTGTAAAATCAAAATTCACATTATATTAAAGGTGGATGCAAGACATCAGATTCATCTGAATTCAATGTTTCCAATGCGGGACATGAATTTACGTATAAAATCTCCTAAAATTGCAACAAATATATAATTGTAATTCTAAAAACTTAAATCCTAGATCCGTCTCCAAATCTCATACCTCTGACTTCTCTGGAAATTGATATATGCAAACAGACATTATATCACTTTCAAAAATCCAACTCAAATCATTCTATTTTAGAGGGAAAACTTTAGTTCTGAAGTCAAATAGGCAAAATCTTAAAAAAGAAAAAGAAAAGGTGGACTTTCTCCTTCTTGATAAAACGCCAAACTAGATAAGAACAAAAGCAGCGCAATTGGATGCTATAAAAATTCAAGAAACATCTTTTTCCTAGAGTTACATATCTTCACATTGATAAAAAAAACGTTGTGACATTCTCTTTAGAGCGTTGAAATTGAATCGTCAAAAAGTATATACTACACATATACTAATATACAGAGGCAGAGCCAGAATTTGAAACTTATAAGTTCTTTCTTCTAATCTTTTCATGTTATTGAGTTCTAAATTAATAATTTGTACATATTCAATGAATTTTTAAGACAAATATAAGATTTGAACCAAAGTTACTGAATTCAGTCGAACCTAGAGGCTAGACCCTAGCTCCGTCCCTGCATATATATGGGCATTATGTAGACTGATGGAATTGCAGAAGAAGACACAAAGAAGATGTGAGTTTAAAATTCAGTTGTGCACGCCTGGTCCTTTTTATAGCTACTTCCACTTTTGTAAATTACACATAAAGTGTGGGTATTGAGCTCCATTCTAGTTTTTTCTTCATATACCACTTACCCATACCCAAATTTGTAGCTTTGCTTCTTTATAGGGTGGGGAATCTACAAATAATTCCATCTTCTTTCTTTTATAATTGAAATTCATTTCTAGATCAGCTTACGCACATGCTTTAGTTAATCCTACGTAATGGATATTTGAAAATACACGTAATTCAAATTTTGAAATAAAAGTGTTTAATATGAATATTATATCAGGTATTCAGGTGCTCGATTGAAATAAATCATAGATCGGATGTCATCTATTATGCTTTGGTTAGTCAGATGATTTTCGACGTATTAAGCCTTAATTAAATAAGTCACTAGGACATCCATGATGGTATATTTGCTTTAAAAAAAAAGATAGTACTATACTCTTAACATGTGAGGAATTTTGGTTTGAGCTTTGAATCTAGCTACTAGCTAATGCTAAAGTTTTATCTTTTTTCTTTTTTCTCATTCGGTATTTGACATTTATATTAGAACACAATTAAATTAATTTTGGATTGCGCATTATAAGATCCATTTTGAAGCCAGTATTCCTAATAAGATTTTTTCTATTCCTAAAATTCAAATCCGAGTTTCTGAACGACCCCACCATCCCACCATGACATGTTGATAATCCACCCAGGCTTACTACATCAAAAGTAATACATAGAAATGTCTTGCAATAGTTGAAACTTATTACTATAGTCCCTTTTTGTAGGGTAACACATAGCCTTTTCGATGAAGTTCATGATGTTTCTCTTTAGTCTTTCCCCTCTTCATGAGTTCCCTAGGAAATAAAATCTTAGTGAAAAGGGTTTTTTAATTTACTTGAAATTATGTTCAGGATTATATGATGCTTCTTATTAAGGAATCAAAAAGGTAAAAAGAAAAATTTCATACTCCCTTCATCTTAATTTATGTGATACTTTTCACTTTTCAAAAATCAATTTAATTAATTTTCAAAGCTAAATTAAATTAGATCAACTAAGTATTTTAAAATTAAAAAATCTATATATTCATAAAAAATATCATAAGTTGCAATTTTTCTCATGTTAATATGATAAAAAATAAATTTTAAAATATTTCAAAATTTATATAGCTTAAATCTCGAAAAATGAAAAATCTCGCGTAAATTGACAAAGGCGGTATATACATGATTAGTCTTTTATCCTCTTATAATATATAGATTAATAGCTATTTAGATATATTCTAACATATAATGACTTATTAAAAAACTATATATAATGAAACGAAGTAAAATTTTCTTCAGTAATTGCTAATGGTCATTTCTTTCTCGTGCTAATAACCATTTCTTTCTTCATTAATTAATTAAAATTTTCTCATTTCTTTCTCGTGTTTATAACAACATTAACTTGATAGCCAACTCATTCTTCTTTCAGTAAAAATAAAAATAAATACCATTTATTAAGAATCAAAAAGTGATTACGACATTTTGACTTTATTTTTTCACTTTTATAATCATGAAAAATAAATCTAAACCAATTTTCTAAAGTCAAAATTTCCAGCACAATAGAAAATATAGCACTATTTATTATAATCATCTTTAATTAGAATATAGTGCAATTCATTTAAAGGTATACACCATATGGTTCATCATTATCTATAGTTAATTTGCCTCATATAAAATGCTTAAATAAAATATCCTTAAATAAGATTAAGGGAAATTACAAGGTGTTTAATACAATTAAAGCTAAAATATAAAATACTAATATCTTTCTTTCAAATCATATTCATTGAATCTTTGGGAGATTATAGATAATTATAAATGTTTGTTTGATGTTAAGTTGAAGATTAGATCAATTTACTATAATAAGCTTTCCCTTTTGACTTTACGTTACGAACACGGTGAAAAAAATATATAAGTAATATACAACATACATTTCACAAGTTCTCAATACTAAAATTATGAAATAATTGAAATTTCAACTATATATATCGTGCCTTTCCCTATCACTCTTTAACTTTGTTAAAAAAAGGAAAAGAAGAAAAAAAAGTTACACTTTGGTCATTTAAACTGGGACAGATAAATCTAACTTAGTACCAGAAAATTTATTTTTACATGTATACATATAAAATACCATTTAATTTCCATGTTTTTTTATTTTGATTAAAATACATTGATTGTAGAATTCTAATTCAAAACAGGCTCTCTTTAACTTGGATTCTCTCTGACTCTTTAATTCATCAAATCCGAAATTATTTAATTCAAGCCATATAAATTAGAATTAATTAAATTAACCTTGATACATATCATGTTAATGACCAAATTACCCTTTTAGATAGAGTCCACAAGAGGTCTAAAAATGATAATTTCATTGGAAGTAAATTAAAGAGGATAGAAATATTCACTCAATTCCAACCAAGATTCTACAATCCCTTTTTTTTTGGTTATAAATATCCATTTATTTTGCATATAACACTTCACTATTCATCATATAATACACAAATCATTGTATTTTTGTTAAATATGAATTATTTTTCCACACTCTCATTTCTTCTTCTCCTTGTGCTTCCACTCTTGGCTTCATGTCATGAAAAACAGGTACCACTATATTTAATCATTCTCATTTCTCATTAATTAATTCTTTCTCTAAAATCTTTAGTTATGTTTTTTTTTTAATTTATGTTTTTTTATTGTTGTTGAAGGTTTATATAGTGTATTTTGGAGGGCATAATGGGGAGAAAGCATTGCATGAGATTGAAGAAAACCATCACTCATATCTATTATCAGTGAAGAATAATGAAGAAGAAGCCAAATCTTCTCTCATTTACAGTTACAAACACAGCATCAATGGATTTGCCGCACTTCTCACCCCTCATCAAGCCTCTAAATTATCTGGTATGCAGTGGCGGAATCAGAATTTTTATTAAAAAAGTCAATAGACATATAAATGGATCGAAGAGATTCTAACATCTAGTATATATTCATAGAATTAATATCTTTTATTTATCTATAAAGTGTAACGATCTGATAGTGTAAAAATTATTTTGAACAGAGTTGGAAGAAGTTGTATCAGTGTATAAAAGTGAACCAAGAAAATATAGTTTGCATACAACAAGGTCATGGGAATTTTCTGGAGTGGAAGAGTCAGTGGCACCAAATTCTTTGAACAAAGATGACTTGCTATTGAAAGCCAGATATGGAAAAAATATCATTATTGGGGTTCTTGATAGCGGTACATTTTATTTATTATACTTATTTGCTTACCATTATTTAATTTCCCTTTTGTTTAAAATTTAAATGTATTTCCAATATGGACACACAATACAATTAACGTGTGATTACAGTTTCTCTAATTAGTGATTTAGACAAGTCCTTGTATATAACACGTGACTTTGTTCAACAGTGTTAACCTATTGTCAAAATTCAATCTTTTTAAGTGGTTTAGGCGGCAGAGGTAGATTCAGAATTTAGATTCTAAATTTGAATTCTTATTGAGTTCTAGATTAATAATTTGTATTTATTACATACGAAATTTGGACCAAGGTCTATCGACCTATCCTACCTGGAATTTAGAAACTTCGTCCTAAAGGATGAACTTCAACATGTGATCATACAGTCACTAAACTAATAATTATTAACCCAGAAAGTGTTTTTGAGTTGATAACTATCCGTTGAATGACCATGAGAGGTTTGTACAGTCATTTTGAGATTATACTATGATTATATATGTGATGAATGTTGTTGGATGATGCACTATATAGGGCTATGGCCAGAATCTAAGAGCTTTAGTGATGAAGGGATAGGACCAATTCCAAAGTCATGGAAAGGAATCTGCCAATCTGGAGATGCTTTCAACTCTTCAAACTGTAATAAGTGAGTCTAAATATTCCTCTCTTTTTCCTTTTTTGCCTTATCCATTTTTTCTTTTTTATCTCCCTGATGTGATAGTTATACCTATTTTGCAATCATTAATAGCCAATCTTGGGTAAGATCAGGTGCTCAATAAACCCAAAACCAAACATTTTTTTTGTTTGTTGGTTTGTGTGTGGGGGTATTTCAGTTAAACATAAACTGATTTACTTTACTATATATACCAGTTTCCTTATTTTTTAAGGAATAGTTACCAATATATACCGTATGTTCGGCTATCAATATATGTATTTGTATAAAGTAAATACGATTCATACCTATAAATTAGATGGTCAAATGGTTCAGACCCGTAATTATTCCTATTTTTATTTTATAAAGAACCTTATTTAGTTTCATAACTAGGCTTTATGAACCTATCGTCAAGTTTTACATCACATCATGCCTGGGTTAATTTTTGGCACTTGTCTCTTGTTTCTTATACATTGACCTAACGCTGAATGATAAATTATAAGTTAGGTTAAAGAGGTCAATTTCAAGGGTTCTGAACTTGTCCTTTGTCTTCTATCCATATTGACCTTATTCCTTTTAATAATTTAGTTTAAAAGCAATTAAAAAGAAGAAAAAAAATATATTATAATTAGTATGCTTTATTTATAAAATATTGTACCTTTCTAATTGGTTGAAGAGAGTTTTTTAAAAAAATTAGAACTGGACCCATTGGGTCTCCATGCCTGTCCTTTGGTGACCTTTTGATATCAGTGTAATAATTCGAGTATTTGTCCATTTCAATCAAAACCAAAACAAGTTACGCTGACAAATTGCAATTTGTTTTTTGGATTATTGCTTTGCCATCTTGTGAACTTTGTAGCCTTCCAATGACTCTAGTGTGCAGTATTACTTCGTTTTTATTTTGCATACCAGCATGTGTTGTTGATCATGTATGGAGTCCACAATGAAATTTTAAGTGGACCTTATTTCCATTATTACACGTATATTCTCATTAGTTAGACTCGAACCCTCACTAATAAGGTACGAGTCCTCACTAATAAGGTGAAAGTTCAGACAGTCAACCTGAACTACTAATATCCCCGTTTGTTAGTTGTATAAAGTGGCAAAAAGAGTATCATCTCATTCTTTTATTACCTTCTTTTCAAATGGCAGGGGATGGGACTTGGGAGGAGAATAGCCTAGTTTGTCATCATACTTCTATTTCAATTTGCTTGACATACTTTTCTTTGTAGTCTGCTTTTTTTTAGAAAAAGTCTTTTCTCTTTTAACAATTCTTTAGTTTTAATTTTCCACCTAACATGTTTAAAATCACAAAATTCAAAAGTTTTTTTTTTATTTTTTTGAACTCCATGCCAAGTAAAAATAAGTCAAACAAATTGTAAGGGAGGGAGTGTTTTATTTCTCCAAAAAGTATATAACCATGCTACCATATGGTACCCAAAAAATGAGATTTTGTATACCTTTTTGTAAAGATAGGGCACTGGGTCTAATTCAACCTCAAAAGCTAGCTCATGAGGAGAGTTTGCCCAAGTCCATATAAGGAGACCATCAGTCCATTCCCCAACCAATGTGGGACTTTTACCCACTCTAACACCCCCCTTCACGCTCAGGCAGGACTGGCGCGGGGATTGGGAGCCAAACGGGAATGGGCCTGGCTCTGATACCATGTAAAGATATGACATCTGGGCCTAACTCAACCCCAAAAACTAGCTCATGAGGGGAGGTTTGCCCAAGTCCATATAAGGAGACCATCAATTCATTCTCCAACCAATATGAGACTTTTACCCACCCTAACACTTTTCACTAGATTATGTGGTTCTCTCATTCATTTTCTTCTTTTATTTAGAAGAAAATATTTTATTCATGGTGATTGATAGGGGTGAGTGAGAGAGGGTGGGGATGTGTGAATCATGTCCTTGTATATCTTATCTATTTAATCATATGAGACATATCTAGGGTGACTTTGTGGGTTCAACTAAATCGATTTCTTTCCGTAGGGCCGAGTCCAGTCCACTTCCTGTCCTAAAGAACCGTTGACTAGCTAGCTAATCGAACTACAGTGGACATCCTATTTAGTGACATACGGAAATCATGTCTTTCGAAATGTCACAATGCCCGTCTTCCAAATAAAGAATGGGGAGAAAGATGGAAGACCTTTATTGCCATAATCTTTCCTCCAACTTGTTTTTGCCTAGCAAGATAACTTCTTGTTCTTGCGAATAAATTTAAAAGTGTTTGTACGTAATACGAGTACACTTATTCTGAACTTACTGACTCTAAATCATTGATTTACCTTCTTAATAATCATGTAAGATATGAGAACTTAATATTTATTCTACTAAGCTACTTTGGGACTTCTTTTGCAGGAAAATAATTGGAGCTAGGTACTATATAAAAGGTTATGAACAATATTATGGCCCTCTAAACAGAACCTTAGATTATCTATCTCCAAGAGACAAGGATGGACATGGAACTCATACATCATCAACAGCAGGAGGTAAAAAGGTTCCAAATGCCTCTGCCATTGGTGGCTTTGCATCTGGCACTGCCTCGGGTGGGGCCCCACTCGCACGGCTTGCAATGTACAAAGTCTGTTGGGCTATTCCAAGGGAGGGGAAAGAAGAGGGGAACACGTGCTTTGATGAAGACATGTTAGCAGCACTGGATGATGCTATTGCAGATGGTGTTGATGTTATTAGTATTTCCATTGGAACAAAAAAACCTCAGCCTTTTGATCAAGACAGCATTGCAATTGGAGCACTTCATGCCATGAAGAAGAATATAGTTGTATCTTGTAGTGCTGGAAATTCAGGGCCTGCACCTTCTACATTGTCTAATACAGCTCCTTGGATTATCACTGTTGGTGCTAGCAGTGTTGACAGGAAATTTTTGTCACCAGTTGTACTAGGAAATGGCAAGAAATTCATGGTAAACCGAAGCTATTACACACGTAACACAAGAAAACATGAGAAGAAACACGATAATCTATTCAATTTTCGACTACACTTTCATCTAAAACGATTAAACGCTAAGATTAGAACATGTTTCCTAAATTGAAGCCGCTCTTCGTTTTGTATGTTTTGCATGAAATCAGGGACAAACAGTTACACCTTACAAGCTGAAGAAGAAGATGTACCCTCTAGTTTATGCCGGAGAAGTGATCAACACTAACGTAACCAAAGATTTAGCAGGGTACTCTCCTTCCTTCCTTCCAAGTTTCAATATTTTTTGGGTGATCATATCAAACACTACCTGAACTTTTGTGAAAACATTTCAGGCAATGTTTACCAGGTTCTCTTTCTCCGGAAAAGGCCAAGGGGAAAATAGTAATGTGCTTGAGAGGGAATGGGACAAGAGTAGGAAAAGGCGGAGAGGTGAAAAGGGCAGGAGGAATTGGTTACATACTAGGAAATAGTAAAGCAAATGGAGCTGAGTTAGCAGCAGATGCTCATCTTCTTCCAGCCACAGCAGTGGACTATGAAAGTGGAGTTCAGATTCTCAACTACATCAGTTCTACGAAATCCCCTGTAGTTTATATAATCCCAGCTAAAACAGTTTTGCATGCTAAACCAGCACCTTACATGGCTTCATTCACTAGCAGAGGTCCAAGTGCAGTTGCACCGGATATCCTCAAGGTCAGAATTTACATAAGAAACTTAAAGACATTTACCTGATTTGTGATATATGCATCCTCATCTAAATTAAATTCTAACTTTGTGCTCTTTCCACAGCCGGATATCACGGCACCAGGGCTGAATATATTGGCAGCATGGAGTGGAGGATCATCCCCTACAAAGCTAGATATTGACGATCGTGTAGTTGAGTATAACATACTCTCAGGTACTTCCATGTCTTGCCCTCATGTTGGTGGCGCCGCAGCACTTTTGAAGGCTATACATCCCACTTGGAGCAGTGCTGCAATAAGATCTGCTCTGATAACCTCAGGTACCTTTAACTGCCTCTGAAATTCGTCAGTGAATAGAAGTTGAACTCTTCTTTTGTCTATAAGTTTGCACACTATACTGATTTAATCAATATATATTTTCAGCTGATTTACAAAATAATGTTGGTGAGCAAATAACTGATGCATCTGGGAAGCCAGCAGATCCATTCCAGTTCGGAGGAGGGCATTTCAGGCCATCAAAGGCAGCAGATCCTGGACTTGTCTACGATGCTTCCTACCAAGACTATCTTCTCTTCCTGTGTGCATCTGGTCTTAAGGATCTTGACAAATCCTTCAAGTGTCCTAAGAAATCACATTCGCCTAGAGACCTAAATTACCCGTCTCTGGCTATTCCAAATCTCAATGGCACTGTGACTGTTAGAAGAAGATTGACAAATGTTGGTGCACCAAAGAGCGTTTACTTTGCCAGTGCCAAACCTCCGTTGGGATTCTCTGTTGAGATTTCACCACCCATCTTGTCTTTTAACCACGTTGGCTCCAAAAGGACATTCACTATCACAGTGAAAGCTCACCATGACATGATGAATAGTATTCCGAAAGATCAGTATGTGTTTGGATGGTATTCCTGGAATGATGGAATCCATAATGTTAGGAGTCCAATTGCTGTAAAAGTGGCATAAATACTCAAACCCATAGCAGTATAGGGGTATATAGTGCTCTGTTTTCCCTCAATTGGTGCACATAACTTTACTTTAGTTACATCTGAAGCAAAGATGTCTCCCTAAAGAATAAAACAGTGCATTTCTCATTTCTATCCTAATGAAGTCTCAGTATGAACTTGCTTCCCGAGTGTTATACTCGTCCCTGGAGTAGAATTTGACAATGTAACATAGAAAAAAGGTGTCACGGCCGATGAGAAATTGAAATTCAAGATTTGATCAATTACATGAATACTTTATATACCATTAATAGTTGAAAGGAAGGTCTCTGTACAAGAAATTGAGATACAAATATGTTAAAACATAAGCAAAACACCACCTCCAAAAGCAAGCTTTTCTACTGAAAACCCCAATAAAATCAGTATAACAGGGAAAATCCCTTCCACTATAAGGTGTAGTATGGTTTGGTAGTCTTACTTCCACAAAAGAAATCAACTCCGATGAGGTTACACTTTCTTCAATCTTGTGGACTTCTAGTTATGTCTCGTTTCATCAGCCAAGTAGAGTCTTCGTATTCAAGACACAATCTCACCAGGGATATATCAACACAGCAACAGCAACTTGGATTTTATCTGACATGTATTTTCCAGTATGTGTAATATCAATCAACTACATACTAGTCTTTCCCACCCATGCAAGGTATAGCTTTTATTCATTCCACATCTCTTTTCACTCTTGCTCTTTCCCCATTGAAATGGATATATTTCCATCTGCTTTGATACTTTTTGAGAACCAGTTTTTGCTTATCTTCTTGGCCCAACATCTGGAAGGCTCTTGCAACTCTTCTGACTGTATCTTCATCTGGTTTTACCCCTAACTCCTCCATGTCTGCAAACACCTGAATTTTCAAGAAGCATGCTTCAAAAAATAGAATCAAACTTTCAACAGTAGAGGAGATCCATTACGAAAGATAGAAGTGAGGATAATCCACAGCGGCTGCTCTGCAGGGAGGGAACTGAACAACCAGTTATACTTGGACCAATTAGGAAATATGCAAACAAATTTCATTTACCTCAACTATCTTGTCTGGCACATGATGATGATCATACAATGAAATCATCCTGGAGAAGAGCCGTTTCGAGACAGACCGTGTGCTTGTATGCAAAATCATATTCCATAATGTTTCTGCTTCATCTACCCTATTGTCCATATCAAATGCTAGTAGAAGTGCATCATAGGTTGCCATTGTTGCACCTTGACCTTTGCTCAACATCCACTTAGCAACCTAAGCATAGAGCGTTAGAGAGCAAGCATTATTTAGTGACAAATGGCTACTAAATTACAAGAACCTTTCTTTTCTACCAAACTCATTTAAATATGCCCTGATAATCCAGAGAAGTTAAACTAAATCTCAGTATAATCAAGTTCAGTTTTGACTTCCATGTATCCAGTAATCAACACATTTGAATGATACTTGTAGAGTTGATTATGAACTACAACAACATCAAGGTGGACGGCAGAAATGACGTTGATTGAGTAATGGCAAGAGATAATCCACTTAACAGAGAAAATCAAAAGTGCAACCTCATCAAAGTTCTATATATTGCAACTTCAAGAGGAAATGGTAAAACGAAAGAACCTGAAGCAGAGCCTGCTTGTACTAAGTCAATTTGATAAGAAGTTGAATATGATACTTATGAAGCTAAGACAAGGCTTCTAATGTCATAACTTGTTGACAATTGATAATTATCACTACATTGCTTCAAAATTTATCAAGGCAAGATGCTATCAAATATACCGCATGTTAAAAATAATAAATCAAGTTCCCAAGCATTGTACTTGAATTACTCGTTTCCACAGCCGCTGTTGCCTTAAGATTCTTAGAGTCTTAGCAGCTGCAATCAATGGAAACTCTGTCTCCCATGCAATCCATTTATCTAATGCACCATAAACAGACTCTTTCTCATTTGGAAGTCCAGAAATCTGTCCATTTACAGATCACAAAGAAACAGAAGGCTACGTCAAAATATGTCTACTCCAGGTATATGAGAAAATACACCTTTCAGTGTGCAAACTATAGTGATTAGCCAGAGTAATTTGAGAAAACTTACAATCCGAACAAGATTCAGCGCTTTTTGTCCAGATCCAGCAGATTCTCTTTTCTTCCATAGATGATGTTCTACTTTTCCAGCCTTCTGAACTTTCCTGCATCCACATCGAGGATAATTATAGAATCCAAAGTTTAGAGAAGATAAAATGAACATTTAACATGAAATTCAGCTTGACATAATACTCCATAGAAAATAATCAATTACTTCAAGAAAATGAGTATCTATCATCAAACTGACCAACCTATACAGACCAGATGAAAAATAAAATATGACACAGTTTTCAAACAAATGTGTTAATGGGGTAGCATTACTTACTTCTGATCAGCAGCATCAGAGATAGTAAGAGAAAGTTCACCCTGCTTCTTGGAATGTTTAAGAGCAGAGGTTACATTTAACTGCATATGATAGTAGAACCTTAGACACTGAGCAATAATCTATATTAAAAACAGTCAAAAAGGAGCATCTCACTCCAACCTTTTCTGATAACCGGGTTGAGTTTATTTCCTTTAGCAAAATGTTGCAACTGAAGAACTGAAATTGTAGAGAAGCTCCCATTCTAGCGCAACAGTTGTAAAAATAAAATCTTCCCAAATATACACATCAGGGACTCTCATAAGCAAGAATGGTTCTTAAAAAGGCAAATTAGAAAATTTGTAACTGAATGTGAAGGAAAAATATACTACATATATTACCTGTTTCAGCATCATTCAGTCATTAGTTTCATCGATAAAACGGATAAGATATAACCGCGGGAACATACAGTTCCATTTCTCAGCAGAAACTGATCGGATTGAGTTCGCCGGAGAAAGAAACCAGGTGGAGGAGGGGGCGGCCGGCGTAAAGTTGTGGTGGTTCGATAGATTAGACCGGAGAAGAAGCTCTATCGTCCTTTCAAATTGGCGGGTCGAAATGATTCGGAGTTTGAGATCCGAATATGAATTATTTGGGCTGCCATTGTTCAAAGTAATTGGTCTTATAAGCTGTTGTAACATATGGCCCAATCCTTCCAACCCAAAGGGCGCCCACTGGTTCTTATAGTTACTTATTTTCTTGGTTTTTTTCCTTAAAATTTCTTGCATTTTTAAAAAAAAGATTTTCTTAATTATTATTTTCATTTAGGTATGTTTTAAGGAATGAAAAACAATTTTATTCCTTATTCAAAAGGTAATTTTCTCTTTTATTTACGTCAGAAATTTTTGAGAATGAAAACAATTTGATTTTTTGAAAAAAGAGATCAATGCCAAATTAAATTTGTGATATCTAGATAACTTTGTCCACCAAAGCTAAAACAGATAAGAAAAAATCAAACTTCTTCATTTATTATTAAGCCACATCCTTTGTGCATAATAACTTAATTTATAAGGTTTATATAACACGCTAATTACATGTTAGGATGGATTAAATAATTGACACGCTTTTAAATTTTCTTAAAATATTTTTTAACCTATCACATAATAATTAATATTGTCCAACCCCTGCATATCTTGCTGATGCATAATGGTTGATATTTGTAGAATACTTAATTAATGACCAGTCTTCCTTTAGATGTATTCTAAGTACTATCTTTTTCCATCTTTCAATTCTTTCATTTGTTTTACGAGACGTATTCTATTATAATTTATTCATTATCATAGTCAGTGCTCATTAAGTTTTTTTGTCCCACCATGTAGAACATTTGAGTTAGTGTATCTAAACATATATTTATATCTCGAAACATCAAAAGTAGAATTTTTCTTGCGAAAAATCACTCGATGTAGACCTTCGTGTAAGACCTAATGATAGTCAACAACTTAGCTAGCAAAAAATACGCCTAAATAATGATTATTCTAATTGCTACGAAATTTAAATCAACCAATTATATGATATTTGTGTTTATGGGGTGAGGTGACATATTTGTAATTTCATTAGCTTTTTCTCGTCAAGTGACAATAAAAACTTTTAATTAACCTATATGATGTTTGACAGAGTCATATATATATATATGAAAACCTTTTTTAAGAGATAAGTATTGAAAATACTCCTAAACTTGGCGTGAATTATTACTTTAGTCCCCCAACTATTGACAGCCTTAAAAACACCCATCTACTTGATTAAGTGAATTTAAAAACACCCCTCTTATGCCACATGTGCATATAAGTGGAAGTTTCTGCTGGCGTACACATAGATATTTGAATGTTTTTTCTTGGGGGTGGGGTGGGTGGTGGAGTTGAAGTTTCTGCTAACATGGCATACACATAGAATTGTATTGTATTGTTAGTTTAAATACAATGTTATCAATTGTATTGTTAGTTTAAATGCAATGTTTGTTACTAATTGTATTGTATTGTTAGTTTAAATACAATATTAAAAAAAATTCTTCATTACTAAAGTTTAGCATTTAATTATTTGAATGTTTTTCTTTATTTTTTACTATATATATTGAATGTGTACGTCACATCAGCAGAAAATCCCACATATACGCATAGGTGGACGTCATGTGGCATAAGAGGGGTGTTTTTAAATTTACTTAATCAAGTAGAGGGGTGTTTTAAAGGCTGTCAATAGTTGAGGGATTAAAGTAATAATTCACGCCAAGTTTAGGGGTGTTTTCAATACTTATCTCCTTTTTTTTAATGAATTAAGGACCTTACGATGTTTCATTTTTGTGTTATTAATAACATGAAAATGAAACATTATCTTTTGGTTATGTAACGTGGTTTGACTATTAATCTCGTGTGCAGCCGCCAATATATATATATATATATGTTCACTTAGACGACCAACAAAAATTGACATACATGCTATTTTCTTAATTGATTCTATAGAGTTTTAGTAATATTTTGTTTTGCTAGAGGAGAATAATTAACCAAATAGCCCAACAACTAAAGTTGAAATTGACCATATGGGTGTAGTTGGGTTAAGATTTTTTCAATCCAAGGCTATTAAGTTTATTCTTAATTAACAACAACTTAATTTTGGCCCGATGTCAATCAACCTCGAGCTCAACATCGAAGCTCAGACACTTGATAATATTCGAGTATTGTTAATCTTTTCAGACTGTTGTATAGATTTTTCATACTACATCATAGATTTGACTTTATGGCTCATACGTTATCTCACCGAAGAGAAGGATATCTTAATCCTCTTTTGTAATACCAGAAATATTGTTGTTGAGTTCTAATAATAAAAAAATACTCCATACGCTCCTTTTTAGGGGTTTGTATCGGTCGGTTTGGTTAGATTTTATGTATTATAGGTTCAGTTTATCGGTTTTCGATTATTAAATATGCTAAACCAATAACCAAACCAATAAGATATTTTTTTTCGGTTTTCGGTTTATCGATTTTGGTCCTTAACGGTTCGGTTTTCGGTTAAACCAATAAGAAAAATGCTTATAAAATAAATATATGATATCTCTAATACATTTGATGCGACAAGACAATAATGTAACTTTACAAATGCTCATAAAATAGAAACAATAATAACAAACATGAAAAGAACTATAGAAGTGTAACACAAAGAGAAATTAAGATGAATATTGTTCTTACTTTAGGTTTTGACATTTTGTATAATGTGAAGTTGTGAACTCAAAAGTCACTGTGAAGTGTGTATATTGAGATTAATATTTACTTAAATTAGTCTTAATGGGTTATCGGTTTATCCAATAAACCAATATTAAAAACCAATACCGAACCGATAACCCTATATATATTTTTTATAAAACCATTAAAAAACCGTTAATTCAATAACCTAATAACAATAAACCAATAACACTTTTTTCGATTCGATTTATCGGTCGGTTCGGTTTTTGCACACCCCTACTCCTTTCTATGATTTTTTTTCTTTATTTTGTGCAATTTAATAACGATAGTGGTTTGACTATGTTTTTGGTCTCGCATGAACACGCTAATGTTTGTTATTTTCTTAATTGATAGTAGGAGAATTAATTAGTGATTTTTTGGCTATGCATTAATCGTACTATTGACTTACTCTTAATTAGAAAAGGAAAAGACCAAAATTGTCCTTGAAGTATAGGTATATGTTCATTTTGGTCCTTAAGATATAATACTAGTTACTTTCACAATCCTCCAAGTTTGTAAAAGATAGTATTTTTAGTCCATATATTCAACAGAATATATATCAGTTGATTAAATATAAATATTAAATAGAAGTATATATCAACATCATGAATAAAAATAATAAAGTTAAACTAACCAAAGTTTCTAGACAAAGATCGAGCGTATGTAATAAGGTTTGAAATTCTTGAAGAATCAACTTTTTTCTACTTTGAGATTTGAAGTTAAAATATTGGCAAATCTTATGCTTAGTGGGTATAAAATTGTGGTAGAAGATGACTATTGGTTTTGTAACTTATATGACCATTAGTTCTTGTAACTCTCATGGTCATTAGTTTCTTGTAACTCTCATGACCATTAGTTTCTTGTAACTTATGTAACATCTATCACATTTATCTACCCATATTACTACCCATCATTCTACCCATTGATTGTATGGAAGACTTCTTCACCTATAAATAGAGGTGTTTCTTCCTTTGTGAAGAGAAATAAGAAAAATGTCAAGTGTGAAAAAATACTTGTGAAATTGTGATCTTTTGCAATTATTGGTGATTGTGAGCATTTTAATATTATTATTTTTGTTAAAGTGGCTCATGTACTTTAATGGGTGCATAAATCTTCATTGCTGCATTGGCTCTAAACGTGAGTGTTGGCATTTTTTGCCCATTACTCACATGAGTTAATATGATAGAATGTGGCTATAATTTCTCATAACTCTTGTAACCTCTTATTCTTTATTCACCTAATTATTCTTGTAACTTATGTAATTTTTGGGCCATTTATTTGCCCGATTTACCACCCATTATCTTCCCATTCATTGCAAGGAAGAATTGCTTGAGTTGTATGACGTTGTTAGGCTGTTGTATCCTGGAGGGGACAAGTCAAGAGTGACACTGCTGGATCGGTGTAGATTATGCCGCAGTGGGCTTGAATCTCCTTAAAGAAAGCGAGATATCTGCGGCTCAGCCTAAAGATTTGTTTATTCATTTTTGTCATTTTATTTCAACTGTAATTTATTGTATTTGTGGTATATTACACCAACAATTTTAAGGAGATTCATGTTTTTGTTACAGTTTGAAAGAGTGCGGATATCAAGATAGGGACCTCAACATCATTCCGCTCAACGTCGCTCTCTTCAAGAGATGGAAGAGAAGAGGTGTACGGGTAAAATATTTCTCTACTTGCTCAATTCAAGAGGAGAAAAGGTAAAAAAAAAAAAATTACCTAATATTTTCATGAATCAAGTGATACTACTTTTCATGAAAAAATGATAACTAAATTCTTAAAATAGTGGGGGTTCATGAAATGAGAAAAAAAAAACTCATTGTGAAATTGTGATTTTTGTATTTTTGAGAAATGCTCAAAATAAAGAGTATTACAAATGCAAATATATTTATCTTGAAAAAATTACATGTTGTTGTTTGGCTATAATGAGATGACTCTTGTCTTTAACATGAGAGTTATAAATAAATTATGAAAAACATGTTGAGTAGCCATTTAACATGAAATGTTTTGGGTGAGAAAAAATTCATTCTTGAAATGAAAAAAAACCATAAAACATGTGATGGGATTTTCCTTGTCAAGTCACATAATGTTGAAAAAATTGTGAAATACAACTTTGTTGGTTGTGTGAGTTTTGCAACTCTTTTTGATTCAATTGTGTGAAAAAAAAGTGTGACAAAGAAAAAAAGGAATTTGCTAGCCTAATAAAAATATGAGATTTGAGACTGACAATTTGACTTGATATTGTGTTTGCAGAAATAGTACTTAACAGGTACAAGCAAACAAGATGAGAAACTTGGTGCGATTTATTGAAAATGAGAAAAGCAAAAAATTATATTATTTGTCAACTCTACTATGGAGGTTGAAGTAAAAAAAAAAAAAAAACTTCAACTAGTGAAAAAGTGAATTGATTTTATTATTTCAAACACTTTATTTTGAGAAATTAATTTTTCTATTTTTGATTAATTGTAATGGCACCAATATAATGGTAGAGAACAAAATCGTCATTAAAACGGTAAATTCAGACTCATGGGGAAAAAAACACAATATTGTGAGATCATATTGATCATCGGTATACCATCAATATTAATTGTATTAAAACTTGTGATAATCTTGCAGATTGATAAAATAAGGCCTTAGCAAGATAAAGAGTCTGAAGCACATCGAGGGGGATGAAAATTGAAGCTCATAAATTTCTGAGTCATATATGAGGAAATCCAATTTGGGGACTAGAGATCCTATAACCAGGTTCAATGGGAAGAACGAATCATATGATGACTTGTTGTGAAATGCACTATTGTTAATTTTGTTCAATCCCTATGATGTGAGTGCATTTATCCTATAATGATTTGTGGAGGTTGAGTCTTTGAACTCTTAATGAAACTATGTATCTCGTATGAGTGGGGTGTCAAATTATAGGAGCATCCTTGACAGATTTCACCTATGTGAGTGTGAAAGTAAGCCGCTTTCTATGAGAATGGGCTTGTTCTCAAAAACACTCATGAAACCGGGATAGCAAAAGGTCGTAATGTGCTGGCTAAAAAAGCTTATGTCAACACCTTGATTATTGTGTGTAAGCAGTGATACTTTATTTCCCTTAAACAGTCATAGTTCAAGTCTGAGACCACTACTGACTCTGGAGTAAAGGTTATTGTTTTACTAAGTGAAGGTTCAATGCAGAGCACACCTTCATTATGCATAATAGTCTACCTTCAACTAAATTGTGGAGTACTCTCTTATCTTAATATTAAAATGAGTGAGGGATTGTTGGTGATTGGGAGCATTTTAATATTATTATTTTTGTTAAAGTGGCTCATGTACCTTAATGGTGCATAAATCTTCATTGCTGCATTGGCTCTAAACGTGAGTGTTGGCATTCTGTGCCCATTTCTCACATGAGTTAATATGGTAGAATGTGGCTATAATTTCTCATAACTCTTGTAACCTCTTATTCTTTATTCACTTAATTATTCTTGTAACTTATGTAATCTTTGAGCCATTCATTTGCCCAATTTACTACCCATTATCTTCCTATTCATTGCAAGGAAGAATTCCTCACCTATAAATAGTGTGGTCTTCCTTTGGGTTGAGGAGAACAAGAGATGTACAAGAAAATATAGAGTGAAAAAGATGAGTAGTGTTATATTGTGTTTATATTGAGATTAGTGTAGTGAAAGAGAGAGTTGAGACATGGAAAAATATTCTAAGTCTTCAACTATATTCACTATACAAAAGAGAGTAACCTTATGTTGAAGGAAGGTGTTCTTTTGTGGAGCTTTGGACTCTTCAACTAATCCGGAATTGTTTGAGTTGTACGACGTTGTTGGGCTGTTGTATCCTGGAGGGGACAAGCCAAGAGTGATACTGCTGGATCGGTGTAGATTATGCCGCAGTGGACTTGAATCTTCTTAAAGAGAGCGAGATATCCGCACCTCAGCCTAAAGATTTGCTTATTCATTTTTGTCATTTTATTTCAACTGTAATTTATTGTATTTGTGGTATATTACATCAACATTTGTTACGCTTCACTTTTTTATCATAAAGTTTGAATGCATACACCTAACAGAGTTATGTGTATATTTTGATTCGATGAACTAAAATTGACCTGAGTTTTTCCTCATTTCCTATTTAAAAGTTGAAAGTGACTATTTGCCTACTATTTCATCTAGCGTTACTAGACACAAATAAATAGTAGAGACCAAGTTTAAGCTTTGACAAGAAATAGTCATAATCCATTTAATTTCGTATATATTAATTCTCCTAAGTCCTATATAATTAGCTACCACATATAGACCATTTCCTATCTAGTCGACGTATATATAAATTTACTTGTAAGATCATTAATTAATCACACGTAGTATTTAATATATTACACTATCATATCACTATAAAACCCCTTAATTAGTAATCAACTCATACCAGACAAATCGAAACAAGCCATCCAAAATGAAGAACTATCACATAATTGTATTTTTCTTTTCCCTCTTCCTAATTATGAGCCTTGGTGGCTTTGTTTCATGTACTGAGGAATCAAAGGTATATATTGTGTACCTGGGAGAGCATAATGGAGACAAAACTTTGAAAGAAATAGAAGATCATCACTGTTCATTTCTTCATTCTGCTAAGGGTACTACTTCCAAAGAAGATGTCAGAGCATCACTTGTTCACAGCTATAAGAACGTCATCAATGGCTTCTCTGCGGTGTTAACACCACAAGAAGTCGATATGATATCAGGTACAAACTTCATTAGCCATTTAATTATGTTTTGTTTCAACATGTATCACATGTGAGCCTGATTCTTTTTTATGGGTCACGTAAAATTATTATTATTATTATGTTTTCTACATGGAACGTGGCAATAGTTAAGAGTTGAATCAATTAAGAGTGCACTTCTAATTACTTACTTATATTATGTCTCAACGGTACCAAATTGCCTCATTTGTTTCTGATCAGTGTAATTTTATTTTATTTTCAAAACAGGGATGGAAGGGGTAAAATCAGTATTTCACAGTGATCCTTATGAAATAAGGCCTCATACTACTAGATCATGGGACTTTGTGAGCTTGCTGGAAGGAACTTCACTGAGAAATACTAGAGAAGAATTGCTGCAAAATGCAAGTTGTGGAGAGGACATTATTGTTGGGGTTATGGACAGTGGTAAGAGTTTTTCTCTGTTTTGTAATAATTTGAACAACACCACTCCTTATGCCTCAAAATTATCTAATACTAATATTTACTCTTCTTTTTATTAAAGGGGTGTGGCCAGAATCTTCAAGTTTCAATGATGAAGGAATGGGACCAGTTCCAAAGTCATGGAATGGAATTTGCCAAGAAGGTGTCGCCTTCAACGCTTCCCATTGCAACAGGTTGACTAGATTATTAATTAATTAATTATCGCTCTGTATTTAACTTATATACATTGACAGTGTAAACAAACACTTCTGTTTTCCCCTTTCTCAAGGAAATTAATTGGAGCGCGATACTATTTAAAAGGTTACGAGGCAATAGTTGGTCCTCTTAATGAGACAAGGGACTTTCGATCACCGAGAGATGTAGACGGTCATGGTACTCACACAGCAGGCACGGTGGGTGGTAGAAGAGTCCCCAATGCATCAGCTATTGGTGGATTTGCAAAGGGTATAGCTACAGGAGGTGCCCCTAATGTTCGACTTGCCATCTATAAAGTATGTTGGCCAGTTCCAGATCAGAGTTTAGCTGAGGGAAATGCATGTGCTATGGATGACATTCTTGCTGCTTTCGATGATGCCATAGCTGATGGGGTTCATGTACTTAGTATTTCCCTAGGATCACTACCTGAATCAACATATTATACAGAAAATTCTATCGCAATTGGATCTTTGCATGCTGTGAAGAGAAATATTGTCGTAGCTTGTAGTGCTGGAAATGATGGTCCAACACCTTCAACCGTTGAAAATGTAGCACCATGGATTATCACAGTTGGTGCTAGTAGCATCGATCGAGTTTTTTCATCTCCAATTCTGCTCGGAAATGGAATGATTGTCGAGGTGAGGATTGACTCAGATGCACTAATAGTATAATAGAATTAGAACACCTACTATGACAAATGAAATTAATTTGTTTTCTTTTTATTTATAAATATATAGGGACAAACAGTAACTCCAATACAGAGGAGGAGGTTGCATCCTTTGGTTTATGCAGGAGATGTAGAAATCACAGGAACTAGAGCAAGCAATACAACAGGGTAACTTTCAATCTACTTAGTACTTTTTACTTATTTTAACCACTTAGAATTATGAAAACTAACTATTTCGGTGCTCTTATTGAATATCCAGAGCATGTCTTCCTGGTACACTATCAAGAAATCTTGTCAGAGGAAAAGTTGTCCTCTGCTTAAATAATCACAGGGAGGCATCGATGGAAGTGAAAAGAGCTGGCGGTGTTGCAGCTATTTTAGGAGATCGATTTAATGAGATACAAGTCACCCCTTTTCTCGATCCCACAACAGTTGTCTTTTCATATAGCCTAAATACAATTCGGACATATATACGGACCGAAAAATATCCAATGGCAACTCTTCTTCCTGGAAGTACATTGATTGGCACCAAGCCAGCACCAGTCATGGCTTTTTTCACTTCCAAAGGACCAAATGTTGTCGATCCCAACATTCTCAAGGTAGTATATATTAGTGCCACAAAATGAGTATTTTACCAAGTAATGTCTGTCAGTGTACAAAAGGTAAACTCTTTCTGAAGAATACTTTTAAATTAAATTGCAGCCGGATATAACTGCTCCTGGATTTAACATACTAGCAGCGTGGAGCGAGGCATCGTCTCCCTTGAAAATACCAGAGGATCGTCGGGTTGTTAAGTACAACATGCAATCTGGAACATCCATGTCGTGCCCACATGTTTCTGCTGTAATTGCACTCTTAAAATCAATTCACCCTGATTGGAGTAGTGCTGCAATCAGATCAGCTCTAATGACCACGTGTAATTCTGCTTTACTCTGTTTCTCTTCAAAATTTGAATTCCTTGTTATTTTTTTTTACAGAATTTCTCACAGACAGTTGTTAAATTTACTCTTGCTGCAGCAACAATCAATAATGTGGTTGGTAGGCCAATAAAAAATGCCACTGGGTATGATGCAAACCCCTTCGAATACGGATCAGGACATTTCAGGCCATCAAGAGCAGTAGATCCTGGACTCATTTACGATGCTACGTACACAGATTATCTTCTCTATCTCTGTAGTCATAACATAAACCTAGATTCATCGTTCAGTTGTCCTGAGAAAGTACCTACGGCGAGTAACCTTAACTATCCATCACTTGCAATAGCAAACATGAGAGGATCCATCAGGACTGTCACAAGAGTTGTTACAAATGTTGGAAAAGATAACTCGACTTATGTTTTAGCTGTGAGATCACCTCCTGGATATGTTGTTGATATTGTTCCAAAGAGCTTACACTTCAGCAAATCGGGAGAGAAACACAGCTTCAACATAACAATTATTAGAGCACAAAATAGTGTGGAAAGGAGAAATGAGTTTTCATTTGGTTGGTACACATGGAGTGATGGTGTCCATGTGGTTCGAAGTCCAATTGCAGTATCATCCGTGTAATTAAATCATGCATTTGTGAATAATCAGTACCCAAAATACTTTTACTAATGTGCAACTAGAGCATGATATTATGATATGATGATATGATTGAAAATAATTAGCATTACCAACTTATAAGGTCTGATGATAATTAACAACTTAGCTTGCAAAAAATATCCCTGAAGAATGACTATTCTAATTTGCTAACGAAAACCTTTTTAATGAATTAAGGACCTAAAGATGTTACATTATTATGTTATTAATAACATGAAAATGAAACATCATCTTTTTGGTTACTACTAGGATGTAACGTGGTTTCACTAAGTTTGTAATCTTGCATGACAAGCTATTTTCATAATTGATAGTTGTAGTAATATTTTTGTTTTGCAACAGGAGAATTAATTAGTGATTTTTTTTGGCTATGCATTGGTCATTATTGACTTATTCTTTAGAAAAGAAAAGAACCAAAATAGTCCTTGAAGTATGGGTATATGTTCACTTTGGTCCTTAAAGATATAACTCTACTTACTTCGAGTTTATAAAAGATATACCCCACTAATATTTTTAGTTCATATATTTAACAGATATGAATAACAAATAGCCCAACATCTAAAGTTAAAATTGACCAGATAAGTGCGGTTGGGTTAAGATTTTTTCAATCTATTTAAACCTAAGGCTATTAAGTCTATAATCCTTAATCATAACAACTTTAATTCCAGCCTAATGACAATTATCAACCTCGAGCTCAACGTCGGAGCTCAGACATGTGATAGTACTTAAGTACTGTAAATATTATTTTCAGACTATTGTATGGTCTTTTCATATTATATATATAGCACATACTTGACTTTATGATCCATAAGTAATTTAGTCTCGCATGAACACGCCAATATTTGTTATTTTCTTAATTGATAGTTGTTGTAATATTTTTGTTTTGCAAGAGGATAATTCATTAGTGATTTTTTGGCTATGCACTAGTCATAATATTGACTTACTCTTCATTAGAAAAAGGAAAGGATCAAAATTCAAAATAGCTTTTAAGCATAAGTTACTTTCACAATCCTCCAGGTTCGTAAAAGTTACATTTTTAGTTCATGTTTAACAGATACTAATAACCAAATGGCCCAACAACTAAAGTTAAAAATAAAATTGATCAAATAGGGCGTGATTAAGATTTTTTCATCTATTTTAAATCTGAGGCTAGTAAGCTTATACTTATCTGAAGGTGAAATATTTTATTTATAAATTCAAATAATTGTCAATTCGTCACATTTTTTTCTATACTAGTTTCTGGAAACGTGCGTTGCACGTTTATCCCAAAATATTTAATAGAAATTTTGTATTGCAAATGATAAATTTTAAATGACATATATATTATTGGACTTTCTCTGTGTGTTGTGAAATAAAAATCAAAATATACAAAAAAAGAAAAGAAAAAGTAATAACTCAAAAGGTTAGAATATCTTGCAAAATTGATGCTACTTTAGTAGTAATATACATAGTAAATACATATTCGAACATATATAAATATACATATAATAGAAATGTTTATCTTGTAAAATTAACTATTATTTGCTCAGATACCCGTGAGTGAGGCTTATTTGGGTCGTGTTGTAAATGCCCTGGCTAAATCTATTGATGGTAGAGGTGAAATTTCAGCTTCTAAATTTCGATTAATTGAATCTGCCGACCAGAAGAAGCAAGGCTTAGATTACCAGATCCTGGACACAATCTTCCTAGAGATGGAGAGCCACTTGACTGTAAGGAAAGGGGCCCTTGGGCCACACTTAATCAGCATTTGATAGATTATCCAACCCCGAGCAATCTTAGTTATTGGTGGGGGTTCGATTCGTTAGCGGGTATTTGTTTAGTCATTCAGATAGTGACTGGTGTTTTTTTAGCTATATCTAGAATCGACCATGTTAGAAGTCTTAAGGTAGAGAGGTTGATTGTGCTTCATGTCTCCCAAGAGCATATTGTTCTGAGTATTGACCATATAATAAAAGCAGATCTTGGTCCATGGAGTCCCAAGAAGGTAACTCGCCCTTTGACACCAAAGGATAAGAGCTGATTGCTGGCGATGACATGGTGAAGGGAATCTATGAGAGAAGGTTCTCGAACCGGGTTAAGAATGGATGGTACCTATAATCAGACCCAACCGTTGCAGTACTTGAGAAGAAAGAAAAAATGATTCTCTTTTTCTCTATCTTAAGGCTGCTACCGATTCCTTATCTGTTATCCTGACGTCATGTGAAAGTTTTTTCCTGAATTAGCCGGCCCACACTTCGGCTGCTAATAATGGGATAAGACAGAAATAAGGCGATTATTACCTAATAGAATAATGTGAATTAGAATAATAATACCTCACAAAGAAGGTAGATGAATTGCTTAGCCAAGACTATCTCGACCAGGTAGTTAGCCGCTTTCTCTGTAGGAAAAGACCTTAGGCTGTACAACAACTCCACCATTCTCCCTTTCAAGCAGGGGTTCAACGGAGATGCGTTGTACGGTAGTAGTTTATGTTAGCTGCTTATCCGGTGCCTTCTTTACAACTTTCGACCAAATTGAAGAAACTCTTGTTTAGTCAGGACGCCAATCAGAGAAAGCACTCCTATACTGCCTGGTGTTGATTCGGCAATTTGCGTCTAGTGGGGAGCTTTGTCATCTCAAAGAATAAACGGATCTTCCCTTGCATGCGGATCTTAAAGTCGTGGACCATCGATGTGGATTGCCTCGTGAAATAGCAATAGAACTTTTCCAGACATTTGTAATTTGTGGTCTAATTAGACAACACCTTGCTTCGAACATAGGAGTTGCTAAGAGTAAAATTCGAGAAAAAGAGCCGATTGAATGGGAAATCCTTCAAGAAGTTATGCAGTCACGATTGGTTTTGAATCAATATAAAGCTTAGTAGATCGTGAGTCTTGGTTCTTAGCGAAATGCTACGCGCTATCTTACATACGATGATTTAGATCACCAAAAAGGAATTCCAGTATTGTCGTATGGTCGAAAGACAATGTCATTGAAGGGCATAATATAGGACTGCTCACCTATTTTGAGAGGAAAGATCTATCAAAGCAGAAAGTCCAAAGCCAAAGGTTTTTTTCAATGCGTATGCTTTAAAAGTCAGACTTGGAATGAAAAATAAAACTAAACGGATAAATATATTGAATTGCTTCACGGTCACCCATATTGTTGTCAAATAAATATAATTAAAATAGGAACACAAGCAAAAAAAGATAAATCATCCATCATGTTGATAAATCATAGAACTCGCGCTTTACTGTTATGCAAAATCAACCACTTCTCCACGCTACCCTCTTGAGTCTTGACCCTCTTCTCATCACTTGCTTGTGACCTTAATTTCCCCTTCAATAAAATAATTCATTTTCTCCCATTTCTACAAAAAAAAAAAAAAGATGAAAAGAAAATCAAACTTAAGCAAATCATCACATAAAGATGAAAAGAAAATCAAACTCAAGCAAATCATCACATAAAGATAGGAGATAGGAAGAGTGAGGCTTTAGGTACAATGTGTAGAATGTTATGGAATAGTATTAATTATGTTTTTGACAATATAAATAGAGACGTAAAAGACTTGTGATTTTCAAATGTATTTAGGACAATTAAATACTAGGAAAAATTATTAAAGTACACACCTTTAAGTATATTATTTTCCATTTGTCTCTATATTTTTTAAAAATAACTAAAATCCCTTATTTTAATAATGTATATGTATTAATGTATTAATATATTCGTACTTGTATTAATGTATCCGCGCTTTCATTAATGTATCCGGATTGAATTAATTTTTATTTTAATAATGTATCTGTATTAATGTATTAATGTATTCGTGCTTGTATTAATGTATCCACGCTTTCATTAATGTATCCGGATTAGTTAATTTTTATTTTAATAATGTATCCGTATTAATGTATTAATGTATCTATGCTTGTATTAATGTATCCACGCTTTCATTAATGTATCCGGATTGAGTTAATTTTAAAGGATTATTGTAATTAGTAAAAAAGTAGAAATAGATAGTAATTTTATCTTTACACTATGTGATTTATATAGCTTACCCTAAATACTATTAAATTCATTTATGGCTGTCATCAAGATGAATATGTTTTGGTAACTTTTCAATTTCCACGTTGATGGAAGCCATAATGCACTATTTAATAGGATCCTAATTAAATGGTCAATTTAATTAATTATAATTAGTATGATTATATATGATTTTTGATTTAGTAGAGAGTTAAAATGATAATTCAACTTTGTATTTGAAGCAACAAAAAAATAAATGTCAAGAAATACTAAAATATAAATGGTTATACTACTATCATGTCACTATAAAACCCCTTAGTTAGAAATCCACTCAAATCAAAACAAATCCAAAATGAAGAACCATATTCACATTGTATTTCTATTTTCCCTCTTCCTAATTATGAACCTTGGTAACTTTGTTTCATGTACTGAAGAAACAAAGGTATATATAGTGTACCTTGGAGAGCATAATGGAGACAAGACTTTGAAAGAAATAGAAGATCATCACTGTTCATTTCTTCATTCTGTCAAGGGTACTACTTCCAAAAAAGATGTTAGAGCATCACTTGTTCACAGCTATAAGAACATCATCAATGGCTTCTCCGCGGTGTTAACACCACAAGAAGCCGATATGATATCAGGTACCAACATCGCACATACATATGAACTTATAGTTTAAACTGTTAGAGACAACACACTAAATGTAATTTTTAATTATATTACGTCTCAAGCCGTTGTGTTGGTTACTTGCATAAGTTTCTCATCAGTGTAATTATTATTTTTACTTTTAAAATAGGTATGGAAGGGGTACTATCGGTATTTCACAGTGATCCTTATACAATAAAGCCTCATACTACTAGATCATGGGACTTTGTGAGTTTACTGGAAGGAAGTTCGCTAATAAATTCTGAAGAAGAATTGCTGCAAAATGCAAATTATGGAGAGGATATCATTGTTGGGGTTTTGGACACTGGTAAGAACTTTTCTCTATTTTTTCATTTTGAAAACCATTTGAATATACTCTCCCTCTGTCCCAATTTAAGTGCCTTAATTTGACTCGCTTAGAGTTCAAAAAATAAAGTGAAACTTTTGAATTTAGTAGTTTTAAATTAAAGATGTGTATAGTCCTTGGAATCTTTTGGTCTTAAACTTGCCATATAGGATTTTAAAATTGAAAAAATTACTAAATATAGAAAGAGACACTCTCTTCTGGACGGATAAAAAAAGTATGACACTTGAAATAGGGAACCCAAAGTTAACGCTCACTGTTTCTGAACAATTTGAACAGTACTATTCCTTATACCTCAAAATTATCTAATTATATTTACTCTTCATCTTTTTATTAAAGGGGTGTGGCCAGAATCTTCAAGTTTCAATGATGAAGGAATGGAACCAGTTCCAAAGTCATGGAAAGGAATTTGCCAAGAAGGTGTTGCCTTCAACGCCTCCCATTGCAACAGGTTGAACAAATAGTCTTTTCAATTAGATCACTAATTACCCCAATTACTGCAACAGGTTGAACAAATAGTCTTTTCAATTAGATCACTAATTACCCCTATTACTTAGTCAACGACTATAGATCAGTTAATTTCAGCTATTGTTATCGCTATGTATTTAACTTATATACATTGACAGTATAAACTAACACTTCCGTTTTCCCCTTTCTCAAGGAAATTAATTGGAGCGCGATACTATTTAAAGGGTTACGAGGCAATAGCTGGTCCTCTTAACGAGACAAGGGACTTCCGATCACCGAGAGATGTAGACGGTCATGGTACTCACACAGCAGGCACGGTGGGTGGTAGAAGAGTCCCCAATGCATCAGCTATTGGTGGATTTGCAAAGGGTATAGCTACAGGAGGTGCCCCTAAAGTTCGACTTGCCATCTATAAAGTATGTTGGCCAGTTCCAGATCAGAGTTTAGCTGAGGGAAATGCATGTGTTATGGATGACATTCTTGCTGCTTTTGATGATGCCATAGCTGATGGGGTTCATGTACTTAGTATTTCCCTAGGGTATCAATCTGAAACAACATATTACACAGAGGATCCTATTGCAATTGGATCTTTGCATGCTGTGAAGAGAAATATTGTAGTATCTTGTAGTGCTGGAAATGATGGTCCAACACCTTCAACTGTTTCAAATGTAGCGCCATGGATTATCACAGTTGGTGCTAGTAGCATCGATCGAGTTTTTTCATCTCCAATTCTTCTCGGAAATGGAATGATCATCCAGGTGAGGATTGACTCAGACTCACTTGTGAATCACTACAATATATAGTTTAAGTTCTATACACTAGTCGTTTGGTAGTTGGATAATAAACAAATTAATTTCCATATAACTTATACGATGTTTGGTAGGTAGATAGGAAATAAACTATTCATGTATAAAATTAATATGACATTTGGTTGACAATTTATAAACCTGCATAACTAATACATGTATAACTAACACATGAATAACTAATCCATGCATAATTAATAGCTGCATAAAATAATACATAGATTCACTAATAACTAATCACTACCTTACAAATACCTGCATATAGAAGACTTAGAAGGTAAACATAATCAACTCTGTGCTATAAGGAGTAATCTTTCATTAGTAACCTGATAAAATGGTAAAAGTAACCTACTATGGCAAATGAAACTATGTGCATATAGCTGAACCCTTATCAAGATTACCATCAAGTATTAAATCCATTTTTACAAGTAAATTAATCTGCATTCTTAAATATAGGGACAAACAGTAACTCCAATAAGGAGGAGGAGGTTGCATCCTTTGGTTTATGCAGGCAATGTAGAAATTAGAGGAACTACGGCAAGCAATACAACAGGGTAACTTTCATTCTGCTCAGTACTTCTTGATTATTTTAACCACTTATAATTATGAAAACTCACTATTTTGGTGCTCTTATTGCATATCCAGAACATGTCTTCCTGGTACACTATCAAGAAATCTTGTCAGAGGAAAAGTTGTCCTCTGCTTAAATAGTGATATACAGGCATCAATGGAAGTGAAAAGAGCTGGAGGTGTTGCGGCTATTTTAGGAAATCCATTTAACGAGATACAAGTCACCCCTTTTCTCGATCCCACAACAGTTGTTTTTTCATATAGCCTAATAACAATCCTGACATATATACGGACTGAAAAATATCCAATGGCAACACTTCTTCCAGGAAATACATTGATTGGCACCAAGCCAGCACCTGTCATGGCTCATTTCAGTTCCAAAGGACCAAATATAGTCGATCTTAACATTCTCAAGGTAACATTTATTAGTGCCACAAGATGAGTATTTTAGTATGTAAATCGTCGTACTTACTGTCAGTGTACATAATGTAAACTCTTTCTGAAGAATGGTTTTGGTTTTACATTAAATTGCAGCCGGATATAACTGCTCCTGGATTTAACATACTAGCAGCGTGGAGCGAAGCATCATCTCCCCTGTATATACCAGAGGATCGTCGGGTTGTGAAGTACAACATGCAATCTGGAACATCCATGTCGTGCCCACATGTTTCTGCTGTAATTGCACTCTTAAAATCAATTCATCCAGATTGGAGTAGTGCTGCAGTCAGATCAGCTCTAATGACCACATGTAATTCTGCTTTCCTCTGTTTCTCTTCAAAAAATTGAACTCCTAGTTCATTTTTTTACAGAATTTCTCACAGACAGTTGTTTAATTTACTCTTAATGCAGCAACAATCAATAATGTGGCTGGTAGGCCAATAAAAAATGCCACCGGGGATGATGCAAAACCCTTCGAATACGGATCAGGACATTTCAGGCCATCAAGAGCAGTAGATCCTGGACTCATTTACGATGCTACGTACACAGATTATCTTCTCTATCTCTGTAGTCAAAACATAAGCCTGGATTCGTCGTTCAGTTGTCCTGAGAAAGTACCTACGGCGAGTAATCTTAACTATCCATCACTTGCAATAGCAAACATCAGAGGATCCGGCAGGACTGTCAAACGAGTCGTTACAAATGTTGGAAGAGACAATTCAACGTACTTTTTAGTTGTGAGATCACCTCCTGGATATGTTGTTGATATTGTTCCAAAGAGCTTACGCTTCAACAAATTGGGAGAGAAGCGCAGCTTTAACATAATGGTTAGAGCACAAAGCAGTGTTGAAAGGAGAAATGAGTTTTCCTTTGGTTGGTACACATGGAGTGATGGAATCCATGTGGTTCGAAGTCCAATTGCAGTATCATCCGCGTAATTAAATCATGCATTAGTGAATAAGTGCCAAAAATATTTTACAAATGTGTAACTAGAGCATGCTGTTATGAAATTTCAAACAAGAATTGTTAGGTTCTGTACAATAATTGAAATTGCATTTCTTGCTCATCCAGATGATCGGATTTGTACTATGCAAAATAAAGAAATAATTATATATCTTGTTGCTATATACATCTTTGTAAAGAAAAATTAAGTTACGCTTATTAGAGCGCAATAGATATCCATCAGAACAATCTTGATATGTATCCGTATCTCTCTCTTCAGCTTAGAAAACTCGTCGCTACTACCGATAAAACAATAAATATATGACTGGTATTTTACCTTGACGCTATATTATTATAAATTGGTCCAAATATTGAAGTATGTCTCCCTAAATTGAATGTACAATTTATTGTCATACTACTATTACAAATATTTCACAGTTTATATAATGAATGCATGCCAGATCCTAGTTCCAAAGGACCAAATATTGCTATACTAACATTCAATATAATGAGTATTTTAGCAAGCAATTCCTATCTTATTTACTGTCTGTTAGTGTATAAAAGGTAAACTCATTTTGAAGATTAATTTTACATTAAGTTGCAGCTGGATATAACTGCTCCTGGATTTAACATACTAGCAGTGTGGATCGAGGCATCATCACCCTTGAAATTGCCAGACGATCGTAGAGTTGTAAAGATTGCACCATCCGTAACTGCACACTGCAAAGAATAGCCAAGAAGACTAGGTCATTCAGTAGTCCTGTGAAAGAGTAGAAATGTGACTGGATGGAGACTAATTTTATAATTCGTAGACGTTGGCTTCTAACAATTTTCCAACATAGTGATGGTCTGAATTGTCTCTTCTACTGTTTTCTAACTTGTTAATTGGGTTCAAATTAGACTAAGAGCTTTAATACAAGGACCTATTGATCAACAATTGATTAATCACATGTAGGAATATTTGTTGTATTACTATCATATCACTATAAAAAGGTACCCTTTGAGATCCACTCATACTGGACACAAAACAAATCAATATAATACAAGTCATCCAAAATGAAGAACCATCATATAATTGTATTTCTCTTCTCCCTCTTCCTAATTATGAGTCTTCGTGGCTTTGTTTCATGTACTGAAGAAACAATGGCGTATGTAGTGTACCTTGGAGAGCACAATGGAGACAAGACTTTGAAAGAAATAGAAGATCATCACTGTTCATTTCTTCATTCTGTCAAGGGTACTACTTCCAATGAAGATGTTAGAGCATCACTTGTCCACAGCTATAAGAACGTCATCAATGGCTTCTCCGTGTGTTAACACCACAAGAAGCCAATCTGATATCAGGTACGAACTTATTCATAAACATCCTATATACATATGAAGTAATAGCTTAAGCTGTTTGAGACAACAAACTGATGTAACATAATTATATTACGTCTCAACATGCGCTCACGTGTGAGCCTAGTTCTTTTTATGATCAAACACGTTATTTTTTTATTTATTTTTTTACTTTATGGGTGGCAGTAAATTGCTTAATTATATTACGTCAAGCCGTCGTATTGGTTACTTTCATTTGTTTCGGATCAATGTAATTATTTTCTTAAAACAGGTATGGAAGGGGTTCGCTGATAAATTCTGAAGAAGAATTGGTGCAAAATGCAAATTATGGAGAGGATATCATTGTTGGGGTTTTGGGTTTTGGACAGTCGTAAGAACTTTTCTCTTTTTCCTTTTTCGTTTTTTTTTTTAAAAAAAACATTTGATTATCTTTGTCCCAGTTTAAGTTTCTTAATTTGACTAGGGACGGAGTTTAAATATAAAGGGAGACTCTTGAAAACTTTTGATTTTAAACTTGCCAAAAGGATCTTACTCAATTCAATAGAAACTTAACTTCTACCCCACTTTTTTTCTTTGTAGAATTGGGACGGAGGAAGTAATACTCTTTGGGAACCCAAAGTTAACTCTCACTGTTTCCGAACAATTTGAACAGTACTACTCCTTATACCTCAAAATTATCTCATTATATTTACTCTTCATCATTTTTTTTAAAAAGGGGTGTGGCCAGAATCTTCAAGTTTCAATGATGAAGGAATTAACGGGACAAGTTCCAAAGTCATGGAATGGAACTTGCCAGCAAGGTTGTTGCCTTCAATGCCTCCCATTGCAACAGATTGAACTAGTAGTCTTTTCAATTAGTCAATGATGAGTTAATTTCATCCATTATTTTCTCTTTCAATTTAACTTATATATACTGACACTCTACAACTCTTTTGCTCTTTTTTGTTTTAAAAGGAAATTAATTGGAGCACAATACTATTTAAAAGGTTACGAGGCACACTAGAATGTTCGTCTCCCCATCTATAAAGAATGTTGGGCAGTTCCAAATAAGACCTTAGCTAAGAGAAATGCATGCCTTCCAGATGACATTCTTGCTGCTTTTGATGATGCCATAGCTAATGGGGTTCATGTAATTAGTGTTTCTCTAGGGTCTATACCTATAACAAAATATTACACACAGGATTCTATTGCAATTGGATCTTTGAATGCTGTGAAGAGAAATATTGTAGTATCTTGTAGTGCTGGAAATAGTGGCCCAACACCATATACTGTTGGAAATGTAGTGCCATGGATTATCACAGTTGGTGCAAGTAGCATTGATCGAGTTTTTTTCATCTCCAATTATGCTCGGAAATGGAATGATCATTGAGGTAAGGATATATTCAGATCCACTTGTAAATCATCCGAGTTTAATTCAATATAAAACATAACTTCAGATAATGGTCATAAAAATCAGTCTAATAATTTGAAAATTAAGGCAAATTACAAGATGTTAGACAAAACACTAAATCAGAGACTTAACATATATATAAGAATTGCTTTTTAAGTTGTTTTAACTTCTTCTTTTTTAATTTATAAATATTTAGGGAGAAACAGTAACTCCAATAATGAGGAGGAAGTTGCATCCCTTGGTTTATGCAGGAGATGTAGAAATTATAGGAACTACAACAAGTAATACAACAGGGTAATTCCATTCTATTTTAGTTCTTTTATTTCTTAATTAGTACTTCCTCCGTGTCATTTTATGTGTCTTAATCTGTAGAGATCGATGATGATTTCGTTGTTGTTTTTTTGCATATCCAGAACATGTCTTCCTGGTACACTATCAGGAAATCTAGTGAAAGGAAAAGTTGTCCTCTGCCTAAATAGTAATATGCAGGCATCAATGGAAGTGAATAGAGCTGGTGGTGTTACAGCTATTTTAGGAAATCCATTTAATGAGATACAAGTCATCCCTTTTCTGGATCCCACAACAGTTGCTCTTTTAGATGGCCTAAATACAATCCTGACATATATACAGTCTGAAAAAAATCCAATGGCAACACTTCTCCCAGGGAAGACATTGATAGGTAATAAGCCAGCACCGTCATGGCTCATTTCAGTTCCGAAGGACCTAATGTTATCGATCCTAACATTCTCAAGGTAATACATAGTAGTGCCACAAAATGAGTAATTTATTGTCCATCTGTGTATACTAGTTGAACTCTTTCTGAAGAATACTTTTACATTAAATTGCAGCCGGATATAACTGCTCCTGGATCTAACATACTAGCAGCGTGGAGTGAGGCATCATTTCCCTTGAAAATTCCACAGGATCGTCGGGTTGTCAAGTACAACATGCAGTCTGGAACATCCATGTCTTGCCCACATGTTTCTGCTGTAATTGCACTCTTAAAATCAATTCATCCAGATTGGATTAGTGCTGCAATCAGATCAGCTTTAATGACCACATGTAATTCTGTTTTACTCTGTTTCTATTCAAAAAGTTGAACTCCTAGTTAATTTTTCTTACAGAATTTCTCACAGACAGTTATTTAATTTACTCTTACTGTAGCAACAATCAATAATGTGGCCGGTAGGCCAATTACAAATGCCACTGGGGATGATGCAAACCCCTTCGAATACGGATCAGGACATTGCAGGGCATCAAGAGCAGTAGATCCTGGACTCATTTATGATGCTACGTACACAGATTATCTTCTCTATCTCTGTAGTCAAACAATAAGCCTAGGTTACAATTGTCCTGAGAAAGTACCTGCTGCGAGTAACCTTAACTATCCATCACTTGCAATAGCAAACATGAGAGGATCCATCAGGACTGTCACAAGAGTTGTTACAAATGTTGGAAAAGATAACTACATTTACGTTTTAACTGTGAGATCACCTCCTGGATACGTTGTTGATATTGTTCCAAAAACCTTACGCTTCAGCAAATTAGGAGAGAAACACAGCTTCAACATAACAGTTATAGCGCAAAAGTAGTATTGAAAGTAGAAATGATGGATATGTATTCGTATCTATTTCTCCCTCCACTCTCTTTTTCTTTCTCTCGATCTCTCTGCTATTTCAAAATGATGCAATTGTAGGGAATCTTAGTAGCTCAGAAGGCGAACAGGAAGGCCATGCTTGGCATAGGAGAACCAGAGAACACAATCTTCTCGTCTAGAATGACCTTTTCAATTTTAAAAAATTTCACCACACTGTGCATAAACACTAGTACTTCCAAACAAGCATACTCTTTTCCAGGGTATTGGTAACTAGTGGCCGTCAAAGAATCGGGACTTTCAATAAGGAATTCAAAATATTAAGATATGAAGAAGTTAAGGGGATTCAACCACTATTATTTATATATATAGGTAAAAAATAATTTTGACATTATATATATAGAGTAAGTTTATCGAAAAAGGAGATTCGAATGAATATTATTTTCAAGTTTATTTTCTCAACAATATAGAATATAAATATTATAGTTAAACCTTGGTTCCTTGTAGGATTGACTCTAGACTTAAAATTGAATTGTATCGCTTTGTTATTCCTTCTTTTATCTCTTATTTCATTTTTTCCTTGGTAAAAGCTATTTGATCTATTCGAATATAGAGAAACTTGCACCAAGAACAAGGATGATGATATTCAATCTAAAACGCATATATGTAATCATTATTTATTTTATATTTTAATAGTTTATTATTTTTTGGAGTATTAATTCTAGTAATCGTGCTTATGTTAGTGTATTTTGATGATTATGCGAGTTTCGAGCTATTTGGTGGCATTGTTAGGGATGGCTTAAGAGTATTATTGAAGATACTCTAAAGATGACGAGTGGGATCGAATATGACATTGGGCACTGGTATAGAGAAGCCAATTGTGTTGCGGATTGCCTTGCCAAATATGTGGTTACCATTGAAGAAACTTAAATTTTCCTCAACTGGCAGCTTATTTCTAACACCGCAAAAGAAGGATTATACCATCTTGATAGAAACCCGATGCCTAGTATTAGAACTAAATTTGATAACAATAATTTATTTTTTTTGTAAGCTAAATTGGTTGTATATAGTCCCTAAGCTTGTTCTGGACTACTTTCGATTGACTGATTATTTATGCAAATCTCTATTTTTTCAGCACCGCTTAGATTTTGTTCCTATTTTCAAAACTTGTACACATAAAATCCTTAGACCTGATAAAATTTTAGATTGTCTTCTAATATCTACAAAATTTTAAGCTGTAGTCTAATCTTTTTTTCTCATAAGATTTTTTAGTTCACTCAAAATTTTCAGCTGGAATGTTTGTACTTATTCACATTTCCTAGTCGATACGTAAATTTAGCTCACAAATACAGAGCTATCTTGTGAGTAAATGACACCTTCTACAAGTTGGGATGATATACTGACCCATGATAAATATATAGTTGGTATAACATATGAAAAATAAATCTGTTACCACTTAATAAAATTTAAAGATAAAAAAAATAAATTGAAACTTTATAAGAATTGAGTGTATTGAATTATATCTTGTTTTAAATTTATTTCAATGTAATACATTTAACTCAAGTAACTTTTAGATGGGTCACTAACTCATTCATTTATAAACTTAATTTATTTTAAACAAGGGCAATTTTAGTATTTGATAACTACGAGTGTCATCATTTCTAAAAAGTTGTGTTCTACCAAATTTTTTTTTTATGAATATCATTAGTCTACTATTTTGTTAAGTTAGAACTAAATTAATGGACATTATTGAAAAATCAATGAAGTTTTTTTTTTTTTTACTTTTCTTAATGAAATCGACAGAATCAATTAAAGTCTATGATTAATGAAATTACAATTTTTAGTAGTTTCTTCATTTAAATTAAATTAACTTATGGATACTTAGGAAAAACTTGGGGAAATTTATCGATTTTTTAATTTTGAGATGATAATTTTCGATAAATAACTATATGCCGGTATTGTTACTTGAAAAAAAATGTGTTCTTAGTCTATATTTAATAAATCTACATATAACTAGAATAATATTATGTTTCTTGATATCGCTATTCTAAATCATTTGAAAATTAAGAAAAGAGTAACATTAAATGGATAAATTTTAAAAATGTTTAAATTATATTTAAATAAAAATTTCAAGATTAGAAAAAATAAAGCAAATATATAATCTAAATAAAATAGGTTTGTGAAAGAAAAAAGAAAATGAAAAAAAAGAGCTAAAACAAACGGTAAAAAGATAACACTAGAGACTAGCCATAAAAATAATAAATGAAAAAAAAAAAAAGTTTTGTAGTCCCCATATTAACTTTGTGAGATTGAGTGTCACTTTTTATCATGTTAATATTTCTATATACATTATCAATATATATGTTAAATTTTAGTCAAGCATTGAGATATCCGCGTGTTATCCCCAAATTCATTATATATCGATTTCTAATTTTAATCCATCAAAATTTAATTCAAATCACGTTATTTGACACCTCCAAACTATATAGATTGAGCATAATTTTAATCTTTTCAAATTTAATTCAAGTCATGCTAATTAACACTCTCAAATTCAAGTCACACCATTTGACACCTCAAGTATTATTTGTTAAGTTGTGAAAGAGAAAAAAATTAAAAAGTTTAAACAAATGACCAAAAGATTAATTTGTCTGCTACTGATTTTAATTTGACCTAATTCAATTTAAATTAAGTCACACCATTAACAACACACAACCCTCCAAATCCAAGTCACTCCACCACCCCCCTCCAAATTCAAGTCACACTATTTAACACCCCAAATCTTGTTTGTTGTGTTAAGTGTATGTGTAGGTATGTTTGTTTTTATTTTTTCTTTGGGCGTGAGGTATGGTGTGCCATAGTAGATACTTTGGTGAAAAATAATATTTATCGAATTTAAAATATAATAAAAATAATGACAAGGTTTGTCATTTACTGCATGAAAATCAACCACAATATATAGTAGCAATGTGACACTAAAGTATTGAATAATTCAGGAGAAATCCTTTTGTGTTGGCTAACATATGTTCACACATAAATGACTTGTCGTACTTGAATCATTTTAACTACATGAGATACAATTTAATTAATTAAATTCTAATCAACTATCAAATGAACCTCAAATACTGACCTTGATATAGATATATGTGTGAAAAAAAAATTTAAAATGTGGATTATTATGTATGTAGCAATTACTAATAAATTATTGCTAAAATTAAATATGATAATATGTTGACTAATATTGTAGAAAAAATGTGATTTACAATGATAATAGTTGTTGCTAAAAGCATTCGTAAAAGATTATTGGCCGATTTTCTTGCTCATCTTCTTGCAACAATTAAGTTTATTGAGAAAAGAAAATAATTTCTTGCAACAATTTGTTGCTAAATAATCGCATAAGTCGCAAAGATTTGATTTTTTACAAATAAAATCTTATGTATATTCTTTCCAATTCTGAACCTTTTTTCACTTTCTTTATTTTCTCCCTTATTTATTTACTGTGAATTTTGGATTAAAAATATGTAGAATTGAGATGACGCTTCATCAACAATTGATCCAAAAGAGGAAAGAAAATGATGATATCGCGAAAAACATCAGTGAAATTATTTAAATACTAACAAAATGGGGTAACACTATTTATTTCCTCGTTGAATGTTGATTCATCTGTTTTCCTTTGTATAATTTATTTTAATAATATTTTTTTTATTGTTATTGAAAAGGAAAACAAGGAAGGAGATTACAACATGGAGAATCGAACTCTCATCAATAAAGTTTCAGGTAGTCAACCAATTTAGTTATTAAAATTTTTCTTAATATCGTATATCTTATAGTCTCTTCTCATTTTATGTACACTTGTTTTCTTATTTATTTTCAACAGGCTTTGTATTTGATCTCAATTTTGAAATTCTTAATTTAAAATTCATACGCATACACAAGTATCTAATATATTATTTAGTGAGAGAAAGTGTTTTGAGAGAAAATTGGGACCCACACTCATGCTTTTTAGCATGACACTCAACTAATATTTTTTTTTTCCTAATTAATTCAACTTCAAATATTTTCAATCCAAAAAAAAGCATTTTATTTTTTTCTTATACTCCTCTTTTCATGGCTGATGAAGAATTTCAGGAAAGCGAAATACTTTATCCTCAAGAGCATGAAGCGGAGCTTCAAAATTCAGCTGATGAGGAAGAAGAAGAAGATGAATTTGGCTTTCAAATTCGTCGTTATAACAACAAGGTATCCATGATACGGAAAGTAATCATGAAGTAGGATATCGATTCCATACCAATGAACAAGTACATAGATGACGATGATGAAATGGTGTCGCCCCATATTATAATTAGACGGAGAATTGCCAGAAGAATGATGGCATTTTCAGTTTGCACCGGCTACCGAGGGAGGCTCAAAGGAAGGGATTTGAGTCAAGTAAGGGACTCAATTCTAAGGATGACTGGTTTTATCGAAACGTGACTTTAGAGTTTATTCTCTCTCTTTTTTTGACATTAGAATCATAAACAGTCAGGAAAAAAAAGTAGATAGAAAAGAGAAAAGATTTATCTTTTTTTCTTAGTAAATGTAACATTGATGGAATACTAATTTCATTTTTCCATTACTTATGTAGTAGAAAGTTGAAAATTTTGATGACGATTCAGTTTATTTTAATTTATTCTAGAAAAAATTATACATGTTTGGTGTAAGAAAATTCAGATTGTTATGTGTGAGTAGGTTTTTGTTAAGATGTTGTGGTTCCAAAAATTCGTCTTCCAAATTAGTTCAAACCATTTTCTGGGTGAAATTGTTTCTAATGTCCAAACACAATTTCTAATCTGTACATGTTACACCTCACATTAAATAATACAAATAGTATAGCATAGTATATATTTTTTATTAATCATAGAGCCAGGTTTATATATAGGGGTAAATGCAAGTATTTTGTCAGATAGATCTTTGCACCACTATTAATAAGTTGCTTATTAACTCTTAGATTAATAATATTAAGATTTTAGTTTGAGGCACCAAGTATAATATAAGAATCATAATTGTTTCAGTTTCTTCTTAAACAGGATTTCAAAAGAAATATATGATTTGTATCGCTTAATCTAAATGATGTTTAGAATTAAGATGTTTAATTTTGTGATTGTTCTCACATTAATAATTATAATTTAACTGTATTAGGTGTCAATCTTAATTAAAATTTTAGCTCATAAATCATGTGAAATATGATATGTTGTTACATGCTCTACTTTTTTGTTTGAATGTTATTGACACAATCATTATATATTTCTAAAAGTAAAAAAAAATCCAGTTAAAGTTATTACGAAAACATAAGTGGAATCAATATCATAATGATAACAATACACAAGTGCGAAGTTCCTAAGTTAAAATTTGTTTTTGTTTCCTGTTGGTGTTAATAGCTCTCAATACATGTAGCTTCGATTAATTAAGATTTGTGTTGTGTATAATTTATTAAGAAAATAAACACTCATTAATCCTTAATTTTTTCATATTCAAAATTTGAATTCGATTATTTGATTAATGATAAAGATATTTTATTTATTGTATCATAATTTTTTATATTCTCCTTAACTGCGATGACCTAACAAAGTTTCTTCCATTAATATTTTTCAAACATGTCTTATAATCAGTGATTTTAAACGTAGTTTCAAGGAGAGTTTTGAAACGGAATATACCAAAAACGCTCTGAGATGTAAATAAAAGACGTAGATTCATAAGGCGTCCACCCTGAATATAGGATGTAAACCTCGGGAGTAAACTTCTCTAGAAAATGACATGTCAATAAACAATCAAAAATTTCCTCATTTTTACAACATATTAATTAAGAATGACAACCATATTATGACATATCAAGGACTATATATGGAATAATTTGGATTTAATTTTTTTTCTAAATCGTTTTTCTCTTTTTCTTTTCATGTGCGGTGTTTTATTATGAATTCTACTTGAATAAATAAATATTTAGACCTACCAAATTAGAGTATTTAATATTACAAGTTCTGTTTCTGTTACCCAACAAACTTCCACAAAAAAAAAAGAAGAAAAAGGATCGTTATAATAAAATAAAGTATGATAAGTGTCCACATTTTCCTTTTAAAATAATATATATATTGCAATACATTTTCGAAGAATATCTTTTCTTAAGAATTCATCAGCAAGAAGTTAATTAAAGAATAATAATAAATATTTATTGGCAAGAAGTTTAGACTTAACAAATATTGAGTGATTGTTAGGAAGCAAAATGCACATCGTGCTACGTACATGGCAACTTCTTGTGGATACTTAACTAATGCTCTCAAAATTTTACCTCTATTTGAAACTCCTCGTCTTGAAATAATCATAAAATTTTATCGTGAGATTTACCGATTTAATTTATAATATGGTGACGTGAAAGTTGAAACAATAGTAGAAGGAAAGAAAATAAAGAATAGCGTATAGCTAAGGGCTATATATATTTCATAGAATTGGGAGTTTATAAGAGGAAGTAATATGATTCACTTTAGGTTAGGAATATGAAAATGACATTTTTATGACTGAAAATAACAAAGACACAATTAAAGTTATTTTCGATGAACTAAATTAAGAAATAATGATAATCAATAGAATTTGGACATAACTTGTGTTTTGACATTGTGTAAATTTAGCTTTTGAATTTCATTTTCAAAAGTACTGGTGATTAGGAAAACTCTCTAACAAGCGAAAGTTATCCACATGAAAAGGATGGAGTATTTCTTCAGAAAAAATTATTAACAAAAGAAGCGGGCACTACAATAAAAGAGATATTTAGTGGCAATAGATATTTCAGTTAGTATTATCGCTAAAATACTTAGTTATAATTAAGCTAATATTATTGTATCCATAAAAATCTTTAGCGATATTTATATAAAATATAAATTATAAATTCTTTTATTATATTATTATCATTATATATAATATAATAATTATTATATTATTATCACTGAATAATTATCACATAGTCCCGTTCTAGCATGGACCAAACATTGAACCTGGGAGATGAGAGAAATTTTGGTGTTTATTTATACTAAGAAAGAAATATTATAGTTTGTGGGGTCTATTTTGTACTAAAAGTTGTCTCTTTGATTTGAATTTTGACCTATCTTCAATGTACCCAACCTCATCCATTTAGTCATAAAAAGAATTTAAGAAAAATTATGTTATTTAAAATCAATATTTACTCATGAAATTTCAAACTCTACTTAAATATATTTCACATTTGATAAACAACTAATAACTTATTTTCTTACTTTTCACTTTTGAAATTATATTTGAATACATTATTTTTCCCTCTAAAATACTTAATCTATATTAAAAGTGTTAAATGAACTGTGATATCCATGGAGCCATATGAGAAAGAAACACTCCCTACTTGAAATTTTTCTTTTTTTTTTCTATAAATACCTATGAACGGTTTGGGTAACTTCAGGATTATTTTTTTTGTAATTATAGTTTTAAGAAAAATGTCAATTAGGTTAGTAAGATATTTTTTTTTCTTTTTTAGAAAAACACCGTGAAGTATTCCTACAAAAACGCAAAATTTGAAAAAAAATTTGCAAAGATTTCTTAAGAAAATACTTGTACAAATGTTACTAGAAATGCAAAATAATTGCTTCCTACTTAATTACGTCTTAATCGCATAGTTATCAATCAAACCAATTCCAGCAAAGTTAGTTTTTTAGTTTAAAAAGAAACTTCTTTTGATGATTCTTGTGAAACATTTTACAGAAAAGTTTTTTCAGTTTTTGCCAAATAAGTTACTCTCCCCTGAAACTTACACTTGTTTATTCACCTCACAATCAGAAAAGTAGATATACACATTCATATCAGATAAGAATTCCATTCACAATGTACAGATAAAACTGTTATGAATGAAATGAGTTGTGTATTGGTCTTGATCCTTTGAGAAACTTCAATAGGGAACGTAAAGGCATCACAAATATGGGAATTGAGAAGACTAAAAATATGAGGTGGAGAAGAATCATAAAAAAATGAGTACTAAAAATAGAAAACCTAATTGAAGTAAACCTTCAAATTTCAGGCAGCCAAAGAAACAAAAAGATTTCCCAATCAGAGCTGATCCTGCATCAAAGAATTGAGACAGTTTTAGTTACCTAGAGAAAAAGAAAAGGGAAACTGTGAATTTGGCCAAGCAAGAAATGGCCACTCACCTAACAAAATGGAAATTTAGCAGGAGCTGCTAGCTGATTGAAACTCATAGATATCAAGTTGACAATTGCCGAATCCAGTTTATACAAATGCAGGCAGTGTAGTTGCAAGATTTAGACCTTACGACATGCTGATAATTGCTTTTGCTTTGTTGGCTTGTACACAAACTTGCTTAGATCCATGTTACTAGCGGACCTTCAGTCAAAGGGTATATTCAGAGATGACAGTCAAAAACAAAAAAAATTAAACTAAACATAAACATAGATGTTTGTTTAAAATAGTATTTACCTACTAGTGCTGGTATTCTTAATATCTTTTAGAGGGGCTCGGAGCCCACTGGCTCGAGAACCATTTGAGGTGTATCTAAATGATGAAATGACCGAAACAAAATTGTCCATTGATTTCTCAGATATTTGAGAATAATGTCCCAAATGAGAGATGTTGGAACCGAATTTCCCTTGTCCATCCTTTTTCTCCTTAGTTGAATCATCTAGGTTGGAGTTGAAGTCGCCTGAAATAGAAAGATGTTCTGATGTCTCTCTCCTGTAAAAGGATTCTAGTAAAAGATAACCAACAAGAGTCAAGTCGTGGAAAATGCAACACTGTCGCAAGAAATATCTTCAATCTAGCATATAACAATTTATACTTGTCCTAGATGCAACAATTGGATATAAAAGGGCAAAAACAACTTCTTCATATATATATATATAAGCTTTTGAATAACCTTGACATAAGGAAAGTTTTCATTGTAGTGGCAAAGGTAGTTCAAAATTTGCTTTAGGTCACAGGTTTGAATTCTCGACTACGCCTCTGCCTCATTAATATGCTCACTAACTTGTTAGTTGATCTTTTAGTTCTGGCTTTACATTAATATACTGTAGTATTTTAGTTAGCATACCCAGAAACATTTGCTGCTGTGAAAAGAAAGTGCACAGCTCCAGAAATTTCAGCATAAATTAGGAGTATCAAATGAGGATAGACAATGATCGGAGTAAACTAATTTTCACATCTCTGAATACATACCTTGATTGCCAGATGTGTCAGCCTCTAAACATTCACCACTTGCATTATCCTATAGAAGAAGAGCAAATTAGATGCAACAAGCTGCAAATTTGACCACATTTTTCATCAATTAGAAATGAAAGATGAAAGGAAAACACATCATGGAAAAACAACTTACAGTTTGAACAGTGTCAAAGAAGGTAACCTTCCTTTTCTTTGATCTCCTTTCAGAGCAGTCATCTCCTGAAGAAGACTTGGGATTTGTATGTTCCAGCTCAGCAGCAACATCCAAGTTGCGCTGAGAACTTTCATTTGCCAAGTTCTTCTGAAAATAAGAACTCCTTACTATTACTCTTTTGTTCTCTTTCTGTTCAGTATCACCTGCAGGAACTAAAAATGAGTTTATTGTCAGAGGAAGCATCATCCTTGATAAAAAGTTTAGAATTATTTATGTACTGACCATTTCGGGCAGATGGCTTGGGCTGAAAATAAGAACTTTGTGGAATAGCATTTTTAACTGCTGCTACGACTGCTCCATTCAATACATCTGACTTAGAATCATAATCATTCTCCCGAATGCAGCTATGAGGTTTATCATTGGCAGCCTTATTTATCTCACTCTTATCGTTCTGAATATCTTCCTTTTTGTTATTCTTCACAAAATAACTGCTCCTCACTATCACTTTTTTTTTGGCTGCTCGTGTCTTGCTTTCACTTAAATCCAGAGTATGCTCCATACTCAATGTGATACAGGGTTTACATATTGGATGCTGTACTGGAACAGATTGTAGTCCTAGGCCATTTTCGATTTCTTCCTCTACCAGAATTCCTGCTCAGAGAACAAAAGGAAAGAAAATGTTTTAACTGCACTTATTGATCCTCAATAAAATTCTGTATCTTAGTCTTTACCTCGACTTTTTGACTCCAAACACATGGAAGCTTTCAAGTGAATATCATCATCCACCTAAGGAGAAGAAACTACTATTCAGAAAGATGCTATCAGAATTCCAATATGATACAACAATGTTATTCTCAGTATTAACTGCAAAACCATCTTTGCTCACCAGAGGATCAGGCGAGGACATTAACAAGCTCTCGAATTTATAAGAATCGGCTCCCTTTCTACTGTCTGCCCAAGGGCTTGAAACACCAACCTTTGAATTCGGAAGAATAGGGCTAGTTCTTGGGGCCCTAAATTTCTGTTTTGCTTCAAGAGAAGCAGTGCCTATAATAAATGTTAAGGAACAAACAAACCTACCAATAAAGTATCAGAGAATCATTTACTATTGTGCCTGTACAAAAAAATTGAACTTCACATATCTCTCAACAATTACACCTCAACCCCAGACTAGTCTGACATTGGCTATATGAATCCTACATCCATTCCACTCCATTTTGCCTAACATCTAGCACTACATTCGAATGCCAATGGGGTGGGACTAACATAACTCCCATCGGAAAAAAGATTTTACAAATTGTAAATTAACGTAACTCTCATCATAAAAAATGATTTTACACAACTCTCAAAATGTGTCTGGATGTAAGTTCTCCACAATAGGTGGGAAACAACAACATACCCAGTGTTGTCCGGGAAGGGTAAAGTGTACGCAGACCTTACTCCCTACCTTGTGAGGAAGAGAGGTTGTTTCCCATAGACCCTCAGCTCAAGAAAAGTGTTTTCAAAACAGGTTTTGAGAAATGCAAAAGTGAAAGAAGCTCAAATGAAAATACAAACTAATTGGAAATGACTATTTGAACCCTCTATATCCATTCAGCCCTATTTGGGCCAATTCAATTCTATTATTGGTAAAATATTGACCAAAATCAGAGGTTTTTTAAGACTCATACTTATCGTTACACTGATATACGTCTTTAACCAGCCAAGAGACTCTTGTCAAACGTCAAACCTAATATAATGGCATCACTCTATTCAGAGAAAAGAAAAAAGAGAGATATTTGCAAAATACAGATTTATGCGATAAACAGGAAGAAGATAAATGATCTATGTTCAGATACATTTAGGCCTTTCCTCCTAAATATGCAAGGTACATTGCTAAAAAGTTGTTTTGTCGTGAACATGTGAAAAAATGAAGAGAGAATCATTGTTAATGATGCCTTGAGCTCCAAATGACAGTAAGAAGTGTAAAGCTAAGTACTTGTACAATAGGATACAGAAGTAGTTGGTTAGGAGATTTTTCTGTGCAGGCAAATCAAGCTTCCTCCTTTCACCTTCCACTTTGAAGTCATTCAGTTCATAAGTTCTGCCATCCACCAGTTCAGCAGCGTTGCATTCTTTCTGGTGAATTGTAGTTCTATAACTTAGAGAAATATAGACTTGATATGAAGTATATCTAAGGTTAATAAAAGGAAAGAAACATTTGTCAGAAGTTACAGAGCAGCACACTATCTTCATCAAATTTTGCATAAAGTTGCAAGGAATACTTTCATTTGCATTGAAATGGATGAAGATCTGATAATGCTAAAAGAGGAAGACACACAACAAGAAGCACGGCATATGGGAGGTGTTATGCATGAAGAAAACCACTAAGTTTTCAAGCCGTCAGGCATATCTTCACTAAAACAAGAGATAAAGTCCATATATCCCTCAGAATGTGGCCCTATATTCAAGTACTCTCCCTCTGTGCAATTTTGATTGACCTGCATCGACTTTGGAAGAGAAGGTTTAAAAGTACTTAAAAGTGTGAGATCGAAAGTTGTCGCATCAACTTTAAATTAATACATAGTATTCATGTATTAATTAAGATTAATGGGAGAAGAAATTGTCGTTTTAGAAAGAAGTCAGTTTTTTGGGAGGTACAAAAAAATGTAATAGGTCGATGGAGGTGGATAGAAGGAGTGTTTTACCAAGATGGTTAACCATAGGCTGCCTCGAGTTTCCTTCAAACCTCAGTTTATTGGGAACATAATACTGCTGAAGCTAGAGCATAAATGCAAATAATGACATAGATTTGAAGGGAATGTAGGGAATATCACTCAAAAAGTGATTGGTCTTCTAACTCGAGAGAACTGAAATCAAGAAACTTCATTAAAGAAAAGAGGACTAAAATTAAATACCTGAAATGGCATCATAGTGAAAGGATCAATGTCACCTTTTGCTATTCCTTGAGCTACTTCTGTAGGTATCAGCGTTCTCCTAGTTAAGGAATGGATCATAGAAAAACCTCCGACCATAATAAAGGAGATTGATTCTAACAAGCATCAAAGTTGCATCATAAATAAATATGTCAGGATATGGGCCTAGGAAATCTAGATCTTGACTACCACAATCAGAGAGCTCGGACAAATGAACTAAATCTTCAGTCATGAGATCATAAACTCGTTGATGCTGAAAGGTCATAATTGCTTTTCTGAAAGATTCTTCATACATAGGAGAAACTGCAGCAGTATTATACCTCAAGTGCTTAATGACCTGTAAGCAAACAAATTAGTTTCTATTATCATGCTCATGTAAGTGCTCAGTTCCAAATGCAGGTCAATAGATAAGAGAAGCATATTGAGGAGCAAACTTTGGCAAAATACATACAAATCTTTCTAAGAAACTCACTTTTCTAATGCTCTGATAATAATACTCACTTTGTCATAACTCTTGAACTTTTTTATAAGTGCATGAGCTTTTTTGAGCCCCATTCCAGGCAAGGACTGCAAATAGTCACAACCACTCAAGATGCACATCTCAAGAAGCATCTGCTTTGTGAAACCTGTTAAACTCAGTTCCTTATTTTGTTCCAGCTTGGAATACCGAAACTCAAGACCTTGCCCAAACTTATCCATTTTGTAAATGATCTGGATTCAACAAACAATTACCAGGACTTTCATAACAAAGTACAAAAATATTATAACAGCATAAAAGGAAAACTTTTTTTCTAACAAAACTTGCCAAAAGCTTACCCTAGGACAACCAAATGCTATTAAATCCGAGTCCTCGGTTATAACAGCATCAACCTGTTTGCTGATGGCCAAAAAGGTCATTTGGGCATCTGCTTCATAAGGAGCCACTACATAACATACATTTTCCTGCTTTAGGACCTTCAAATGCAAATATAAAATTATGAGAAACAAATGGCTGACTTGACGGCAGTAGTGAAATCAGGATGAATTCAGTACCTGTATTAGATCATGAGCCACTGAAGGTGATATATCAACAGCCTTCTGATAGCACTCATAAGCAGCAGTCATGTTTCCATTAGTTTCATGCTCTATTGCACGAGAAAGGTTTTCCTTCCTAGACCTGCAGGAAAATGTGTGAATTGCTTCACCGAGTAGCATGCTTGCAAAAACATCTTCCTCCTTTTTATTAAAGATTAAGTAAAATATGTATTATTTTGAGACGACATAACAACCATAGATCAATTTCTAGACTACATAACAATCATAGATCAATTTCTCAAATAGTTTTTTTCCACAGAGGAAGTATCAAGCATTGTGACTACTAAGATTGCATTAAACAAACTCAGAACTCCGGCAATCAGCTGTCCCCTTAGACAACAACACTATCTCTTGAAGATTGATCCATTTGACAGAGTAACTTAAGCAAGGAAATACAGCATTCAGAAATATTAATCGATTCCACTTGCAGATAAGACTTAAGAGATGTGGAGAGATAAAATATATATTTCCTCGCTGGAAAGAAACCTTTCAAGCTGGTCGACATCAGTGATAGTCTGAACTGGTTTAAGAGGAAAGAAGAAAGAACTTCATTGGCAGGACGATGGTAGATGGATGTCATTCTGGGGTTGATCACACCTACAGACGGACTGTGTCTCTCTTTTAATGGAAAAGCATGAGGGAAAAAGTGGTGAATTATGTTAAGAAATGTGATGTGTCAAAAGAATAAATATGATTCAGCTTCCTATCCTAGATTACTTCAAAGTTTTCCGATCCCTTCAGCTACCTGGATTAGTATCAGTATGGACTCCATAAGTGTTGCCAAGGTCTCGGGGAAAAGCTGTCATTTGGGAGGGTGGCAAATTGACTAATATGCCCATTTTATAGCCATTTCACATCATTATCCTGTAGTGGATGTTGATGGAACACATATTTAAACTCCAAGGTCTGCCAGAGGATATTGTAAGTGACAGGGATCCAGTGTTCACAAGTAAGTTGTGGCAGGTGTTGTTTGCTATACAAGGAGTGATTCTGTATACCTCTACTGCTAACCATCCTCAGCCTGATGGTCAAAACTAAGGTTATTAATAAGTGTTCAGCGACTTATTTGAGGTGTTATTGCTGCGACTCTCTTTCAGAGTGGGCACACTACTTGTTCTTTGCAAAATGGTGGTATAATACCAGTTTCCATACTTTAACTCAGACCACTCCTTATGAAGCTTTATATGGGCAACTATCACCATTGCGCTTGCCATGTGTTGCAGGTGATTCTGAAGTAGTTTAGATAGACAAGATATTGATAACTAGAGAAGTGAAGCTGCAGCTATTGAAATTCCATTTAACCAGATCACAACAAAGGATGGTGGAAGGCTAATAAAAAGAGATCGGATAGGAAGTTTGAGGTGGAAGGTTAGATGTATCTCAAAATTCAACCATACAGGCAAATGACTATGTCCAGTAAGCACTTCACCTTACAAGTGTTATGGACCTTATCAAGTTGTCCAGAAGGTAGGATATGTAGCTATGATTGTATACCTGCATATGGAAATCTATCACAAGCTGCATTCAGGGACCACATGGAGAAGAGAAACATAAGATGCAAAGTAGGAAGTTTCATCAATCGCCTCGACCATAATTGCCAACTCTGTAAACCTGTTTTATCAGGAAATCTTTGTGATGTAAATCAGTTTTTAGACTTTGTTGGTTACTTGAGTTTTACAAAAGAGGCAATGATATCTCTCTTCTTCTTTTTTTGTAATTTTCATATATCCTCTAGATGCAATATGTCAATAGAACTCCTATTAGTTAATCAAAGAAATTAAAAAGAACTCACAAATAAGACCAATCAAAAAGAAAAGGAACTCACAACTAAGAAGCTAAAGTTAGGAGTTTATACGTACCTTCCCCGCTTGTTCTCCTGTTCAATCTTCATTGGTAAGGGACCTCCATCAAACACAAGAATAGGTTTGACACCATGATGGCGCAATAAATTCACTCTGTGCATGCAATAATCAATATGCCTAAAAGAACATACAATGAAATAGATTGTCACGGTTTGTACTAAGCTAACAAAAAACATATATTTATGTTTTTCATTTTTTCAGCCATCAATTAGACTTCCATTTTCAGAGAAGGAGATTTCGAAGACATTCAATATAGTGAAACATGAAAGTTACATATCGAAGACAAGATAATAGATTTCATTGAAGGCATCAAAAAGATGCATAAATTACATATCATAAAAAAGTACAAGACGTTGTTAGCTCTATTACAAAAGGCTAATCTAAAGTTAAGGAGCTAACAAAGTCCAAGAAAGTTTCAGGGAAATTGACAGGAGGGAAATTGCTCCAGCTACAAAGAGTTGTTAAAACTCTAGACTTAAGAATGTAGCTTGGGGAAGAGGTGCTTTCAAAGCATCTATTGTTTCTTTTTGTCCAGACACACCAAAAAATGCAAGCAGGGATCATCTTCCATACTTTCCTAATGGGTTTTCTGACCTTCCATGGGCTCCAGCTAACCAGTGCATTACTTCTCTAAAGGCAGTTCACACTTCCTGATCTCATCATTTTGGGAGTAGAATATTTTCCTAATGTGATCTTAACTTACAATTAATATTCTCTAAAGTAGACAACCCAATGTATTTTCCATCAATCAGTATGTAAAACTTGTTTGATCTTTGTTCCATATGAACGCTACTTAGCAAAATCAAACCCCAATGCAATGATAAATACAGAAAGCAACATTCTTTGCAAAAATATCTTGTTCAATAAATTGGTATAAACAAATGGACTCAGATTTATAGTCCCTTTGCATTAATCATTAAGTGAATCAAAATTCTATCGTCCAAATATTCAATTACATATCCACATTTACATATTGGAGCATCACTTTGGAATAACAAAGACATTTTAAGGACCCTATCATGAACATCAAGTCATAAAACAGTAGAAAAATGAAACAAAACTAATAATTATGTGCCACAAAAGGAAATGGAAAAGAAAGCAACAACCCCATTATCCCTCCCCCATTAAATATTTAATAACATTAAAAAAAAAATTCTTGAACCATCAAATGATGAAATCATATAAGAAGAAAACAACATTATTTTACACAAAAAGAAACAGTTATTCAAATTTTCTTTACCCCATCAAATATCTTGCGCTAATTACACAAAAGAAAGAAAAAAAAAGAACTTGCAGAAATCAGTGAAAAATGAGAGAAACAAAGATGAATACTTGGTAGTAGGAATGCCTTTACAGAGCTCTTTGCTGCAAGAAAGGGCACCCTTGTGCAGCCAAGAATATGTATCAACAGCAACACTGCAGCCATTCAAGTCTTTGATGTTTATGGGTATCATTATCGATTTCAAGAGGGGCAAAAGGCCTTGTATACCCATATTCTCTAGTGAATTCAATTGGGTTTTCAAGAATTTCAGCAATTTTGAGAAATGGGTTTCAGCTAAAATTGCTGTTAAGCCCTAATTTCTGAGTTAATTTGTTACCTCATTTGGGAGCAAGGAGGAGAGAGAGGAATGGCGGGAAGTGCTTTTTGAGAGGTGAAATTTGGTGCTCTTTTTTTTTTTCGAAAATTTGGTCAGTTGTTCAGTATAAAAAAGGAAAAAGACTCAAATACGTGGAATATTTCAGCAAAAGGTTCATTTGTGTTATCTGTTAAAAGTTTAGCTCATCTATGTTATTTTTATTTGAGAAAAATTCATACATATCATTGTTTATTAACTAAAGATGCAATCGTTGTTTCGCACCATGACAAACTTGATACACTTATATTTACTCTGGGTATGTATAATAGAATGTCGAGAATAAAGAGGACATATTGGACGTAATATGAAACCGCTCAATGCAATTCACATTCTTTTCATGGGGTCCTATGATAGGTAGGCCCAAGTCTTTTTCCTCCCCCTCCCTTCATAAGACCCTATTTCTCTTTTTCTCCATTATTTTGGAGCCTTAAAGAAAAAAAGAAAAATCATTCTTTGCTTTGACTTCATGAAATTTATTTGAATAAAATGAATTGACCGTACCAAGTAAGAGCACGTTGCGTGGAGGTAATTATTATGTCAAATAATATAACACAAGTAAAATTTTCTATAAAATACCGTTTCAATTTATCCTATCTCATCGAATTGAGAAAACAATATGGTCCCAAAGAATAAATTGACAGTTGTAAATTTCATTCACATTTAAAAATTGGAACGATTTTGATGTCTAAACGTTTAAAAATTATGTCTTGTTGAATGCAAATGGTCTTTTCTTCGTCTCACCTAAACTCAACACCCTGTATATTATATAAATAAAATTAAAACCTTGGATTTACTCAACAACTATTGTAACTTGTATCATCAGCAATTTTTTTTGTTGTTACTAAAAGACATTTAATTATGTCGATTAGCTGCTATTGTACTAGGGATTAAGCTAGGGATGGAACCTAAAGAGGCAATATCTAGTGTAAAAACTCTCTATGATGTTGAAGGATTGTGTGCACCAATATTTTTGAACAATTTTATCAATCAATAATTGACAAAGGAACAATCAAGAAAAATGATCTTGGCTCGTACATTTTTGCATCCAAGCTTTCAAGTCGTGCTGCCATTTTTAAATTTTAGGTCTTGTTACAGGGTAGAAACAACCTCTCCAAAAATGATGTCGTATCTATGTCCAATTCTTCAATAAATATTGTATTTTTAAGAATCCAACACCAATGCAATATCATTTTTTTTTAGAATCTTGAGCAACATAAGTAAGAACAAATAAGATTTGTAGTAGTTGGAATGTCAATAAAGCACATTTTTTATATTGTAATATTATTCATAAAAAGTGATAGAGAATAGTGATGATCTGAATATATGTACTGTAGTAAAACAGGACCCATCCATGTCCTTTTTCTTCTTTTTTTTTTTGGCATAATACATAAACATGACCCTTAACTTAGCTTCAGTGGACAACTATGCCCTCCAACTTTGAGTGTGCACAAGTAGACACTTAAACTTATATAAAATTGAACAAGTAGGCACACGTGTCCTACATGGCATAATACACGTAGGACGCCATGTAGGGTGCCATGTAGGAAAAATGTGTCTATTTGTTCAATTTTATACAAGTTTAAGTGTCTATTTGTGCACACCCAAAGTTAAAGATCATAGTTGCAAGCTAGCGCCAAGTTAAGGGTCATGTTTATGTATTATGCCTTTTTTTTTCTACGTGATTCATGTGGCAAATTTGAAGTTGTGGACAGAAACAGGCCACCTAATTACTACCTAATATTCACTAAAAATATCAGTACTAGTGAATTGCAATAATAGGTGCATGGCCACAGGTACAATCTTAATTTGATTTAACACATCTAAATTTATAAAGAATAAGACTTATCAAGATCTTTTCCATTATCATATTTCCAAGAATGTGAGTAAAAAAATAAATCATTTGCAGTCCCTCTATTTAAAATTATTTTCTTTTTTTAAGTCCATTTTTTTATAAATAATATTTTCTTTTTGGTAGTTTTTTAATTTCAATTTTTTCGTAGCTATTTAAAATCATAAAATTATATGATATTTTGGTGAATTCTACATATTGTTAGTCTAAAATCACAAAATTCTAAAGTCTTATTTACATGGAGAGCCTATGATTCAATTCACAAAGGGAGGACGACAGGTTTTCGCACAGGAAGAAGGATTACATCAAGCTGTAATTATTAAGTTCTCCTCCGATACACTGAAAGTGAAGGATTTGAGAACAGTTTTACCTAAACACTTAGGCATCAAAGGAAACTGTTTAGTTGGTTTACTTGCTCGTTGACATATTCTGCTAAGGATAGACCAATATGAAGATTATCTGATTGCTCTATCAAAATCGGTAAGCTTTTTGCCTTTCCATGGAGAGCAACATCTTTATAGGGTATTTCCTTGGACAATAGATTTCAATTCAAGAGAAGAAACTTCAATGGCTGCGGTGTGGATCTCGTTGCCTCGATTATCACCAGATTTATTTGCCAAGAGATCCTTGTTGTCGATGGCATCAACGGTTGGAAGGCCAATAGCTATCGACAAGGCAAGCCAAGACAAGACAAGACCTGGCACTGCTAGGGTGAAGGTGATACTCGATCTTATAGATAAGCTGCCTAAGAGGATGCGCCTTCAGTATTTGGACAAGCAGACCGGTAAGATTCAAGAGGTTTTTTAGGAATTTGTTTATGATAATTTGCCTTTATATTTTAACCATTGCAAGCATCAAGGTCACGATGAAAACAATTGTCGATTGATTTTGAAAAAGAATCAAGATAAAAATCACAAAGATGATGGAGTGGTTCGAGATGAACAATACAATGGGGAGAAATTCCAAGGTGATTTGCGACAAATTTTAAATGAGAAGAGGGGACTAGCAAACATAGATCAAAGTACTAATGATAATACTCGAGCTGCAGATGCGAATAATAATGAAATAGCAATGGTGGAAGCCACTAAAAGTAATGGAGATCAAATAGTTGATACTTGTGTTGGAGATGATACTCTTTATACTACAGTTACACTAAATTGCACCTTAGCTACAGTCTCGCTGACTTTGATTTTTGGTGCAAAGGATGGTGTTACTAGTGATTTTGTGGTTCCTGTGATTAATTTGGAGTCTGATCTAGCTTCGAATCCTAAACTACCTGTTGCGGGTGTTGTATCTGGAAAAGATCCTAGCTTGGCTACGATTGAAGATCCAAGCCAAGCTAATAATGTGGAGCAGCATGGAGAAAATTTGGATCGAATTTTCGAATCTGGTGGTACTTGTGATCATGACTTCGCTTTGAATGACAATGATAAGGGAGGCTGGACTGAAGTACCAAGCAAAAAAAATTTCTCTGGGTAGCACCAAACTACACCAACTGGATTGCACTAACCCAACGCGCAAGGAGCAAACATTAAATTGTAAAGATAAAGTATCAAGGAATGTTGTGTGCTCTAACACCTTTGATGCCCTAATGATAAATTCTGATCAAGAGCTCCATGCATTATCCACTCCAATCCCAATAGTCAAACCACCTATGGCCACAATCAACACATTGGATCATGATGTTCCTTCCCCGTCTTTAGAGTCGCTTGGAGAGCAAATATCCGAACAACAGACAATCTCCAAAAGGAATGACAAGAGTTTGGTGAAGGAAACGAGTGCTTCTAGATGGGAAGATTTAGTTGAGGAGGAGGAGCATATTTCTTCACCTCTAAGGAGTAAGTTAAGTCCTCAAGCACCCATATTTGTGCCCTTAAGTAAGGCAAATTCATCTATGGCAGTGACAATTGATAACTCTAAAAAGAACTTGGCCATTACCACCAAGGTATTGGAAAAAAGACATAAACCAGAAGCTCTAGTTTCAAGACTTAGTCCAACTACAACATATGATAGTGACTTGGGCAGCAACATGTTTGACGGGGACGATGAGGATGATATACTAGACAAATTATTTGATAAGGTAGCCAAGGATGGGGATCTCTCGCCTAGGCAACAAAGAAGTGGAAGCAACAAAAGTAAAAAGAAGACACATGAAAGACAACATAGTTGGGATGGTAAGGTGACTGAGGAATTTATTCCAAGGCACCTGCCGATGCCCCTAGCAAAGCAAAATCATATGACAGTTTCAACAACAACAAGATCCAATAAATCTAAAAAGAAAGTGATGAATTATCAAGTTTTGTTGGACATATTTGATGAAGAAGACAAGAGTGAAATACTTCAAGTTACTTTACACAGGCAATCCATCTCTTTTAATTCCTGCATATATAACATGAAGTTTGAGATTGATAACTCAGCTTTATTCTTAGATTTTATATTTATGCATTATTTAAGTATCCTCATTTGTAGTATCATCACATAGGGTATTATAAACTCTATGATGATTATAGAATATCTAGTTTTCTCTAGCTCCTATTTTCTTCATGCTTGTTAATTATTATAGAATTTCAGTACCTCATTAGGATTAGTAAGGTAAGGCCTAGCCCCCCTTGCAAGTACTTTTCTCTTTGAGATTTTTTCCTCTTTATTAATAAAAACTAGCCCTAGGCACACCTTGCCTAGCGGAATTGCTTAAAAAAAACACAATCAAATTGAAACGAAGAAAGTAATTGATATCTCAAAAGTTGAATCGTTATTTAAAAATGAAAATTCTGAAACAATTTATTTATTATTTTTTCTTAATTAATGATCAACAAGTTTAGCCTCAACAAACTAGAGAAGCGAGATTCAAGCTATTTAAAATCGAATTGAAATTAACAATCCAAATTGAAAAAATTTTTGTTGGTTTATTGGTAATAGATTATTGGTTTAGCTGTTTGGATAATAATTTTATTTGTTTTATATTGATTCTTAATGGTTTGAGGTTTTTTCTTAACGGGTAAATTGATAACCTCGTGTTAAATTAATAAATTATATTTATATCATTCAGTATAAAAATTAATAACATAGTAAATTAATAAAGTCAGAGTTTAGTTTCATGCTTTCATTTCTGAATGTCTTAAAGTCTTGATTATTCTACAAGGTGTTAGTCTTTGCTTTTGAGTGTCTTATTTCTATGTGATTTCCAGTAAAAAAAAAATGTGTGTAAAATCTTAACAATTAAATTGATAACTAGACCAATTAGGATCAATAATGGATAAATCAATATTTCAATAGTTCTAGAATGATTTATCAAATCTACAAACAAATAACCAATAAGTCAAATTAATAAACTTTAAAACCGAACTAAATCAATCCATACACAACCTTAGGTTCTCGATTTCTCGTCTTTGATTAGTCAAAAGTAGTTCTTTTCTCTTATCTTTTCTTGGAAAGAAAAAATTAACTAGTCCGTTGTTTTAATTTGTTTATCTATGAAGCAGTAGATTATGATTGACCCGTAATCAATTTAGGCATATGCTTATTACGAGTTAATCAATTTATAAGCGCTGTCACAGATTGAAAAAGGTATTCTCCAGCTGGCCCTACCAATGAGAAATAATAATAATTAGTAGTTGATGTAATTATATGAATTTGTCCTTACATCCATAACAATTTCCACCTCAATAATTCTGCAACTACTAGCATACAACCTCTTTCCTCTCAGCTTCAATATGAACTGAGATTTTCTTCTGTTATATGTATTAAAAAAATTGAGGTTATTTGATCAAAGAAAGAATGTCAGTTGTAGGTGGATTATACTCAATTTACTCAATTTGCAGTTTTGCTGCTGGGATTGCAGGTACTCTTTCTTCTCCACACCCACAATTCAATGCTTTTCTTGTTTTTGTTTCTGTTTCTGATCTGCTGCTATGGTGTTCTTTTCAACTTTTTTTTGTTTTTACTTTTTTGGAAGAGAAGAAGCTTTTGTGGTTGATATGTAAAGTAACAATTGGATCTCATTACTAAAAGTTCTGCAGAATCTTGAACTTTCTTCCTTTTTTCATTTTTTTTGGTTGATTTCTGTCTAATTTGCATTATTTATTTGTAAAGGTTCCATCTTTTTGGTCTGTGTTAAAACCCCATTTGTCTGTTGTGCTTAATGGGGATTGTTTGTTTAGAAAGTTGGTTACTTTTCATTATTTACTTCTATTTTGGTTGTATAAAGTTGTATTGAAAGAGTTGTTGTGATCTATCTTTCTTTCTTTTTTGGTAAAATCTGCCGTCAATTTTTCTGGATACTGTAGTTGCTCTTGACCCTTTGATATGGACTCTAAAGATGAAGAACTGCTAGGAAAAATCTTGATTGTTGTTTGACCTTGATAGACATGTTCACTGTTGGCTAATGCTTTTGTTGTCAAGTGGATGAGCTTGGGGTGGGTTTTTTCCACTTTATGATTAGATTCAAAGATATTGTTAAGTCCATTTTTGTTATGCTAGTTAAGGATAATATTTAGGGCAATAGCTAAATTGGAGTGACATCATATTAATGAAGATCCAATTAGTTAGTCTCTAAAAGTCAGACTCATTTCTCCTTAATTTGGGCTTTAGTTTTAGAGTGTCTGACTTCAAAAGTTCCCAAATATTGGCATAGAGAAGCTACCAAAATGTTAATCTTGTAATTTTTACATTTTGAAGTCATCCTCATGGTTTGATTGGTTAGAAGAAATTTGGAATTTAAAGTAAGGAAGAAGATAATTAGTGATCTTTCAACGGAACAGAAAGGAAGGAGACAGAATACACAACTATTTTTTATTCCTATCTAATCAGGGGTGGTGTGTGTAGTATTATACTTCTCCTTTTATGTTCTTACTAATCATTTCCTCTCTTGTCCTTCTCGTTCCTTTTCTTTTATCCAATCTAACAAGCATGACACTATAATATTCCTAAAGCATCAGCCAAGTTGGGAAGTTTCTTACACTTACTAACCATATATTTGGTTTATGTGTAATGCAGGGAATCTCTTTGCATTCGTCTTATTTGTGTCACCAATGTAAGTATCCAAAATCTCTGGACAGTGACAATGAATAGCAAGTGATTCATATAATTCATTGAAGTTGATGGTATCCCCTCCTTTTTCAGACCAACATTCAGAAGAATCATTAGAAGCAAGTCTACAGAACAGTTTTCTGGATTACCTTATATATATACACTCTTGAATTGCTTAATATGCCTCTGGTATGGGACACCAATTGTATGTCCTAGTATTATATTGGTTTGCACTGTCAATTCAATTGGAGCAGTGTTCCAGCTAGTATATCTTACCATCTTCATAATTCATGCAGAGGGGTCCAAGAAGGTAATTCTTGGTTCTAACATACAAAATTTTGCTAAAGTTTCTGATGCAAAGTGATCTTTTGCTTATATCATTACATGTTCAATGCAGTTGAAAATGTTGGGGTTGGTGCTTGGCGTTTTTGCTGTATTTGCTGCTATAGTTGCCATCAGTCTATATCTATTTGAGCCTCCTAGTCGGCAAACTTTCGTTGGATATTTATCTGTCTTTTCTCTCATTTGCATGTTTGCTTCTCCACTATTCATTATTGTAAGTTTTCACAAACAAAGTGCTATCACCTGAGATGATAAACACTCCAATCCTCAGACTAATTGGTTTAAGAAACAATTTTTTTGGGCAGAATTTGGTGATCAAAACAAAGAGCGTGGAGTACATGCCATTTTATCTATCCCTTGCAACTTTTCTCATGAGCCTTTCTTTCTTTGCCTACGGAATGTTCAAGAATGATCCATTCATCTCTGTAAGTAAATTTTAATGTATTGTTAAAATTTGTTGTATGTTCAAAATTCTTCTCATTGTTACTGGAGATAAATCAGAGAAAGTATGAACTTCAAAGTTTTCCTGCACCACCTATTTATGACAGATGAAAATTTATTCTACTGACTAATTTTAACTAAAAAAACCATGAGAGCTGAAAATTGGTTAAACTGATGTTCTATACCATCTGGAAAATGCCCAATGTTCTGTTGGCAGCTTTCTGATTAACTGCTTTTACTTCCTACTGCATTGGCCGATGTGCTAGTGCATCGATTGTTGCTTCCATTGCTATTTATATTTTACCTCTTCACCCACCCTTGACCCTCCAGAAAAACAGCGAACACCAGAAAGCAAGAAACGTCCCTCGAAAGATTGCACCAATTCGACCTTGGTGTTTGGATTTCATAGTAGTGATGATCATGGTTGTTGATGTCATTGTTATGTTTTGCTATCCAATGAATATGTTCTTCTGAATGTGATCAGGTACCAAATGGGATCGGAGGAGTTCTTGGTGTCATACAACTGGTACTGTACTTTAGATATAGCAATTCCGGAGAGGAGCCAAGAGCACCTCTCTTGGACTCTTATGCATGAAACAGAAGACTATGGCTGGAAGATTCATTAAGAAATGGCACAAAACTTCATCTCTTTTCTTCTTTTCATTGATTCTTTTTTCTTGTGTGAGAATTTGAGAAGGTTAGAATTTTCTTCTGCTTTATTTTAAGGGAAGAATTTGGTAGATGTGTTAAAAGTGGTGAAGGGTAGTATATAGTATGTCATTTTTAGGAAATTAAAGTTATTTATCATTTGTTGTGTGCTCAAGTTAACATTGAGCATCTATTGTTTAATGAAAGGTTCAGTTGCTGAGATGATAACTCTCAGCAAGTTTATGTATTCATTGGATTGATGTATACAGATTTTCCCCAAACTATAATTACATCAGCCCATAATTATGAGCTAAGACTCTTGTTTGGATGTTTGTTATCTATATGTATTGTATTGTGTTGATAGTTGAAATATAACATTTGTTTTGATTGGTACTTATATTTTATTGTATTGTATCATTAAATTTATTGTTATGTAACGACGAAAAGGGTGTTAATTGAGTTTGTTGGGTTTGTGAGATTTTTGATAAATTGTTCTTTATGATATATGAAACTTATATTTCAAATTTGAGTTTATGACTTTATGTAAATTATATCTGTGTTGAAATTCAAAGAACATTTTTTAAAAAAAATTTAGATGCACGTGTATGAAATTTCAACTCATTTTTACATATATTTCAATCATGTATGACTGAGGTGCAAATATACATGAAAAGATTCAGACATACATGATTGAAAATTTAACCATTTTTCACATATACCTCGATCAAAAAATGTCCAAACATTTACCTTTATAAGTTATATTAAATAGGGCAAAAAACTTAAATATATAATTATATAGTCTTAATAACAATAAAATAGCAGTAGTTTTATGATTGGATAAAATTGTACAATATCATTGAAAAATACCATTGTTGAGATTAAATTTTAAAAAACAGTGAGACGTTAAACATGTTAATACTCGTATTGACATAGATCATGGTATAAATTAACGTTTAATTTTTTTGAAATATATTTGGAATTTTTTTGAAATATATTTGGTACCGTAGTGTTGTTAAATTATGGTACATGCATTGACATGATGTTTTTGGTATTTAATGACATTGAAAAAACACAAATGTGTTGATGTATTTAGTCTTACCTTTTTTTGGTGTATTTGTTAGTTGTTGTGTCTTTTGTAAATAGTCTAATTGGAATGCAACTACAACCAAGATTCTTACCTTTTTGCGTATATTATTGCGTATAAAATAGTACAATCAATGAAGAATACCATGATTGAGATTAAATTAATAACAACATCCAGACAGTAACATGTTGCCACACGTATTGCCTTATATCATGGTGTATATTAACGCATTAATTTTTTGGTGTATATTTGATATTTTAGTATTGTTAAATTTTGGTACATACATTGACATATATATTGGTATTTCATTTTACATTACAAAAAACACCAGATATTGAAACAGTTATTGACTTAAGTCGTGGTATATGTTAACGTATTATTATTTTGATGTATATTTGGTAACTAATTGTTGTTAAATATTGGTACATGCATTGTAGTGTATATTGTAGTGTATTTGGTGTATATTGTAGTTTTGTTAATTTTTAGTACAAACATTGATAATTTTTTTGGTATTTATGTAGAAACAACTATTGACTTAAGTAATGGTGTATATTAACATATTAGGTTATTGTTGTTAAGTTTTGGTACATGAAAGCACTTGGGATGTTCCAATGCATATTTTGGAAGAGATATTGCTACCACCAATTACAAAAAGAAGCCAAGCAGACCACCAAGCAACGACCGTAAAAAAGGATTCAACGAAGGAAAATACAAAAGGAGTAAAGTCACATGTAGTAAATGTGGTACACCGGGTCATAACAAGAAGACTTGCCCACAAAATGAGAAGCAGACCTAAGATTGGTGTCTGATTTATGTACTTTTTAAAAAAAATATTTTCATAAAACATTACAGTTGACTTTATGTTTTGATTTTAGAACAAATGCAGGTTTCGTTTGGCAATAATTACATACTTTGGTCCAAGTGTGGAGCCTAATGTGTATTGATGGTGTTTTCATTGGTATAACATTAGGCTTTTTTATTGGAGGTTAAAAGAGCCAAACGTTCAGAGCACAATAACTGCTTGATAGTAGAAGGTAGTAACCTAAATAACTTTTTAAAAACATAATTCAAACCACAATGAACTACATAATTAAAACATTAAAAAAGGTACAATAAAAAGCACCAAAACTATTGAGTTTAAACCACAATAAACGACAAATAAATAATAAAATTGTAAAAGTAAATTATACACCACACTGAATACAAACATTATAATAGTATTAACAGTTAAAATGTTTTGGTATAATAACCAAATTATTAAAAAGTAGAGTTGGTGGAATTTCTAATGAATAATTGATAATATAAGACGACTCAAACATAAAGTAAATAAATTAACTTACCAAAAATATAAAAAGATTAACATCACATTGAACTGAAATTTTTCGATACAATTATTTGCAGTTCACACGACACATTATAAGCACCAAAACAATTCGATAATAGTAGATAGCATACAGTTGTTAGTTGATGGCTGGATAGTTGGTATAACATACCAACAACACACAATAATCTGTATACAACTAATTAACCTTAAAAAAATGTGCTTTGACACCACAATGAACAACAATATGTTCACATTGTATAACAAAAAAATGAGAACCAAAGTGATCAAAATACACAACAATCTTGAAGGCTTCAAGACTTTAGTTCATAAAACACAATATAGACACCAAACAACTGCACCTGTTATTGTGGTGGCTAAATTGTAGGTATAACATACCAAAGTCACACAATGATTTAATTAACCTAAAATAAATACACAAACAATTAAAAAACTAATACAAATAGCACTTCAATAAAATCACTTAAAGTGATCCGGAAAAATCAATTAGATAATTTGTGAGTTGTTTCAACACAAAATATGCACCAAAACTTCAACGAAACATAGAAACTAAGGAGATATCCAAAACTAGAACGAAAAAATTCTGAAAAAACAACATTCAACAGCAAAATTCATAAAGAACTGTTTTAATCGTTCATCAACGTTCACCATTTTACTTCTTCCCCTTCCGAATTGTCAGACCGCCTTTTCCAGTTGTTTCACTCTCACTAACAGTTCCAGTATCAATCTTCCTCTAGCCGTAGTTCCAGAGTAATGCTCCATACCTCAAACGGAAATTTTCAGCATAAAAAATTGCATTTTAGATGCTCAAATCTCCTCGACAAACAAACTCAGCAAATGCACAAGTATGCAAACCATAATCACTGCATAAGTATACAAACCACATCAACAACATGAGATTTCTAATAATAATGAAAAAAAAATCAATTGCATGTAACAACTACAAATAAAGAACTAAATCAGAAGGCATATGGTTGATACCTTTTCACGCGCTTTCCCAGATGACTAGGATTCAATACCTAATTTTAATCTTTTCGCAATCGAAATTTCGTCCTCGAAGTCACTATCATGCGGATAGTTTCCCGATTCATAAAAATCAATAATCTTCTCTTTACCCTTCCTGTTTGGAGAAACAACAGGCGTTGTCTTTTTGATGGCCTTGTTAGTTGAAGATCCAATGACAATCAACTCGTTGTTTCCTTTTGCCATTTGTAAACTTCGCCTCCGCCTTCTTTGGTATGAGTTGGAGTATATGCATTCAAATCATATGAAGGTCTTGAACATGCAATTGGAGGGGTATCATCAATAACAATAGATTTATTCAGCCTTAGGCATTTACGGGGAGTCCGTTCCATGACCGGAAAGTGGAATTGATCGGAAAAAAACAGAAGAACTTAGAAATAAAAAAAATATATACCAACAACGGATGAGTGTAAATGGAGGCTAAGAAAATTGGTAATAGTTCAATGAATAAGGCTGCAAAGATGCAATGAATATTTAGAAAAGAGTGTAATATTGGAAAAGAAATCAGTTTACCTAGATAGAATAAAAGGAAAATAAAAAATTAAAATTTGAAAAGACAGTAACGTGATGAATTAAGGAGTCTGATTGGAGATAAAAAAGGCACGTAATCTCAAATATAGGAGAGATAAAATCCGAATTTAAAAATAATTTTTTTTAAAAATTAATTAATCTGCTATGTAGGTAATTTATAAACTATGTTTGTAAATATAAATAAGTATATGATTATGTTGTTAATTAAAGTCTTAAGACGTATATTTTAATAATTTTCACTATTAAATATAATGTGAAAAGATTTGATGTTTAACCTTTCGAAGACTACACTTTCAAACACGAATATATGAATTTAACAAGCTTGATATGCGAGTGTCTAACCTTTGGCCTAAAATGGTTAAACTTGCAACCAAAAAAAAAAAGAAGTTATAAAACAAATATTAGTTAAATAACGACTTTAAAGGTGGATATTGATTCACTTCCCCCTTGAGAATGTGTACGTGATTTTTTCAAAGTAAGTTTAAGAGATAATTTATATATTTTCCTCATTTAAAAAAGTGAATTTGTTGATAAAATTTTTTCTCCACTTGAAAGAGCATGAAAATAATAAAAACAAATTGGTATTCATATTCATCTAAGATTAAATGTTTAATTCTAACCAAAATTACTTATAACAGCGACTTCATTAACTTATAGAAGTTGGGTTGAAATTAGTAATGATGGGATAAGTTATAATGAGATTAATTATACTGAAATTATTTTTTATTGGTTGTTTGATTTGTCATATTCAAATAATATGCTGACATAATTTCTAAGAGTAAATTGTTTATTTATAAAAATATCCTCTAAAAATAAATTGTTTGTTTTTAAAAAAAGGTTTAAGGGGTACTTTAATTTTTTTATATTTATATCCTGAGTCCACAGAATATTCTAGTTAAACTTATTAGAAAGATTATTATGATTGGATAAGGTCAAAAATAGTATTAATCCAAGACTTAAGGCTCAAGCAAAACAAACAAGGAGAAAAAAACAGATATTAATACCAAAATTTCTTGAGAGGGTTAAAAGGGTCATTTACTTTTGATCAAAGACGGCATATACTATAGAGAATAAAACTAGGAAAAATATCGATACAAAATGTAAACCCTAAAGCCTCTCTAATAGTCGCTTCGCTCTCTCTATCGTGCTCGTTTACCCTTAGCAGTTGTTTTGCCAACTTCTGCACACTCGTCTGCGGCGTCAGGAGAGGGCTCTCGGAGCCCTTTTGTCCTGTTCTTAAGAACTTGGACGTTTTACAGAAGAGCGGCTTGGCTTGAGGGTTTTTTTGCAGTTGAATTTCAGGTAATTTAGTGTAAAGTCTGTTTCTTTGTGTGAATTGTGGTGTAAGAAGTTGTGGGTGTTCTTTATTTTTTCTGTTTTTGTTGTAAATCATTGTTACTTGCTTCTCTCTGTATGTTGTTGGAGAAGAGTTTGATCAAGGTCGTTTTTGTGTGGGTTGAATTTTGTTGATTTTCTTTGTGGGGTTTAGGGAAAGTTGAATTATGTGGTTTCTTTTTAGTTAAATTTGGCAATTGATTGATTTGATTCCACGCTGGGGTTCTGTTCTCTCTGTCTCTGTGTGATTTTGGGGGTGGGGATTGTGGGGTTATTTTTTAAAATTCATTGTTTCGTTTTCCTCTTTGTGGTTTGGTGAAAAACAATCATGATGCTCTTTTTTCGGAAAGAAATTGATAACTGGAGGGGTGGGGTGGGGTTTCATGGAGTCTTATGGGTACTTGGTGCTTAATTATTGGTTGAAATTCATCTCATCTTATTGGAGTCATCTGAAATTGCTTCTTTTTAATCAACTCCATGTTGAAGAGCATTAACAAGGAAGTATAGTTCCATTAACCAAGAGCGTATGTAAGTTTCAAGTCCCTGTTTCTAGGAGAATAGGAGTATAACAATTACTTTGCTTTATTGTGTTTCTCTCGCTCGTGGGATTTGAGAAGGATGGGATTTTGGTGACTCCCAAGAGGTTAATTTAGTCTTGATATCTTAGCATCCTGATTAGGAGGTTATTTGTTTTTTTTAAAATCATATGTTGGGCCTGGGTAAATGTTGCATCTTTTAAGTAAGCTTTCTACTTGTATCAAAGTTGCTGTCTGGTTCCCTTTTAACTCCCTTTTGTAATTCTATATTTTCCAGGGTCTGTATTTTCAATGGTGAATGCTCAATCTCCAAAGGTGAACAGTTCTCTTCATCTCCTGGAGTTGCCCACCATGAATATTGGTGATAGTATAGTGACGAAGAAGCTGAAAATAAAAATTTCTTCCAAGGGGATGCGGGCTGAACCTAGGGGAGGCTCTGAGATGAGTATAAAAGTGAAACTACCTATGCCGCCTGACTCTAAGAAACATGAACCACAGTTGGTGATTGACAATGGAAGAGAGAAAAGGCTGAAAATGGATCGGAGTGTAAAGCAACAATGCGTTAACATTCTGAAAGTTCTGATGGTTCATCCTAGTGGGTGGCCCTTCCTTGTACCAGTGGATCCAATCCAATATAACATTCCTGACTACTTCAGTATAATTAGAAAACCAATGGATTTGGGAACAATCAAAGCTAAATTGGATGGCAATCTGTACTTCGATGTTGATGAATTTGCTGCTGATGTGAGGTTGACGTTTGCAAATGCTATGAAGTATAATCCTCCTAATAATGATTTTCACCTCATGGCTAAGAGGTTAGATAATATTTTTAATCAGAGATGGAAGTCGCTGGAAGGTAAGTGGAAATCTGAGAGCAAAAAACTCAGTCAGGATTGTGTTTCAAGTGGTAAAGAAAATCACTCTAAGAATACTAGGGAGACTTTCTTTAAGAAATCTGCACCATGTGCTAATGGTCTGAGCAAGAGGCCAATGCCTTTGGAGGAGAAGCAAAAGCTGAAGAAAGAACTTGTTGATTTACTTAGGGGAAATGTTATTAAGAACATGCAGAATGCTCTCCAAAAGTTTGGGTTGATGGGTCTTAAAGAAGAGAAGGTTAACCTGGACCTGGACAAGTATGATGATGACACACTATTGGAGTTAAAGAGGGTGGTTAGAGCGTATTCCAATTTAACTACAGAAAAGGTAATTAGTCATATATTGAACTTCAACTAGTACAATAATAGCTGTGTATTGCGAAGGAAACTTAAAAGATTATCTGTTTGTTTTTTGTTTTTGGAACTTCAAAAATGTTGTCTAATTGATGCTCTTTTCTACAGGCAGAGCCCGCTAGCGTGAAACAAAGTGGTGGGTATCTGTCATCCATGGAGACGGTCCCTAAAGGTACGATAAGGGCGAGTATAAAATTTCTCCTTTTATGGATCTTTTCCAGGGGCTGATTGGGGATGTGTCTTTTTGGGCACAGATAATAGCACAAGTTCTATTTGCTCTGTCAATACCAAGCAACAAGCAAACATTGTTGCTTGCCACCTTCAAGGTGTTGATACCCATGCTCTTCCTAGGAGTAAGTTTGTTCTCTACCTCTTCTTTGATTAACTTCATTGGAACTCCAAATCGTCAATTGCTAATAAACAAGTTGTACAACTTTGCGATTCAGAATCTCCAACAAAAAGAAAGCGAGATCAAGATCATTCGGGTGTTGCTAAAAGGGTGGGTGTCTTGATGTTTAAAATATGTTTGAGTAGATTTAAGGCATTCCTCATTCTTTTCCTTGCAACTTGACACCTTGTATACATTTTCAGGATAGAGAAGTGACAAACTCCTTGGCATCAGTTCCATGTAGAACTGATTTGAACTCTCATGGTGATTGCTAAACTTTCTTATATTTGTTCAATAGCATGCATCAAAATATCTTTATTGTTCTTTATTGACAAGCTGCCTTGGATAATATGAAGGTGGTCGAGGTAGCCTTCATGAAGAAAATCCATGTTCTAGTCCATGTAGATCCACATGTGCTTCCGCTGTTCCATATGGTGAAGGTGAGTATGTGTTTGCACAATTTCTAATTTTTTTGGGTATCCAAAAGGCCAATGAACTTAATTCTAATCGCTGCCGATGACTGTTTTCTGGAAATAGGTTGGGATCCTCTTATGAACATTGATCTTTCCCCGACCAAAGCGCTTCGTGCTGCAATGCTGAAGAGTCGATTTGCTGACACCATCATCAAAGCGAAACAGAAATCACTTCCAGTTGATGTAATGCCTTGCCTTTTCCTCTTAGAACACTTGTGGCATACATTATTTTAATTTGGTTTGGTTTGTCACACCTGTTTTGTCTTCTGAATCAGTGTGATAAGGCTGATTTGCATAGAATGCAACTGGAAAGAGCACAACTGGAAAAGCAGCAGCTTGAAGGTTTGATGGTTTATGTTTTATTGATTGATTGATTTCTTGCAGTACTAGCTAAATAAAATGGGGATAATGAACTCAAGGAATTCAAACACCCTTGGCATTTGTGGAATATCTCTATCTGGCTAGTTATCAATATTGATGCAGAAAAATAGAAGAATGCAAGGATGCTTATAACACAAAACAAAATTATATAAAAGACAAGGAGGATTTACTTTTTAGGCACTGTCACCCTTTTTAGGCCTGCCATGGATTCTAAGAGCTGATTCTAGAAAGCTCTTAATGTGATGTTAATACTCTCTGGAGTGCCCTGGATTAAAAAGATGCAATGTAGCTGAATTCACAAAGATTCAAACTATATTTGAGCCAAAAATACAAGTCTCGGTTTGGTATTGTGTTGTTTGGATTTGATTTTTCAGTTTTCAGTTTGATAAATAATATAATCCAATTCAAACTAAAATTAGTTCTGGTTGGTTCGATATTCCTTTTCGGGTTTTAGAGTTGTTTTGACTTTTGCCTTTTCCTCCTAATTAGTCATGATATTTAGTGAGATAACGTATATTACAAACTCTGAACATGCCACACTGGTATATATGTTGGACATTAGTAACGACAAACTAATCTAGATCATGAACTTAGATTTAAGCATTTTTTTTCTGCTGAAAGAGATAACTTCACAGACAAGAAAATGTAGTTTTTTCCACTAAACTTTTTGATGAAAGGGAAAAATATTTATCATGCAAACTTGTTAACAAAAGTAGTTTTAAATTAATGTTTGTTCTAAAACTCTCAGCTTGACTAATTGGAAACAATAGCATCAGAGTGCTTTTTTTCACTCAAAAATTACAAGCATAACAAACAACTGAAAAATCTTGATGCTTGATACAATAGCAAATAAACAAAGTAGATATTATCCGACGATACCTTAAGATATCTTTTGCCCAAGTCACCTGCTTCCAGACCAAATATGTAGTGCTTTATTTGCAAAAGTGAGGAAGTAGAAAGACCAAGAAGGAGTGGAACTCATAAAGAAGCTATGTGAAGCTTAAGTGAAGTTGCAGAATAGTAATTTTCTAAGAACGTAAGATAATTAAATGTAAACAAAAATAGAAAAATACTTATTATAAGCAATTTTGTTTTTCACTTTTGTTTTTTTGTTTGAAAAATCTTGAGTTGAACCAAAAAGTTGATGATTTTAAATTCTCCATTGGAAACCAAACTAAAGAATCAAAGCTTTCGTGGGGAATTTGGATTGAATCTTATGTGTTGAGAGGCTTTAGTAGTCGAAGGCCTCTTTTCATTATATCACTCCTTTGGTGTCGTCATATGAGTTGATAAATCTTATATTTCGAGAGATAACGAGCAGTAAATATCTGTAATTAAGTGGTTGCATTTCAAGTTTACTGTACATGATTTCCTTTATTTGGATGCATGCTGTTTCTCTGACAGAACCTTGGGTGTGTGCAGAGAAAGCCCGCATCGAGGCAGAACTTAAAGCTGCTGAAGTTGCCTCTCGAAGGAAGGCAGAGGCTGATTTAAAGATGCAGCGGGAGAGACAACGAGAAGCTGCCCGGATTGCTCTTCAAAAGGTTTGTGCTTATTGTTGAAGCTGCGTACCACTCCCCCATCAAAACTCTCCTTGGTCAACCCCTCTGTTAAGCACACCTCCCTCTCCAACCGCCACACCCCTTTCAAAAAGCAAAGAGGAGGAGGGAGGAATAACAAATGAAGAGAACATATCCCTCAATTAGGATATGACTGACTTCCTTTTCTTTATCCCTGTCTGACATTCTTATTACTGCCTGAACAGATGGAAAGAACAGTTGAATTTGAAGACAATCTGAAGATACTAAGAGATCTAGAGAAACTATGTAAATGCTGCTCAGAAGCTGAGAATGTCAGTGGTAATGGAGATGGAGATGGATTCACTATCATATTGGGAGAGAACCCTCTGGAAAGGCTTGGCTTATGCATCAAAGAGGACTACTTAAATGATGATGAAGATGAAGATGCAATATTGAGTGGTGGAGATTGGGAAGATGGAGAGATCTTGTAATAAGAGCGCATTTTTGTGAAACGTTTCTTGTTTATACTTAGCCTGCTCCTCCTTGTGTATATGCACCAATTTTTATCTCACCCTTAATCCTGTTCCGTAGAGTGTTAACGTAATAACTGCATATATCTGAAAATTTTCTGTTTGTGGTATATACCAACTGGTAGGGTGGTTCATTTGCCATTTTTGTTACTCCCAATAAATCAAGCATCCTGCATTATAATTCTATTGCCCCTTAATGTGAAAATTCATTCAGGAAGATACAGTGAACGTGATAATGAGTAAATAGGGTGAAAAATGTCTTTCAATGTATGATGAATTATATAACATTTGTTCTTCGTTAATAGTTTGGTCTAATTATGTATGTTAATGTTGATTAGTTGGACCAAATAAAGCATAATTGGAACACTTAACATGAGGGTGTTGTTGTGGACCTACCCACATATAATTAGGGTATATTCAGTCTAATTTAGTTCTAACGGCAATTATGCGAACAATTTGATTAGTAATATTTTTCACCAATTTAAGGCATCTTATGTACTCACTTTGGTGGTGGTGGTTGTATTTTTGCTGTTGTAATTTTAATTTTTCACCGTAATAAACTAGAACAAAAACAAGATACTCTGTTTCATTATATATGATAATGTTTTTCTTAATGCCAGGTTCAAAATGTTAATTTGACTATCGTATTATATTGGAATAATGGAAGAAGAGTTAGTTTGATAGAAAAAATAACTGCATTTATTGTTAAATTTTGATTAGTACACTTTGTAAATTATAAAATCTGTATGAGGATATTACTAGCGGCACAATGTCACAATAGGGAAACAATGTAAAACAACTTGAAAACAGATTAGGAATAATCTTCATGCCTAACTCTATTTTTGTTCGAGAGAATCAAATAGTGTTGCCTAGCTGATGATGACAACTAATATAAAGTTATGTATAGTAATAAATTAAGAGTGTTTGAGTTGGTGCAAACATGTAGTGGACGTCAGAGATTCATTTTCTATTAAAGTAATATCTTTTTAGTCGAGCTCATCACACTATGCTTAGCTAATGTGATTCACATTTATCTTGTGATTTGCGAGTTATTGCATTTATCAGTGTCAACCGATGCGGTTTCCTGAAAATAAATGGAACCTACAGCTAAAAGGACTCAATAGGTCTTGGATTTGGCTGTTTATTTTCATCGAGTAAGCAAATGGAGTCAACGCCCGAAAAAATGGACTTTGGGAAATCTCTATTAGTTCCAAGTGTTCAAGAGCTTGCCAAACAACACCTAACCAATATTCCGGCCAGGTATGTCCGCTCAGAACAGGAATCTCCGGTCATATCCCCCGGCGCGTCGGTTCCAGTTATCGATCTTCAAAAGTTGATATCAGGGGATTCCATGGATTCTGAGCTGCAAAAGCTCCACTCTGCTTGCCAACAATGGGGTTTCCTCCAGGTCTCTCATTCTTCACAATTTGCTTAGTCATTCAATGATTTTTCTTTGTTATTGGTTGATCAGTATAAATTTAGAGTTTTTACTATTTTCTTGACTAGTTAGGTTATAAACCATGGAATGTCACCTTCAATCCTGGATAACTTCAAGAGAGAGGTTATTGAATTTTTCAGACTTCCAATGGAAGAAAAGAAGAAACTATGGCAACAGGAAGACAATCATGAAGGTTTTGGACAGCTATTTGTTGTATCAGAGGAGCAGAAACTTGATTGGAGTGATATGTTTTACATAACTACTCTGCCCCCTCATATTCGGCAAATGGACTTGTTTCAAAAATTGCCTTCAAAGCTCAGGTGCCTATCTCTCTCACCATGGTTCACTCTCCCCGGAGTCTATTACATTGCATCTTTCCAATGACACAAGGTCCTTTGCGGGCTTTGCAGCTTTGCTGTATCCTCTTGGGAACCACCTTACGAACATCCTCGTGAAGGACTTATATATATCTACACCGTACTGCAGATATTGTGTTAAAATTTGATTGAGAAATTTCCTGTGACTTATGCAGTAATTGCTGGTGCTGATTAGTGCAATTAGAGATTAATAAATCGTTGCTCATAAACTGTTGGCTAATAAGAGCAAAAATAGGCCTTTTATGTAATGGTAGGAAACTAGGAACTAAATGAACCAAACTATTAACGGAGGCATGAATGAACCATTTAGCATAGTTTAGGTGTATATTTGGACTTTTTCGATTTTCCCCATATATGTAATATATATGGGCCAAATGGGAGAGAATTGCTCATCAATGGCTATGTTGTATCCTATTCAATACTTCGTTAAGCTAATGCATATTCTGTTAATATACTAATGATGCTTAGATTTTTGATAAGAACTAAAAATGGTTAGATGTAAGAGATGATTCTTGCTGATAATCTTAGTACTCATTTTTCTGTCGCGTGGAACGTGTAAACATTGTGGTGCTACTTCTTAGGTGATAAATTTGATTCAAAGGGGGTATAGTTGCAAGATGATAATGACTTAATAACCCCAAAATGCAGGGAAATCATGGAAGCATACTGTAAAGAAATCAAGAACCTAGCAATGATCATCCTAAGTCAATTGGCAAAGGCTTTAAGGATGGATGAAAAGGAAATGAGAGAGCTATTCAGTGATGGTGTCCAATCAATAAGGATGAATTATTATCCTCCTTGTCCCGCGCCAGAAAAAACCATTGGCTTCAGCCCTCATTCTGATGCTGATGCCCTCATTGATAGATATTTCAAGGATTTTTTTGCACGAAAACTTGATGGAAAATCGTACATTGATTTCATGAAGGAAGAGACGATGGATGATGAATCCTAGGGAGCATTTTGATAATTTAGTTGATTGTTAACTAATCTACATCCGGTGAAGTATTTTTACGAGTTAGACTTGCTATTATTTAAATGATTGGCACTGCTTCCTTGTTTTGAACAATATTGGGTTTCTTTCAAAGCTAAGCCTTAAAGTATAAGGTGTAATATGAATTGGTAAATGTAGAGAAAATGAAATTTGAAGAAAGTTCATTTCTCAGTTGATGGTAATGAAGAGAAGAATTCTTGTGCTTATATATAGAAACACTTATTGTTTACTGATTAATTAAAATTCGCGGAATTATTTCAGAGATGCGGGGCGGTGGCCGCAATGGAAAGCTGGAAGCTGACGATGAGATATACTAAAAAAATGAATAAACAAATGGCTTAGGTACTTGGAAATTGATAAAGAAAGCTAAATGGAAGGATTCTCTGTAAATCTGATTTTGATTGAAACATTTATATATTTATAATCTAGAGGTGTTGTACACTGAAAACAAATAAAAGTAGTACTATATTTTAAGTACATGTTATCATTTCACACATCTCTATACATACGTACGTTTGCTATCTAAAACAATTTCTCTTGGAGAAAGTTGAAAAAAAATCTCATTTATCAATGGAAGAAGCAAGCTCGAGAAAGATAGGTAGTACAATGAAAGTTCCAAGCGTTCGCGAGCTTGCAAAGCAAGAACTAGTAACCATTCCACCGCGATATATTCGTGATGATTTAGAAAAGACTGCATCCTCTTCCATATTATTGCCTCAAGTTCCAGTGATTGATATGGAAAAACTGCTGATGATTGGAGATGATAATTCGGAGCTTGAGAGGGCTTCATTTTGCTTGCAAAGAATGGGGATTTTTTCAGGTACATTTATATATTTGTTTAGGTTTCGAGTTGTGTAGGAAAGGTCTAAATACGCGTTGGTCTCTTGTAGGTGGTGAATCATGGGGTGAGCTCATTGTTGTTGGAGAAAGTGAAGTTAGAAATTCGAGCATTTTTCGATCTACCAATGGAAGAGAAGAAGAAGTTTGATCAACAAGAAGGAGATGTTGAAGGATTTGGACAAGCATTTGTTTTTTCTGAAGAGCAAAAGTTAGACTGGGGTGACTTGTTTTACATGACCACTCTCCCTACCAATTTGAGAAAACCTCACTTATTTCCAGAGCTCCCTGACTCACTTAGTTAAACGTAAACGGATATCTTAATAATATTAAGACTTTAATTTGTTACAAGGTTAATCATTCAGATCTATTTAAATCTAAAAAACAAACGAACTAGATGGATTTCGTCCTCTATTATTGCTAATTTGTATGATATGATTGTAAATATAATGCAGGGACATCATGGAAGAACACAGCAAGGAATTTAAGAACCTAGCAATAAGGATCCTATGTCAATTGGCAAAGGTTTTAAGGATGGATGAAAAGGAAATGAGAGATTTATCCAATGATGGTATGCAGCTAATAAGGATGAATTATTATCCTACTTGTCCTGAGCCAGACAAAACCATTGGCATAAGTCCTCATTCTGATGCTGATGCCCTCACCATCCTTCTCCAGCTCAATGAAACTGAAGGTCTCCAAGTTCGAAAAGACGGTGTTTGGGTGCCTGTAAAACCCCTCCCAAATGCTTTGATTGTGAATGTTGGCGATATGATGGAGGTAAATATATAATTGAGAATTTCCTTGTTGAGTAATTGAAATGCTCTTAGGACAATGACCCTATATAGGACGATATGTACGTAGGTCGAGGATTAGGGTGGATGGTTAAGAGGTAGTCGAACATTGTCTAATTTTCCTTGCCAGAATTATTATCGTTGCTCTCCTACTGTCTTATTCTTTGATTCTATTATTACTTGACGTTTCCTAATTTGTTTCTGTTATCATTATTATTTGATATTTTCCTTTTCTCCTCGATTTTTGACATAGTTTCTTCACTACCGTATTTCCTTTTCTTAGTGATTTTTGTTATGCTTTACTTGAGTTGAAGGCCTATCGAGAACAACCTCTCTACCTTCACCAGGTAGGGCCGTGGAGTAAGGTCTATGTACACACTACCCTCCCCAAATCCTACTCGTGGAATTATATTACACTGGGTTTGTTGTTGTTACATTACAATTACATGGTTAATTAGGTTAAGCTTTATCACTTGGAACAAATTGGAGATTATTGAAATTTGAATTAACTCAAGACAAGTATGGATCAAATAGATGAATGAATTGAATATTACTAATCCATTTACTAGCTTGCAAGTTAGCTAGACGTTATATAATCTTATTTTTGTAAGAAAGAGCTCATATGTTATTTGACTTGGCGCGCAGATATTGAGCAATGGTGTGTATAGAAGCATTGAGCACAGAGCAGTTGTAAACTCAAAGCAAGAGAGGCTATCACTTGCAACATTCTATCTATTCAACCTCGACTCTGAATTGGGACCTGCACACAGCCTCATTGGACCAAATAATCCTCCAATTTTCCGAAGAATTTTTGTAGGAAAATATTTGGAGGATTTCTTTGCACGAAAACTTGATGGAAAATCGTTCATTGATCGTATGAAGGTAGAGACAAAGGATGACGAATCCTAGGTAGCATTTGATATTCCAGTTACTCTTGCTATTGTAATTTCAAGATTCAATGTTTGATGGCGGTAAGCCTGTAATAAAGAAGAAAAATACTCCATCCGTTCATTTTTACTTGTCCATTATACTATTTTGGAATGCCTAACAATACTTGTTCAGTTTATTAAATCAATAAACAATTTTACCATTTTGAGTCTATTTTACCCTTGCTATTGAATAATATTCATTTTTCAATGTTTAAGTGACTTATATTTAATAGGGTGGTTTGGTAAAATTATCTCTATATATCATTTACTGCTTCTTAATTCCTATGTCAAATCAATAGTGGACAACTATGGTTGGACTGAGGGAGTAATAAACTCCTTTTATGGTGTTTGATTTAATACTGTTGTTTTATATTGGTGCAATGAAAAAAATATATTTAAAAAGTAGTTGAAAAGTTAGTTTGATAGAAAATAGTTGCATTAATGTTAAAACTTAATTTGAACAAATTCGAATAGTTATAAATTGTAAACGTTGAATAAAAACTTAGTAGCAGTGTAATGTCAAACATTTTGCAAAGTTCCAATATGGAAACAATGTCATGTACTTTACCCTTTTCCTCTCTAATAAATTACACTTTAATTAAACAAAAGTAAGTTAATCTTATTTTAAGAACATTTAATACTAAGGTTAAAATGAAATAAAAATAATTAATTTCATCGCGATTTTTATTTAGTATAATGACAATAAATTGAGACATTGTAAAATTAAGCTAAAAGAAAAATAGCATAAAGCAAGAAAGTAGACAAGAAATGAGAGAAACAAAAAATGCTACTTGCGAGTTTTAATTTCTTATTCTTTCAAGTGTTTATCAAATATTCAAATAGTACAATATGAACTCTTATCTTATGTATCTATTTATAGTTTTATGTACAGACATTCAAAAGGTTAATCATAATATATCATTAACCATGAAGATTGTGGGGGAAAGGGGGATTGGAGGGGTCAAAGAGGGTGATAGTTATATCCATAATGATAACTATAAATCATGAAAAAAATTACTTAATAGATATCCATGTTAACATTTCATAACAACACATGTATTTTTCGTGAGCGTGACAATTAATATGGGACAAAAATCATTTCAGTATCCGTATAATGCCAAAACATTTTGCAATTTTCTAAAAAGGTAAACAATGTCATACGTCAATTGAAACAGAATTAGATTTGGAATATAGTCTTCTTTCTTTATTTTTAGAACTAAGTAAATTATTCGTTTGCACGGGATTAAACTATTTTATTAAGCTTATATATAATCATTCGGTAATATTTGTATTTTCGATGCATACACTACATTGTCAAGAACATTTTATCTTAAGGTAAAGTGTTCCTCTGAAATCTTAAAGTGCTATATTTTCTTAATTTTCATTTTTATTATACAAAAATTATGAGTTATAGAGAAATTTTAAGTCTAAGAAAATTTCCATGGAAATAGTTGGTCAGAAGTAACGAAATTTTCTAAATTTCAATAAGTTATAAAAAACAACATCAGACGTTAAAAAAGAGATCAAAAAGCCTCGAGCAACAACACTCCCAAGTAAAATTGAACATCACGTCTATATAAGAACATAATTAACTTAAGTTATTGAAAGAGTGACATGATCTATGAATGACGAAATTTTGTTTCTAGTTTTGAACAATATATACATGTCATGTTTGATTTTCATTTCCCGAGTGTTCTAATTTTCAAATTAGGAATTGGATATACTCATTTTCGCGATTTATTGATATGATATATATATCTTTTAAGAAAAATTTAATTAAAAAGTATTTTTAATTAAATTTTGTGTATTTTATTGACTGTGATATTCTTTTAATTACTAAATTTAATTTAATTATTTAATATGATAATCTAATTAAAAGTGCAATTTAATAATGCTATTGTTTAAATTTGACTACTACTCTTTTAAATAGTAGTTGTTTATAACTAATAAAAACAATACAATTCTTTTTATTAGTTAATGAATGAGTAAAATGAAATATTTCTTTTTTGCACGGAGCAACTAAAATGATACATAGTAACTAGGAAGTATATAATAGTAACAAAAATAGAAGATAATACCGCCGGTGAATTCAGTGTTGCGTGGTATTTTGTTTGCCGGAAAACAAATATAGGCGGTGATGTAAATCTGGTACCTCACGATGATACAATGACAAAATGTATCTATCGTCATATATACAAAATTAGAAATTACTTCTACTATAGTCTATATTTATGTTTTTGGAAGAAATTCATAAAAGCCAAACACAAATTAATAGAGTATTAATTTTCAAGTGCAACAAGAGAGCAAATGGAATCAACGCCGGAAAAAATGAATTTTGGAAAATCTCTGTTAGTTCCAAGTGTTCAAGAGCTTGCCAAACAGCACCTAACCAATATTCCGGCCAGGTATGTTCGCCCACAACAAGAATCTCCGGTCATATCCGCCGCAGCGTCGGTTCCAGTAATCGATCTTCAAAAGTTGATTTCAGGGGATTCCATGGATTCTGAGCTGCAAAAACTTCACTCTGCTTGCCAACAATGGGGTTTCCTACAGGTTTCATTTTCTTCATAATTTTATTTAATTATTCCGGTTTGTTTGGTACGAATGAATTTTATTTGAATTGAAAATGGCTTGTTAGTTGAGTGACGGTTTGAGAAATTAACTGGCATAATGTTGAATGTTAGGTTATAAACCATGGAGTGACATCTTCGTTATTGGAGGACTTCAAGAGAGAGGTTGTTGAATTGTTCAAACTTCCAATGGAAGAAAAGAAGAAACTATGGCAACAGGAAGACAGCTTTGAAGGTTTCGGGAATATATTCGTTGTATCGGAGGAGCAGAAGCTTGATTGGAGTGACATGTTTGTCATAGTAACTCTTCCTCAGCATATCCGCAAAGTGGACTTGTTTCACAAGTTGCCTTCAAAGCTCAGGTGCCTATCTCCTTACATATTAAAAACTGAATTTAATACCATCCTAATAGTTGATGTGGCAGAAATTTTTAATAAAAAAGTTGAGGCCGTAAGTATTGTCCAAATCCATATAAGCAGATTGTCAGTTCAATATCCAATTAATGTGGAACTTTAATCCACTCTAACATAATATTCTTTGAGATTGATTATTACCAGACTTGTTAATGCTATACTTTTTGTTAAAACTTGTGCCTTGATCTTCGCTTTTCTCATCTCTCAATATATATGTTTGTATGTTTGAAATGCAGTGGCATCATGGAAGCATACTCTAAAGAAATCAAGAACCTCGCAATGATCATCGTATGTCAATTGGCAAAGGCTTTAAGGATGGATGAAAAAGAAATGCAAGATCTATTCAGTGATGGTATGCAGTCAATGAGGATAAATTATTATCCGCCTTGCCCTGAACCAGACAGAGCAATTGGCTTAAGCCGTCATTCTGATGCTGATGCCCTCACCATCCTTCTCCAGTTGAACGAAACTGAAGGTCTCCAAGTCCGAAAAGACGATATTTGGGTGCCTATAAATCACCTCCCAAATGCCTTGATTGTGAATATTGGCGATATGATGGAGGTAAATAACAACTTTTTACTGTTTAGAAATATCTCGTTTTTTTTTTTGTTGGTAAAGAAAGAGCTCATGTTCTAATAGGATATTATTGAAAATATCATATTTACGTAAAATGTGTTATATTTGACTTGGCAGATAGTAAGCAATGGTGTTTATAAGAGCATTGAGCATAGAGCAATTGTAAACTCAAACGAAGAAAGGCTATCTGTTGCAACATTCTCTACCTTCAACCTTGATTCCGAATTAGGACCTGCACACAGCCTCATTGGACCAAATAATCCTCCAATTTTCCGAAGAGTTCTTGTGCATAAATATTTACAGGATTTTTTTGCACGAAAACTTGATGGAAAGTCGTACCTTGATTTCATGAGGGTAGAGGCAAGGAATGGAGAATGCATTTGATATATAAGTTATTCTTGCTGTTGAAATTTGGAGTTCCCTGTTTGATTTACTATAACTAAGAAGAATAGAGTACTCTTCATTAATTTCATTATTGTATGTGACGGGTTTTTTAATTTGTTTTGGAGTTAGTTGTATTGCAGTATTGGCATGAAGGTAATATTAATATGTGGGTTAATTAGATAAATATATTTTTGGGTTGCACCTCGTACGTTGAGATTATTTTGTTTTAGGGAAAAGTACACAAACTATGTATCCTCTAAAAGTGGCGCCTTCATATTGAGCAAAAATTGCGGATACCTTCAGACAATGAAATCTTAGAAAAGAAGCAAAAAATAAAGAAAAGACAAAAAGAAAACAAAAAAATAAAAATAAAGGAGCCGAACTCAAAATTCATAAAATTATAATTCTACCTTCACCTCTACCTAATTATGAAGATGGTGAGAGAGACTGATTGTGTTTTCATATACCCATCAAAAGTTCCCTCATATATGATTGTGTTTTCGTATGCGCACCAAAAATTTTCTCGTATGAAATTCAAAACTCATAAAATCCTAGCTTTCTCTTCTTTCCCTTGTATATGATTGTGTTTTTATATATACACCAAAATTTCTAAACAAAAAATATTAATATCCTATAACAATTTGTTATATGAAATAAGATAACAGAATAGTAAAGAATAAAAGCACTAAAATAGTAAAATTATTAAATGTTAAATATAAAGCCTAAGTTCAAGTCTCCATAGCCTAGTTTTTTATGTGTTTTTTAGCGTGTTCAAGCCTCAATAGCCTACTTTTTTGGAAAAATTACTTATCTACCCATCCTTTTTTATCATATTTTCTATTATTTCCCATCATTTCAAAAAATTACAAAAATCCCTCTTTTCACTCACATTCTCTCCTTTCCAGATATATCACTTAGAACATTCCCAAATACACCATCTTTCTTCCTTATTTCACGCCTAAAATTACTCCATTATATCCTCAGTTATCTCAATCACTCCACTTTTGAATTTCGAATATTTTCTCTTTTCAGTTCATCAATTGCAGATTATTAAAGAAGTAGTTCGGATCATGCTCCCCTCCATCACCCCTTCCTTGCATTTCGTCAAGTGCACGTTTAGATGAGAGACATGTGTCTTATTTAAAGTTGAAAGGTTAAGATTATATTATATTAACAAATATTATAACTATAGTTAAGTCAACTAATTTTAGAAAACTACTCTCTAAATTTGGTAAGAATTACAATATATTCTATACAAAATTTGATATCTATTAATATCATTAATTTCATCTTATATTTTTATATTTAAATATTCAAATTGTATGATATTTTAGGTGATAATCAACTAAACAATTTTCTGTCCTAGTAAACTTTGTTCTTGAAATATTATACTATGTTGAGAAACAAAAAAAAAGGTGAACACTTATCAATGTTGAAAAAACCCATAAAATAAAAGAACACGAAATAAAAATAAAAAATAAAAAGACGAAAGATTTTTAGAATTAAACGTAAAATACAAAAATTATTCCAAGGAGAAAATATGGCTATTGTGTTTGAAGGGGAAAAATATATGTTTTTTTATAAATATTCTTTTATCTTCTTTTTTTGTGAAATAATAGAAAACATTGTTTTAAATGAAAATGTCTTTGAGGATTATTATTTATCACATTAAATATAAATGTTTCGTGTTTTATCTCACCTTAAATATCATACAATTTTAATATTTAAAAATAAAAATATAAGATGAAATTAATGATATAAATAAACATCAAAGTTTTGTATGGAATATATTGTACTTTTTACCAAATTTGGAGAGTAGTTTTCTAAATTTAGTTGACTTAACTATGGTTATAATACTTGGTAATATAATATAATCTTGACCTTTAAACTTTAAATAAGACACATGTCTCTCATCTAGACGTGCACTTGACGAAATGGAGGGAAGGGGTAATAGAGGGGAGCCGAATCCTTCTTATTCATCTTCTTCTTCATCCATTTTTTTCTTTCAGGTTCATTAGTATCGATTTTTTAAAATTATTTTTTTAGCTTTTCATCTATAATTTTTTATACATATGGATGATGGTCCATCTTTTAGTATTGAGATTACCCAAATAGTTTCAACTACTGATGATAATGTACATCGTATATTTAATTTTGACGATGAAGATTTTATTCAAAATAGATCCAAACAAAGAAATAATTCATTATTAATGAAGAATCTGAGATTGGAGAAGTCAAAGTCGAAGAAGAATATATCTTCGACTTCTAAATCAATTGTGGAAAAAGCCCAAAAAAGAGAGAAAAAGGTTAGATCTGGATTATCATGCCCATCGTTACCAAATGTATATAGTTTCAATGTATCTAGTTTATTTTGTTTTGTGATTTAGCTTTCTGATACAATATGCTATGTTTTATGCAATGTATCATGTTTATATTTATTATACTGATACATAACCTAATGTTGTTGATACTTCGACTAGTGGATTTTATGCAATGTATGATGTATCATGTTTATAGTTATTATACAAGAAATGCGATTTATTGTGGCGACCTTTTCTGGTGACTTATATAGTTGCCACAAATGTAAGGTGTTTTGTGGCGATGCATAAGGATTGCGACAAAAGATGTTCTATTTAGAGGTGACCCTTATAGTTGCTGCTAAAAATATCATTTTTAGTGGCGACTATACTTTAGTCGCCACAAATGTGTACTAATTAATTTGATAAATTTTGAAGTATTAGAGGCGACTTAAAAGTAGTCGTTACTGAAAGAGATTTTGTAGCGACTCTATCGCCACTAAAGTTGACCAACTGTGACAACAGTTTTGTCGTCACTAATTCTTTTATGTGTTCTTCTTTAATGTTTTTGGATGTAAATTTAAGAAGCAAGAATTTGATGCATGTTTGGTTTTTTAGTAGTGCTAAAATAAGTTCTTTTAATAATTTCAATATTTAATACATATCAATATAAATAAGGTGAAATGGTCTGGTGGACACCTGTACTTGTATGCGTTTGTATTATGAACCCTTCTATTTAACTCTTTATCAACTGAACCCTTAAACTTAACTAAATACAATTTAATAAACCCTCTGACCATTGACCAGGCTTATGTGGCATTAAGATGCCTGAGTTGGCGAAAATGTGTAACTACATGCCTCTTAAGGCGAGTGAATAGCATTTTTGAGTTAAATAATATTAAAAATTATAAAAGAAATAATTTTTTAAAAACTATTAATCAAAAAAACATTTTCTTCACCCATTACACCTCTTTTTTAGCATCTTCTTCTTCACCCATTATAAACCTCCTTTTCAGCCATATCCACCCCTTGCCCAACTCTTTTTTCTTTCTTTTCCACGATCTATTGTCATCTATTTAAGCAGATCTTGGGCACCTCCTTGAGTCTACTGATTAACCGATGGAGAGAGAGCGCGGAGCTGGTGGTGTTCGTCAGAGATCACTGATACGCAGTGGAGTGTGCGAGAGAGGCGCGACTGGTCAGTTGAGAGGAGAACGAGGTGGGTGATGGTGCAAGGATCTAGTCACGGCGGTGAAAAGGTTTTCCGGCCAGATCTGGTAGTGTGGCTTAGTTTGTTGGTTTTGTGGAGATTGGAGGAAGAAAGGAAAACGATGATGATGTGCGGCGGAGATGAAGGCAGGTGAGGGAGAGAATATAGGTGGTTTTGCCGGCAAAAGCGGCGACGACTTTCTCGTTAATTTTGGCCGTGAAATAGCGACGGCGGCGACGACTTTCTGTTTAAATTTTGGTCGTGAAACAGTGGGAATGGGGGAGAATGTAGGCGATGGAGTTCTACTTTAAGAATAAAATAAAATTTTATTATTTTACCTTTTATTAAATAATTTTGATTAATAATATTAAAAATAATTATGACATGGCATTAATATATCTGATGTGGATATGACATGCCATTATGTAAAGGAGAGTGAGCTACACACATGGTTGGATGGGTTTAAAAGTCTCATTTTAATTGAGTTTAAGAGTTCAGTTGACAAATGATTAAGTAGATGGGCCCAGAATACAAACTCATACAAGTACAAGGGTCCATCAGACCATTTCGCCTATAAATAACCTTATATTGAAAAGTTTTACTCCTTCGTGCACTTTTACTTATTCTGTATTTTAAAAATATCTTTTTCACTTTTACTTGTCTCTTTTAACATATCAAAAAAAGATAAATATTTTTTAATATTTTAAATTTAACATTGATTACTTATTCAAATAAAAACTATAGTTTAGAATTATATAAATAAGTATGTAGAGTAATTTATTATATCTAATAATGCTTTATTTAAATAATTATTCATGGATTAAAACACTTTTCACACTAAAAATATAAACTAATTTTAGGAACATATTTTAATTTAAAAAATAAAAAGCGATGATAAATATATAGAATAATTATTGACTTTTTATTTTACTATTTTGAGTTCATAAGAAGTTAATTTTAGTTTCTTGATTTAGATAATAAAAATATGAAAAAGGATAAACACAAAAGGATAAAAACACAGACGAATCCAAAATGACAAAATAGAAGCTCTAAATTAGATTTACCCTTCTCTAAACCCTAGCTCTTTGATTGGCGTTCCACCCCCTCCTGCGTATGTATACGCGCAAAAGGAATTATTGTGCCCTTAGACGGAGCTTACACTGTTTCTCTTGAAAAGAATTTTTCCCTCAGTTCTTCCAGGTATGCCTCTACTTTCTCCTCTTTCCATCTGCTTTCGTAATTTCTACTTAGGTATCTATTTTTTTCAGCAATCGTTGTTATCTAGCTAGTTAGAAGTTGTAATCTTTGGAGGAAAACAATGAACAATTATTCATTCTTTCTGTTGAAACAGATCTAGATTTGAAAAAAGAAAGTCACTTCTTCATAAATGTATGTGTTCGTATATCCAGTTTAGTCCAAATTCTTCTTAGTTTTATGTGTTTGGCTCAGATCTCGAGCTTTATAGCAAGTTGTTGTTATTTCGTTTTTAATGTTCTTTGGACCAGTGAAAGAAATAATTTTATTGATTTATATGCACAATTTCTGAATTTGGGCTGAAATTTTATTGTTGTGATGTCTTAATAATTATATAAAATTGTTTTATAGTTTTGTTACAGTGTAATATAGAACTAGTGTTCAATTAAGTGAAATTATTGGGTTTTGTTTGGGAATGTTGAAGAAAGAGAGTTAATATCTCAAAGATTACTCAACTTTAGGATTTTATTTTGCAAAGTCATAGAAGTTTATCTTGTATCAATAAAATCACTCAACTTTGGTCATTATATGAATTAAATCACCCAACTAAATTTATTATCGGGCTATTTGGTGTGGCATTAGTGGCTGTTGTAGGAAGGATGGTGCTGGGAATTTTCAAATCCAAGAAAACATGTGAAAATAGAAAGAAAAACAGAGGAAGCTGGGTTTTTGGAAAGTGTTATGGTTGGTAGAAGCAAAATGCCTGTTGCTATGGTTACTAGAACTCATTCAACACTTGAAGGACCATGTTTACCATAGTTTGTGTCATCTTATTGATATTAGCTAGCTAGATGTGTGTTGACCTATAGATGCATCGATTGGTAGGTGAAAAATTATGGTAAGTGAAGGTTAATAAAGGTGAACCTTAAATCATATGGAAAGAAGTTATCTCGAATGACCCACAAATTTTTGATATCAATGCAAACTTAGCTAAACAAAGTGCACAACGTAAGAAAAAATTACAGTGATACATATTAGCTGAGAATAGATTTTAACTTATTTTCACTGTTATTTTATTTAGTGTGAGTTATGAAATGAGCTTAAATGAAGGGAAAGTAATTTAACAACAGTTTGTTGTGTTGACTCGATATGCTACTGAGTGAATTTTCCTAAAATGCAGAAACAGTGATGTTGAGTTTCTTTATTGTCAATTGTAACTTATCTTTTAGGAATAGAGAAACTATCAATGATAAGTGGTAGGTGAATTGCCCTTCTCAAAAAAAGTGGTAGGTGAATTGTTTTGTTAAATCCTAAATCTTGATTTATATTTAAGCTAGATGTTGCATAATTATGGGGGAGACTTGAGAGAGATAGAGAGAAATTTTGTACCATGATGCTGGAGATTTAAAAGTACATAGTGCAATAAATTCGTCTGTTGATTTTGTTTTAACGTGATAATATTAGATAATTACGCTGGATAATGACACATATTTCATCATTTGATTATGTTTTTGTGTGGTAATTCTAGAGAAGTAAATTTGATAGTGCATTTTCTTTGATGAGGTTGATAGTGCATCATATGGCCATATTTCATCTCCATTATATTACTCTAAGTTGTGTGGGTAAATCCGTCATGTTGTTTTTCTTCATTTTCTTGAGTGATGCTTTGAATATTCATTCAAAGTGTTTTTAATCCGATTCCGTAGAGAGTTTATTTGGGTCATGTCGAAAAAGTCAGTTCAAAGAAAGTGAGATTGTTATCATCTCCTTAGGCCTTAATAGACCGACTTATCCTATATAATTGATGGTTGGAGGTCGCAAGTACTTGGTGAAGCAATGTTCCCAAAAAGTCTAATCTAAGCCATAATTAACTTCTTCTTTTTTTATATTTTGCTTTAATATCTATAACAAAATCTAACTTTTCAGTTTGTGCTAGTTTCAGTTAGTAAAGTTCCTATTTCATTTTTGTGACATGTAACTGAACTTTACATACTGCAACAGTGCTATTGCTTAGGTTTTGAAGACTTGGAACAACTTTCGGTGGAAGAACTTCACATGCTAAGTTTTTATCAAGTTATCAAAGTGAAACTTTGCTTTCTTTCTTTTTATCGATATTAGGAAAAAAAATATTTGTTAAGGGAATTGTTGTCCAGGAGGAGTTAAGAGATAATGTGATTATTTTTTTCATATTTAAATATCATGATGATGTACATAAATTATTTATGATATATTATGACAATTAATTAATGAAAATCCCTATACTATTCTTGTTCAGAATTCTATTTTGTATTGTCTTTTATTAATGACAGACTATTGTTATATTATTGGATAATTTAGTAGAAAAATATATATTCTTTTATATTAAATTTTGTTTTTGTGGCGAGCCCTAGTCGCTGTTAAATGTGAATTCACAAACAATGATTTAGAAAAGAAATTTTAGTCTTCTGTGGCGAGTTAAAGTCGTTACTAAAAATATTTGTGGCGACATAAGTTGCCACTAATGTCTTTTCTTCAACGGCGACCAATCTAAATCTCACTTAGAGAATTTTTTTCGGTGGCGTCTATGATAAGTTTTAGTGGCATGTTTAGTCGCTGCAAAATGAATTTTTTGTGACGAGTCCCATTAGTCGCCACAAAAAACTTTCAGTCATGAAAGTACTTGCCACGGCCCTCAAGTCACTAAATGCCTTTTTGTGGCGACTTTCTAGTTATTAGCCAAGACTATTGTCGCCACAAAAAGTGGAATTTCTTGTAGTATCTAATGTTGCTGATACTTCGACTAGTGGGTTTTATGCACGCTACCAATTCAGTTGTTTGTTATGTATCAAGATTACACAATAGTAACACGATACATAAATCACAATGTATTATAACTGGAGCCATGTGTATCAACTATAATAATCCCATCAAGTGATTTCCAATTTGATTTCATTCGTACAAGATATGCAGCACTATTATGAAAATATGATAGCGGAAAGGCCAAGGGAGGTTATGTTAAAGAAAACGATGATCCACCAAAGTCTAAGAGTTATTTCATACACACAAAATTCTTTTTTCTCAGTAGTTCTAGTTAGTTGCCGATACATTTGACGCCTAACCAATGCAATGTACTTGATAATTTGATTGCTAATTTATTCATGTATATACTTGATAACTTAGTTGTAGTTAGTTGCTGATTCATTCATGCTAATACATTGGACACTTAGTTGTAGTTAGTTGTTGATTCATTCATGTATCTAATTGATAACTTAATTTTTATTTATTGTGATACATTTATAGATACGCTTTATTTCAGCTTACATACACCTTTTTTTCTCAACCTTATTGTATCAGATATATTATTATCAACAGTTAAGATACTTTGTAGTGTAAATTATGTATCATATAAATAAATTTGATGGTTACAACTCGGTTCTAATTTTGTTATATATTTTTTGATTAGTTCTTATGAATGTATCAAGTATAAAGTTCATATTGTTGAATGGGACAGTTATATTCATAATACAATATAGTTTGGTCATGATACATAGTCAAAATATTTTGTAGTTGCTTTGAAAATCTGTTTCACTTCTCTTTGTGGAAGAAACTACAAGTTCTTCGGTTGTGTCCTTCTTGTCCACAACATCCACAAGGTATCTCATCTAGTTGAATTTTACCACAATAACATATTTTTCGCTTAAGGCAGCCAATGTATCTTCTTCCAGCATCATAAATTGAAAAAAATAAACTCAGACGACAAACAATCTGCAAACATTAAAAAATTCAGTGATACATTATATGAAATACATTTTTTTTAATTCGCAAAGTAATACCCTATCTAACAACAAACTAACACATAGCGGCACAAATTTGTAACCATCTTATAACATGTATCAGGTACATTAAAATAATTAATGATACAATCATTCACAAAAAATCAAGACTGATATATATTAATGTATCATCCTCATTTTTTATTGATCAAAACAAGTAATACAAGACTGATATACACTTATACAAATCTGTGATACACACACACTCGATATTCAAAACATATCTGATCCATCTCAATTGTTAATCCATTTTGTGACATGTATCATATACAAATTATTATGATGATACATTTTTATACAAATCACATTCCGATACACAATAATGACCACATCATAATCCATAGACACAAAATTACAATACACGAGCGTCGTTTACTACTAATGTATCATGACTTACATATTCACATCAAAATGATAAAACAAAACTATAACCATGATACATTACAAAACTATATACCAATTTATCAATAACCAACTCACGAAATACCTTTAAAAATAGCAATGTATAACGATTTTATGTATCAAAAATTGAAAAATAACAATTCACAATACAGAACAACTAATCCCATACCTTTTTATCAGATCTCTTTACTTTGAAATTGAAGTTGTGCTCTATTTTATATTTCTCCATTACAGAAATGAGTTACCTTCTACGATGTATTTGATTTTCATATTTTTTCTAATCTCATCGATCTCCAGCTCATCTACAATATAATGGCGAATTTGAGTTTCACAAAAAAATCGTTTGTCTAATCAGTTCTGCGTGATACATTGAATTCAAATTACTTAACGATTTCTTATACTCGACGATTTTGAATTGATGATTCGAAATCGTGAATCATTTGTCCAATCATCTACAATGGCAGATTTGAGATTCAAGATTTCGAATTGATGGAGAAGATGAAATTTTGATTTTTGAATTTATGAAGCTGTTACAGATTGGAATGGATTGATTTTAATTAGTTATTCGTGATTTGTGGGAAAGAAAATCAATTTTACGTTAATATTTCAAATTAAGCGCAACAGACAAGTTTATAATGTGTCATAAGTAATGCATCCGAATGAAACTTATGTATTCGGATGACTGATATTTTAAGTAAAATAGAAAAAAAGTAGGAATAAGATGTAATTTAGGTCTTATACTATAAGATTTATGTAAGTTATACTAATTTTTTATGTGTTATTTAGCGTGTTCAAGCCTTCCTAGCCTAATTTTTTTATGTGTTTTATTCTTTGACCTTTTAGTAACTATTTGGCCTAATTTTTTTATGTGTTTTTTAGCGTGTTCAAGCCTCTATAGCCTAATTTTTTATGTGTTTTTTTCTTTGACCTTGTTTGTTTAGTAACCAATTGGTGCGGCATGTCGGCAGCAACCGGGTCATCCATGTTGATTTCCATGTGCTCCATGTGTCGGACATAATTATTTATTACTCTACTACTTACCTTCTTCCCCAAATAAATTAACCAAATATGACCTCCCATCATATTTTTGCTGCCCAATTTTTTCCTAAGGCGTTTGTGCTACATTCAAGGTATGTATCTCAGAAATTCAAGTTTAATTAACTACGATTTGAGGTATAATTAATAAATTTCATATCATCTTAATTTAGCAGATCAAATCATTGCTTTTAACTAAAAATTATATATCATCATATCATCATACATTACTAAAATCATCATCATATATTACTAAAAGTGGAAGCAAAAAAAGTTAAAAATTGAAATACCAAAATAATCCTATAAAGTTGTGTTACTACAATAATACTATATATATATATATATATATATATATATATATATATATATATATATTAGTAAATTTAAGTTGCATTTTAGTTTCAACATTGAATGTTATTTCAGTTATTGTAATTATAGGTTAACCAATGAAAGAATAATAAACTGGAAAAATTTTTGATTTCCTTTTGTTACCAATTTAACTAGATAATGAATCATCTTATTTGTTATTTTAATTTTTTCTCACTAATCAACCTATTATAAATGGAATAATCAACCCCTTCCTGGCTCCTCATTAGAAGAAATAATAGAGACAAGTTGAAGATTTCTACAAAGGTATGTTTATTTTATTTGGTTGTTTTCTATGAATGTTCATGAAAATATATATTCCTTTTAGTGTATTTTTTAAGCACTATCCAATTTTTCTTTTATTTTACTTCTTTGTCTTTGTCAATTAATTGTAATAGATTTAATCTCTATGATGAGGAACCTCAAAAATCATTGCCAAGGATCCTTGCTTCTATATAAGCTTTTAGAGGTTCTAGATGAATTTATATATTTGTACCTAATATCAAAATGTAACTCATTCTTGAATTTTTTGTTAATTCATTTTTATCAACGTGCTTCCGAGAACTAGTGCTACTATAAGTCATTACTTAATTCGACTATTAGCTCTAAATTCAATATTTTGCTGGACAAAAGCACAGATTAATTCCACGATTTGCTATACATATGTTTTTACTATCTCAAACAAGTTCTTTTTAATAATTAATAGAAATTGAGCTAGAAAAAAAAAATTGAAGGATGGAAGAAGAAAGGTCGAGAAATTTGAAAGCTCCTTATAATGTACAAGAACTGGCAAAGCAAGAAGTAGGAATCATTCCACAGCGATATATTCATGATGATATAGATTAAAAGATATCATATTCTTCCATGTTATTATTGCCTCAAGTTCCAGTGATTGACATGCTGACAATTCGAGATGATGATAATTCAGAGCTTGAGCGGCTTCATTTTGCTTGCAAAGAATGGGGATTTTTTCAGGTATTAGGTTTTAAGTTGATCATGTGGAGTCTATTCTATATAAATACATGAATAAACGTCCATGATCTGTTGCAGGTGGTGAATCACGGAGTGAATTCATCGTTGGTGGAGAAAGTGAAGTCAGAAATCCGAGCATTTTTCAATCTACCAATGGAAGAGAAGAAGAAATTTGAGCAACAAGAAGGCGATCTTGAAGGATATGGGCAAGATTTTGTTTTTAATGAAGAGCAAAAGTTAGATTGGGGTGACTTGTTTTACATGACTACTCTCCCTATCCATTTTAGAAAACCTCACTTATTTCCTAAGCTCCCCGACTCACTTAGGTACGTAATTAATTAAAAGTATATTGTGGACCACTTGATCCATCGATCGATCGATCTTTATGCTAATTAATTTGGTATTGATTGGATACTTTAGGGATATCATGGAAGAATACTGCAAAGAGATGAAGAGCCTAGCGATGATCATCATATGTCAATTGGGAAAGGCTTTAAGGATAGATGAAAAGGAAACGAGAGATCTATTCGATGATGGTATGCAGATAATAAGGATGAATTGTTATCCTCCTTGCCCTGAGCCAGACAGGACTATTGGCTTAAGCGCTCATTCTGATACTGATGCACTCACCATCCTTCTTCAGCTCAACGAAACTGAAGGTCTCCAAGTTCGAAAAGACCATGTTTGGGTGCCTATAAAGCCCCTCCCAAATGCTTTCATCGTGAATATTGGCGATATGATGGAGGTAATTAATTAATTATTACATATATAATTGAGACTTTCATTGTTGAGTAATCTAGAGCGAGCTAGCTAGCTCATTTTTTTAATATCTATAATATTCTACGTTTGCATCCAGGTATTGAGCAATGGTGTTTATAGAAGCATTGAGCACAGAGCAGTTGTAAACTCAAACCAAGAGAGGCTATCTCTTGCAACATTCTATCTCTTCAACCTCGACTCTGAATTGGGACCTGCACACAGCCTCATTGGACCAAACAATCCTCCAATTTTCCGAAGATTCCACCTAGGAAAATCTTTGCAGGATTTTACTGAAAGAAAACAATATGGAAAATCGTTCATTGATCGTATGAAGGTTGAGGCAAAGGATGACGAATCCTAGGTCGCATTTGATGCTCTACTATGTACTGGGTTATTAGCTAATCTGTATCCCTTGATTTTTTTTTTAACTCTTGCTATTGTAATTTCATGATCCAATATTTGATGATGTAATAAAGAAGAAAAGCTATAAACTCTCCCTTTTTATGGCGTTTGAGATAATCGCATTGATTTCTCTAGGAAAAAAAGACTTCAAGAATGTTTAGTTTAGAAGATCGATTGAATTAGAAGGGCAGATTATGCGGAAGGCAGTAAGGCACTACTATGCTAATTGACAATGAGATGATGTTTATACTACTTCAATTGGTAAAAGATTAAGAAATAAAAATATTTTTATATTTTATTAGGAATTCTTTTATGTTATTTAAATAAAAATTAATGGCGGGTTACTATGATTATTTGTATATATGACCTATATTATCAATTCTTTAATAGTAATATTTTTATTAGAAATAGGATATATTTAAAAAATAATACCAATATTTTTATTAGAAAAAAATGCATTTTGATCATTTCTTCTATATAATCATTGTTCGGTCTTTTACTTGTAAATATATTATTTCTTTAGATAATTTTATTTCATTCAAAATTGCATGATAATTTTGTTCGTCGGAAAACAATTATGATCCAGATAGTTTAGTGCTGTTTCATGGTTTGGACTTTGGAGTGATATGTGGATTTTTATAGTTTCGTCGAACCCAATAGATTTTGTTTAAATAGTGTATTTGTATTAATAAATTCATTAAATATTCACAAATAATAAAGTTAATATTTAGTTATTATGACTTATAATCATCATTATAAAATTTAAAATTCATAAATTTAAAATTCTAGCTTTCGTGTCTACCTAATTGTGAAGATGGCAACAGAGTCAATGGTCAAATAGAGTTGCGGAACTGCTACGGCGGCCAATCATGTAAATCTGCTACTACTATAGTTTATATGGTTTTGGAAGAAATTAAAAACACTCAAAACCAAATTAAAACTAATTTGCAACAAAAGCTAATGGAATCAACGCCGGCAAAAATGAACTTTGGAAAATCTTTGTTAGTTCCGAGTGTTCAAGAGCTTGCCAAACAGCACCTAACCAATATTCCGGCAAGGTATGTCCACCCAGAGCAAGAATCTCCGGTCATATCCGCCGGAGCGTCGGTTCCAGCTATCGATCTTCAAAAGTTGATTTCAGGGGATTCCATGGATTCTGAGCTGCAAAAGCTTCACTCTGCTTGCCAACAATGGGGTTTTCTCCAGGTATCATTTTCTTCGTAATTTTGTTTAATTATTCCGGTGTGTTTGGTAACAAAATTAAAATCTTTTGCATGGAAAATGGTCCTATCTAGAATGTTCATTTAATTTGAGTGACTTTCAGAGACAAAAAACTGTTAGTTGAGTGACTGTTTGAGAAATTAACTGGCATATTGTTGAATGTTTAGGTTATAAACCATGGAGTGACACCTTCATTGTTGGAGGATTTCAAGAGAGAGGTTATTGAATTGTTCAAACTTCCAATAGAAGAAAAGAAGAAACTATGGCAACAGGAAGACAGTTTTGAAGGTTTCGGGAATGCATTCGTTGTGTCGGAGGAGCAGAAGCTTGATTGGTGTGACATGTTTGGCATAATAACTCTTCCTCCACGTATCCGCAAAGTGGACTTGTTTCAGAAGTTGCCCTCAAAGATCAGGTGCCTATTTCCTTACTATCCCTCAGAAAATAGTTACATAAACATTATTCTACTCCAGAGTTCATTGCTTAAACGATCACAGAACTATTGGAAATAAGTGAACAAAGTTACTTTTCTTTCTTTTGTATGAAAAAAGTCAAAAAAACTAACTTTGTTCTGCCATTTCTGCTATTTCCGGCAAGATGGATTTCTTTTCCCCATAAAAACACTGTTCAAAAGAAAAAGAATATAAAAGTTATAATCTCTGACAGGGCCCTAACGTGGTATTGATGTGGTGAGCGAGTAAAAACCATCACATACCGTGAGAGTGGTGTTATACGTCTCAGGGTTGGTATTAAATTTACTTTTAATATGTATAGTTGTGTAATAAATCGCCAGATTAGTTTGAATGCATGTGGAGTCGACCTTTCAGAACAACTTTACGATGCATTTAATGTCTTTTCTCTTCTTCCTGAGGTACAATTTACAAGAAAATAAGTGAGCTCTTATGGTTAATAATTTATAAACACAAAATGAGGGGGACTAATAATGAAGAGCCATGATATTCTTTGAGATCAATTACTAGGCTGATTACTATACTTTTTGTTAAAACTTGTTTTTCACATAAATGTTTGGATAATTTTGAAATGCAGGGGCATCATGGAAGCATACTCCAAGGAAATCAAGAACCTAGCAATGATCATCGTATGTCAATTGGCAAAGGCTATAGGGATGGATGAAAAAGAAATGCGATATCTATTCAGTGATGGTATGCAGTCGATGAGGATGAATTATTATCCGCCTTGCCCTGAGCCAGACAGGGCAATTGGCTTTAGTCCTCATTCTGATGCTGATGCCCTCACCATCCTTTTCCAGCTCAATGAAACTGAAGGTCTCCAAGTCCAAAAAGACGGTATGTGGGTGCCTATAAAGCCCCTTCCAAATGCTTTGATTGTGAATATTGGCGATATGATGGAGGTAAATAACAACTTTTTACTGTTTAGAAATATCTCGTTTTTTTTTTTGGGTAAAGAAAGAGCTCATGTTCTAATAGGATATTTTATTGAAAATATCATATTTAAAATTCCATGTACGTAAAATGTGTTATATTTGACTTGGCAGATAGTAAGCAATGGTGTTTATAAGAGCATTGAGCACAGAGCAATCGTAAACTCAAACAAAGAAAGGCTCTCTGTTGCAACATTCTCAATCTTCAACCTTGATTCCGAATTAGGACCTGCACACAGCCTCATTGGACCAAATAATCCTCCAATTTTTCGAAGAGTTCCCGTGCAAAAATATTTACAGGATTATTTTGCACGAAAACTTGACGGAAAATCATACCTTGATGTCATGAAGTTAGAGGCGGGTAATGGGTAATCCTTGGTAGCATTTGATATATAAGTTACTCTTGCCGTTGAAATTTGGAGTTCCCCTGTTTGATTACTATAAATAAGAAGAATAGAGAATAAGAGGACTCTTCATTAATTTCAATGTAATACTATATTTTTGGGTTTCCCCTCATACGTTAGGATTATTTTGTTTTTAGGATTCTCTCAAGTCTGGAAAATTTTGATGAATTTATTTTAGGGAAAAGTATACAAACTATCCCCTAAAAGTTGTGGCGCCTTCAAATTGAGCAAAAATTGCAGATACCTTGAAACAATGAAATCTTTTTTTTTTCTACTTTTAATTTGGCAAAGTTTATTTGCTAATTATCTTTAGTTATTTAAATGCAAGAAATACGAAATTCCAATTAAAAATTTGCCCTCTAAGTAAATGTTCTGTCTGACTCAATTCTTAAGTAATAAAAGTGGGAACATGAGACATAATAGTCCAAGAACAAATATGAGCAGAAAGTTGGATGGTAATAATAAATATATCAAAAACGGAAACTATGCCATAAGTAAATTGAAACAGAATTAGATGTTGATTTTTGATAGTTTCAGCGTTGCAGCACCTTCATCTGAATTTGGAATGTCCTAATTGTGAAGATGGCGACAGAGTCAATAGTCAAATAGAGTTGCTGAATAGCTCCGGCGGCTATGTAAATCTGGTACCCAAACCCAAATTAAGAGTAATTTTTCAAGTTTGCAACAAGAGCAAATGGAGTCAACGCCGGAAAAATTGAACTTTGGAAAATCTCTGTTAGTACCAAGTGTTCAAGAGCTTGCCAAACAACACCTAACCAATATTCCGGACAGGTATGTCCGCCCACAACAGGAATCTCCGGTCATATCTGCCGGGGGGTCGGTTCCAGTTATCGATCTTCAAAAGTTGATTTCAGGGGATTCCATGGATTCTGAGCTGCAAAAGCTTCACTCTGCTTGCCAACAATGGGGTTTCCTACAGGTTTCATTTTCTTCATAATTTCATTTAATTATTCCGGTGTGTTTGGTATGAATGAATTTTATTTGCATTGAAAATGGCTTGTTAGTTGAGTGACTGTTTGAGAAATTAACTCGCATATTGTTGAATGTTAGGTTATAAACCATGGAGTGACACCTTCGTTACTGGAGGACTTCAAGAGAGAGGTTATTGAATTGTTTGGACTTCCGATGGAAGAAAAGAAGAAACTATGGCAACAGAAAGATAGCTTTGAAGGTTTTGGGCATATATTCGTTGTATCGGAGGAGCAGAAGCTTGATTGGAGTGACATGTTTGGCATAATAACTCTTCCTCCTCATATCCGCAAAGTGGACTTGTTTCAAAACTTGCCCTCGAAGCTCAGGTGGCCATCTCCTTACTCTCTTTCAGCTCATGCTTACTCAACCCCCTTACTTGTCTTTCTTTTGTATCAGAAAAGTCAAGAAAATGTTGAGTTAGTTCATTAACCATTTAAGCAACAAACTCCTCTATCCAACGATATTAACTAGTTCTTAGAAAATTTTAGGGAGAGGTTTAAATTCGTACCATAGACCATTTTGTCTAATGTGTGCCTTGATCTTCGCTCTCCTGATCTCTTAATATGTTTATGTGTTTGAAATGCAGGGACATCATGGAAGCATACTCCAAAGAAATCAAGAACCTATCAATGATCATCGTAGGTCAATTGGCAAAGGTTTTAAGGATGGATGAAAAAGAAATGCGAGATCTATTCAGTGATGGTATGCAGTCAATGAGGATGAATTATTATCCACCTTGCCCTGAACCAGACAGGGCAATTGGCTTAAGTCCTCATTCTGATGCGGATGCCCTCACCATCCTTCTCCAGCTGAATGAAACTGAAGGTCTCCAAGTCCGAAAAGACGATATTTGGGTGCCTATAAAGCCCCTCCCAAATGCTTTGATTGTGAATATTGGGGATATGATGGAGGTAAATAACAACCCTTTACTGAGTAACTTATTTCTCAAAGGGTGGCAAGTAGCGACAGTGATAATTGTAGGTTGGTTTAGTTTGGTTTTATTCACAATATCACGCATCATGCTTCACGTATTTAATACTTCTGAATTTTCTTGAAAGACTTAATTGAGAATAAATGTGTTATTTGACTTGGCAGATAATAAGCAATGGTGTTTATAAGAGCATTGAGCATAGAGCAATTGTAAACTCGAATGAAGAAAGGCTCTCTGTTGCGACATTCTATAATATCAACCTTGAATCCGAATTAGGTCCTGCACACAGCCTCATTGGACCACATAATCCTCCCATTTTCCGAAGAGTTTCTGTGCAAAAATATTTACAGGACTTTTTTGCACGAGAACTTGATGGAAAATCACACCTTGATTTCATGAAGGTAGAGGCGAGGGATGATGAATTCTAGGTAACATTTGATATACTCTTACTGTTGTAATTTGGTGTTCCCCTGTTTGATTAATACAAAGAATAAAAATAGTGTACTCTTTATTGAATCAAACGTGACTGTTTTTATTGAGAATAATATATTAATTGTTCTTTTGCTGTTGTATTATATTGGTATGAAAGAAATATAAAATTTTGGGCTACATTTATGAGCCCCAAATTGGATGGTGATTTAGTTCCAGCACCTAGTTTCCTCACTCCTCAATGCCCTGCACAATTTTTCATTGCATAACATTTATTCATCAAACACATATCGACTATTTGCTAAAGCCAAAATTCAAAAAAAAAACAAAAAACATAAGGAGGCAGAAAAGATTGTTTGATCCTGTTACAATTTTGATCCTAAAATAATATAGCAGTCGAGTAAGAAGAGGGCCTAAAGTAGAGATAAATGTTACGATTTTGACAAGATCAAGGTTAACATTCAATTGAAGCTGTTACTTACTTGTGCTTAAAAATGTACCCCAACTAACACTACAAATGATGATGGGGGAGAATCTTCTCAAACATTTTTGGAAACCGAACAAAGGTTTCATTAATAATGACGATGAGTTGATTCGATGCAAAGGTTTAAAATGTTAATTTGACTCTATTAGTATATTTGAACAACATTAATGTTAAAACATACTTCCCTGTCCAACAATAGTTGTCCACTATTGACTTGGCATACTCCTTAAGAAACAATAAATAATAAGAGTAATTTTACTATATTATCCTTTAACTTTATTAAATTTAATGTTTTGAGAAATGTGTATGATGATAAATAATACTTAATAGCAAGGGTAAAATAGACACAAAAGGTAAATTATCTCTTGATTTTTTAAATTGAACAAGTATTGTTGGACAACTATTTTTAGTAGAGTAAATTTTAGGTTTAGCAAACATAAAAATTATATTTGTATGCTATAGCTATAGTTTGCATAATTGCGCTCCATAACAAACTCTCAGTTGTATAAATCGCAGGCAGACTCTCGTTTGTATGAAAACGCAGCTCGCCCCCTCAATTGTATATGTATATCGGTTAGATAATTGTATATATGTAACTATTATGTATATGTATCAATGTTTGTGTTTGTATATCTGCATAAAATTTGAATTTGTATACAATTGAATCGAATTAAAATATTTGTATATCAAATCTTTCTCTCTCGCTCACTTTATACAACACAAATTATACATTGTAATTTGTATAATTTGTGTTTGTATAAAGCGAGAAAGAGAGAAAGGTAAAAGAGAACTGGGCAGGGGAAGAACGGTATTTGTATATTTATAAGTGTATAGGACGAAAAAAAATGTATTTGTATTTGTATATACAATTTTCTCTCACTTTATACAAACACAAACACAATTTATACATTTGTGTTTGTATAAAGTGGAAGAGGCGCGCGAGAGAGGGGGCGAGCGAGATTCCCAGAGTGGCGAGCAAGATTTTTTCTTTGCTACGAATTAGAATTAAATGAAACTATAGCTATAACATTTATTTTGAATTAATAGTTTGCTATAATGCACAATTTTCCCTTTTTAGCATAGTGGACAACTATTATTGGACGGAGGAGTATGTCAGTATAAATTTGAATAAGACGTATTTTTTTTACTATTTTGCCTTATTTTCCCAATAAATTGCACTTTATTTGGAAGGATAAAATATGCTCTTAAACTACGTGAAATTAAATAAAAATGTATTTGGTCCAAAAATGTCTTACCGTCAATAATTTGATTTAAAAAATGCCCATATTATTACTTTAGGGGGGGCCAAAAATGTCTTTTTCCTAATAATTCTTTTTTATTTAAACACATTCTTTTCTTAATAAAATTATTGAAATACATCACTAAATTTTCATATATATATAAGATCATAGTAAATCCTTATTAATTTTCATTCAGATAATGAAAAAAATGTTTTTCCTAATAAAAAATAAATTATTTTTCTCTCTATATTTTTTGAATTGAAAGAATAATAAACATTAGCTAATAGATTTTAAAGTTAAAATACAATAATTATAATGTCATAAAATGCGAAACGTCTTCCATAACCATAAATCATGTTCTTGTGAATTGGTGATGTATATGCTAATGAGAAAGTCCGAACCGGTCGTAAAAATAATTTTATTATTTGCGTGTTATAGCACTTCTACAACGATTATATATTGTTTTTTTATTCGTTTTCTTTTCTTATTGTTTTTTCAATCTTGCTTGGTCAATAAGACAAAATTAGCTCCAATTTATTTAACAAGAAGTTGTTACAACGTGAGGAAAAGAAAAGACGAACCTATTTAAATTTTTTGAGTATAATGTTCAATGTAAAATTGTAATTCTCTCATTGGAGCTTTTGCCTGAACTTTTATGTATTTTCTTTGTATATAAAATATTATTATAAACTGATAAAACCCAAATTAACAAGAGCCAATGGAGTCGACGCCGGCAAAATTGAACTTTGGAAAATCTCTGTTAGTTCCAAGTGTTCAAGAGCTTGCCAAACAGTACCTTAACAATATTCCGGATAGGTATGTCCACTCAGAGCAAGAATCTCCGGTCATATCCGCCGGAGCGTCGGTTCCAGTTATCGATCTTCAAAAGTTGATTTCAAGGGATTCCATGAATTCTGAACTGCAAAAGCTTCACTCTGCTTGCCAACAATGGGGTTTCCTACAGGTTTCATTTTCTTCATAAATTTCTTTAATTATTCCGGTGTGTTTGGTAAGAACGAATTTTATTTCCTTTGAAAATGATTTTCTTAAAAAGCTATTTTTTTTATAGTAGTGATAATAGTCAGAAGAGTGAGTGAAATGTCTAAGAATACACCTAAAATATACTTGTTTTTTGGGTTTAATATATGAACTTTCAGGTATGTGAGTTTCCTATTTGAATTAAATGGTTATTGAAACACATCTGAACTATCAATTGTTCCCTTTTCCTACCTATGATGACGTTTAATGTAGGAAAAGGAAATAACTGATAATTGATGTGTGTTTTGATGAATTATTGATGACAGTTCATATAGTAAAAGTAAACATGTGATAGTTGACGAGTGTTTTTGATAAATTGTTTATGATAGTTCAGATAGGAAAGTGAAACAAGCAATTTTTAGAAACTTTGGCCAAACATACTTTATTCTTAAAGCTAGCTTTGTAATTGTGAAAAGGTTGTTGAATTTGCTAGCATATTGTTGAATGTAAGGTGATAAACCATGGAGTGACACCTTCATTACTGGAGGACCTCAAGAGAGAGGTTATTGAATTGTTCAGACTTCCAATGGAAGAAAAGAAGAAACTATGGCAACAGGAAGACAGCTTTGAAGGTTTCGGGAATGCATTCGTTGTATCGGAAGAGCAGAAGCTTGATTGGAGTGACATGTTTGCCATAATGACTCTTCCTCCTCATATCCGCAAAGCGGACTTGTTTCAGAAGTTGCCCTCAAAGCTCAGGTGTCTATTCCCCAACCCCTAAACATTACTCTATTCCAGAACACGATTATATAAACATTACTCTATTCCAGAACATGATTATATAAACATTACTCTATTTCAGAACACGATTATGTAAACATTACTCTATTCCAAAGTTCATTGCTTAAACGATCACAGAACTATTGGAAATAAGTGAACAAAGTAAACTTTTATATCAGAAAAGTCAAGAAAATTGACTTTGTTCAGCTATTTGACCTATTTCTACTAGTTCATTAACCATTTAAGCAACAAACTCCTCTATCCAACAATATTAACGAGTTGTTAGAAAATTTTAGGGAGAAGTCCAAATTCGTTCCTTAGACCATCAACCAGGACTAAGATCCCTTACTTTATTCTCCCTGAGGATTTGTAAGTTACATTGGTAAGCTGTTATGGTTAATAATATATAAACACAAAATGAGGAAGAATAATATAATGATGAACCTGCCCATAATATTCTTGAGATTCACCACACTTGTTAGTTGTTAACTATACTTTTTGTTAAAACTTGTATTTCTAACTTGTGCCTTGATCTTCGCTCTTCTTATATCTTAATATATTTGTGTGTTTGAAATGCAGGGACATCATGGAAGCATACTGCAAAGAAATGAAAAAACTAGCAAGGATCATCGTATGCCAATTGGCAAAGGCTTTAAGGATGGATGAAAAGGAAATGAGAGATCTGTTCAGTGATGGTATGCAGTCGATGAGGATGAATTATTATCCGCCTTGCCCTAAGCCAGACATGGCAATTGGCTTAAGCTCTCATTCTGATCCTGATGCCCTCACCATCCTTTTCCAGCTGAACGAGACTGAAGGTCTCCAAGTCCGAAAAGACAATGTTTGGGTGCCTATAAAGCCCCTCCCAAATGCTTTGATTGTGAATGTTGGTGATATGATGGAGGTAAATAACAACTTTGTACTGAGTAACTTATTTCTCAAAGGGTAGCGACGTAGTGAAAATTGTAGTTTTGGTGTGCAAGTTATTGGTTAAGTTTGGTTTTATTTACAGTGTCATACATCATGCTTCACGTATTCAACACTTCTGAATTTTCTTGAAAGGACTTAATTGAGACTTTATGTGTAATGGAATTACACATGATTCAAAAAGGAAGATAGTATTTTGTTAGATAATATGGCTAGTTCGGATAATTAAAACTTTCCTGTTTTGAACAAATTGGTTGTATAAACCTTTTTTTGTTGTTGGTAAAGAAAGAGCTCATAATCTAATAAGATACTCTATTATTGAAAAAATCATTTAAAATATTGTGGACGTAAATGTGTTATTTGACTTGGCAGATAGTGAGCAATGGTGTCTATAGGAGCATTGAGCACAGAGCAATTGTAAACTCAAATAAAGAACGGCTCTCTGTTGCGACATTCTATTCCATCAACTTTGAATCCGAATTAGGACCTGCACACAGCCTCATTGGACCACATAATCCTCCCATTTTCCGAAGAGTTTCTGTGCATAAATATTTACAAGACTTTTTTGCGCGAAAACTCGATGGAAAATCATACCTTGATTACATGAAGGTAGAGGCAAGTGATGACAAATCCTAGGTAGCATTTGATACACTAGTACAAGTGCTCTTCTGTTGTAATTTGGTGTTCCCCTGTTTGATTACTACAAAGAATAAAAATAACTTACTCTTCATTTCATCAAATGTGACGTTTTTTTTATTGAGAATATAAAATGTCCTTTGTTGTAGTATTATATTGGTATGATGTAACTAGCATTTTGTCTTGCATGGAATTTTATTTGTTACTTTGGAATAGTGGCCGGTGGCGATGTAAATATACAAAGACAAAATTATATATTAAAATATGAAAAAATTACTATTACTTGATAAATAATACTATATGGTTTTGGAAGAAATAGATAAACCCAAAGCTAAATGGGATCTATAGTTTGAAGGAGTCATTATATCTATAGGTCTGGTTTCTGCTATTCTTTTTTATCAGACGTTAATAATTTTCAATTTAATTAGTAACAAGAGCGTATGGAATCAACGCCGGCGGCAAAAATGAACTTTGGAAATTCTCTGTTAGTTCCAAGTGTTCAAGAGCTTGCCAAACAGCACCTAACCAATATTCCGGACAGGTATGTCCGCCCAGAACAAGAATCTCCGGTCATATACACTGGAACTACGGTTCCAGTTATTGATCTTCAAAAGTTGATTTCAGGGGATGCCATGGATTCTGACCTGCAAAAGCTTCACTCGGCTTGCCAACAATGGGGTTTCCTACAGGTTTCATTTTTTCGTAATTTTGTTTTATTATTCTGGTGTGTTTGGTACGAACAATTTTTTTTTTTTGCATTGAAAATGGTTTTCTTAAGGGGTACATGTATTCTAAATCACAAAGTTAGGGGTATATTTGCACTTTCTCATTTTATTTTATTGGAAGTAATGATTTTTATTCTTTTTTAAATTTGGCTTAATTTCTTTGAGTTAGCAATATTTATCGAAAATATAGCTTGAATTGGTTGAGTGACTTTGTAGGTGAAACGGAAATAGTTGAGTGACTTTTTGAAAAAAAAATTGTTAGTTGAGTGACCGTTTGAGAAATTAACTTGCATATTGTTGAATGATAGGTTATAAACCATTGAGTGACACCGTCGTTGTTGGAGGACTCCAAGAGAGGTTATAGAATTGTTCAAACTTCCATGGAAGAAAAGAAGTAACTATGGCAACAGAAAGACAGCTTTGAAGGTTTTGGGCATATATTCGTTGTATCGGAGGAGCAGAAGCTTGATTGGAGTGACATGTTTGGCATAATAACTCTTCCTCCTCATATCCGCAAAGTGGACTTGTTTCAAAACTTGCCCTCGAAGCTCAGGTGGCCATCTCCTTACTATTACTCTATTCCAGAGTTCATTACTTAAGAGAGTTAAAAAGTGTCAAAATCACACTTAAATTATCCCAATTTTTTGAGCGTCATATCTAAATGTATTGAGAGTGTGAGTTTCCTACCTGAAATGCAGGGGCATCATGGAAGCATACTCCAATGAAATCAAGAACCTAGCAATGATCATCATATGTCAATTGGCAAAGGCTTTAAGGATGGATGAAAAGGAAATGAGAGAGCTATTCAGTGATGGTGTGCAGTCAATAAGGATGAATTATTATCCACCTTGCCCTGAGCCACACAAAACCATTGGCTTTAGCCCTCATTCTGATGCTGATGCCCTCACCATCCTTTTCCAGCTCGATGAAACTGAAGGTCTCCAAGTTCGAAAAGACGACATTTGGGTGCCTATAAAGCCCCTCCCAAATGCTTTGATTGTGAATATTGGCGATATGATGGAGGTAAATAACAACGTTTTATGTACTGAGTTACTCAAAAAGCGTTGAGTAGCAAAATTGCAGCTTTTGTATGCAAGATATTGATTAAGTTTGGTTTTATTTACCGTCTCATCATGCTTCACATATGTTATACATGTGTTATTTGACTTGGCAGATAGTGAGCAATGGTGTACATAAGATCATTGAGCACAGGCCAATTGTAAACTCAAACAAAGAGAGGCTATCTGTTGTAACATTCTCTACCTTCAACCTTGATTCCGAATTAGGACCTGCACACAGCCTCATTGGACCAAATAATCCTTCAATTTTTCGAAGAGTTGTCGTGCAAAAATATTTACAGGATTTTTTTGCACGAAAACTTGATGGAAAATCGTACCTTGATGTCATGAAGGTAGAGGCGAGGGATGGAGAATCCTAGGTAGCATTTGATATACTTGTATAAGTCACTCTTGTTGAGTTATTGTACTCTTAATTCATCACATGTGACGGTGTTTTTTATTTGTAATGGAGTTGGACATTATTATTTTGTTATAAGGATATTCTTTGGTCTCGAAGATTTTCATGAATAATCTTATTTTTTCGGAAAAGAGTTAAAAATTGAGTGGGAAAAAAAAACAGAAGATAAATAATTAATTAAACAGACTGGTAAATTTCTGTACTTTATGGACATATTTTGGTAAATAGTTCATTACGAACAAATTTAGATAAATACTAGTCTGGACAATTTAAATAATTTTCCCTTTTATTAATAAAAAAAATCCAACCCTCACGTGAATTTAGGTGACTAATTAGGCATGATGTTGATTTATGATTAGAAAACGTATATTACCAGATGGATCACGTGTTTCTTCATATATATATATATTTATTTATTTTTAGCTGAGAAATTAAACTCTTTCACGATAATCAAGTTCAGATAGTCAACTGAACATATTCTAGACAAATAAACATACGCATTTTTATTTTATTTTATATAGTACACATTACTATTTCACATCTCAATAAGTTTACTTTCTAAAACAAGTTCTAAAAAAAAAAAAAACTTCATCAATGGAAGAAGAGAAGTCGAGAAAGCTGGGTGGTTCTCTGAAAGTCCCTAACGTTCAAGAACTTGCAAAGCAACAACTAGCAGCTGTTCCACCGCGATATATACGCGATGATATCGAAAATCAATCATATTCTTCCATATTAATATTGCCTCATGTTCCAGTTATTGACATGAAAAAATTGCTGGAAATTGGAGATATTGTTGATGATTCGGAACTCGAGAGGTTTCATCTTGCTTGCAAAGAATGGGGATTTTTCCAGGTTTATATATCAAACACTGTTCATTTTTGGTTTTATGTTACAGAAATGTTGGAGTTGACTTATTTAGCGATCAATAATACAACCACATGTTACCTTCATTTCATGTCTTTTCAGTTTAATTGTATACGGAGTTTAAGAAAGTATGAATTTTATTTTTGAATCACTACTAAAAAATATAGATTGTCAGGTACAATGTTGAAAACGTTACTCTTATTAAATATAACAAGATACATTCTCTTTTTGACCCTTTCTGGTTGAAACTAACAAAGGAAAGAACAAAATTTAGATAACCATTTCGTGTCCCATCTATTATTGTATCGACCATATCTTTTAAAAATAAAACTTGATGTACCTTCGTGTCCCATGATGATATCAATTTTTTAAAAATCAATTACATACCTTCGTGTCCCATGATTCTTAATTAAATACAAGTAGTATTTTGTTACCAACCCTGATCAATACAAAGAACATATTTCTTAGAAAGAAGAGAATTATAAACTATATATCGATTTTTATAATCATTTACATTCATGTGCAGTTGGTGAATCATGGAGTGAATTCATCATTGATGGAGAAAGTGAAGTCGGAAATCAGAGCATTTTTCGATCTACCAATGGAAGAGAAGAAGAAGTTTGAGCAAGAAGAAGGAGATCTCGAAGGATACGGGCAAGCCTTTGTAGTATCTGAAGAACAAAAGTTAGATTGGGCTGACATACTTTACATGATCACTCTCCCTACTCATTTGAGAAAACCTCACTTGTTTCCAAAGCTTCCCGCCTCACTCAGGTATAATAATAACTGAGTTTACGATTAAATATTTAGTGAATCTTTTTTCTACCTTATGCATACAATATTTAAATTCTTGAACCATCAAGGGATGCATTGGAACAATACTCAACAGCACTCAAGCAACTTGCTATGAAAATTCTGCACGTAATGGCAAGAGCTTTAGGGATGAAAGCAGAGGATATGAATGTACTATTTGAAGAAGACGGGACACAAATGATGAGAATAAATTATTACCCTCCTTGTCCTCAACCAGAGCGCGCAATTGGCTTATGCCCTCATACTGATGCTATTGGTCTAGCCATACTCCTTCAGGTTAATGAAACTGAAGGTCTTCAAATTATGAAAGACGGAGCTTGGATTCCGGTTCCATATCTTCCTGATGCCTTTGTTGTCAACATTGGAGATATTTTAGAGGTGAGAAATAAGTATATGTGTTCAGCTTGGAAAAAGTTGTTTTCTGGTGTTTGGTTATGAGAAAACTTCTTAATGTTGTTTTACGTGCAGATTGTGACAAATGGAATTTATAAGAGCACTGAACATCGAGCAATTGTTAACGAAGACAAAGAGAGGATCTCGATTGCTACATTTTTGAGCCCCAAATTGGATGGTGATTTAGGTCCAGCACCTAGCCTCCTCACTCCTCAATGCCCTGCAGAATATAGGAGGATTGGAGTGGCTGATTACTTCAAGGGATATTTCTCTCGAGAGCTCGTTGGAAAATCATATGTCGATTCTATAAGAATTAGAAATGGAGATGATGGAAGCAATTGATGAATGTTGCATTTTATGCAGCTTGGATACCAACTGCTTGTTGTTACTGTATTATTTTGTCAATGTATAATGTTTGAATAAATTGTGTCGTTTGTTGTGGTTGAATAATGTCTTTATTGTTTGATTTTAATGTATCAAATCTATATATATATATATATAAAGCTGAATGTAAATTATGTGATGTGACACCTCTATATAATTACCATTTGCATTTATCTTTTTTCTCCTTTTTTTGACATTTTTTTCAATTTTAATTGCATTTTTTATTTCTGTTATTAACTATTAATTAATAATATATATATAAAGCTGAATGTAAACTAGGTGATGTGTCACCTCTCTTTGACTATCCTTAGGAGCAAGCCTATCAAAGAGAACATTCAAAGCTGAAGAGAGAAATGTACCACCAACTGCTAAGCCAACCTCCATTTCTGAAATCTGCAAGGTAAAACAAGTAAACACAAAATGATTTTGAGAAGATAAATTTTTATATCTTCAACTACTAACAACTTTACTTTACCTGTTGAATGCTAAGAGTAATTTGCAAACAAGAATGATCAGTGATTGCTCTCTCTCTCTTTTGCTTGTAATTGGTACAACTATGTTTTAGCTAGTCTACGAGAAGCAAAACTGTTAGACACTCAATTTTGGCCTAACATTTTTCAATATTCATAACTTTTATTTTTTATTTATTAAATTTTTCAAAATATATTTTTATAATTTTAAATAAATCTATCAGTATTTATTCTTATTTTTCAAAATATTAAGATTTTTATTAGTTTATTTTGAATTTTAGTTAATTTTGATTATATTATTTTTATCACAATCAATTGAATATGTTGTGAACATTGTGTCATTTTTATTAAATTATAATTTTCTATTGAATTGTATTTTTTGCATGCCATTGATTTTATTAGTGACATTTGTTAATATTCATTTTCATTTGTTACTTTTCATTTTGATATTTTGCGCAGTCTAAAAATTCATTCAAGTGGATAAGATTTCATATACAGATATTTTATTAATAGGTGGTTTTGGCCTACGGTTTTAAGATAATGATATTGTACTATAGGTGGTTTTCAATTTTCTATTTAAGCAATAGTTTGGTCATTAAGTTAGAGGTGGTGGATAGAATTTTAGGGGTAATTTTCAGTTTTTTTAGTCTTTAGGAATTTCTTTTAGTGTTCATAATTTTCCGGTGACAAATTCACCGGAGTTCCACCGGTATCCGGCGAATCCACCACCAAAAAACCCCATTTTAAATATATTTTGCTTTCTTTTTCCGGTGGAAAACACGGCCTTCTCCTCTCCTTTCACCACTGACCATTACATCAACCAAAACTCCAAACCCACCACCAGACACATCAGAACAACGACCAAACACCATCTGAAAACGCTATTTCCAGCGAACAACAGTCCCAGACGACCCCAAAAACCCCAAACCACCACACTATCTGGCCGAAACAGCCTCCAAATCCACTGGAAACCATCCCTAAACCACCAAAACCCGACGGAGAACAACGCCGACCATCACATCCAAACCTCCAGCAACCAAAAACAGCAAACAACAACCAACAACATCCATTTCCAACGGAAAACAGCAACTCAAAACCCCACGAGCTCGAGACCACCGCGAGCCACTAGTGAAACAACCACCAAACCCCAATCGGAAATTCACGCAGCTCTCTCCATTCCACGATTTCCGGCCGGCTCCAAGTCGGAATAACACCAACTCTCCAAATAGGTAGTCCTTTATTTATTTATTTTGCACTTTGTTCTTATTTCTGCATTTCAGATCATGTTTATGTTTTGGTTCATAATTGATTGTGCTCTTTATCTGATTTTGTGTTAATATTTGTGTGAAACTATGTTCAATAGAGTCTGAATAGGTCCGGTGAACTGTGTTACAATAATTTCCAATTTTTAGTGTTAGTTCTGTTATTTAGTTTTAACTTTTTCTATGCTAAGTTTGTGGGTATGTTTTATGTTTATCTTGCACAGTTCTTGATATTTGTTTTATTGGCTATTAATCATTTAGTGCTTCTTCTAGTTACTTATTATTTTAACTTTTGTATTGAGTTTTGTTGCTTGTGTGTTTTATTTATTTATTCTTTTTATATAGATGCTAAAAGCTTTACAGTGAGGTGTTTTAATATTGTGATTACATGTCCTATCATTTCGTTGATATTTTCATTGATGTTCTTTTGTTGTTATCGTCATTAATGTTAATCAATTTTATAAAAAGTGGCCTATGAAAAAATCTCTCACTTGGTTTCCGAGGCCTCTCCATTGTAAAAAATGAAAATTTAGTTTAAATTTATATGTTTTATATGTTAAAATGGGCCGATGAAGAAGTTACCGTCGATTTTCAAGGCCTCCCATGTATATAAGACTGGATTTTATTTTTTTAAGTTATTATTTATTTGATTCATATTTGTCCCTTACTAACACTTTTACTAAGTGTCTTTACATGTACACCCCGGAGTCGCTTCCAATTGAAGCTATTCCAATGGAGTTCGGATTACATTTTTATTTATTATTGTGTATATTATTCACGATAGGCAAAACTTAGGTTGTTTTCTTATATTATTGTTTGTATATATTGTATGTTTATTATATTTTGTAAATTATATTTCTCCTCCTCAGTTTGAAAAAAATGAATTCAGTCGGGATCCACAGTTGTAGATTTTTAAGGATGCCTAACCCTTTACCTTCGGAATCGCTTGAACCCCCTACCTAGAATCTATTGGTTTCGTAGACTATTTTTTGTTAGTTAATTAATTGGTTTTCTAGCTTTCCCAAAATTAGGTGGCAACTCCTTTAAAATTGTTGTATCCTTTTAAATTCTTTAAAATTGGATTATTTTCGAGAGTTACCACGACGTTTCGCCCTATTTGAATAAAGCAGGGATGCAACATCCTCTTTTCCCTTTGCAAAAAGTATGACTCAAAAAATCAAAGACTAATTGAATAATTGAGGCAATAGAGGAAGATATCTTTTGCTTTATGTCTATTCATTACTTTGTAGTGCTTAATTGGGTCAAACATATCATGAATACGTTTTAGAATTGTGAAGAATCGGAATTTGTTCCATTTTCCTTTTCTCTAAGGTATTATTTTTTCTATGTTTAAAAGAGCCAAGGATATATTGGAAACAACCTCTCTTGCATACACACCTAACTTGTGCGGTATAACTTGGTATGTTGTTGTTTCTATTTTTCTATGTTGGTAATAATGAATTCCAACTGAATACCAAACTTTTTTAAAAATGAAGTATATGTAACTATATACTTCGGTACGATATTCAGTATTTTGATATTTTTTTTATAATTATCAAATACCATATTGAATACAAACTTTTTAAAAATGTATACCAAATACCATAAAACTCAAACCATGGTGTTAAAAATTTCGATTTCAATATGGTATTCGGTATCTACCATACTATGCCCACTCCTACGACAGGGTGAATACAGGGTGAGGCGAGCTTGAACTTTAGTGTTCACATGACATGTAGTAGGTGGATGTGAATGTGAATCAGCAAAAGTTATTTCATCTGGTCCCCTATCGTGTAGATCATGAGCATGATCTCACATTATTTCATACATTGAAAGGCATAATAACTAAGAGATAAGTCTCTCAAATTGTGATAACATAAAAAGTTGAGGTACCAAAATTGTCATTACAAAGCAAACTGATTATAAGCTGAAGTGAAATCCTAAAAACTAGTCCAGAACTGAGGCAAATGACTCAGTTTGCACTGTTCCATTTGAGTTGTTATGCACGAGAGAAATTGTGTAATAATCTACTGTAAACTGACGAGGCACTCTCGTGTATCGAGAAAATTCTCAAAAAATGAATATGCTTTCTGAGCCTGATTTCAATCTCCAATCTGAAAGCAGATGGACAAGAAGAGTCAATTTTTCCTCCTTTCGAGGATCGGATGTTTGTATCTCAGTGTATAATACTCAGTCAAGGAAATAAATCTTGAATGTCAAGGATATCAGCTAGGACACCAACTGCTGTGGTATCATTTCCTGCTCCAGCACCTTGGATAACCAAAGGTTGTTTCTCGTAACAACGGCTGTATGTATATCTCCACCTGCAGATGAACGAGTTAAAAATGGAGATGATGGAAGCAATTGATCAATGTTGCATTGTATGCTACTTGGATACCAAAAGCTTGTTTGATTTGGATGGACTTGTTACTGTATTATTATGTGAATGTATAATGTTTGAATAAATTGTGTCGTTTGTTGTGGTTTAATAACATCTTTATTGTTTGATCTTAAAGTATCAAATCGTATAATAACTAAGAAGTTTAGCTCACTACACGGTAGAATGGAACAATGTGTCCAAGTTCACGCGCTGTGCTACTTGGAGAAGATGCTCAACATCTACTTCAGGGAAATGCTGTAAAAGCTTTAAGTTGTCAACGAAATCACCCCTCATTAATTTGCTTTTAACACACATCAGCATAGCACAACAGATCCTCAATAGCATCTCCTGTAAATGAGACACGAAGTTGGATGAGTGCGTCTTATATATTAGATCAACCACGATATCCATACATACAAACACACATTATATATTGTAGTCCAAATTGGTCGGAGAAGTACCTGAAGGCCAAAGGGATTGCTGATAAGCGTATCCCAGATCCTTAAGATGTGATGCAAGCTAAACTCCTGAGTAAGTAGCAGAGTGATCCACCTAAATGCATAGAATTGCGGGTTAACCTGAAATCAAAACATTAGCTAGGACGACTGATATGTGAGCAATAACTTAGCCATTTCTGGCTGTGCTTGAGAAATAGGTTCACCTTTGTTTTAAATTCAAGATGGTGCCAAAGTTCCACATCATTTGTTTTCAATAATTTTGACAAGTTTGAAAGAGTTGAGTGGATACCAAAAGAACTGCAATCAAATCGTTGACAGAAGTGATCCACACAGCTACTCATTAGTATGACAAAACAGGAAAAAGTATCTGCTTCTAAATTTGTCTGCATAGCGGAAAAAAACAAATTAGCTTCTACTATTTATGAAAGAGTTGGCGAAAGGCACCAATATGAACTGTAAGAACAAATTTGAGGAGAACACTTACATCATTATGCTCATCATTATCGGTGCTGAAGACATAGTACAATGGGGCCAAGACCTCATTCATGCCTTGCACATAACTAATTGCGGGATTTAATTTCGCAAACAAAAGAAGAATATTTCTCATCGACTCCTGTAAATTTGGAAAGAGAAAAGTATCACAGACTAAAATGTTAAAATCAGGAGTTGAGAGATATAATTAAAATGTTACCTTATTCTTCCTAGATTGTGGTGAGTCTCCTGAGAAGAACTCTATATCTGGATGAGTTCTCTCCAAATCACGGTCTATCTGCTCCGAAATTTCTGTAAACTAGACACACCACCATTTATATTCATAAAAAAAGGTCTTCATGTGATATAAAAGGTTGCAGAAGAACTCGTGGTGCAGTAGGTACTTGCCTCAAAGTACTGATGCCATGTGCTAGTTTTACCTAAACTTAGTGGATGATCCTCTTTAGAAATGTTGTAGCGTTCAAGGGGCTCACTGACTCCGCTGCTATTGTCGTGTCCAAGGAATATCATGTTTTTATCTTTTCGCCATGACAATTCTGACTGTCAAGATGAAAGAGTTGTATGAACAACATAACAAAATGACCAGCCAAGAGCCTAAGACCATGAGTTACAAGGTAATGCAGCTTACAGGTTTTTGTAGAAACTCCTCTTTTAGATTGTCATATTTCAATCGACTGTCAGTTAACTCCTTTTCCCATTGGTCACGAGAAGTAGGTAAATACCCCAATAGTAGCTGCAACTTATAATCATGAAAAAACAGAGTTATTCAATTTCAATTTCAACAAATTTGGTGAAGAATATAATACTTATACTAACGCGATCAATTAGGGTAATTAATAACCTTCCAAATTGTTGCTCGCAAACTCCCTCCATCAGGAATACCTGAACTGGCTACTCGTTGCAACTTCTCCAAATTAATCTCCTTTCGAGAAATCTGTTTTACAAACAACACCAATGATCAAAGAAAATGTGACAATAAAGTAGTGATCACCTCTAATCAAAGAGTGGAAACAATGAAAATGTTGATTAACAGTCTCACCTCATATTCAAGATCAGATCTTTTTTCATCATCGTTGCAGGCGTGCAATACAATTGATCCCAAATTCCTATTTTTGTTTTGGGGAAAACTTATAAGCTCATCATCAAAATCATAACATTGATCCTTAATCATCTGTTTCAGAGCAAAATCGCGAGTCAGATCAAATGTCTGTAATTCTTCACCAGATTCAATTCCTTCATAATTACTTTCTTCTCTGCCATGATGAAAGCCATTGATCACTAAACTTCCAATCCTTTCAGGAAATACTACTAATTTCCTCGGTTTTTCTAGCTTGCTAATTTTATGCATCATTTGCTCGAAAGCACGAATGAATTGAGGAAAAATAAGTTTCTAAAAGATTTTCTTTGAAGTGAAAATTTTTGATTTCCATGATTATTTTCTTTTTGAGAGTGTTTCAGAGAGAAAGAGGAATGACCGTTAGCCGTTTGAATGGTAGGCGGGTACTTTTCCTAAAAAGTCAAACTATAGCTGAATTTTTTAAAGTATGATCCAAAAAAGAAATTAAAAAGCACGGAAATTTTTTCTACAATAATTTAATTGTTTTTCCAGTCGTTTTCTTTTCTTATTTTTTTCTCAATTATACTATTATATAGTAGTATATGATTTTGGAAGAGACTGATTAAACTCAAACCCAAATTAATAGAAATTTTCAAGTTTGCAACAAAAGCATATGGAGTCAACGCCGGGAAAATTATACTTTGGAAAATCTCTGTTAGTTCCAAGTGTTCAAGAGCTTGCCAAACAGCACCTAACGAATATTCCGGCTAGGTATGTCCGCCCAGAGCAAGAAACTCCGGTCATATCCACCGGAGCGTCGGTTCCAGTTATCGATCTTCAAAAGTTGATTACAGGGGATTCCATGGATTCTGAGCTGCAAAAGCTTCACTCTGCTTGCCAACAATGGGGTTTCCTTCAGGTTTCATTTTCTTCATAATTTTGATTAATTATTTCGGCGTGTTTGGTAAGAACAACTTTTTCGAAACACACATCAACTATCAATTTTCCCTTTTCCTACTTGAATGAATGATGATGATATTTTAGATAGAATAAGGAAAAAACTAATAGTTGATATGTGTGTTGATAAATTGTTGATGATAGTTCAAATAGGAAAAGTGAACCTGATAGTTGATGAATGTTTTGATACATTGTTGATGATAATTCAAATAGGAAAAGTGAACACTTATAGTTTTAATTGGAAACTCAAAAAGTCGAGATACTTTAGGTAAGTTTTTTACCATTCACTCTATTCTTAACATAATTTTCATCTATTTAGTTCAAATTAAACATCTAAGATATGTTAAAAACTTATTTTCAACTTTCCATTTTTTCCCCCAAAAAATGGATTTCAATTTTAACTTCTCAAGGATGAAAAATAATATCACATTAGTTTAATCCTTCTCATTAATTGGTCGTATGAGTAGTAGTTTAGAAAAAAATACTCTTCGTTTTCTGGTAGAGCGCTTTGTAATTGTGAAAAGGTTGTATAATTTGCTAGCATATTAATGAATGTTAGATTATAAACCATGGAGTGACACCTTCGATACTGGAGGACTTCAAGGGAGAGGTTATTGAATTGTTTGGACTTCCAACGGAAGAAAAGAAGAAACTATGGCAACAGGAAGACAGCTTGGAAGGTTTTGGGAATGCATTCGTTGTATCGGAGGAGCAGAAACTTGATTGGAGTGATATGTTTGCCATAATGACTCTTCCTCCTCGTATCCGCAAAGTGGACTTGTTTTACAAGTTGCCCTCGAATCTCAGGTGCCAATCTCCTTATAACTATATTACTCTATTCCAGAGTTCATTACTTAAATGATCACTGAACTAGTAAGTAAACAAAATTGCTTTTTTTCTTTTGTATCAGAAAAGTCGAGAAAACATAAAACATATATGCTAGAGATTATCCAGACTTGCTAACAGGGGTGTATGCAGGAGGGGGTCACCGGGTTCACATGAACCCATGCCCCCCTCCTGAAATCATATATAGTAGTATTATATTTAAAAAAAAAATTAAATATAGATGTATGAACCCACACTCGAAGTATATATATACTTTAAATTCACATCTTTATAATAATGCACCCATCATTCCGAAATCCTAGATACGCCTCTGCTTGTTAACTATACTTTTTGTTAAAACTTGTATTTCTAATGTAGGGACATCTTGGAAGCATACTGCAAAGAAATCAAGAGCCTAGCAACGATCATTGTATGTCAATTGGCAAAGGCTTTAAGGATGGATGAAAAAGAAACGCGAGATCTATTCAGTGATGGTATGCAGTCAATGAGGATGAATTATTATCCGCCTTGCCCTGAGCCAGACAAGGCAATTGGCTTAAGCTCTCATTCTGATCCAGGTGTCCTCACCATCCTTTTCCAGCTGAACGAAACTGAAGGTCTCCAAGTCCAAAAAGACGATAATTGGGTGCCCATAAAGCCCCTCCCAAATGCTTTGATTGTGAATATTGGGGACATGATGGAGGTAAATATTCTACTATCAGTGAAAATATCATTTAAAATATTATGCGCGTAAATGTGTTATTTGACTTGGCAGATATTGAGCAATGGTGTGTATAGGAGCATTGAGCACAGAGCAATTGTAAACTCAAATGAAGAAAGGCTCTCTGTTGCAACATTCTATTACATGAACCTTGAATCCGAATTAGGACCTGCACACAGCCTCACTGGACCACATAATTCTCCCATTTTCCGAAGAGTTCCCGTGCACAAATATTTACAAGACTTTTTTGCACGAAAGCTTGACAGAAAGTCGAACCTTGATTTCATGAAGGCAGAGACGAGTGATGGAGAATCGTAGCATTTGATACACTTGTACAAGTTATTGTTGCTGTAGTAATTTGGAGTGTTTACGTTCTTATTTTTCTGTTATGTCATAGTCTTTAACTTACTGTGGCCTCGTCTCAATAAATATACGGAAAAGGGTCAACTATACCCCTCTACTATTGGAAATAGTTTATATATAACGTTCATTATACTTTCGGGTCATATATACCCCTCCCGTTATACTTTGGTACATATATATCCCTAATTTTAACGGAAGGATACATGTGTTGGGTATATAGTAAGAATTAATGGGAAATGAAGGGAAGATGAAAAGAGGAATTTGAAAGGTTCTCTTATGCTTTAGAAAGAAAAAACATTTCTCCCTCATCGGTGGTGGAAAGAAAAGTTAAAGTGTTTAAATAGAGAAAACTTCTACTAGTTGTTAAAAGGGTTGGAAAGAGGGACCCCCTCGCGCCGTTGTCGCTCGGCTATGGCTTTGGCTTTGGATAATGATCGAGAGATTATTTTTTGGACAAAGTTTCTTTTAATTAATTATTAATTAAATAATAGCCTTAGCGAATTTAATTAATTAACCGAAACGACCCGACCCAACTCGGATCCGCGCGACCCGTGGTTTAAAACGTCTTTCCCATTTTATTTGAATTTCCCACCGTTTGAAAAGGCTGTTGTGAAAGGTTGTAACCTTTCAGGAACAGCCATGACTGTTCTGAAAGGTTGCAAACTTTCATGAACGGTTGTGTGGTTTCTAAAAGGTTGCAACCTTTCGAAAACAGTGCTTCTTGGCTATAAATACCTACGATTCTCAAACTTTGAACTTACGAAAATTCTGAACTTCTTCTTTTTCTGCACAATTAAATAAATATTCGTGTACTTTACTGCCGTTGACTGGTTCGCTGACTCTATTGTTTTGGGTATCAATACACTAGTGAATAAGTCGTTCTACCCTGGGAGGATCTATTCCAGTTCAGTGGGCTCGATTTCTTTCGTGTCGTTTTCATAAAACCATTACAGACTTTGGTATGTTTTACAGTTTTAATTTATGTTGAAGTTATTAAATTCTGTTCTTAGCTATATGATTTAAGCTTTGGAATTTTACTGTTTCTGCAAAGTTTGTTGTCATTAGTACTAGTTTTAAATACAAATTGCACAACAATCTTAAGGAAATTACTCTGTTTTATTTGTTAATCTGTATTTGTGGGTGGAGATTAAAACCTTTGTGGTTTTTACTCCAATAAAGTTTGCAATTCGATTTATTGCTTACTGAATTAGTTGTGTCGATTTTTGTTTATCAGAAATGGCAATTGATAGTGCTTCGACTTCTGTGGCTGTTGTTGCACCAGCCCGAACTGTTGTGCCACCGACAGAGAAACCGAGAAAATTCTCTAGGGTGAATTTCAAAGGATGGCAGCAACGGGTATTTTTCTAGCTTACCACTCTAGGTTTGCAGAAATTTACCAACGAAGAAACTCCAGTGCCTGCTGCTAACATGTCAGACAGAGAGAAATTCATGATTATTGAAGCATGGAAACAAGCAGACTTCCTATGTAAGGGCTATATCTTAAGTGCTTTAGAGGGTGACTTATATAATGTTTTCAGTGCATTGACAACTTCGAAAGAGTTGTGGAATGCACTTGAGAAAAAATATACGACAGAAGATGCATGCTTGAAAAAAATTGTGGTCGCAAAGTTTCTAGACTATAAAATGACAGATAGCAAGACTGTTGGATCACAAGTGCAAGAGCTTCAACTTATTTTCCATGATCTTATTGCTGAAGACATGGTAGTTAATGAAGCTTTTCAAGTGGCTGCAATGATTGAGAAGTTACCTCCTTCGTGGAACGACTTCAAAAATTATTTAAAGCACAAGCGTAAGGAAAATAAGCTTGAAGATCTTGTGATACGTCTCAAGATTGAGGAAGATAACAAGACTACCGAAAAGAAGTCTTGTGGGAGCTCAAGAATCGTGGAGTTAATATTGTCGAAGAAGCTCTTACAAAAGGCAAAAAAAGAAAGAAGTCCAACGGACAGAAGTCAGAACAGTCCAAAAAGAAGTTCATGGGAAACTGTTACAATTGTGGCAAGACTGGCCACAAGTCTTCTGAATATCGCGCTCCAAGGAAGGACAAGGACAAAGGCAAAAGTCAAGCAAACATCATAGAAAAGATGGAGGATGCAGATGACTTTTGTGCCATGATCTCGGAGTGCAACATAGTTGGAAATCTAAAGGAGTGGTTTCTCAATTCAGGTGCCACTCGACATATTTGCAATGTAAGAGAAGCATTTGCAACTTATACTCCTGCTGAGTTCGATGAAAATCTATTCATGGGGAACACAGTAACAGAGAAGATTGCAGGAACAGGGAAAGTAATGTTGAAGATGACATCCGGCAAGGTGTTGACTCTGAACAATGTCCTGCACGTTCCTACCATTAGGAAGAATCTAGTGTTTGCTTGACTGCTCATTAAGAATGGGTTTAAGTGTGTCCTAGTTAGTGACAAATCTGTAATAAGTAAGAATGAGATGTTCTTAGGAAAGGGCTACCTCACTGAGGGCCTTTTCAAACTGAATGTAATGGTTGTTAACAATATTAATAAGAATTCTGCTTCTGTTTACTTATTGGAGTCAAATGATTTATGGCATGCTCGTTTGGGACATGTCAATTACAAAACCTTGCAAAAATTGATTACTTTAGAAGTATTGCCTGACTTCGAGTGTGAGAAATCAAAACGTGAAATTTGTGTTGAATCTAAGTTTGTTAAACATCCTTATAAGTCTGTTGACAAGAATTCAAATTCTTTAGATTTAATTCACACAGATATATGCGATATGAAGTCAATACCATCTCGCGGTGGGAAAAAGTATTTTATAACTTTTATTGACGATTGCACTCGATATTGTTATGTATATTTGCTTAATAGTAAGGATGAAGCAATTGATGCATTTAAGCAATACAAGAATGAAGTAGAGAATCAATTAAATCTAAAGATAAAAATGATTCGGAGTGATAGGGGTGGAGAATACGAATCTCCTTTTGCAGAGATATGTTTGGAATGTGGCATTATTCATCAAACTACTGCACCTTATACAACACAATCGAATGGAATGGCAGAACGGAATAACATAACATTAAAGGAAATGATGAATGCCATGTTAATCAGTTCTGGTTTACCGCAAAGCTTGTGGGGGGAAGCTATCCTTACGGCTAACCAAATACTCAATAGAGTACCACAAAGTGTGGGGGTGTTTAGCCAATGTACAAGTTCCTTTACCCAAGAGGGTTAAAATTGGACCTAAAACAGTAGATTGAGTATTTATTGGATATGGTGTGAACAGTAAGGCCTATCAGTTTTTTGTTCACAAATCTGATAATCCTGAAATTCATGTTAATACAGTAATTGAGTCAGATAACGCTGAGTTCTTTGAACATATTTATCCGTACAAAACTGAATGTGAGTCGACAAGTGAAAGATCTAAACGGCCACGGGAAGAACCAAAGGAAAATACACCACATAGAGAGGATCTTAGGCATAGTAAACGTCAACGAAAATCCATTTCTTTCGGACCAGATTTTGTGGCACTCCTGCTTGAAAATGAGCCTCAAACATTTAAAGCAGCGATGTCTTCTTCTGAGTCAACATTTTGGAAAGAAGCAGTCAATAGTGAGGTTGAGTCAATTTTGAACAACCATACTTGGGAATTGGTCGTTCTTCCTCCAGGAAATAACCCTTTAGAATCGAAGTGGATCTTTAAAAGGAAAATGAAAGCTGATGGGACTATTGACAAATATAAGGCTAGACTTGTAGTCAAATGATATAGACAAGAAGGTCTCGATTACTTTGATACATACTCTCCAGTGACAAGGATAACATCTATTAGGGTGTTAATAGCACTAGCGGTTGTGCATGATCTTGAAATCCATCAAATGGATGTTAAGACAGCCTTCTTAAATGGAGAGTTGGAGGAAGAAATTTACATGATGTTGACACCCAATTTTGACCATCATTTCTTCTAATTCATTATTTTCGAGCTTCTAAATTAATAATGTATCAAATTATCGTTTTTCACAACTATTCTTACTATAACGACTATTTATCATTACTACTCAAATTATATGTTTTATTATGAAAAATACTATTATAAGCTTTTTATATCTATTTTCTTAAATAATCGATTGTCATCGTCTTATTTCAAGTTTTGCACTTATTAAAATTATAAGTTCATATTTTGTATCTATATTATATAATTTAATTTTGTAAATTAGTATTTTTCATCATATAATATATATTATATTAGTTATTAAGATAAAAGCCCAAAATAATTTAAAAGAAGAAAGGAAAAGGCTAAGAAATTCAGCCCAAAGGCCTTAAATCAGACCAAAAAGAATTCAGTCCAAATCCATATTTTTTAGCCCAAACAATAACAACCCAGTCTGTCCAAGTCCATACCAAATGAGCCCATGCCCCAAGCTAAGGCTTAAATCCCTAAATCTTTCTTTTTGTCGTTCTTCCCCCTTCCCTCTTTCAGAGAAAGACGTCCATTGATTTTAGCCGAGGACAGAGATCACCAGTTCCATTTTGGTGCAATATTCATCTTTTCCTACTGAAGGAAATCAGATGCTCTCTTTCTCTCCCTCATTGACATCTCTCCTCTTTAATTCGGCCAACAAGAAGCCAAAATACTTTTGAAATCTCTGATGAAGAATCACAGATACAGATTTTGAATTCAAAACGGCTATCTTGTTCCTTGAAATCCCGCCCAAATTCATCAGAAAAATTGATTTCACCATTATAAATAGCAACTTTAACATTCAATCTGAAAAAAAACTTTTACATCGCATCATAGTCCCTTAACCACTTTTTTTTTTTTGCTCTAAAATATTGTCTTGGCTCCCTTCCGATCTTGGCTAAAAACTATGGTTTCGAGCTTGTCACTATTCGAACGTAGACCTTCGATCGAAGCACCCTGTTCACTGCCCCGCAATAGGTGATACTCGCCTTCTATGTTTCTCTGTTTCTGTCTATTTTTGAGAAGTTCATGTATCATGAACAATTTCTGCTTTGCTTAGTTATTATATAAAACTGATGTTTTAAAAATGGATTAGCTCGAGGCTTGTAAAAATACAAAGTCATATTTGTTTTTCACGTTTTAGCCATCACATGCTTAAGAAACTGTTTAGTTTTGTGATCATATATTCGTTTGAAATCAATTTTGTTATTAGTTAAATGTTCATTATGTTTCTCTGTATGATAAGATATTTGCAGCTTATATATTCCTATATAGAAATTTGTTTAAAGAGGATGATTTTCAATTCTGTTTAGTTTGAAATTTGTGACGTTTCTGTTCTTTCTTAAGTAAAAAAATGGAATAGAAATACAATGGTTGTAGGCACTGTTTGAGGCTTTTCTATGGGTACGCGAGTATAAATTTTAGTTTTATCTCCTTTTGTTAGTTAATTTATGTGTTGAATTACTTAGGCCAGAGGAGTTGTTTTCCCCTTTGCTTTGTTTGTAAATTTTGATTCTCAGACATCATAATGGGAGAAGACTAGTTAAGTTATTATTGGTATTTGTAGGGATGGATGAGTACTTTTGTATTGCAAGAATTAATTGAATTTTATTCTTTGTCTTTTTTATACTTTATTAAAATTCATTGTTTGACTTTGTTGATGTTATTGCTTTACTATTAAATCTATAGACATGGTGAACTTGTTTTTTGAAAACAGATCTTCATTCTGGTGGTTCCATTTAGTAGGAATTTGCTTAACATTAGGTTGACGTTTTTTTTTTTTTAAAAAAAAAACTTGTTGCAGACCATAATTTGTACAACAACATACCCATGGATATAGTTTTGGGTTGTTATAGTTTTAAATTTTTTTTTTCTAGTGAACTGCTAATTAATATTGGAAACACATAGATTAGGCTCATACGCTAGATGCATCTGTTGGAAATTAGATGGCGCAAATAGATTATGCAGTACAATGTGTAAATTTTCTTTTGTTTTCTAGTGATAGTAGTAGTATGTATAAATCTGAAAATGGCTCAAGTTTCACTTAGTCCATAATGTCTTAGCTTAAACATGCATGTTTGGAATTTGAGTTCATCTTATTGTTTAAAGATGTGTAGTGTGGATTAGCCTCTTTAGTTTGGTTTGAAAACCTTCAATTGCAAATGAATGTTTTATCCGATGCTTGCATATTTTTGTTTTGAATAGCATCTTTGCTTCATGATTTTACTTAGTTACATACCTAATTTATTTAAAACATCTTTCAAAGTTGATGCGTCTTACTAATCTTTTGCTTATCTTCTCCTCTTTTACATGTACACTTTGGGAGCAAAATGGAATCTTAATTCGAGACTCTCGCAAAAATTCGAGTCTCATAGATTCCACATTATCATCATACCCGCACATGGAGTTGTTACGACATCTTAGACTCCCCGAATAACAAGCAAAAACAAGTGGTTCTCACTTGGAGTCACTCATGGCTACTTGTATTTTAGCATCTATTTGCCTACTTATTTTTCTTTACGTTTTAAAATTGCTTGTGTGATTTGAATATGTTCTTGTTCTTGAATTCACAATGGCTAACCTCATATATATAGGTTTGGGTTTGGGTACCTCTAGTTAAATAAATCATTGTCTTGACTTAATCCAGCTTAAGTTTCACAAACCTTCTTTTAAATATAAGACTAATTTGCATTTGTGCCAAATATTTTCATATCCAAAATGTGATTTTTTTTAATGGAATGATGTCCTTTTAAATGCAAAGATTCGAGCAGCTCTCTTTGTGCTGTATTAAAATATGTTCACTTCCTTTAGAAATCAACTATTGTTTTTTTTCTTCTAACTATCAACTTTCAACTATTTTTTTTTTCTTTCCGTAACTATAAACTTAATATAATTTTTCTATAATTATCTATATTATTTTGATTCTTTATATCTACCTTTATAGTTAACTTATTTTACTTGCAAAATGTGTACATTTATGACCTTTTTTTTTTTTAATTAACCTAAGTTTGGTCGGTAATAGTTTTTTATCGAATTTTAAAGAATGCTTAACCCCTTCCCTTTAGGATAACTAGAACCCTTACCTAGAATCATGTTTAGTAGACCTTAAAATGAAGTTAACTTTAGCATCACTTAGTTAATTATTTAGGTGTCCTAATTAATTAGGTGGCGACTTCTTAAGTTAGTTAATAATTTTGAAATCACCAAAATGTTGTACACTATTTGACGCGAGTTAAAATGGGGTATAACACATGAAACAACCTGGGGGTTTGTAGTTCCTGGTAAAGAAAAGAAAGTGTGCAGACTTGTTAAGTCACTTTATGGGCTCAAACAAGCACCTTAACAATGGCATGCTAAATTTGACGAAACGATGTTGGCAAATGAATTTAAGATCAATGAGTGTGATAAATGTGTCTACATTAAAACCACTCCGAATCATGAAGTCATTGTTTGTTTGTATGTTGATGATATGTTAATAATGAGTAAAGATATTGACGATATAAATGCTACTAAGCGCATGCTGTCCAGCAAGTTCGATATGAAGGACTTGGGAGTTGCTGATTTGATCTTAGGAGTCAGAATTCATAAAACTCCTTAAGGACTAGCATTATCTCAATCTCATTATATTGAACGAGTATTGGACAAGTTCAAGTACTTGAAATTCAACGAAGTCAAAACTCCAATGGATATAAGCGTTACATTTCAAAGGAATGAAGGTGAAAGTGACTCTCAATTGGATTATGCAAGAGTGTTGGGAAGTTTGATGTATATTATGAATTGTACGCGACCAGATATAGCATGTGCTATTAGCAAGCTGAGTCGGTTCACTAGTAATCCTAATCAAACTCACTGGATGGCAATAAAACGTGTGTTGGGGTATCTGAAACATGCACAACACTATGCTTTGCATTATAACAAATATCCTGCTGTAATTGAAGGATATAGTGATGAAATTGGATCACCGGGTTAAGTGAAGTAAAGTCTACAAGTGGGTATGTCTTTACACTTGGTGGAGGAGTAGTCTCTTGGAAATCATCCAAACAGACATGTATCGCTCGCTCTACAATGAAATCTGAATATATTGCCTTAGATAGGGCCGGTGAAGAAGCTGAATGGCTCCGAAATTTCCTAGAGGACATTCCATTATGGCCCAAACCTATGGGAACTATATGCATACACTGTGATAGTCAAGCAGCAATAGGTAGGGCAGGGAGCGTCATGTACAACGGAAAATTTCGTCATATACGACGGAGACATAATACCGTAAGACAATTGCTCTCTAGTGGAATTATCACAATTGACTATGTAAAGTCAAAAGATATTGTGTCAGATCCACTAACAAAAGGCCTAGTGAGAGAGGCATATAAAAGATCATCTAAGGGAATGGGTTTACGGCTTAGGACAAGTCATCATGGCGGTTACTCTACCTAGCAGACTGGAGATCCCAAGAGCTAGGTTCAAGGAGAAAACAAAGTTGTGACTAACGGTTCGGCATTGTCAATTAACTCAATCCATTCTCATGATGAAGACAATGTTCAAGAACAAGGTTAAAACTTTAAGGCTTATAAACGAGTTAATAAAGCTTAAAGTTTTTAATGATTTGCTAAGTTTGACAGTTTTGACCAAATAGTGTATCTACGCGATGGCACGGTTAGAAATCACCTATGTGAGTGTGAAGTGTAAGCCGCTTCAAAGAGGATCATTGTAAAAAGCCTATTCTCTATACACTCATAAAACCAGGAGGTATTCATGGCTGAAACGAACACAACCGTAAGAACCATAAACGGTAAAGGGTTGATTGTGTGACATATGGTTGTCTAGGTATATACTAAAGCTCGACGGTTTCAAGGATATCACATCTATCGATTGACCGAGTATAGCTGACATATGTTCACTACGGAAAGTTCAAAGGGAAACCTACTTATCGAGATGCAATTGATCCTTGCTTATAAAGTACACACTCGTCCGTGCATTCCTTTATGTTATAGCCATTCCCCATTCATGTGGAGGATTGTTAGGTATATAGTAAGAGTTAATGGAAAATGAAGGGAAGATGAAAAGAGAAATTTGAAAAGTTCTCTTATGCTTTAGAAAGAAAAAACATTTCTCCCTCATCGGTGGTGAAAAGAAAAGTTAAAGTGTTTAAATAGAGAAACACTTCTACTAGTTGTTAAAAGGGTTGGAAAGAGGGACCCCTCGCGCCGTCGTCGTCGTCACTCGCTCGGCTTGGCTTCGACTTTGGAAAATGATCGAGAGATTATATTTTGGACAAAGTTTCTTTTAATTAATTATTAATTATATAATAGCCTTAGCGAATTTAATTATTTAATTAATTAACCGAAACGATCCGACCCAACTCGGATCCGTGCGACCCGTGGTTTAAAATGTCTTTCCCGTTTTATTTGAATTTCCCACTGTTTGAAAAGACTGTTCTTAAAGGTTGTAACCTTTCAGGAACAACCATGACTGTTCTGAAAGGTTGCAAACTTTCATGAACGGTCGTGTGGTTTCTAAAAGGTTGCAACCTTTCGAAAACAGTGCTTCTTGGCTATAAATACATGTGATTCCTCAGACTTTGAACTTACGAAAATTCTGAACTATTTCTGCACAATTAAATAAATATTCGTGTACTTTACTGCTGTTGACTGGTTCGCTGACACCATTGTTTTAGGTTTTAATACACTGGTGAATAAGTTGTTCTACCCTGGGAGGATCTATTCCAGTTCAAACCTCGGATACTAGAGGGGAATAATTTCCTTAAAGGGACACTGTGCATTCCGTGGGCTCGATTTCTTTCCTGTCGTTTTCATAAAACCATTACAGATTCTGGTATGTTTTACTGTTTTAATTTCTGTTGAAGTTAATAAATCTGTTCTTAGCTATATGATATAAGCTTTGGAATTTTACTGTTTCTGCAAAGTTTGTTGTCATTAGTATTGGTTTTAAATACAGATTGCATAACAACATGTCAATTTAAAATCAAATAACTCATCCCGAATTTTAAATACCCAATTCCTTTGAAACCCACCCATTTAACCCTTTTTTTTCAAGTGACCCACCTTCAACGAAACTCAATTTCATAAGTCATCCTCTCCATCTAAAACCTCCATTAAAATCTGCCACAAAAGCTCACTGTGAAACTAAAGAGGAAGTGAAACCTCCATTAAAATCAGCCACAAAAGAAGACTATGAAACTAATGGAGGAAGTGAAACCTCCATTAAAATAAGTCACAAAAGCTCTCTGTGAAACTAGAGGAGGAAGTGAAAAGCATTGCTTCCATTTTTATTTTTTTTTTGGATAGAATAAAGTAATTTTATTAATAATAGCAGTACAGAGTGAGTACTACATAAGTAAAAAATAGAAGCTTAACACACCCGATACTTAATGCAGTCACCATACCATCTCCTTTTAACTATAATTTCCCATTATAAGCTTCAATATCAGCTTTCCTTAAAAGGTTATTTGCTTTTCATTCTATGTTGTGGGATGCTCTTGCTGGTGTTGGTTGTCGGAAGTTGAAGATTTAATCTAGATGACATTAGCTTTTCACTTCCTCCTTGAGTTTCACAGTGAGCTTTCATGGTGGTTGAGGGCTGATTTTAATGGAAGTTATAGATAAAGAAGATGACTTAAGAAAATGGGTTTAGTTGAAGGTGGGTCAAGAGGAAATAGGTTAAATGGGTGGGTTTCAAAGGAATTGGGTATTTAAAATTGGGAGTGGGTTATTTGATCTTTAAGTTGACATGTGTCCCTCCATTAAAATTAGGGATATATCTGTGCCAAAGTATAACGGGAAGGGTATATATGACCCGAAAGTATAACGAAAGGTATATATAAACTATTTCCAATAGTACAGGGTATACTTTTTCCGAAAAATATATGATAGTCTTTGATTGAATATAAAATTTGAAAAAAAGTGATTTTTGAAATTTGTAGTTCAAAATAAGTTAGTAATAGATATTAATATAATTATAAATTGTAAGAATAAAATAAAAATTAAAAGTAAAGTACTTTCGGAATATAAAGCTGATATAATTATTTTTTTTTAGACTACTTAAAAAAAGAAAATATAATCACATAAATTAGGATAAAATGGGATATTTTGCATGCGGTTCATTAATTTTTACCTAATGATCTGAAAAACCATGCATATAGATTGATGAATGGTTATACAATGTTGATAGTTATTACTTCCTCCGTTCATTTTTACTTGTTAGTGTTTGAGTTGGCACACTCATTAAGAAAAATAACAATTTATTTAAATATTTTACCACACTATCCCTGTCAATTAATGTTTAGTATTGGATCTTAAAAAATGATATGGAAAATAGTATTTAATGCTAAGGGAAAAATATGAAAAAAATAATTGTTTTTTCTTGATATGTCAAAATTGACAAGTAAAAATGAAAATTTATTTTAAGAATAAGTGATGACAAGTAAAAGTGAACGGAAGGAGTACCTACAAGTAGGAATTAACGGGTCCTTTGGTAGCTGGATAAGGCCAAAGTTAAATTTTATACCATGTTTGGTTTGCAAATAGGATAAAAGTTATTCATGTATTAATTTTTTACAATGTTTGGTTGGTAGATTTTCAAATTTTGTATAAAAGTTATTCATGTATTATTTTTATACGCGTTTGGTTGCATTTTTTGTCATCTTACATAATTAATACTTATATAACTTATGAGGGAATCTATGTATGATTTATGCGGGATAGAAGGTTGAACAAGTTATGTGGGTATTAGTTATACATGTATTAAAAGGTTAAATTACACATTCGTCCTTATATTAATTTACTCTTAAATGTATATTAATTTACAACAAATCAAATATGTTAAACAAAGCACTACCAATTTTTTTTGAATTTTTTTCTTTTTAATTGTTTAATTACTTTTAATTTCTTTGCTTAAAACTTTTGTTAATAGTTTTCTAGTTAAAAATTCAAGTTCTAATTTATTTTTTTTGCTTAAAAATACAAGTTTTAATTTTTTTTTTAGGTTTTGTTATATATGTTAATTTAAATTACATATTACTTCATTGCTTAATCATATTCAATTACTTTCCGTTATTTGTTATTTACTTTGTTATTTTTAGCTATTGGTATTTATTTAATTTTAATGAGTTATTTATATAGTTGGTTATTTTAATGGTTATAATAAATATTAGCTCACTAATTACTTTTGAAATTAAGAAATGAAAATTAACTCACTAATATATTGTAATCTCTTCATAACTAATACTTGCATAACTAATACATGTATAACTAAACCCTGCATAACTAATACATGTATAACTAAACTCTGCATAACTAATACATGTATAGCTAAACCTTGCATAACTAATACATGTATAACTAATACTTACATAACTCTATCCAGCTACCAAGAGATCCCTAATAGTCTTGTTGCCGTCCTACATATTTGCCCACAATTAAAACGTTGTCAAGGCACCAACAAGGGTTGCGGTGGAGTGTTAAGTATTCTTTCATCCTTAGCTAGAGGTCTCGAATTTGAGTCCCTCTTGAGTACGGAGTCGCTTTTGTTAGAGAGTGTTTTATCCCTAATGTGGGACTTCCCGGTGCGAATCCTGATTTAGTTGGGCTCCAATGTGAATACCGAACACGGGTGGAAAAACAAAAAGAAAAAAATATTGTCAAGGCAAAGTACTATCATATTTAATTGACCACACACGTAATAATCTAATTATATCCTCCTAGATCGATCATAAAATAGTCTTGCGTCGTTGTCCTACATAATTACTACCAGTACTAATTAATAATCTTGGGTCTTCCTACTTATTTACCCAACAATAAATTAAAACGTCGCTGTCTTATCTTTCTATCTTAGTTAACAATTTTGCTGGAAAAAATAAACTAGATAATGGAAGAAGCAAGGTCGAGAAAGCTAGGTGGCTCTTTGAAAGTTCCTAACGTTCAGGAGCTTGCAAAACAACTAGCAGCCGTTCCGCCGCGATATATTCGTTATGATGATGAAAATCGATTGTGTTCTTCCATATTATTGCCTGATCAATTAGCTCCAGTTATTGACATGAAAAAACTGCTGGAAATTAAAGATGATGATACAGAGCTTAACTTGCAAAGAATGGGGATTTTTCCAGGTTTCATAGATCAAACTTCTTGATGTTATCGATTTTTTAAAAATCATTTACGTAGGTATATGTGCAGTTGGTGAATCATGGAGTGAATTCAGCATTGATGGATAAAGTGAAGTCAGAAATCCAAGCATTTTTCGATCTACCAATGGAAGAGAAGAAGAAATTTGAGCAAGAGGAAGGAGATAGCGAAGGATACGGGCAAGCCTTTGTTGTATCTGAAGAACAAAAGTTAGATTGGGCTGACATGCTTTTCATGATCACTCTGCCTACTCATTTGAGAAAACCTCACTTGTTTCCAAAGCTTCCCGCCTCACTCAGGTATAATAATAACTGAGTTTACGATTAAATATTTAGTGAATCTTTTTTCCACCTTACATTCTTGGACCGTCCAGGGATGCGTTGGAACAATACTCAACAGCACTCAAGGAAGTTGCAGTGAAAATTCTGTACATGATGGCAAGAGTTTTAGGGATGAAAGCAGAGGATATGAATGTATTATTTGATGAAGATGCAACACAAATGATTAGAATAAATTATTACCCTACTTGTCCTCAACCAGACCGCGTAATGGGCTTCTGCCCTCACACTGATTCTATTGGTTTAACCATACTCCTTCAGGTTAATGAAACTAAAGGTCTTCAAATTAAGAAAGATGGAGCTTGGATTCCTGTTCCATATCTTCGTGATGCCTTTGTTGTCAATATTGGAGACATTTTAGAGGTGAGAAAGTCATGTTACTAGTGTTTCGTAACTAGAATTTTCATTAAAATACCCTTCAAATTGCTAATATCAGAACAATCTTATGGTCTTTTCCCCCCTCTCTGTCAATGTTGTTTTGCAGATTGTGACAAATGGAATTTACAAGAGCATCGAACATCGAGCCATCGTTAATAAGGACAAGGAGAGGATCTCCATTGCTACATTTCTGAACCCCAAATTGAATGGAGATTTAGGTCCAGCACCTAGCCTCCTCACTCTTCAATCCCCTGCACAATATACGAGGATTGGAGTAGCCGATTATTTTAAAGGATTTTTATCTCGAGAGCTAGTTGGAAAATCATACATAGATACTCTAAGGATTGAAAATGGAGATGATGGGAGCAATTGATCAATGTTGCATTTGGATACCAACAGCTTGTTTAATAATTTGGATGGATTTTCTTTTAAGAACATAATATTTGAATAAATTTTGTTGTTTGTTGTGATTAATAACATCCTTATTGTCTGATTTTAATGACCAAGAATTTTACCAAAATGTCCTCAATGTTAGAGGTATACATGTTCCTGTTAGGATTTTGATTACTCCATTTGTTTCAATTTAATTATGTAAGAAGTAGAAGTTAATTGATATGAAACGATTGATCAACACTAATGATCATGACTCCATGAATCTTGAGCTTAACAAGTTGCACTTTGCAGCTAAAGATTGGGGTTTCTTTCAGGTACATATTTTATTATTTACAAGTTTATTGTTTAAAATTGTCCGTCAACTAAATAGATCAATAATTTAATAGCAAAGGTCAAGTAACTTTTTTTCCATATAAAAGAAAAAATAATGTCTTTTATCAATTAAAAGTGCACGTGTGTGCTTTAGTTTAAACTTTTTAAAAACAAAATTATCACATACTTTTATGGTACCAGGTTTCGAAGTTGTGGGGTTCAAAACGGTAAAGCCCATGATCCGTGAAGAAGTCAGGTCGGACCAAAACGGACGATGGGCATAGCATGACGATACATAGACTTAATTAATTGGCAATAAATAATCTATTTTTAGTTTATGATTAAAAAAAAGTTTTTTATATTTATTTTGACATTGAATAGCCACTGAGAAATATTTCTTTTATTCCTTTTTTTCTCTCTCCTTATTGTTTTCAATTGTATCAAAGTGTAGTTTTTCCTTTTTTAATCTCCCTTTTTTTTATATTCTTTTCATATATATATCATATTCGCCCTCTCTTTCACTCTTCAATCTCCTTTGTTTATGCAAATCTAATATAACAGTATATTTATCAATTATTCTCTTCTAAAAATCCTCTTATATATATATTTTAACAATCTTACCCATATGGTTTTTGGGGTTCAGGCATAACCTTAACCCGTAGATATATCAAGCAAAAGTAGTACAGTGAGGAGGACATAAATCATAGCCTCCCTACAAAAAGGAAGAGTGTATCTAATTGCTCTTAGGTGTATAGAAGATAAATGAGAGTTGTTAGAGTGGATATAAATATCAAGATTGCAATGAGAGTATTCATCTGTACAAAAATGAAGCTAAATAAGTAGTTAACACTACTAGAAGTTTATTATCTACCACCATTAATAACAAATTGATCCCTCCTAGGTTTGACTCTGAAGTTTGGTGTGCCTTTTCTATCCATTGTGATAAGAGCCTTCACCATACTAGGCAGAGAATCGACATTATTGAACTTCATGAACATATTGTTTCTTTCTCCAATGTTGGCAAGATAATCTGCAACCATGTTACCTTCTCTATAAATGTGGACAAAAGAGTAATTGAGATTCTTAGAGAAGTTTTCCATATTAGTAATAATTTGTTGCATCTACCAAGGAAACTTCATGTTGATGATAACTTGAGAGTCAGACTCAAAAATCACAGAACTATAACCTTCATCAACACATATTTTCAATCCTTGGGCTAAGGCCTTAGCCTCCGCCATAGTATTACTGCAATAGTCATAGAAATCAGCGTATGCAATGAGGAAATTTCCATTGTGGTCTCTGATAATACCACGTCCACCACCAGAACTTCCCGAATTTCCTTTGTAACAACCATCCAAGTTAAGTTTAACCCAATCAGAATCAGGCTTCATCCATATAACCATGCTACAAGAAAAGGATTGTTTAGCACTTTCAATGGTTCTGCAGATGTCTTTCCATCCCATCGGTAGCTGAAGATCATGAAATTGGGAATTGATACAGATAGATGTTAACTTTCCCACTCGTTGGATAATTTATCTACTAGACATGTGGATGTTTTATATATAATTTTATTGTGTTTTTCTTGCCCAATTAGTTATGAAATTTTGTGATTTGTAAAATTGAAGTTTTACAACTCTTTTTTGGGCAAAAATTTAGATTATAGTGTTTAGAATTTTTGTTTTAAATTCCATTGGTAAGAAAGGTTCTCGTAAGATTCTCATAAAAAAATCGAGATTATTTCGATGAATACAGATCAATGTATACCAAACTCGATTCAAATAATTTATACAAATTTGTTTTGCAGATTGTGACAAATGGAATTTACAAGAGCATCGAGCATCGAGCATCGAGCCATTGTTAATGAGGACAAGGAGATTGCTACATTTTTTAGCCCCAAACTGGATGGCGATTTAGGTCCAGTTCCTAGCCTCCTCACTCCTCAATCCCCTGCACAATATAGGAGGATTGGAGTGGCCAATTATTTTAAAGGATTTTTTTCTCGAGAGCTCGTTGGAAAATCATACATAGATACTCTAAGGATTGGAAATGAAGAAGATGAGAGCAATTGATAAATGTTGCATTTTATTCCGCTCGGATACCAACTGCTTGTTTAACAATTATTGTAGCAATGGTCTGTTTAGTTGTACGATCTAGTTACCGTTAGAGCGGATAAAAGTCTCACATTGATTGGGGAATGAACTGGTGATCTCCTTATATGGACTTGGACAAACTATCCCTCATAAGCTAGCTTTTGAGGTTGAGTTAGGCCCAAGTGTCATATCTTTACATGGTATCAGAGTCAGGTCTATTTCCATTTGGGCTCTCTGTCCACGCGCTAGTCAGGCCTGGGCGTGAAGGGGCTGTTAGAGTGGGTAAAAGTCCCCGCTGCAAATCGTTTCAATTTTTTTGTTTAATTTTGACTTTGCATCAGCTTTAAAGAAATTAAATAAGATTTCTATATCTTATAATCTTAAACTAAAAATATATAGAATATACCAAAATATCCTTCAATTTTTTTGTGATATTGATAAACTTTTAGGAATTGAGAAAGCTTTGTAAACGTATCATTCTACAAAAATAAACGCAAAACGTCAATTATTTGGGTCATTAATTAGGGGTGGTAAAATTGATCTAGGCCCGCCTAAGTCCAGTGGCCGATCTAATGCCTAGAATTTGCACTTAGAAACTTAAAAGTGAATTTTGAAATTTCTAAATCACTAATTTGATCTCTAGTTCAACGTGAGAAAATTATTCGTGCTACGTGGGAGGATTATACTAAAGACTAATATACTACAACTTATGTTCGATTTTATTTTATATTGAATGAAAGTTTGATCAATAAACGTTGTATTTTTTAGAATAGCTTTGTGATAGTGTATAATGCAATTTTATAGACTTTTACTTATTTGGTAAGAATGTATAAAGAACTGGGACAATTTTAACAATTTTGCAACTTATGAGATTTTCATGTTTAATGAGAAAACATATAACATAAAAAGTCCAAATTGCATGTCCAAACAAAACTTCAACTTCATCTCATGATTTCATATTATAATTTCAAATCATGATTTCATATCGCATGGTCAAACGGGCTATTTAAATAAATTGCTTACATATATAATGTAATTTTTTGCTAAAGGGGAGAGGGTCTACCTAACTCCCAATATTTCACGAAATATTGACACAAAATAAATGTTTGTTAACCAAATTATTTCAATTTTTCACTGAAATAATGGAAAATTTTCTAATTTTTTCGTATAAAAACATTATTATTTTTTCTTTTTCCATCGATTCAATCGAAATATATGTGAAAACAGTTACATAACATTTTCCAATAAGAAATTGTAATAGAAAAATAATAAATTTAGTCGTGAATAGCCATGCCACGACTACACAGTAGCATTAATCTTCAGCTTTCGAGAAAAAAAAAGATCTTGCTTAGTTTTTTGTGTAGAACCTAACCTAAATTTTGACTTTTGTTCTACTTTTAACCATCTTTTATTTAAATTCAAAATAAAACTTTAATTATGACCTTAATACTTGCTAATTAGATGGTGTATAACTAATTTGCTAATTTAACAAATAGATTCCAGATGAAAAATAAGACGCAAAGATAATTTTAACTTGTTATGAGTGACAGAAAATCTTTGTACAAATTTATAACCTTTTTCTAATATATATTATTACGTATGGAGACTTGAGGAAATTAATAATTGATTGAGATTTTATTTTATTTTTTTCAAATCGAAGATACTTACCGATATCTTTAATGTAAAAATAAAATTTGAAAGAAAGTGCCCTACTTAAAACATAGAATAACTCTGAAAAGAACGTATAAGCATTTGAACATTTATCGATTCAAAATCCTTGACCTTTTTTATTTTCTTGTAGAGAAATGATACAATTGTAATTTTCCTCCAAATTAAACTAAGACTTTTATGTAACCACATTAAATAGAATTATTAATTAATTATTACTTGTTGACATTTTAACAGTTTGGGCTGTGAATAATATACGGCGTTGAAATTTTTGTGTAAGAATTTGAATTCCAGCGCCATCGACGTGCTGGAGTTTTTACCTCTAAAATTTTGAATTCTAGAGTAGTCAAATATTTTAGCGCGTGAATGACACATTTTTGTGTATGGAATGGGAGGGGTGTATTTAAGCTTAGTTCGTCAAGTATAGAGGTGTTTTTAAGTCTATCAATAGTTCGGGAACTAAATTAATAATCCACGTCAAGTTCAAAAGTGTTTTTAATACTTTTCTCTCTTATTTTTATTAGATAACTTAAAAAAGAAAATATCATCATGTAAATTAAGATAGACGACTAAATAATTAAAGTGGAAAAATACATAAATATCTCCATGAACTATATATAGCAGAACTTTCAACTATACATTTAATTTTTGTGGGGATCGGAGGTGCTACTAACGTCTTTAATTTACCCCTAGAATTATTATCCCCCAACCTCCATCCCCCCTAAATAATTAAGTAAAATCTATATTAAAATGCATCTATAGTCTATTTTGAAATTTGCATGCGATTCATTAATTATATTTACCTAATCTGGAAAGCGACCTAGAATGATAAATGATTATATAACGATAGATCTTATTAAGTACCATCAAGTTTTATTGATCACACACGCAATAATCTAATTAGATAATTGTCTAAGATAATCAAGTTGGGATCATAAAATTGTTGAGGAAAGAAGTGGTAATATATCAATATGGCCATGGAAACACACACGGGAGATCAGTTACAAGTTAATTACAAGAAAGTTCCTTCTGTCCAGGAAATGGCCAAGGAGAAACTTGTGACCATTCCGTCCCGATATGTACGTGGTGATCAGGACCCTTCAATTGCATCATCAAATCATAACGGAGTTCCAGTAATTGATATGCAACGATTGATCAACTCTAATGATGATGACTCCATGAATCTCGAGCTTAACAAGTTGCACTTTGCAGCCAAAGAATGGGGCTTCTTTCAGGTACTTTATTTATCGGTGTGAATTGATGAGTAGTTTGTTGTATTTCTGTTTAAAAATCTATAAATTACATTTTGCAGTTGATTAATCACGGAGTTAATTCTTCAACGATAGAGAAGATGAAAGACGAGATTAAAAAATTATTCAATCTTCCATTGGAAGAGAAGAAGAAATTTGAACAATCGTCAGGGGAATTAGATGGATTTGGACAACACTTTGTTGTCTCTGATGAACAAAAGCTTGACTGGGCTGACCTCTTTTACTTGAAGACCGCACCTCCATATTTGCGGATGCCTATATTTTCCAAGCTTTACCTTTCACTCAGGTACGTAATTAACTAATTAAAACATTGTTCGCGCCTTTTTGTATTAAACAATAAAAAATAAGTAAGAGAATCACTTATTATTATCCTGGAAAATGCATATGCAGAGAGACGGTTGAAGAGTACGCCGAAGAAATAAAGAAGCTAAGCATGAAAGTTTTTGAAATGTTGGGTAAAGCTTTGGGGATTGATGAAGAAGAAGTGAAGAGTCTTTTTGAAGAAGGGATGCAAGCAATGAGGATGAATTATTATCCACCATGTCCACAACCAGAAAAAGTAATGGGACTTTGCCCTCACTCTGATGCCTCTGCTTTAACAATCCTTCTTCAAGTCAATGAAATTGAAGGTCTTCAAATTAAAAAAGACCGAATTTGGATTCCCATTTTGCCCCTCCCTAATGCTTTCGTAATCAATATTGGGGATGCTTTGGAGGTACGTACTAATTCCGTCATTCCATAATGCCTTCATAGTCAATAGATCAAACTGTTAACCGGAGATATTTTTATTCAATTTCAAACATTTTTGACCATTTTCCATTTGTTTTAATTGTTTTCTTTTTTTTTCAGATTTTCTCAAATGGAATTTACAAGAGCATAGAGCATAGATCAGTGGTGAACTCAGAAAAAGAAAGGATGTCAACAGCAACATTTCAAAATCCAAGATTAGATGGTGAATTAGGTCCAGCTAATAGCCTTATTAATGCTCATAATCCACCAAAATTCAAAAAAATGGGAGTCACTGAATTTTATCAAGGATATGTCACACGTGAACTTGTTGGAAAATCATATGTGGACACCATGAAAATTAATTAGTAGTTGAGTTAATATAACGAAAGTAAATCCTATGATTACCAAAGGATTAAAACAAAATAAACATTCTCTGATATAACATGTGTTCGATATTAATATCATAAATAATACAATATGCATTAAGGTAATTCCGACTTCAAATATATTATGTCTTTGGCTAATTTGTTCGATAATTTACATTTTTAGTATACATTTGAAGAACACACAACTACAATATCTAGCAGTTTTCTCTTTTACTAAATGTTACTCTAATGATGGGCGTTAGATTTTCTATTTGATCAAGCTATCAAAAACTTCTTTTTTTAAGAAGTACCTTTGTTAAAATTAATGGTTTTTGAAAAAAAAAAAATACTTATTAGAGAAGTATGGTGTTTGGCAGTCAAGATTGATGATTGTGGTGGATGATACTAATAGCTTATGGTGGTGATCAATAATTAGTGAAGGTGGTTGGCAATATATGAAGTGATGGTTGGTGATGGTGACTGTAAATGGTGGCTATGACTATGATAACGATAACTGATTATAATGATTGACGATAATAGTAGTGGTGAATCGGAATTCATAAACGTAAATTGTTTAGATCCTAACACAATCACAATGTCATAAATTTAGGGGACGTAAAATTGATCTAGGTCCCAACCAATATGTCACATATTAGGCATGATATTATTGACAAATTTATTTGGGAAATAACTCATCTCTAGGTAAAATACTAGCCCAAACGCAACTCATAAGTATAGAAAAAAAAACTCAAATATGCTATCAAATTTTGAGAAAAAGTTTATTCATGCCATTTGTATAAAAGTTGAGTTCACCTATGTCATTGCCATGACACAAAGTGTTCAGTCATGTTATTATTTATTAACAAAAATCATAGTCGATTTTGGCATACCCTTTTCTACAGAGTCCAGAGCCAAAACGATAAAAAAAATTGAGCAAAATTTTCAAAAGGACAACAAAATTGAGTATGAAACCAAAAGGGCAACATTTGGATGGAGGGGTGAACCATGTTAAATTGTATGTACAAGGCTCATGTCAGAATGAGCCTTACAAGGCAGGCTCACACTGACATGAGCCTTCCCTTTTAAAACAAAACGGCGAACTTTAAAATAAAAAAATAATATTCCTTCTTCATTATTTATTTAATCTTTTTGTTGTTGTGTTTTCGTATTTTTTTTTTCTATTTTCACTATTTATATGTAAATAAAAATGTAATTGATGTGGTCAAGTTTAATAATTTTTTATATAATTTGATAATATTGAGGACAAAATATAGGGACATGAATATATGATAAATTTACTTAGTAATATCATTTTACAAATATAAATAATTTAAATTTAAATAAGTAATTATTTATTTAAAATTAAAATTTTAATAAATAATTACTTATTTTTAATAAATAATTTTAAATTTATATTAAAATTTTAAAATTTATTTATTTATTTAAAATTATTTATTTAAATTATTTAGTAAAATTTTAATAAATAATTACATATTTTAATAAATAATTTAAAATTTTATATTAAAATTTTTATAATTATCTATGTATTAAAGTTATTTTAGAATTTATCAACACGGAATTCTTTTTAAAATTATTTATATTAGTAATAAAAAAAAGTAATTATTTATTTTAGAAATGATATTGATAAGTAAATTTATCATATATTCATGTCCCTATATTTTGTCCTCAATATTCTCAAATTATATAAAAAAAACTATTAATTTTGACCGCATCAATTTCATTATTATTTACATATAAATAGTGAAAATAAAAAAAAAATGAAAACACAACAACAAAATGATTAAATAAATAATGAAGAAGGAATATTAAATTTTTTATTTTAAAGTCCACCATTTTTTTAAAGGGAAGGATCATGTCAGCGTAAGCCTTGTAAGGTCATGTTCATTCTGACATGAGCCTTACAAGACTTATTACATTTTAACACCGTTAACCCCTCCATCAAAATGTTACTCTTTTGATTTCATACTTAATTTTGTTGTCTTTTTAGAAATTTTTCTCAGTTTTTACCCTTTTTTACTCCGGACTCCTTTTCTACCCATAGCCAATGATGAGAGGTATCACGTCACTAATTAAATTAGTTAAATTAAAAAAACTCGCCTATATTAAAACACTCTCGCAAATTCAATTTACCAAACCCACATCTCCTTTTAATCCAAAACCAGTTAAGCTAAGCCCCCTTTCTCTTCTTTACTGCTCCGATGAGTTAGACTATAAGGGGCCGTTTGGTACAAAGATTAATAACGTAGGGTACAAAGATTAATAACTAGGGATTAGTAATGCAGAATTTATTTTTATCAAGTATTTGATTCACTATTTCCCACCTCATCTTGTGTTTGGATTAAAATTCTATAAAAGCTTCTTTACAATTATACCCTTGAATTATTATGTAATTGGGTCAAGGTAGATAATTGCCGGACAATATTATTTTTTTATGACCTTCTAATTAACTAGCTAGGAGAAGAACAATTTTGTTGTCATGTTTGCTATTTTTTCACTTGGATTATTTGAGGATAAATAATTGTCATCTTAATAAATTGATCCTCACAAAATGTCAATTTTCAATGTAAAAAGATAAACCATCTACTTTTAAAATCGAAAAGATGATAAACAAATAGTAAAATTGAATAAACCATCTTCATTTATACATAAAAATTGCAAGTTGTAATTTTAATATGTATGCAATTTTATAAATTATTCAAAATACAAATAATTAGAAAACCACACAAATATATATCCACAAATAATACATTCAATTAAAAACACAAACATCATGTAGTAATATATATTTGCCTTTTTAATTAGTAAATGTTAAACAACTCACATTTCAAATATTGTATTGGATTTATTTAGTAACAAACAACTCTCTCTAAATAATTTGTAAGGTAATTTATTTAAATAAATTTACTAATACAAATATAAAACATAAAATCAAGAAAATAAACAAAATGATTAAAATAATTTGAGGGATATTTTTGTCTTTACACAGACTTATCTCATGGTATTAAATCCTATGTATTACTAATACATCCTCTAATACCATGTAGGATATATAACTAATCCATGAATTAGTTATAAATAGGCTCAAATTCCTACCAAACATAGTACTAAATAATATCATACATAATACATTGACTATTTATCCTAATACTCTCTACCAAACGGCCTCTAAAAAGTCACTTATTAATGCGTATGTAGAGAGACGATTGAAGAGTACACGGAAGAAGTAAAGGAGCTAAGCATATGAAAGTTTTGAAAATGTTGGGTAAAGCTTTTGGGATTGAAGAAGAAGAAGTGAAGAGTGTTTTTGAAGAAAGGATGCAATCAATGAAGATGAATTATAATCCACCATGTCCACAACCAGATAATTTGTGGAATTTGGATTCTCATTCTGCCCCTCTCTAATGCCTTCATAGTCAATATTGGAGATGCTTTCAGAATCCAAGATTAGATGGTGAATTAGGTCCAGCTAATAGCCTTTTTACTTCTAATAATCCACCAAAATTCAAAAAAATCGGAGTCAATGAATTTTATATGTGGACTCCATGAGAATCACCAGTGAAGATGATTCAAAGAATTACTGAATTAGTAGTTGTATTAATGGTACGTACGTAAGTAAATCCTTTGATTATGAAAGGATTAAAACAAATAATTAAATACCCCCTGTTATAATATTTGTTGGATAATAATATGCATTATATTGAAACTACCTAAGTTAGGGTAATTCCAACTTCAAACTTATTATGTCTTTGGCTAATTCGTTCGGTAATTTGCATTTTTCGTATACGCGTAAAAAACAAACAATAATAACAACATCTAGCAATTTTCTTTTTTTTTTTTCTAAAAGTTACTCTGTATACCCATATATCATTTAATCTTTTGGCCTAAAACATGTCACGTGGAAAGCATCAGAGTATATATATATACTCTGATGATATCAAAAATGAACAAGCAGTCGATCCATTTATAATCCTCTACTAGTTGGATTAATGGATCATCCGATTGGAAATGATAACAAAATGCATAAGTTGTTAGGAGTTCAGAATCTAATGTTTTGAAAAAAAACAATACAAAAATTTATCATATCGAATTCGAAGTGCCATGCTATTATCAGTGGCGGAGCTAGGAATTTCGAGATGGGTGTGCAAATTTTCTTCTCACCTATGTTAAGGATGTGCAAAATCAAATATACACTCATAATAGCTAACATTTAACCGTTATACACTGTATAATTTTCTGGCGAAGGGTGTTCACCGGAACACCCTTCGCCTAAGGTGGCTCCGCCCCTGGCTATTATTACTTAGCATTCATATGGCGAAGGCATAGTCTTCTTTTTTCACGAAAAGCGAGATGAGTGTGCTATTTTCAAATCGATTGATAGCCTGATCTATTCTGATAGATCGAAAGAGATAGAGAGGGAATCTCTCAAGAATAAGGGGAAACAAGAGACCTGATACTCTGATACCTTTTAAAATGATGGCTGATATTTATTTGATAGATGGTATTAAAATTGGTCATTTAATTTGCCTGTGTTATTAATGACCTCTTTATCGATTCAATATCATTTTGATCTGCATAAATTTAATCTAAATTATTCATTTATCACTCCAAGCCACAAAATATATATGGTGTTCTTATGTTTTTATTTCTCTGTTATGTCATAGTCTTTAATTTACTGTGCCCTCCATCTCAATATACACGTGAGTCTTTTGGTTGGACAAAATTTTTGAAAAAGTGACTTCTCAAATTTTTGTGGTCCACAACATGTTAAATTATTTGTGTGTGTGTAAGAAGAGGAGTGGAGTAAGAGATTTTGCTTTTGAAATTTTTAACAGGATTCTTAATATTATACTATAATATGGATGTTCATATTTATCAGTATTATTTATTGGATAACTCATTTTTATCTGTTTATATTTTATTCATTTTTACTTTTGATCGACTGATATTCGATATGTCCCACAAGTTTGCCACTCCTATTACATACTCACTGTCCTACATATTTGCCCACTTGTTAAAATGTTGCAAATACCATCAAGTTTTATTGGCGACACATCAATAATAGTAAAAAATATAGGATAATCAAATTGGGATCATAAAATAGTTGAGGAAAGAAGTGTTGATAGATAGAATATATATCAATATGGCCATGGAAACACGTACGAGAGAACAGCTACAAGTTAACTACAAGAAAGTTCCTTCTGTTCTGGAAATGGCCAAGAAGAAACTGCGATATGTACGTGATGATCAGGACCCTTCAATTGCATCATCAAATCATAAGGAAGTTCCAGTAATAAATATACAACGATTGATCAACTCTAATGATCATGACTCCATGAATCTCGAGCTTAACAAGTTGCATTTTGCCGCCAAAGAATGGGGCTTCTTTCATGTACTTTATTTATCGGTGTGAATTGATGAGTTAGTTTGTTGTTTTTCTGTTTAAAAATCTATAATTACATTTTGCAGTTGATTAATCACGGAGTTAATTGTTCAGTGGTGGAGAAGATGAAAGATGAGATTAAAGAATTATTCAATCTTCCATTGGAAGAGAAGAAGAAATTTGAACAATCGTCAGGGGAATTAGATGGATTTGGACAACACTTTGTTGTCTCTGATGAACAAAAGCTTGACTGGGCTGATCTCTTTTTCTTGAAAACAGCACCTCCATACTTGCGGATGCTTATATTTTCAAAGCTTCCCCTTTCACTTAGGTACGTAATTTAACGTACCTTATCTACTAAACATCTATCTTAAGTTTTGATAGAGAGATCTCGATAGTATTAATTTAGAGAGATTTTACTGTATTATGTAGAGAGACAATTGAAGAGTACTCAAAAGAAGTATGAAAGTTTTGGAAATGTTGGGTAAAGCTTTGGGGATTGGTGAAGAAGAAGTGAGGTGTCTTTTTGAAGAAGGGATGCAATCAATGAGGATGAATTATTATCCACCTTGTCCACAACCACACAAAGTGATTGGACTTTGCCCTCACTCTGATCCCTCTACCTTAACAATCCTTCTTCAAGTCAATGAAGTTGAAGATCTTCAAATTAAAAAAGATGGTATTTGGATTTCCATTTTGCCCCTTCCTAGTGCCTTTGTAGTCAATGTTGGAGATGCTTTGGAGGTACTAATTTCCTCATTCTCTTCCTCAATTATTCCTTTCCTTTTTTTTCCACTTTTTTCTATCTTAATTTATGTGATGATATTTATGTGACTATATATCTTTTAAGTAAAAAAAAAATTATTTCTAAATATACATTAATGAATTCGTTTTTGGACAAATTAAAAAGGAAATACCATCACATGATGTTGATGAAATGATTCAATTTCCCTACTTACTATTCTCCGTCCTATTTTACGTGAAGGTAATTGAGCGCAAAATTATAGAAAAAAAGTCCTTTAAACTTTGTTATCTTAAACGATATGTCATGATATCTTTATTTATAAATCATATCATGAAGAGTAAAATGAAAACATTAAGATTAAATTGTCTCCAAAAGAAGGAAGTTGTTATTTTATTAGAACGGATTAAAAAGAAAAGAGTATCTGTATATACTAAAATTGTCACATAAAAGAGGTTAATAGTATAGTAAACCTTTATATTTCTGAATATATTCATGGTCAGCTTCTAAATTCATTTGTTTTACGGAATTTGGTAAACAATGTCCTTAAATTTTGTGAAATTAAATAAAAATATTATCTATTAATAATTTGATTTTAAAATGTCCTTATCGTTAATAGTTTTTGCCAAAAAATACCCCCACCGTTAATAGTTTGATCCAAAAAGACTCTTTGTTACTTGATGAGTCAAAAAGGTCTTTTTTCTAATAAATAAATTAGTATTTTTTTTCAATAAATAAATAAGTCTACATTCTATTCCTAATAAAAATACTACTTTTTAAAGAACTTATTCTTTTTTTAAATCACTTTAATTAACAAATAATTAGTAAATAATTTTTTATTCTTAATCTCATGATTTAATCAATAAAAATCGAATAACTTCATATACCTTTTAAATTGATAATATAAGTCATATATATATAAGATCATAATAAATTCATAATTAATTTTCATTTAGATAACGATGAAAAAATCTAAATAAAATAAAAAATTATTTTATTTCTTAATCTTTTCCGAATTGAAGAAGAATTAGCATTTTGCTAATAAGAAAATTATTATTACAAAAAGAATATGTTTAAAACTATTATAAAATCAAGTTCATAACAATATAGCTATAAAGAGAAGAAGACAAGATAAGTAGATGAAGGAGAGAACTTTTCTTCTGTTCAAGTGTGTGTTACAAATGCTGAATGATATCTCTATTTATATATAGTGTTGAGATATCACCCCAAAGATCACCATGTTAAATGCCCACACTAGTAGATGAATAATTATCCAAAAATATTCATATCACCTTGGGAATATACATATATGAATCAAGTAATTCAAGAATAGATCAAATGGACAATCCACCATTCAATGAACAACAATGAATTTATTTTTTTAACCAATAGAATAACAATAAGAGAATTTTTTTTAATCAAACTATTAGTGGCAAGGAACATTTTTAGATCAAAAACAATTAGCTGAAGACATTTTTATTTAGTTTCAAGCATTTTTTACCATTTTCCATTTGTTTTAATTGGCTAACTCTTAGTAAGCTTTATCTAATTTTTTTTTTTTTTGCCAGATTTTCTCAAATGGAATTTACAAGAGCATAGAGCATAGATCAGTGGTGAACTCAGAAAAAGAAAGGATTTCAGTAGCAACATTTCAAAATCCAAGATTATATGGTAAATTAGGTCCAGCTTGCCTTATTAATGCTCATAATCCACCAAAATTCAAAAAAATTGGAGTTTCTGAATTTTATAAAGGATATGTCACACGTGAACTTGTTGGGAAATCATGTGAACACCATGAAAGTTAATTAGTAGTTGAATTAATTGTACGTAAGAGATGGGATTTTTTTCAATAATTTCTGAAAATTTCTGATAAATGATTATATAATGGTGGTCCTTATAAATTGCGTAGTATAAATTTATACGCAATTTGGGTAGCGACTGTTAGTCTCGTAATGCAAAATGACTTTAAACTGATTTCATATAAATAATGAAATATCCAATGTGAGCTAAATTCTGACAACAAAAAAATTCATATAATCAACAAGATGAAAAGGAAGAAGAGTCAAGTCCTCTGAATTCACAGAGTTTTCTTAAGGAAATTATTCCCCTCAAGTACCCGAGGTTATGGAATATATCCTCCCAGGATAGAATGACTCACGACAAACAAATAGCGGTACCTCAAATTTGTTGTCCGGCGAACCACTCAATGGCTTGTAATCACACTTGAAGTTTTGAGAAACAAAAACTTTTTCTTACTATGTAGTCTTCTAACTTATGTTTTAAAATTGCTCCCAATATTTGAGAAAAATTCAGATATTTATAGCCCACAATGATTCATGCATTGTATGTGAAAAGGTGGCCTAGAAATATGAGAGGTTGCATTCATTTGACATGAGTATTCATGAATGGAATAACTTCATTCGTAATAGCAGCACTTTCACATTTTTAATGCACCAATCTTTATTTTATGTACCATTATCCATTCACACATGATACAATGAACCCAACAACGACATCTACTGATGAATGGTTATATAATGGTATGGTCCTTATAAATTACTACTCTCTTCATTTTAATGTGTTTGTATAATTTTGACTTGACACATAGTTTAAGAACATAAAAAAAACTTTTGAATCTCGTGATCTTAAACATGTCAAGTGGAAAATTGTAATTAAGAAGTTGTCAAAAAAGAAAAACAAGAAATTCTTTTAAAAACAGACTAAAAAAATGTGAGACAAACAAATTGTAACTGTCTCCGATGTCCTACATTATTTATGTTATAACAAGGATATAACCATATTCTTCTGGCGGTACATCTCTATTCTGCTTTTGGTCTTTGTTTGTCCTAATTTTGCCAGCCAATTGTGACAGTTTTATGGACCTCGCACGCAATAATTTAATCAAATTGAGATCGATATCATCGTAAAATAGTTGTGGACACAAGTGAGAGAAAGGGATCGTAGAGTTAATGAGTTAATATAATATAAAATTATTCAATATTGGGACGCCATAGAATTAAGCATTAAACAAAAATGGGGGAAGTTGAAGTTAAGTACATGGAAGTTCCTTCTGTCCAGGAACTGGCGAAGAAGAAACTCGTGACGATTCCATCGCGATACGTACGTGATGATCAGGACCCTTCAATTGCATCATCAAATCATAAGGAAGTTCCAGTAATTGATATGCAACGATTGATCAACTTTAATACTCATGACTCCATGAATCTTGAGCTTAACAAGTTGCACTTTGCAGCTAAAGATTGGGGTTTCTTTCAGGTACATATTTTATTATTAACGAGTTTATTGCTTAAAATTGTTCGTCAACCAAATAGATCACTAATATAATAGGAAAGGTCAAGTGACTTTTCTGTTACAAAAGAAAAACTAATGTCTTTTATCAATTAAAAGTGCATGTGTGTGTTATCAGGTTTCAAGATTGTTAGGTTCAGAACGGTAAAGCTCATGATAAGCCTTGAAATCAGAGGCGGATTCAGGATTTGATGGTCGTGGATGCTCAAATCCATTAACATAAAGTTGCTAATCAAAAAAAAAAAATCTTTCTAGAAGCTTACTAATACTTTTATAGTTTAGGAAAAATAGGAAAGTTGAAAAATAATTTTAAAAAAAATAAGCAAAAAGTCAAAGTGAAAATGTATAAAAAGAAGAGTAAAAAAAACGATGAAGAAGTTTTGAGTTTGTTTTTTTCAACAAAAAAAAATATGGTGTCATAAAAAGAAGAGTCAAAAAAACAATGAAGAAGTTTGAGTTTGCTTTTTTTCAACAAAAAAATACAGTGATCTCAAAATTCAACTCCTGAACCAAAGTATTTATGAGACATTTTGTTTAATGGTTGCTCGCGAGTTCTTTATGTCAATTTTCCAGTATTTTTGATATACTTATACAAAGTTTTTGTTGAGGTCAATGGGTGCTCGAGAACCCGCAACTCTATATGTGGATCCACCCTTGCTTGAAGTAGTCCAAATAAGGACCAGGCCAGGCCAAAATGAACTATATATAGGGCGTATATGCATAAACTTTGTCTCAATTCATATGATACATTTTTTAATCAATTTTTAAAAAAAATAATACATTTTTTAAAATATATTTAGTAACAATTTAAATTCAAAATATCAATTTCACTCTCAATGAGATAATTTTACTCACTTAAACATATATGACTTATTTCAAACTACAAATTTTAAAATTCTTTTCATATTTTCTTAAACTCTATGCCCAACCGAGGGAGTAATAACAAGCTCAACTACATTTGCAGTTAATTAATCATGGAGTTAGTTGTTCCGTGGTGGAGAAGATGAAACACGAGACTCAAAAATTCTTCGATCTGCCATTGGAAGAGAAGAAGAAATTTAAACAATCGGCAGGAGATACAGATGGATTTGGACAGCTCTTCGTTGTCTCTGATGAACAAAACCTTGACTGGTCTGACCTCTTTTACTTGAAGACCTCACCTCCATATTTGCAGAGGCCTATATTTTCCAAGCTTTACCTTTCACTTAGGTACGTAATTAACTAATTAACATCGTTCACGCTCTTCTATATTAAACACTAGAAAATAAGTAAGAGAATCACTCATTACATATCCTGGAAAATGCATATGTAGAGAAACAATTGAAGAGTACGCGGAAGAAATAAAAAGGCTAAGCATGAAAATTTTGGAAATGTTGGGTAAAGCTTTGGGGATTGAAGAAGAAGAAGTGAAGAGTCTTTTTGAAGAAGGAATGCAATCAATGAGGATGAATTATTATCCACCATGTCCACAACCACACAAAGTTATGGGACTTACTCCTCATTCAGATGGAACAGGCCTCACAATACTTCTTCAAGTCAATGAAACTCAAGGTCTTCAAATTAAAAAAGACGGAATTTGGATTCCCATTATACCCCTTCCTAATGCTTTCGTCGTCAATGTTGGAGATACTTTTGAGGTAATTTATGTGATGATATTTAACGGAATACTGAATAATTTTAAATAAAATTATATGTGATTTTAAAATGAATCTATATATTTGTAGCGCGCTCTAATCTTTTCTTTTTTTTGGACTAGATTTTCTCAAATGGAATTTACAAAAGCATAGATCAGTGGTGAACTCAGAAAAAGAAAGGATTTCAGTTGCAACATTTCAGAGTCCAAGATTGGATGGTATATTAGGTCCATCAAGTAGCCTTGTTACAGCTCAAAATCCACCAAGATTCAAAAAAATCGGAGTCACTGAATATTATAAAGGATTTTTAAACCGTGAACTTGTAGGAAAATCATATATGGACACCATGAGAATCGCCAGTGAAGATGATTCAAAGAAGTAATTAGTAGTTGTATTAATGGTACGTATGTAAGTAAATCCTTTGATTACGAAAGGATTAATATAAAGATTTAGATATTTGAATTAGAATATTGTATATCTGAATTCTTAAATGTTGTAAGGTTTATTTATTAAGTCATTTGAATATATAAAAGTTTTCTTTATTTAAAATTAATAAATATAATTAATTCAATAAAAATATTAAAATAATCTAATGCAATATATCAACAAAATACTTTTTACAAATTATATACGATGATTGAGGATGATGCATATTATCTAATACTTACTGGATAAATTATTTTCTGAATTTTAAATAAATATATGACGATTTTCCCCCAAAATAGTTTTAAGTGACAATTACCAATTGAAGCTTTTGTTGAAAAAAAAAGAATAACTAAAGCTAAGCTGAATAGAGGGAGCTGATTTAATTCTTTCTAAAATTTACGCAATCAAATACTTTCATGTTGTTTTCTCCGGCACTAATCAACAAATTATCTATCATCATTATAATTTCAAAAATTAACAAACAAAAAAAGTTGCACGTCATTTAGCCTCATAAATGAGATTTCTGTTCATTGTAGCCACTTTCCAAGTTTTTTTTTTCATCAAAAGCTTTGTGTCTTGATTCTTATTCAGATAAAGTTGTCCACCTTATGACTCCACAGTCAAAAAATATTGTCACATACAGAATTCTATTTCAGCTTTTTTCTTCTTTTTTTTTTTTGCTTTTCCTTTACTTTTTTTTGCAAAGGGTTCGAAATATATCCAAATTTTGATCAAAATTATTGTAACAATCTCAAACTTTGGACAGGACCTATTACCCCCTGCACTATTTAATAGTGTATTTTAAAGATATATAGGTGTCCAGCAGGACACATAAATATTGCATCATTAAAATACACCATTAAATAGTGCAGGGGTAATAGGTCCTGCCCAAAAGTTTGGGATTGTTACAGCAATTTCGGTTAAAGCTCTAATATATTTCAGACCTTTTTCCCTATTTTTTCTCTTCAAGTATTTTTTAAATAATCAAGGGAGTGATTTGCGGCTATAATATAGGCATATAACATGATTTTTTTTTATTATGACGCATAGATGTCCCATCCTCAAAGGTTTTAGAGCTCGCTTTTCACTATCCGAATCACTATCGATATTCAGAGACATAAGATGATATGTGTTTTCAGTAGCAACAGGCTTATCGTCATAATCAGAAGGTTCATTCTCGTCGGTATATCATTATTTGATTGTGGTGGAAAATTAGGACTTGTACTATACATAACATGGTCCCCTGTGGCAAATAAATTTCCAAATACTTCATCCAATGTGTCTTAATCTTTAAGAACATGGTATCTGTACTTGTGGGATCGATGTGTATAGGTGGGGTGTCAATGATCTCGGTTAAAACTTTTTGTATATATATACAACATATAAGAAAAAAATATATATTAAATTTGCAACCTATTAAAGAAAATGGTGAAAGGTGCCACTGGCGAAGGCTGCAATTTGCCACACTTGCAATTTGGGTTCAAACCTTACTCTTGGTATTATTTTTTTTACTATTCTTTATTAATTCAGATTGACTTTTTTTTTTAACTTTCTCTTCACTAATTATTAATTTCTTGATATGAGTATTACGTGTGTATTCTTTATCAACTAAGTATTGAATTATGAACGTCATATAAATATTACTACTAAGAATATATTTAAATAGTATTTTTTTTTAAAATAAATTTTAAAAATGATGAATATTATTATGCTAGAGTTCTTTTAATTTAAAGATTCTTTCAATCTTCATTGACGTTCTTGCTAAGTAAGATGACTGGGTTGAAACTACAGTTTTTATTCTTTCTCTACTATATATCTGCAACAACACATAAAAGCAATGAAATATAAGTATATTAAGCTAACACTATTAGATGGTTTATACAAAAATTTTAATGTGGAAAATCTCTTTTTTCCTCAAAGTTTTAGAGAATAAGTCCTCTAATTCCTATAAAAAAATTGAATTGTTTAGTTATCACTAATCTCATAATATCTAAAAGAAAATGTTACTAACATGCATGTTTGATCAATTTACTTATAAAAATGGAAAAAGATAAGTAACTCGATTTGTAACCCAAAATTAAAGAAATCGACCCGTTTATTTTACTTGAACGGTGTGGCGCCCAAGACCTCCAAATCTAGATCCACCTCTACTTGAAAATATATGCTTGAAAGTACTCCTAAATTATTAAGTGAATCTCTAATTTTATGTTTAATTAAAGAATTTAAACTTTATATATACATATACTAAGAAAAAATACCTTTTATATATATGATATATCATATAATTTTTTAACGAGGGGGCGAGAGTCTGCCTAAACCCCCAATACTTCACAGGTTAGGCATGACAGTTTTGATGGAATGGTCACTTAATCACTTTGGCAATAACTTTCTTGATATGAAATAAATGCTAGCCAAACTATTTTAGATTTTCATTGAAATAGTGAAAAATTATAATTTGTTTTTATTCATGCAATCAAAATATCAATGATTACCAACTGTTACCATCGGATATTTTTCAATGAGAAATTTCATTAGAAAAATAACTATGTCTCAAATTATGTAACACTTTTCGTTTTTCGAGAGTCAAACAGTTTAAGTTTGACCGGCAATTTGCGCATGGAATCTTCAAATTTTTTGAAATAAAATTTATATATTTGTAAACTACGTAAAAGGAACTATAAATCAAAATAATTGATAATTCAAAATGTTTAAAAGATCTATGAAAAACTTACGGTCAAAAATAGATTTGTTTGAATTTCGAAATCCAAAAAATGCCATATAAAATGGGACGGAGGGAGTAATTTTTTAATAATGAATAGTCATGCCACGACTACACAGTAGCATTAAATCTTTAGCTTTGGGGAAAAAAACTGTTTTTTCTGGTATAACCTAACCTAAATTTTGACTTTTATATACAATTTAGCCATCTTTTATTTAAATACAAAATAGAACTTAAATTATGACCTTAATACTTGAACCTAGTAAAAATAGTGTGATCTTTAGCAGTGATGAAGCATTTGAAAAAGATATGGGATACTAATATGTGATTACATGTAAATAGCCAAAGGCCATTACGTAAATGTCAAACTTTAGTAATAAGGGATCTTTTTAAAATAAATACATTTTCAATAATAGTCTAGTTTGCATGTGGTTCATTTCTACGCGATTTGGGTAGCCACATCTATTGATGGATGGTTATACAATGGTGGTCCTTATAAATTACTACTTCCTTTATTTTAGTAATTTATTTGTATGATTTTGACTTGATACAAAGTTATGATTTTGACTTGATACAAAGTTTAAGAAAGTAAATAAGACTTTTAAATCTTATGATTTTAAATATGTCATGTGAAAAGTTAGAATTAAAGAATTGTTAAAATGATTTTTTTTTTTGAAATAGACTAAAAAAATAGGAAAAATAAATTAAAATCTCCTCCATTTGTACCCCATATTTATGATATAAATATCAAGAATATTACCATATGTATGCTTCTGCAGGTAATTAAATGTCTATTCTGCTTTTGGACTTTGTATGTACTAATTCTTCCCACTAATTAATAGAGGGCAGTTTTGTGAAAGTTTATTAATTGACTTCACAGGCTAGTTAGATTTTGTTAACCCTCACACGCAATAATTCAATTAGATCTTTCTAACTATAATAATCAAATTGAGATATTATCATAGAATAGTTAATGTGGATTGTGGACACAAGTGATCGTAGAATTAGTCTGTCCAACAACAATCGTTCACTATTGACTTGGCACTAAGATTAAGACACAGTAAATGATAGGGGTAATTTTATCAAATCACTCTTATTAAATATAAGTCATCTAAATATTGAAAAATGAACTGTATTTAATAGCAAGGTAAAATAGACGTAAAATAGTAAATTATTCATTAATTTTATAAACTGGACAAGTATTATTAGACATTCCAAAATAGTATAATGAACAAGTAAAGATGAGCCGAGTAGTATATATATCAACATTATCTCGCCTTAGAATCAAGCACTTAAACATAAATGGGAGAACTAGAAGTTAATTACAAGGAAGTTCCTTCTGTCCAGGAACTAGCCAAGAAGAAACTCGTGACGATTCCATCGCGATACGTACGTGATGATCAGGACAGTTCATCAATCGCATCAAATGATCGTTATAAGGAAGTTCCAGTCATTGATATGCAACGACTGGTCAATTCTAATGATCATGACATCATGAATCTCGAGCTTAACAAGTTGCATTTTGCAGCTCAACACTGGGGTTTCTTTCAGGTGTAGTTTGTTTGTCTTACTTTCCTTTTAGATCATTTTTTTAAAAAAAATAAAAATCTTCGTCCTCTTTTGACAATTCCTTAATTCTAACTTTCCACATGTTGCAGTTGATTAATCATGGAGTTAGTTCTTCAGTGGTGGAGAAGATGAAACACGAGACTCAAAAATTCTTCAATCTTCCATTGGAAGAGAAGAAAAAATTTGAACGATCACCACGCGATGCAGATGGATATGGACAGCTGTTTGTTGTCTCTGATGAACAAAAACTTGACTGGGCAGACCTTATTTATTTGAAGACCGCACCTCCACATTTGCGAATGCCTATATTTTCCAAGCTTTACCTTTCACTTAGGTACGTTATTAACTAATTAACATTGTTTGCGTCCTCCAGTATTAAACACTAGAAAATAAGTAAGAGAATCACATATTAATACGTATAAATGTAGAGAGACGATTGAAGAGTACACGGAAGAAATAAAGGAGCTAAGCATGAAAGTTTTGGAAATGTTGGGTAAAGCTTTGGGGATTGATGAAGAAGAAGTGAAGAGTCTTTTTGAAGAAGGAATGCAATCAATGAGGATGATAGTAATCAATGAGGATGAATTACTATCCACCATGTCCACAACCACACAAAGTGATGGGACTTTGCCCTCATTCTGATCCCTCTGCCTTAACAATCCTTCTTCAAGTCAATGAAACTCAAGGTCTTCAAGTTAAACAAGATGGAATTTGGATTCCCATTGTACCCCTCCCTAATGCATTCATAGTCAATATTGGAGATACTTTTGAGGTACTTCCCTCTCATTCTCTTTTCTTTATCTATTATTCTTGTCTCTATAGTTTGTATTTATGTGATCATATTTGACCGAATAATGAATTTTGAATATATATATTTGTAAACTTGAGATTCAAGACCTGACCTGACCTTGACTAAAAACTCAAAACGCGAGCCTTACCCTCAACCTTGACCCGTCACTCAGGACACTAGATCGGAGACTCGACCCTAACTTGATACCTGAAATCAGATAATGACCCAAGATTCGAACCAGAGATCCAACCCCAATCCAAGACCCAACTTTGACTAAGAATTCGAGATCCGAGTCTCAACCCTGATTAAGGAATTGACCCCAACCTTAACCTTTGACCCAACTCGAGACTCGATTTTTGATCTAGAACTCGAGCCCAAAGACCGAGCCTCGAATTTGACTAGAAATAGGAGATTCAACCCTAACTTGGGACCTGAGAACTAACCCAATCCAAGACATAATCTCTTAAACCCGAACCCAACCCAAGACTCGAGACCTAATGTTAACCCTAACTCAAAACACAAGACCCTAAACCCCACCTAGGACTTAAGACTTGACTTTAATCCCTCTCGAGACACGAGACCCTAGGGCCAACTTTGACCTAAAACCCAAGACTCGGCCCCGAATCATGATGATCTTGACCCGACCCTGACTCGGGACCTAAGTTTGACCGAAACTCGACACCCAACCCCGATCCAGGACACGAGATCCTAGACTAGAGACTCAACTTGGACCCAGAACTCAAGACCCGACCTTGACTCAAGATGACCCCGACCCTGATTCAAGACTCGAGACCTGTATTTGACCCAAAACCTCACTCCGACCCTGACTCAAGACTCGAGACCAGACTTGGACCCAAAACCCTCATCCCAACCCTGACTCGACTTTAATTTGTAGCCCCATTCTTATATGTTTCTTTTTATTGTTTTTGGACCAGATTTTCTCAAATGGAATTTACAAAAGCATAGAGCATAGATCAGTGGTGAGCTCAGAAAAAGAAAGGATTTCAGTTGCAACATTTCAGAGTTCAAGATTGGATGTTATATTAGGTCCAGCAAGTGGCCTTGTTACAGCTCATAATCCACCAAGATTCAAAACAATGGAAGCCACAGAATTTTATAGAGGATATCTCACCCGTGAACTTGTTGGGAGATCATATGTGGAAGCCATGAGAATTAATCACCAATGAAGATGATTCAATGTTAATATCATGAGATATTGAGTATTATGATGTGCATTAAGATTTAGATATTTGAATCTGAACACACATCTAAATTCTTATTATGTTGTAACTTGTAAGATATCGTATTAAGATTTGAATACTAAATAATTCTGACTATTTCTTTTTTAAACATTTGAATATGTCGAAGTCTTCTTTATTTAAAATAAATATATATAAATTCAATAAAAATACTAAACTAATCTAATACATACATTAGCAAAATAATTTTTTAAAATTCTATGGTGATCGTGGAATATGCGAGTTAATATCTCAAAAGGTCACTCAACTTTGAGAATTTATCTAGTAAAGTCATTGAACTTTGTTTTATATCAATAAAATCACTAAACTTAAACTTTTCTATCAATAAAATCACTCAATCAAATTTATCATTAAAAAAAGTATTGACATAGCAAAATAATTATTATTTTTATATCATGTAAACACGGGGCCCACAAATAAATAAAATTAAAGAAAACTCATTAAAAAAAATTCGGACAAACTTAATTATTGAAACAAATATTTTTTATGATATTATTGTACTCTATAATTTATGTCTTGATTTAATAAATAAATAAATAATTTTTTTCTTAGTGAAACATATTTGGTATTACTGTAATACCATAATATTTAGTTTGCCTCCTAAATGAAAAATGAGTATAAGTATTTAAGCTAAACAACAAATTAAATAAAAAACAGGAAGAAAAACAATAAACAAATTTCAAAAATAGAACAAGTATTTATTAAGTTCTTCGGCTTGTAATCTATTTAGATGTTTCTTGCCATATATAATGGGTAAAGATCTTACTTTTCCTTTGTAATTCCACGGTTTGCTAACGTTTTGACATAGATTTGTTTAAACTTGAAAAAATTAATTTTTGAAATTTGAAATTGTATTTGGACATATATTTTACTTGATTTTTTTTTTTAAGTTCGGTGAGAGGAAGTGAAAAGTCCTTAATGGGATTTTTATTTTTTTTATTTGTGGGATTCATATTTACATGATATAAAAATAATAATTTATTTTGTTATGTCAATATTTTTTTTAATGATAAATGTGATTGAGTGATTTTATTGATAGAAAGGTCTAAGTTTAGTGATTTTAATGATACAAAACAAAGTTTAATGACTTTGTCAAATAAATTCTCAAAGTTGAGTGACTTTTTGAGATATTAACTCTGGAATATGCCGATCGAGGATGATGCATGTTGGCTAATAATTACTTTGATAAAAAAAAAATTCTGAATTTTCAATAAATATATGACGATTTTCTTTCCAAAATAGTTTTAACTGAGAATTACCAAAGCTTTTTGTTGAAAAAAGAAAGAACAACTAAAGCTAAATTAAACCGAGTGACCTGATTTTGTGCTTTCTCAAATTTGCGCAATCAAATACAAACATAAATAGATAAGATAATATAATAATATTTATGTCGTTTTCTCCAGCAACCTATAAATTATATGTCACCGTTCACCATTATAATTTCTAAAATTAGCAACAAAAAAAAAAAAAAATTGGTTGTCATTTAAGCCCATAAATAAGATTTCTGCTCATTACGATCACTTTTAAGGTACTTGACATCTAGATAATATCATGACTTTTATGGGATGATTCTTAAAAATATAAAATTGTTCACCTTATATATGACCCATAACAAAAAAAATTGTTGTCACGTACAAATGCAAATCTATTACTATTTCATAACTAGTAATTTAATTGACATTTTTATTTATGTATCATGAATTAATTTTATTTTTATTTTAAAATAAACCAAATTAAATCTGATGAATTTTCCTTTAATCATAAATAAAAATAGTACTACTTAATTGACTACATACTAAAATAAAATGAAAATAAAAAGTCCCAAATGAATAGATCAAATTTGAACTACGATAAATTAATCACCTTAGACCATCTCCAACCGATCTCTATTTTACTCTCCATTCTCTATATTTGGAGACTAAAATAGAGAATGGGCTCTCCAACCCCCCTCCATATTACTCTCTATCCTCCATTTATGAAGGGGTGAATAGTAGTTCTCCAAATTTGGAGAATTACTATTCACCTCTATATTTCACTTTTTGAGTATTTTAATATTATTTCTATTGTATCACTAATTAAGTATTTATTATATATAATTAATTTCTAATATAATATAACATCTAAAAATATATTATTGACAAGTTACTACCTCCAGTCTTCCACCCGAATTAATATTTTTTCTATTTTATTTTGTAAAAAAATTCGTCACTTTAAATATATTATTTCAAATTATTTAATATTATTTATATTATATAAGACTATTAATTAAGTCTTTAGTGTTTGAATTATTTTCTAAGTAATATAACATCTAAAAAAACATATTATTGATAAGTATACTACTTCCATCCCGAATTAACAATTTTTTTAATTTAATTTTTTTTTAAAATTTGTCACTTTAAATATGTAAATTAAAATTATAATTATTTTTCACTATGAAGAATACACAAAATTTATATGATAATTCAAACAATCTATTTTTATGTTATAGTGATAAATTATTAAACTACACAGCTTTTTAATGAGCATGAAAATACTTGATGCAATAGTTCGAAATGGAATATGGGAAATAAATTAGTATATGAAATAATTGGATACAAGATGAAATTGTTAATTTAAACAATTTTTAGCTACACATAAAAAAGTAAGGACAAAAAATTGCTCATTTTGAACTCCGTAATGCATTAATAGAGCATTTATAGGACCAACGTAATAGTCTTGAAAGTCGAGTATTTATATAAAATTTAAAATAAAGTTTACGATGATGCAATATTTATTATGTAATTATATTTCATCAATTATTTCACTTTTATTTGAATTGTTCATTAATATGTATGATATATAATATTTGTTGCAATTTATGTTATTTAGAAATTTAGAAATATTGGTCCGCCCCTTTGAGTATGATATTAGGTGTGCCTATATATAATTTGTGGGTATTTATTAGCATTACAACAAAAATATTAGTTAGTGCTTACGATAACGATGGAGGAAAATAATTTGGCTAAGCTAGGGGGATCTTTGCCGGTACCAAGTGTTCAACAACTGGCCAAAGGTTCACCGGAAAAAGTCCCGGCGCGTTACCTGAGAGATGATCAACCACTTGTTCTTCCTCCGATGATCAAATATGATGATTATAATATCCCAATTATCAACATGGAAAGCTTGCTTCATGGCGATGAATTCGAATTCAACAAGCTTGATTCTGCTTGCAGACAATGGGGATTTTTCCAGGTTAATTTTAATTAGAATATAAGTAGTAGTAGTATTTTGGTTTTCTGTTATTAAAACTTTTTGTAGGATGATATAAGTGAGATTGTGATGGAGCAGTAAATATTCCTTCATCCTTTTTTAACCAGAGGTGATATGTAATATAATAACTATTTCTTAGATGCACAATCAAATGATAAAAATGTTCTTCTATCAAGCCAATTTCCCCAAAATCTTTGAGAAGGCCAAAGTTTAAAAGTTAAAATATTTTTTTAGGTTTATCCAGCTTTAAAGTAAGCACATACTTTTATTTTTAATTATATGACGTATATGTCATTTTTAATTCAATGAATCAAACAAAACACCGGTACTAAATAATTTTTTTATATTTATTTTTAATCAAAATTAGTCACCGTCAGGGTGGAGGGTTTGGTATGACCCTACCTTATATATATAAAAAAATAACATAGCAAAATACATGGGCAAAAAATATAAGATTATGGACAGGCCGATAACTTTACAGTTTAAAACCAGTTTGTGTTATAAGGTATGGGTACGGATAGGCCGAATTAATGAAAAAATTGTGTTATATATAAGATGAGATTTTTCACTTAACCAACTTATAGGAAAGCATATGGTGGGAAACAGATTTTCATAGAAATACTGGAAAACTTCCTAGTTTTTTCATGTGAAAGCATTACTATTTTTTCTTTTTCTGACTGATTCAATCAAAATATCTATGGGAATAGTCACTAAACATTTGTTACAGGTGATAAATCATGGAGTGAGTGGTACATTAGTTGAGAAAGTGAAGAAGGATACTCAGGATTTCTTCAACCTCCCACTAGAAGAAAAGGAAATGTTAAAGCAAGTGGATGCTGATATGGATGGTTATGGACAAGCTTTTGTTGTTTCTGAAGACCAAAAACTTGACTGGGCTGATATGTTTTTCTTGACAACCCTCCCTCCTCAATTCAGAAAAAAACATATCTTCCCCCACCTCCCTCAACCATTCAGGTATTATTACTATCCCAATTAATTCAGATTCTCATTGCGTAGAGCTCATTTAAAAGAAATTATCCCAAGGTTTAAACTCGAGAACATATATGTTTAAGGGTAAAGGGATCTCATCCATTCCATCGTAACCTTTAGTGGTCTTCCTTTGGTTTGTCATAGTTTGCCTTGATACAGAGTTGAATGAAAATTTTGAAATTTTGTGATATTGTCTTTGCTATGGCTATCAACTTTGAAATAATATGTATTCATTCTTTTTTAAACGATCTTATAAAAAAAATACTTCCCTCTAGTCCAATATTAATGAATTGTTACTTGGACTCTTCAAAAATATCTTCAAGAAGTAGTGTACTATTTTTTAAGGACTCAGACATGAGTGCGTCAATATTCTTGGAAAGTAAAATCCGAGTTAATTTGAGACACCATGTCTGAATCATTCAGATTCAGACCTTCATTAAGTGCAAACAAATTAGGCCTAAAAATGCAGGATATTGGCTAATAAGTTGTTGTATTGAAACAGAGGAACAGTGGAACTATATGCAGCTGAACTGAAAAAACTGGCTTTAAAGATCATAGATTTTCTAGCAAAAGCATTGAATATAGATGAAGAATACATAAGGGAACTGTTTGAAGAAGGAATGCAATCAATGAGGATGAATTATTATCCACCATGTCCACAACCACACAAAGTGATGGGACTTACTCCTCATTCAGATGCTGTTGGCCTCACTATTCTTCTTCAACTCAACCAAATGGAAGGACTTCAAATCAAGAAAGATGGCATGTGGAGTCCTATTAGTCCTCTTCCTGATGCCTTCATTATCAACATTGGTGATATCTTGGAGGTAATTAAGCTGCTACGATCGCCTTTACTATGTTGCTCGAATTCTGCAAAAAATACACTGTTTTTTGAAGAATTCGAGCAACATATAGCTTGTAGTTATGTTGAAGTGATTATTGTGTAAATAGTGTTTACACTGTTAGTGCCAATATTCAAAATCTTGGTACATCAATTAGTAGGAATGAGAGGATTGATGTCAGATCCTTAAGGACAAATGATTGATTTACCTGTTTGAAACAATTTAGGCGAATGACAAAGTATAACAGAACACATTATTTCTTGCTATGGAGCGCGTAAAGGAGTATAAGATGTTGTCAGACTACATCTATTTTCATTTTTGTGTTAACAGATGTGTGCTGGTTTTGCACATCAAACTGTTATGTACTATGTTAAATGAGCAGTATATTTTATTTGCAGATAGTGACAAATGGAGCCTACCGTAGCATTGAGCACAGAGCAATGGTTAACAGCGAAAAGGAAAGACTCTCAATTGCAACATTTTACAACACAAAACTTGACGTACAAATTGGTCCTGCTCCGAGTATCATTTCTGCTGAAAATCCAGCAAAGTTCAGAAGTATTGGAGCTACAGATTATTTCAGAGGTTTATTTGCTCGTAAACTTGATAAGAAATCATACTTAGATGCTATGAGAATTGGAAATTCTGAGAATCCAGCAAGTTGAAACGCGACAGTATTGGACCTAGATACTTATTAATCTTCTTAAGAAGTTGTGTTTCATCCACATTCAGTTACTAGTGTGATGTAATAATCAGACAAAGAGGTCATGATCGACACATTGAGGGACAAAATTCACCTTGCAAGTGTACCACTTCTGTACAAAAATATATCAGAAAAGATTTTTACAAGAAAAGTAAGATTATTCATTCACAATATTTTCTGATACAAATCATATCACCCCTATAGACTACATCAGCAAAAAGAAAAAAGGAGAAATGTATATATGATAAGGAAAAAAAAGAAAGACAAAAATAGACCTAATCTAATTTTTGGTCACAAGATGAAGCAGTCATCAGGCTGAAGTCATATGCAATGCTACTAAGGATGCATAAACTCCACCTTTTATGTTCATAAGAGCATCATGCCTTCCTTCCTCAGCAATGACTCCATTCTTCACAACAGCAATGACATCAGCCCCTTTGATTGTAGTTAAGCGATGAGCTACAACCACAGTCGTCCTATTTACCATTACTCGATCCAATGCTTCTTGAACTATACGTTCTGATTCTGCATCTAAAGCACTTGTTGCCTCATCTAGCAAAAGAATCTTTGGATCCTTTAGTATAGCTCTTGCAATAGCTATTCTTTGCTTTTGTCCGCCTGATAATTGTATTCCTCTTTCCCCAACCGATGTATCATATCCTTGAGGCAATGACGATATAAAGTTGTGCGCATTTGCTGATTTTGCGGCTTCAATGATCTCTTCTTCTGTTGCATGCCCTTGTCTGCTGTAGGCAATGTTGTCACGAATTGTTTCGTTAAACAGTACTGGTTCTTGACTAACCAGGCCCATTTGTTGTCTTAGCCAACTTAGCTTGAATTGTCTGATTTCCACACCATCCAAATATATCTCTCCTGATTCAGGATTGTAGAACCTCTCTATTAGGCTAATGACAGTTGATTTCCCGCTCCCACTCTCTCCCACTAGAGCAACAGTCTACAAAGAGAATCGAAAAAAAGTTTAAGCCAATTGAATAAAAAGATGAAGTATGTTATACTGTAGAGGGAGTACTCGAAAATACCTTTCCAGAAGGGATAGTTAGGCATAATTCCTTGAAGATTTGGACATCCGGGCGAGTTGCATACCTGTAACTCACATGTTTGAATTCAATATCTCCGCGAACAGAAGTTAGAGTAGTACCAACATCAGAACTTGAGTCAATCTGGGGTTTTCTGTCAAGAATGTCAAATATAGAGGCTATAGAATCCTTGGCTTTGCTAGCATCTGGAGCCATTCCTGTGCTTTGTGTAACCCCAACAGCTGATAGAGTCAATGCAAAGAAAACCTGCAACATAAAAAACTTCTTTCAGAAAATTAATATTGATACACGAGAGCTGAAAAGGAAGAGAAATCCGAGTGACTTTACCTTAAAAACTTCGCCAAATGATGCCAATCCATGCTGAATAAGGACAGATCCTATGTAGAAACAGAAGGCATTTGTACAATACAGTATAAAAGAACCAAAGCCTAAGCTTGCTCCACTAACAATTCCAATCTTCACTCCTTGCTTCATTGGACCTTCACATTTCTTTTGGTACATGTCCATCACTTTTTCTTCTGCACAGAATGATGCCACTGTTCTTATACTCCCGACAGCATCGTTTGCTATTTGGCTAGCTTCTTCATACATCACCTGGAAAAATGAGAATCCATTTTTAAGTTAATTCAAGCACATTTTAATGTATTTTTCAAAGATGAGAAAAGACGGAATACCTTTGCATCAGCACTAAAGCCTTTGTACATCTTGGTCTGGAGGAATCCTTGCACACCAATTAAAGGCAACACAAGAAGGATTATAAGTGCTAAAATCCAATTGGCAGTGAAGGCTATCACAAGCCCGGCTACTACAGTAGCTATGTTCTGTACAATAAGTGCCAGTGCATCACCCATAAGAGTCCTGACCGTGGAAGCATCAGTTGATAACCTTGCACCAACTGCACCACTGCATTCAAGAAAATTTCACATTTTTAGCCTATAACACTCTGTTAAGTACTTAAGATAGAGGGGGAGAAGGCAGGATTTGATTTGTTACAAACCTTGAATGTGCAGGATCATCGAACCAGCTGATTTCTTGGTGGATTACTTTCTTAAATGTCAAAGAACGAATTCTCTCGATCAATTTCCCCCCTGCAACTCCAAATAAGTAGTTCTGGAAAGGTACAACTAGCAAAGTTATCACACCGAGGCCAAGATACATGAGTGCCCAGAATCTTGATTCACTTCGCAGCTTTTGTGGTGGGTAAAAGAATATTTTAATAGCTGTCGAGAGTAAGAGTCCAAATAACGGGAAAATAAGACCATGTATGATTGCAGCCAATGATCCAAGTAACAGATATGGAAGCTCAGGTTTGTTTAGTCCAGCAAGGCGCCTAATGGAAACTTTCTTTCGTTTCTCTAAGCTTCCCTTATCTTCTTTTTTCTTGTCCTCATGTCCTATTTCTGCTTCGTGAATATCAATTAGCCCAGGAACAGTATAGTTGAGTGTGAAAGAATGTCTAGATGATCCCTGGCTTGTTGATCGCCTCATTGTTGACAATCGCTGGCTTGATGACCTGCTCAGGTTATTATCCAAATCCGTGGTTAAATCCACCTTCTCAAGGTCCATATTTTTCATGTTTTCTTCTTCTCTATTCCCTCCCTGCATTCGCACAAGCTGGGAATATGCCCCATTTGGATCTTGTATCAACTCAGTATGTGTTCCTATTTTCATAATGAGGGAAAAGAATGAATATAGTTTAGTTATACAACTAGAGTAAAGCATGATAAAAGTTCTTTAGAAATTTTACCTTTTTCTAGTAGTTTTCCAGCATTCACCACCGCTATAAGATCAGCATTTCTAATGGTTGTTAGACGATGAGCAACAACAACAGTCGTTCTATTTGCCATGACTTTTTCGAGTGCTTCTTGCACGATTCGCTCTGATTCAGCATCAAGTGCACTTGTAGCTTCATCGAAGAGGAGTATTCTTGGGTTCTTTAAGATAGCTCTTGCTATTGCGAGTCTTTGCTTTTGTCCACCAGATAGTTGTGTTCCATGCTCACCTACCATAGTGTCTAGCCCCTACAGAACCCGCAATGAAAACGATGAAACTCCCATTCGTTTGCCTATTTAACAGTTAATTGTAAGTGTGAACATGGAACAAAGGGAAAATCATATATTACCTGAGGAAGTTTATCAAGGAACTTAGCAGCATTGGCAAGTTCAATAGCTGTCTTAATCTCATCTTCAGTAGCATTTTCTTTACCATAACTGATATTCTCTTTAATGGTTGTCGCAAACAGGATAGGTTCCTGACTTACCAATCCCATCTGTTGCCTCAACCATTTGAGTTGAAATTTCTTCAAATTGACACCATCTATTAATACTTCTCCGGCTTCAGGATCATAGAATCTCTCCAGTAAACTGATAACTGTGGACTTCCCGCTTCCACTTTGCCCAACCAAAGCCACAGTTTTCCCACTAGGAACGACAAGTGAGAATCCACTAAAGATTTGCACATCTGGCCTGGCTGGATACTTAAAGTACACATCTTTAAGCTCAATTTCACCCTTGATGTCGTCCAACACAATCCCACTCGTGTCAGATGTGTCAATCAGAGGTTTCCGGTTGATTGTCTCAAACATTTTGTATGCTGCAGCCTGTCCTGCTGCAAATGCATTCAAAGATGGTGTTGTTTGGCCTAGTGACCTGCAAATTGATAAAGAGAACAACCAAAAGTGTTTCAGTACTCTTTAGCTTACTCCAAATTTCCAATACAACAAATCAAAGATGCTTTAAACAGAGAATTATATGCTTACATTCCACCAGTCATTATAGCCATAATAACACTGATGACATCTCCACCATTATAACCTCTCTCTATTATCAGTTTGGAACCATACCAAACGGCAAGTCCATAAGTAGAAAAAACTATGAGCAAGACCGTGCCAAGTCCAACGCCTGAAACAAGCCCTTGTTGGACAGTAGAAGCACAGGCAATTTTCAGTTTGCTGTCATACTTATCTATCGCCAGCTTCTCTCCGGTGAATGCTGAAACCTGAAGTTATACAGCTTTCAGATTAAAAATTGCAAGTCTAATACAAAATTATGTATGCAGAAATATTTGGATCATATTTGAGGCTTACAGTTCTGATTGCTCCTATTGTTTGCTCTACTACATTTCCAGCTTGAGCATAGGCAACTTGTCCGCGACTTGACATTTTGGACATGATCAATGCCATAGCTCCTCCAGCAATTACAAGAGTAGGTATGCAAGAAACCAAGACTATCGAAAGAAGCCATCCCTTAAAGAACGCGATTATGAAGCCTCCAACAAATGTTGAGATGAATTGAATGAACTTCCCAACCTGGAATCATTCAACATAGGTTTGTTATGATTATTTTGCAAGAAAGTAACGAAAACTAAAACATTAGTCAGTTTGCAGTAGCATTTGTTGTTAATTAAGAAAACGCGCACCTTTTCACCCAATGCATCTTGAATGAGAATAGTATCTCCAGACATTCTTCCAATGATTTCTCCTGTTGTTGTTTCAGTGTCAAAGAAGGCAATGTCCTGCCTCAATATTGTCTTCAAATACAGTCCTCGAATTCGAGTCGCTTGTCTCTCTCCAGTAACCATCCAACATGACATTTCTGCAACATTACAGGTACAAAATTTCAATATTGAGTGCATAGGTTCTTTCCATTATTACCATAGTTCAAGAACTCAAATTTACTAGTGTTATGTTATGGTTCATTTTACACATTCTTGATCCTTTGATTAGAGTCGTGTTATGTTGGAGCCAGAATTTTCATTAGGAAAGAACTCAAATTTCAAAATAAAATTATTAGGACCTTATAGATAACATAATCTTCCAATGAAACCCCTTACTACGTTACGTTCCTAATAAAAAGTCATCATCATTTAGTCACCTATTAGCCACACTAGACCAAGGAAAGACAAACTGATCAACCAACAGTAGTCACGACCTTTGTAACCTCACGGTCACATTACTTGTATGGGAAAAAGTGTCAGATCTTTACGGATCATAAGAGCTTGAGGTACTTGATGACATAGAATGAGTTGAACCTTCGCCAGAATAGCACACTTCTATTCCGGGGACGAAGGTTCATCAAATTAGTCGGACCCCAACATGGTTACCAGAAACTTACCTTTTTCTTGGGAATTTTACTAAACATAGTGGGGGTAGTAATCGATTGAAAAAATGTGCTTTTACTACTTTTGTATCTTTAATAAAACATGAAGCACGTAAAGGCACCGATTCTCTTAAAGATATCTTGATCTAATAAACGTGTGAAGGTACCCCACAAATTAAATTTGAACCTCTATATGACTATCACATTTATTTAGCTAAAGTAAACTTGTGATATTTTTATGTTAAAAGTATATATAAAATTTTGCATCTTCTTTATTCACCAATTATACTCATGTTATAAGTATACACATACTACTAGTCGTGGAGAAGTTTCGATTCAAGTAAAACATATCAAAACAGTTTGAAAAAAATAAAATACAAACGAGTGTATACTTACGTAAGAGGGATGCAACGCCAGCCCCAATAGCAAGGTAGACATAGTAAATTGAAACCTGAAAGCAAAAATTGAAAAAGTTAATAAAAGAAGAAAAAAGTAACACAGTTTAGTCAAATGTTGTTTATTATGAAATCAATTAGAGTTCACATAGGTATATACTTTTATTCTTTCCCACTTTTTATAGTGGGATTTGCAATATAAAAAAATTGAATTAATCTTTATATTGCATTACATAGCAAATATCAAATGGAATTGTATATGAGAAAATCATAATTATGTTTGCCACAAAGGAAAAAAAAAGTGAATTCCTATTGCTATTTCCAGTAACTCAAATTGACACGTCTTAACTTATTATAGAAAAAGATAAAACTCAATAGATGAGTGGCACCATTAAGGATGCTTAATTCTTATTCTTCGTAAAAAAAAAAAAGGAAAACAATAGTCTAAAATTACTTTTATATTATCAGTACATATAATTTTTCTTAAACAAAATTAACACTCTCAGTTTTATTTTCTTTGGTTTCCTCCAATATCCCTATTAAAGTTCGACTAATTTAGATACACATTGAATAAGTTTCCATTCAGAAACTCAAACTCAAGATTTCTGATTAAAATGTGCATCCTTTAATGGTAACACTCTCATTATACAATGAAACTGTTAAAATACACAAAGAACAATAAACTCCAAAATACAATTAAAGATGTGGTGATTACAACAATAGTAATTAATTAGTATAGAATCAGCTTAGATTAAAATTACGGTGATGATATTAAATTGATTATGCATTTAGTTATTACTCTATCCAACAAGATTATAAGTATTAAAACTAATTTATTACGTTGAATATTTAAACTGTAACAATCTTTTAATTAAAAGATAATTACACTGTCAGTATATATAACAAAAATCAGACTTTCATGCTTTTCCATACACCAACCAACCACCCCCACAAATAAAAACTGTTTATCATCTTTCTTCTTGTTGTAGAACGAGACCTTAGAAGGCAAGTTTTAAGTTAATGTAATCGTAATTAAAACGTCAATTTAATTGCATGAAACCAAGAAATTAATCAAGATAATTAATATAAACAAGAACATAATCAAATTTAAATTTTAAAAAAATGTGTACATACATACATACCTTTGAGATTTCATGTACAACTTCATCAGAATTTGAAGAACCAAAAGAATTAACAAGCTGGCCAAATATAAGTGTCATTAAAGGTTGAGTTAATCCATTGCCAATAGCTCCAATTGTTCCAATTATCATTAGGGCAACATCAAACTTATCTGCAAAAGAAAATAATTTGTAGAATGACACTTTTTGATCTTCATCTCCTTTTTTTTCTTCATTATTATTATTATCATCCATCTTCAAAAAACCCAAAAAAAAAAATTAAAAAGGATTAATATGATATATATATTCCTTAGGGTTTTAAAGAAGATCAAGAATAAGATGAGAAGAAGAAAGAGGAATTAAAGATTTCAGGATACTTTTGATATTAGGTTTCGATATTAGCGTATTTATAGCTGTATTTTCTTTTATATTCCTTTTTTCTAGTTGACTTCTGTAAGTTTTTCCTATTTGTAGAAAAAAAGAGAAAAGAATTATTTTTATCTCTTCTAGAAACATGGAATGTATGTATTGTTATATATATAATCAATAGAATATTTATTACCACCAAAATTTGAGTGGTAAGGTTATCAACCTAATTATTTGTAATTTTCATAAATTAAGTAAGTAAAATATTATAAATTTATGGAAATAATCTCCTTATCTTCCTTAGGGAAATTTATGAAAACTAATTAAGTATATGTATTTTGCATGTGTGTATTGTGTTAATTAATACTAATAAATATAATCTGAAAGTTGAGATGGAAGAAATCTGAAAGTCATTTCTTTTTTTTTCTATTTTAAGTACAATTATTACCCAAAATAGCCTAGAAATCAACATTATTAAGGACTTTCATGCTTTTAATATAGTATATACAGATAGATATAGATAATCTATTTATCTTCGTAGGGTAGGAGTAAGGTTTATATATGTTATATCTTTTACAAATCTCACTTGTTGTTATTGTTATTATTGTAAGATAATAGTCAAATTATATCGTACTGTATCTAGTATATTGATCGAACTAAACTGTACCTAACTGATTATTAAATTTATCTTAATAAAATTGCAAAATTTTTATATGAATTTATAATTATATTGAATAATTAGGTAGATTATTGAATTTATAAAAATGATTCACGAATATTCTGTATTTGGTCTTAGGCTAATGAAAATTGATATAAGTCAACACAAAATTAACACTCAAATCTTAATTCTAAAATCTATTATATGCTACTCGTATGTGGCCTTCTTTTTCGTAAAGCTTGGCTGAAATATGCTAATATGGGGTGGTCCAGTGAGGTCCTCCCCATATAGGCATAAGCTTATTTTCAAAAAGTTTAGCTGAAAATTAACGGAATTAGTCAGTAGTTTTTTAAAGTTATCAAAAAATTTCACTTAGATATTTTAAATAGACTTCTTCTTTTTTTCATTTTTAAACACTCAAATAGGACTCTGCTATGTCATCTTGACACTTTTTATTGACTTGACACATGTGTGAATTGCACCATTCTTAATATGTGAGGAACGCTTTTTTATATAATTTTTTTTCCTTCTTCTTCTTCACTCTATACTCATACCGTCTACTCCACCTTTCTCCGATGTAAAACCTTATAAAACATGAAAGAACAAAATAAAATCACATCCATTTTGAAATTTTTTAATAAGAACATGAAAGAAAAATATGAAAAACTAAAAGAAAAATATTTTAAAAAATTATATCATCTTCATCAAAACCTCGTCGAAAATCACTTGTGATAAGTCTTTGGGGGGGGGGGTCAAAAGGGGTGAGGTAAATTGGTACACTCAACTAGTATATATCCTCTTTTAATTAGTCATCATATCTTAATATGGGAGTGTATTATAGACACTTTTTAATTTTAATTTATTATTAAAAAAATATCAAAATGATATAACAAAATCCTTTGCTTACTCTATAACTTATTTTGAAGACTTTCTTTTAATTTTACTTCATAACATTAGCTTTCTATATAATTTATTATATTACTCTTAAGTCTTACCTCTATTATTTTTGTTTATTTATAACAACATAGGAACAAGAGGAATTTTGCATATAGGCATATATAATTCTGATAAAAGCACACATAATAAGTTGGAAATAAAGTTTTGCAGTTTGCAAAAATACTAGTGACGTAATCAATAACTCTTTTTGTTTATTTATATTTATAAACAACATGGGAACAAGAGGAATTTTGCATATAATTTTGATATAATATGCTGGAAATAAAGTTCTGTAGCTTGCAAAATTATTAGTGACGTAATCAATGACTTTTTCTTTTGATTCTAAAGGACATGTTTGCAAAATTAAAGTGAAATAATTATAAAAGATAATTAATGTTGTATAGATGGATTCTCCTTAATTATCACATTCTTTTCGTTTTCTTTCCATTTTTTTTTCCTTTACGATAAATCCTATTCCCATTTGCTTGAATTTCAATTAATTAAAGGTTACCATCTCCATTTTAAAAAAAACATTAATTCAAAGTTTGAATATTCTTTACGAAATTTTTGGACTATGGTATTGTTATTGAGTATCCCAATAATTGTGATATAACTTGATGTGAATAAAGATCATTTAGACTTCATTAAAATTATGAATATATTGAAACGTGATAAGTTATATACTGAAAAAGAAACTATTGATGTATTTATTTATTCTAACAAATATTGTCAAGGTTTTATTTGTTATGTAAATACAGAGCATTCTATATAGGAAAATCTTTTTTTAAACAATCTATTTATGTACTGTCATATTATCATGTTCTATAAGATAGTCAATTGTTAATACTTTAATGTGAAGACATAAGCAACTTATAAAGCAAGTGACTCGACGAATGGGAGAAGCATCATTTTCTTTGAAAAAAAAGATCACAATGCTATTGCTTGCATAGCAAAGGAGCCAAAGTAAAGTATATTTCACCAAAGAATGGTGAAATAAATATTTAATATTTCGTTCAAGTGATAATTAGGATGATAAAAGTGGTGACATAATATTTAACTGTCCAAAGATAAATATGTATTCAAAGGTGGAGGCAGATATATTAAAAAAGCATGAAAAAGGGTAAATATAATTTTTTTTCTAGGAGTACAAGGCAAATATGACTCTATTCTGACAATATATATTTATAGAGATATTTGAGTCATTTGTATAATATTAAGGATATATTTAAGTTATTTGTGTAACAATAATGATATATATGAGTCATTTTTATAAGGCGAAACTACCTAGACATACTTCTATACCATAAATACATATTTTACCACTAGTTTAAAAATATTATTTATAATATCATTTTTAATTAAATATACCATATATTTTAAAAAGTTACATGAGATACACAATCCCATTAATTATGGTTATTAATAATTATCTTTATATTATAACTCCTTAATTAATGAAACTTTTACAATTCAAACACTTCTCTCTCTCATCTAATTCAGCCGTTTCCCTCCCCAATCCCACGTTTCCTCTGTATCCAAAACCAATTTCAGCCGTTTCCATCCCCCAACCCACGTCTTCTTTGTATCCAAACACACTACCCCTTTCTTCATCCACGCAATATCTCACGAATTACCCCCTTCTTCATCCACCATTACCCCCTTCTTCACTAACCTAACTCAATTCGCTATTACATGTGCTTATAGCTTAAACTACATAAGCAATAAAGGTATTGTAAGTATTTTTTTTGTTAATCAGAGTCTCCATAGTGTATCTTTGATTTTGTTTCTATTGTTTTATTATTCTCATGTATCTTGATTTTATATCTGAGTTAAAGTTCATAATGTTCTCCAAGTTTAATTAACAGAACAAATACGAAATAATTGCACATCCTAAAAAAATCCTTAAAAAAGGAAGAATTTTGAATTTTTTTTACTTTTTTTTGGATTAATGATAAACAGATACTCTATGGTCGTGATTTGCTCCTAAATTTGTGTGTTTCAGTTACATTCCATATTTAGAAACACATAATTATATGTATATGCTTATTATTTATTCGAGATACATATTTTTGAATATAATGTATGAAATTGATACTTGATACATCAAATTAATACTAGATACATGAAATTAAAATTAGATCATATAAATAGATACATGAAATTAGTATTAGATCATATAAATAGATACATGAAATTAATACTAGACACATATAACAAATACAAGAAATTATATTAGATATTTCTATGATACATATGAATGTCATTGTATGATACTCATGTATCTAAGTGTTTAGTTTGTTGGATACATCATATATTGATAATAGATACATCAAATTAATGAATTTATTATTTTAAGAGTAATAAAATAAAATTAATCAAATTAATGACCAAGATGTACATGTTTTTGTCTTTTATTAATAATATTAATGAATTTATTATTTCAAATAATAATAAAATGAAATTATTAAACATAGATACACCCCTTGATCTCCGCCTTATATTAAGGAATTTGAATTTCAAATTAATTGTCCATATATTCTGAAAATCCCCAATTACTTCTCTAATTAAGGAAATCAGTTACAACTAATTAATTTAAATAAATAAAATATGTATCTCGATTTTAAAATTCGGCAGATACATGTATCTCGAGGATTCATATTCATGTATCCTAAGCATGAAATATGGTAGATAAAGTAATATTTAATACTAATGAAAATTTTAGTAATTAGAACCTAAATTAGTGGGATTTATGTAGTTTGCCCTTTTTATAACCAGGGGTAAATCATGCACTTTCCCTTTATATTATACCATCAAATTAAGGTAATACACCAGGGGTAGACACACGTTACATGAAGTAATGTCATCTAATACTGTTTCATTGTAAAATAATATTTTTTCCATTTTAATTTGATTATCTTGTTTTGATTTAATTTGGTATGGAGTTTAAAAAAGTAAAGAAGACTTCTAAATCATGTAATCTTAAATTAAAAATATGTCCATGTATCATTTAATCTTGTGGTTTTACACATGTCCGGTGAAAAGTACCATGATAACTTAATATATTAATCAAAAGTAAAATATCAAATACAAGCCACATATCTATGATGAACATAAATAAAATAAAAAATCTATGATGAATAATGAATATGATTCAACTTATACATAACACCAACTAATGGTGGAAAATCTTAAAAGATGAAGGTCTTAAATCAAAAGATTTTACTTGTAGGAAAAAAAAGAAATTTGTTAACAAAAGTAAAATGTTCAGGCTGAAGTCATATGCAATGCTACTAAGGATGCATAAGTTCCATCTTTAATATTCATAAGAACATCATGTTTTCCTTTCTCAGCAATGACTCCATTCTTCATAACAGCAATCATATCCGCCCCTTTGATTGTGGTTAAGCGATGAGCTACAACCACGGTTGTCCTATTTACCATAACTCGATCCAATGCCTCTTGTACTATACGTTCTGATTCTGCATCTAATGCACTTGTTGCCTCGTCTAGCAAAAGGATCTTTGGATCCTTCAGTATTGCTCTTGCAATAGCTATTCTTTGTTTTTGTCCACCTGATAATTGTATCCCTCTTTCCCCGACCGATGTATCATATCCTTGAGGCAATGAGGATATAAAGTTGTGTGCATTTGCTGATTTTGCTGCTTCAATGATCTCTTCTTCTGTTGCATTCCCCTGTCTACTGTAGGCAATGTTGTCACGAATTGTTTCGTTAAACAGTATAGGTTCTTGACTGACCAGTCCCATTTGCTGCCTTAGCCAACTTAGATTGAATTGTTTGATTTCCACACCATCCAAATATATTTCCCCTGATTCAGGATCATAGAACCTCTCTATTAGGCTAATGACAGTTGATTTCCCACTACCACTCTCTCCCACTAGAGCAACAGTCTACAAAGAGAAGCGAAAAATAATAGTTGAAGCCAGTCTCATATAAGATGTAGTACGATAAAATGCAGAGGGAGTTCGAGAAAATACCTTTCCAGAAGGGATGTTTAGGCATAAATCCTTGAAGATTTGGACATCTGGGCGAGTAGCGTACCTGTAACTCACAAGTCGGAATTCAATATCTCCATGCACAACAGCTAGAGTAGTGCCAACATCAGAACTTGAGTCAATGATGGATTTTCTATCAAGAATGTCAAATATAGAAATTATAGAATCTTTGGCTTTGTTGAAATTCGGAGCCATTGTAGTGCTTTGAGTAATTCCAACAGATGCTAATGTCAATGCAAAGAAAACCTGCAATGTTAAAGTTGTCTTTCAAAAACTAAGACATACAGGCAAGAGAGAGGATCATGTATTTTTACCTTAAAGACTTGGTCGAATGTTGCTAAATTATGTTCAATAAGAACAGATCCAATGAAGAAACAGAAACCAACTGTACAATAAAGAATAAAAGAACCAAAACCTAAGCTTGCTCCAGTAACAATTCCGATCTTTACTCCTTTCTTCATTGGGCCTTCACATTTCTTTTGGTACATGTCCATCACCCTTTCTTCTGCACAAAATGACGCCACTGTTCTAATACTGCCAACAGCATCATTTGCTATTTGACTAGCTTCTTCATATATCACCTGAAAAAAATGAGCAAAACCCTTTTTAATATAGTTCAACCACTTTATAAAAGTTTATTTGTGAAAGATGAAATCTAAGGAAAACCTTGGCATCTGCATTATAGCCTTTATTCAACTTAGTCAGGAAGAACCCTTGCAAACAAATTAAGGGTAATACAAGAAGGATTATAATTGCCAGAATCCAATTAGCAGTGAAGGCTATCACAATGCCGCCTATTGCAGTTGCCATGTTTTGTACAATAAGTGCCAGCGCATCACCCACTAGAGTCCTGACTATAGAAGCATCAGTTGATAACCTTGCACCCACTGCACCGCTGCATTCAATAAAATTCCACTTTTAGCGTATGTCATATTGTTAAGCTAGAGAGAAGGGGGAGGGAGGATTTAATGACTATTCATTGACAGACCTTGTATTTGCAGAGTCATCAAACCAGCGGATTTCTTGGTGGACTACTTTCTTAAATGTCAAAGAACGGATTCTCTCGATCAATTTCCCCCCTGCAACTCCAAATAAATAATTCTGGAAAGGTATAACTAGCAAAGTTAGCACACCGAGGCCAACGTACATGAGTCCCCAGAATCTTGATTCATTTCGCAACTTATGAGGAGGATCAAAGAAGGATTTAATGGCTGATGAGAGCAAGAGTGCGAATAAGGGCATTAGTAGGCCATGAATAACTGCAGCCAATGATCCCAGTAGTATATATGGAAGCTCAGGTTTGTTTAGTTCCGCAAGCCTCCGAATAGGAACTTTCTTTTGATTCTCTGAACTTTGTTCATCATCTTTTTTCTTATCTGTATCTCCTATTTCAGCTTCAGGATAGCTGACTGTTAAGGAATGTCTAGACGATCCATGGCTTGTTGATCGCTTCACTGCAGAAAATCGCTGGCTTGATGACCTGCTCAAGTTGTTGTCCAAATCCATGGATATACTTATCTTGTTAGAGTCAATATTTTTTATAATCATGTTCTCTTCTTCATCGCCTCCCTTGCCTCCTTGCATTCGCATAAGCTGGGAATATGTTCCATTTGGATCTTGCCTCAACTTATCGTGATTTCCTATTTTCATTGTGAGAGTAAAAGATGCTTATACGTATCGACAAAGTAAGGCCTGATGAACATGTTTCTCTTTTTTTAATTATTACCTTGCTCTAGTAGTTTGCCAGCATGTAGTACAGCTATTAGATCAGCATTCCTAATGGTTGTTAGGCGATGAGCAACAACCACAGTTGTTCTGTTCGCCATGACTTTCTCGAGTGCTTCTTGGACAATTCTCTCTGATTCAGCATCAAGTGCACTTGTAGCTTCATCGAGGAGAAGTATCTTTGGGTTCTTTACAATAGCCCTTGCTATTGCAAGTCTTTGTTTTTGACCACCAGATAGTTGTGTTCCATGCTCACCTACCATAGTGTCTAGCCCCTATAGATCCCCCAAACATGAAAAGGATGAATATCCGTATAAAGAATTTCAGTTAGTCCTTTGCTTATTAGCAGCTTATAGAAAGTACGGACATGGATATTAAGGGGAAAAAGTTATTACCTGAGGCAGTTTGCCAATGAAATTAGCAGCATTAGCAAGCTCAATAGCTGCGCTAATCTCCTCTTCAGAAGCATTTTCTTTACCATAACTGATATTCTCCCTTATGGTAGTTGCAAACAAGATAGGCTCCTGGCTTACTAATCCCATCTGCTTCCTTAGCCATTTGAGTTGATATTTCTTCAAATTGACACCATCTAATAATACTTCTCCGGATTCAGGATCATAGAATCTCTCCAGTAAACTGATAATAGTGGACTTCCCGCTTCCACTCTGCCCAACCAAAGCTACAGTTCTGCCGCTAGGAAAGACAAGTGAGAATCCACTAAAGATTTGCACATCTGGCCTGGCTGGATACCTAAAATACACATCTTTAAGCTCAATTTCACCCTCAATGTCTTCCAACACAACCCCACTCGTGTCAGATGTGTCAATCAACGGTTTCCTGTTGATTGTTTCAAACATTTTGTGTGCTGCAGCCTGTCCTGCTGCAAATGCATTCAATGGTGGTGTTGTTTGGCCTAGTGACCTGCAAATTAATGAGAGAAGAAGCAAAAGCTTTACACTTCTTAGTCTACACTAATCATCCAATGAGACAAATCTAAGAGGCTTTAAACGAACAGAAGTTTACACTTACATTCCACCAATCATTATAGCCATGAGAACATTGATGACATCTCCACCATGATAACCTTTCTCTATTATCAGTTTAGAACCATACCAAATGGCAAGTCCATAAGTAGAGAGAAAAAAGAGTAAGAGTGTGCCGAGTCCAACTCCTGAAACAAGCCCTTGTTGGACAGTATAAGCATAGGCAATTTTTAGCGTGTTGTTGTACTTATTTATTGCCAGCTTCTCTCCATTGAATGCTGCAACCTAAACTTATTATGATTTAGATTAAAACAAAAAAGTCCTAACGCAAAATTATTTAGAAAGATTTTGGATTGTGCTGAGGCTTTACTGTTCTGATTGCTCCTACTGTTTGCTCTACTACATTTCCAGCTTGTGCATAGGCAATTTGTCCGCGACTTGACATTTTGAACATGATCAATGCCATGGCTCCCCCAGCAATGACAAGAGCAGGTATGCAAGAAAGCAAGACTAGTGAGAGAAGCCATCCCTTTGTGAAAGCAACTATGAAACCTCCAACAAATGCCGAGAGTAATTGAATGAACTTCCCAACCTGCAATCATTCAACACATTAGTAAACTGCAGTAGTAGCCTTAGTTAGCTACAGAACAACACCTTATCTCCCAAGGCATCTTGAATGAGAACAGTATCTCCAGACATTCTTCCAATGACTTCTCCAGTTGTTGTTTCAGTGTCAAAAAAGGCAATATCCTGCCTCAATATTGTCTTCAAATACAATCCTCGAATTCGAGTCGCTTGTCTCTCTCCAGTAACCATCCAACATGACATCTCTGTAATAATGTTCAGTAGCAAGCTTACACATTTTGTTTCTATTCCAATAAATAGTAGTACAACACGAATTTTTAAAAAAAATTTTTTACCCTTTCCTGATCTAATGCTACAGTTTAGGGAAATAACCTATGCTTGGGAATTTCATTATCTCTAAGACAGCAATTTTTCCTAATTAAGCATCTTTACTGCTCATAACGCCATTTATATAACAAGAATAAGAGCTGTATTACACAGACCGCCATGAAAGGCTCCCACCAATAAAAATGTATCTATTAAACATTTCAAAATCCTAAGCAATTTACTAACTCATAGTTGAAAAGACAAATAAAATTAATATTAAAAAAGGAAATGTCAGTAAAGAAAGAAAAAAAAAGTGGTTAAGATTTGAAAATTAGAAAAAGAGAAGAGGAGGTGACCGGAAAATAAGAACTCCGACAGAGCTCTACCTCTCCGCCGACGCCATTTTTTCCGGTGTCCTCAGCCATTGGCGAAGATCGATCGTATTCGTTCATCATCAGATCATTTTTTCTCCAATAACTTCTTCTTTTTTTTTGGAACTTTCGAGTGATCAAAGAGGACGATGACCGAACGTTCAGGCCACGATAAAATCAGTTTTAAAATAGGCATAATATATATATATATATATGAAGTTTGAGTGTATCTCACACTAATTGTCACGAATCTACTTATTTAACTTTATACAAATTTAAATTACTATTTGTACATACTCAAAGTTGAAATATATCAATATAAAATAAAACCTAGTTACTGAATGCATTTATATAATATGCCTTAAAATAGGCAAAAGTTCATGTGAGGATAAAAGATCAATATTATGACTTTAGCCCCATAATTTGAAATTATATTGATTTGAATCGAAATTTTATTTGAATATGCAATTTAGATTTTTAAAGTTATATTTTTTTTTATAAGCATGAAAATTTTATAATTTGTGAAAACTATCATGATTTCCTCAACTCTTATACAATCTTATTAAATGAGCAAATCATAATTTATAAATAAGGTATCGAAATAACTGAAGTGTCAAACTAATAAATCACACAGCTCCATGTTCTTTTTATAAATATATATTTATTTGTGATTACATATTATTATAAACTTTCAACACACATAATTTATAAAGATTCACTGGTCCAATAAATCAACATGTAGTTATTCTTTGATAAAATCATTTCACATAGTACGAACACAATAAATCAACATGTAGTTATTCTTTGATAAAATCATTTCACATAGTACGGACAATCTCTTCGTATCAAGCATGAGTTTTTTTAATAAAATTTAAAATTATAAGTCTTTTTTTTATAAATTATAAACTTATAGGTTAAGCTTTATATTTTAAAAAGATTAAAATCAAATTTAGATTTCCAAATTTTACTTATTAGAAAATTTGATATCATGATTTAATGTCAAACTTAAAATTTTATACAAATTTCATAAATAAATACTATACTTATTTAAAATTAAAATTTAAAATCAAACTCTTAAATTTTATAGCCAAACGCCTACTGTAATGTAAACTTACGTAAAAAGAAAGTAATGCATGACCCAATAGCGAGGTAGGCATAGTAAATGGCTGCCTGAAAATAAAATTAAACTTACTAAGTTAAATTATATTTAATATAAATATTGAATACATATAATTATATTTTATATAATAAAGTGCTACTACTTGTGGAAAGACAAAAATCAAATTTGAGTTTTCTTAAAAGGATGGTAAAATTTAGCCCTCTCACTTGCACTTATTAAGATGAATTAAAATAAAATTCAAACACGTCATCTTACCTGGTGATACGAGCTTCAAAAAATTGCTACAATTTATTTTATCGACTTATATTTTAGTTGATTATGATAAATTATTTGAAATGTGGCTATTGAAAAAAAAAATCACTCATAATTTCATTCAAAAAACACACAAAATTAGAATTTTTCATTCAGATAATTTTAAAACATTTAGTAGTGCCTTTGTAGGCATATTTCTCTCTAGAACGGTCTGATCTAATCGAAATACATACCTTAGAAACTTCATGAATAACTTCATCGTTTTCCGATGAGGCACCACCAAAAGAATTAATAACTTTGCCAAAAATGAGTGTCATGAAAGGTTGAGTTAATCCTTGACCAATGGCTCCAAAAGTTCCAATGGTCATTAGTGCAATATCCACCTTATCTGCAAATAAAAATAATTTGTAAAATGCCATTCTCTGATCTCCATTAATTCTTGACACTTGTTCTGATTTTTCTCCATTATCATCCATTTCTTGAACCTAATTAGAAGGGATATAGAAAATTAGGAATTAAAAAAAAATTACCCTTTGTTCAATAAATACGTGCATTCTAATATAGTTCTTAAAGTCAACGATGTTCAATATTAGTTGTCCACTATTGACTTGACACAACTTTTAAGAACCAATAAATAATAGGGATAGTATTACTATATTATCTTTTGACTCTATTAAATTTAATGTTTTGAGAAATGTGTTACATGATAAATAGTATTTAATAGCAAGAGTAAAATAGACACAAAAGGTAAATTATCTCTTGATTTTCTAAACTGGACAAGTATTTTTGAACAACTATTTTTAAATATAGTGGACAATTATTGTTGGACGGAGAGAGTACTATTTATATACAATTAGAAGCTAAAAAAAGAATTGGACTTTAATTGATTTCCACGTGTAGATATATTTAATCGTACGTTTTACACACATATTTGACATTAATTAGTAGCATGTGGCCTCATATTTTTGGAGTACTGATTTGAACAATTGAAAAAGCAAGCATTAAAATATATTTTATATATATTAATTATAAATGTAATTGTTTAGATATTATAAATCATAAACGTAAATATCAACTTTCATTAGTTTCCAAAGAAAAAGTGATAGAACGATATGTACTACTTATCACTTAGGTTTTTTTAAACCCCAAAGAAATTCGTAGTTATTGTCCTTTAGGTGTGCACAAATAAATACACTCATGTGTATAATAGCTTGCAAACTATACAGAAGTATAAATAGCACTAGATGAGCTCGTCACTAGAAGATATAAATAGCATTAGACAAGCTCGGTGTGACGAGCTCAATTGATAATACTAACTTCCACCACATTTTGGAAATAGTTGACCACAAAAAAGCACAAGTATCAACAACTTGAGAAGCAAATATGCACCAGCATACATACCATTGCAACAAGCCTCTGATGACTGCGGAGTCCGGACTTGGTGTACCTCGATTAATTTCACAGTATACCCGCTACTTCTACAACAAGAATTTTTACAGCCTCTGCACTATATTAATTATCAGGGTACTCAACATATAAATCAAACGTAAAATATTTACAATTCATTAAATATTAAAGGAGCCACGTATCTAAGAACAAATTGATAGAAGTATTCAACTTATATATTAACCCTAAAGGGACCAACAAATGGTGTGGAATATCTTAAAAGGTGAAAGCCTTAGATCCAAAGATCACTTATAGGTCAAAAAAAATTATGCAACAGAATCTTATGTACAAAAGTAAAAGGCATAACACATAAATTAAATATGCCCTTTAACTTGGTTTCAGGTTACATTTATGCTCTCCAACTTTAGGTGTACACAATAGACACACACGTCCTGCGTGACATAATACATGTAAGACGCCACATAGAACACAAAATTGTCCGGTAGGACGAATGTGTCTATTTGTTCAATTTTATATTTTAAATGCCTATTGTGCACACTCAAAGTTGGAAGGCATAGATGTCAGCTGAAGTCAAGTTAAAAGGACATATTTATGTATTATGCCAAAGTAAAATTGTTCATTCACAATACTTTATAGTAATACAGATCATATAGCCCCAATAGACTACACACCTCAGCTGCATGCAACAAAAAACTGAAAATGTGTATGTGTAAGGAAAATAGAAAGTAATCTTGATTTGTTAAATCAGGCTGAAGTCATTTGCAATGCTACTAAGGATGCATAGACTCCATCTTTAATATTCATAAGAACATCATGTCTTCCTTTCTCAACAATGACTCCATTCTGCATAACAGCAATGACATCGGCCCCTTTGATTGTGGCTAAGCGATGAGCTACAACCACGGTCGTCCTATTCAACATTACTCGGTCCAATGCCTCTTGTACGATACGTTCTGATTCTGCATCTAATGCACTTGTTGCCTCGTCTAGCAAAAGGATCTTTGGATCCTTTAGTATTGCTCTTGCGATAGCTATTCTTTGCTTTTGGCCACCCGATAATTGTATCCCTCTTTCCCCAACTGATGTATCATATCCTTGAGGCAATGAAGATATAAAGTTGTGTGCATTTGCTGATTTTGCTGCTTCAATGATCTCTTCTTCTGTTGCATGCCCTTGTCTGCTGTAGGCAATGTTGTCACGAATTGTTTCGTTAAACAGTACTGGTTCTTGACTAACCAGGCCCATTTGTTGCCTTAGCCAACTTAGCTTGAATTGTTTGATTTCTACACCATCCAAATATATCTCTCCTGATTCAGGATCGTAGAACCTCTCTATTAGGCTAATGACAGTTGATTTCCCGCTACCACTCTCTCCCACTAGAGCAACAGTCTACAAAATGAACCAGAAAATGATAGTTGAAGCCAGTCTCATATAAGATGTAGTATGATAAAATGCAGGGGGAGTACGTGAAAATACCTTTCCAGAAGGGATGTTTAGGCATAAATCATTGAAGATTTGGACATCTGGACGAGTAGCATACCTGTAACTCACAAGTCGGAATTCTATCTCCACGAACAACAGCTAGAGTGGTGCCAACATCAGAACTTGAGTCAATCATGGATTTTCTATCAAGAATGTCAAATATAGAAGTTATAGAATCTTTAGCTTTGTTAAAATTTGGAGCCAATGTAGTATTTTGAGTAATTCCAACAGCTGCTAATATCAATGCAAAGAAAGCCTGCAATGTTAAAGTTCTCTTTTAAAAACTAAGACACGCAGGCAAGAGAGAGAGAGAATTAAGTATTTTTACCTTAAAAACTTGGTCGAATGTCGCTAATCTATGATCAATAAGGACAGATCCAACGAAGAAACAGAAGCCAAGTGTACAGTAATGTGTAAAAGAACCAAAACCTAAGCTTGCTCCACTAACGATTCCGATCTTTACTCCTTTCTTCATTGGGCCTTCACATTTCTTTTGGTACATGTCCATCACTTTTTCTTCTGCACAGAATGACGCCAATGTTCTAATACCGCCAACAGCATCATTTGCTATTTGACTAGCTTCTTCATACATCACCTGAAAAAATGAGCAGAGCCTTCTTCATATAGTTCAACCACCTTATGAAAGTCTATTTTGTTAAAAGATAAAACTAACAAAAACCTTAGCATCAGCACTATAGCCTTTGTGGAACTTGGTCTGGAAGAGTCCTGGTTCTCAAATTAAGGGTAATACAATAAGGATTATAATTGCCAGAATCCAATTAGCAGTGAAGGCTATCGCAAGGCCGCCTAATGCAGTTGCCATGTTTTGTACAATAAGTGCCAGTGCATCACCCACAATGGTCCTGACTGTAGAAGCATCAATTGATAACCTTGCACACAATGCACCGCTGCATCCGATAAAATTTCATGTTTTAGCATATGTCAAACTGCAGGGAGAATTTAATGACTATTCACTTGTTGACAGACCTTGAATTTGCAGGGTCATCAAACCAGCTGATTTCTTGGTGGACTACTTTCTTAAATGTCAAAGAACGGATTCTCTCTATCAATTTCCCCCCTGCAACTCCGAATAAATAATTCTGGAAAGGTATAACTAGCCAAGTTACCACACCGAGGCCAACATACATGAGTCCCCAGAATTGTGATTCATTTCGCAAGTTATTTGGAGGATTAAAGAAGGATTTAATGGCTTCTGAGAGCAAGAGTCCGAATAAGGGCATTACTAGGCCATGCATAATTGCAGCCAATGATCCAAGTAATACATATGGAAGCTCAGGTTTGTTTAGTTCAGCAAGCCGCCTAATAGGAATTTTCTTTCGATTCGCTGAACTTAGCTCAACGTCTTTTTTTTTATCCACATCTCCTATTTTAGCTTCATGAATATCAATCATCTCCCAAACAGGATAGCTGAGTGTGAAGGAATGTCTAGACGACTCATGGCTTGTTATTTGCTTCACTGCTGACAATTGCGGGCTTGATGACCTGCTCAAGTTTTCCAATTTCATGGTTATATTTACCTTGTCAGAGTCCATATTTTTCATAAACGTATTTTCTTCTTCATACCTCCCTGCATTCGCATAAGCTGGGAATATGCCCCATTTGGATCTTTCATCAACTTATCATGATTTCCTATTTTCATTATGTGAGTAAAAAAGATGCTTATACATACTTATCCACGACAGTAAAGCTTGATTGATGAACATGTTTCTTTTTTCTTTGAATTATTGCCTTGCTCTAGTAGTTTGCCAGCGTGTAGTACAGCTATTAGATCAGCATTCCTAATGGTTGCTAGACGATGAGCAACAACCACAGTTGTTCTGTTCGCCATGACTTTCTCGACTGCTTCTTGCACAATTCGCTCTGATTCAGCATCAAGTGCACTTGTAGCTTCATCTTGGAGAAGTATTTTTGGGTTCTTTACAATAGCCCTTGCTATTCCAAGTCTTTGTTTTTGACCACCAGATAGCTGTGTTCCATGCTCACCTACCATAGTGCCTAGCCCCTATAGATCCCCAAAACATGAAAAGAGTGAATGTCCATATAAAGATTTCAGTTAGGTCCTTTGCTTATTAGCAGCTTATTGAAACTGTGGACATGGATATTAAGGGAGGGAATATTACCTGGGGCAGTTTGCCAATGAAATTAGCAGCATTAGCAAGCTCAATAGCTGCACTAATCTCCTCTTCAGTAGCATTTTCCTTACCATAACTGATATTCTCCCTTATGGTAGTCGCAAACAGGATGGGCTCCTGGCTTACTAATCCCGTCTGCTGCCTTAGCCATTTTAGTTGATATTTCTTCAAATTGAGACCGTCTATGAGTACTTCTCCAACTTCAGGATCATAGAATCTCTCCAGTAAACTGATAATAGGGGACTTCCCGCTTCCACTCTGCCCAACCAAAGCTACAGTTTTGCCGCTAGGAACGACAAGTGAGACTCCACTAAAGATTTGCACATCTGGCCTGGCTGGATACCTAAAATACACATCTTTAAGCTCAATTTCACCCTCGATGTCTTCCAACACAACCCCGCTCGTGTCAGATGTGTCAATCAATGGTTTCCTGTTGATTGTTTCAAACATTTTGTGTGCTGCAGCCTGTCCTGCTGCAAATGCATTCAATGGTGGTGTTGTTTGGCCTAGTGACCTGCAAATTAATGAGAGAAGAAGCAAAAGCTTTACACTTCTTAGTCTACACTAATCATCCAATGAGACAAATCTAAGAGGCTTTAAACGAACAGAAGTTTACACTTACATTCCACCAATCATTATAGCCATGAGAACATTGATGACATCTCCACCATGATAACCTTTCTCTATTATCAGTTTAGAACCATACCAAATGGCAAGTCCATAAGTAGATAAAAGAACAAGTAAGAATGTGCCTAGTCCAACTCCAGAAACAAGGCCTTGTTGGACAGTAAAAGCATAGGCAATTTTTAGTGTGTTGTCGTACTTAATCATTGCCAGCTTCTCTCCATTGAATGCTGCAACCTAAAGTTTATTATGATTTAGATTAAAACTGAAAAGTTTAATGCGAAATTATTTAGAATGACTTTGTATTTTGCTGTGAGGCTATACTGTTTTCATTGCTCCAACTGTTTGTTCCACTATATCTCCAGCTTGTGCATAGGTCATTTGTCCGCGACTTGACATTTTGGACATGATCGATGCCATGGCTCCCCCAGCAATGACTAGAGCAGGTATGCAAGAAACCAAGACTAGAGAAAGAAGCCATCCCTTTGTGAAGGCGATAATGAAACCTCCAACAAATGCCGAGAGATATTGAATGAACTTCCCTACCTGCAACCATTCAACACATTCGTAAACTGCAGTAGTAGCATTAGTTAGCTACAGAACAACACCTTATCTCCCAAAGCATCTTGAATGAGAAAAGTATCTCCAGACATTCTTCCAATGACTTGTCCAGTTGTTGTTTCAGTGTCAAAAAAGGCAATGTCTTGCCTCAACGTTGTCTTCAAATACAGTCCTCGAATTCGAATCGCTTGTCTCTCTCCAGTAACCATCCAACATGACATCCCTGTAATAATGTTTAGTAGCAAGCTTACACATTTTGTTTCAATTCCAATGTTACAAGATCACAAACTTAGGCTTCTGTGTTTTTTTACCCTTCTCTGATCCAGTGGTACAATCTAGGGAAGCTACCTATGCTTGGAATTTCATTATCTCCAAGACAACAAATTTTCCTAATTAAGCACAGTGAGGTAGTAATTGATTAAAATTTGGCATCTTTACTGCAGCATAATACGTACATCTATGCCCTCTAACTTTGGGTGTGTACAAGTACACACTTAGTCACTTGCACTTGTATAATTGAACAAGTATATGCAGGCATACACATAGGACGTCACATAGGATGCCACAGAATACGAATTACTAAATATTGCAACGTAGGACGTATGTGTCTACCTCATCAATTTTATACAAGTTTATATGTCTAGTTATGCATACCCAAAATTGAACAGTATAGATGTCATACGAATTGCTACATATTGCAAGCAAGTTAAAGAGCATGAAAAAAATCTTTAAATGTTGGTTAGAACTTAGAACTATGCAATTTGACTCTCGAAAATTAAAACATGACAAGTAAAAATGAAAAAACAAGTAATATTGTCACCTCGTGAATCAGTTGTGGTGCATTAATTTAAACACCCAAAAAATTGATAACACTAAAAACCAAGTACGGTAATTTCTTCATTTCAAAGTAAGTGATGTTTTTAGTTTGGACATACGTACTTCTTAGGATTACTTATTCCTAAAAGAGTAAAAAATATTTGTACTAATTTACCCTTAATAAATATTTTTGAAAAAGATGTAATTCTTTAATAATTTATTAATTATGTAAAATTTTCTTTATTTAAAAAAGGATAAAAGTGGACGAACATCATCAATATCTTTTGATTATCTAAAACACCATTTATTTTTAAATAAAAAAATAGCATACTTACGTAAAAAGGAAGCAATCCCAGATCCAATAGCGAGGTAGACATAGTAAATGGCAGCCTGAAGATAAAATAAGTATTGCTTTAGATGGAAAAAATTTGTCCCAAAATAACTGTCACTTAAAAAATTTAATATAATAATTATCTGCCTCATGTTACTTATTTGCCGGGCGGAGCCAGCATACTGTTAGAGGTTCATCCGAATCCTCTTCGGCGGAAAATATTACTATTTATACATGGTTAAAATTATTTTTTATGTATATATAATAGATGTCGAATCCCCTTTGATTAGTTCGTGTGTTTACTTCTTCAGATTTTGAACCTCTTATTAAAAATCTTAGCTCCGTCACTGCTTATCTACATCACTAAAAGTATGTGTCACAAATTACTTGTAATCTACCAAATCAAGATACAATTAATTAACGTTTTTCTTAAATTGCCCTTAAACTAATTCTTTTTGAAATAATGTAAAGTTCCAAAAAAAAAAAAAAGTTCCCCATCCTTAATCTTGATATTGAATATAGTATGTACTAAAAAGATTGAGTTAAAAGGATAAATCACTAAAATACTAAATAATTTTTTTAAGGGACATGTGAAAGAAAAAATAACAAATAATATGAGATGGACGTAGTAGTAATTGTTTCTAACAATACCTCTTATATTAAAGAACTATTTTTCCTTGATAACGTTCAGTTCTAAAAAAAAAGAGTTAATATCGCATATGATCACTCAACTTTCAGTAGTTCTCTTAGAAAGTCACTCAACTTTCAGTAGTTTACTTGGAAAGTCACTCAATTTTGTTCTACAACTCAAAAGTCACTCAATTATTGATATTTCACTTAGAAAGTCACTCAATTATTGATATTTTACGTAGAAAGTCACTCAACTAATTTAAATATTTTTTAATTAAATTTTGTTAAAATACAATTTTTGTTTTAAACTTATTTTTAAAAAATATAAGATGCTCATTTTAATTATTTTATTAAATTTTGTTGAAACATACTTTTTGTTTTAAACTATTTTTAAAAAATATAATAAGATTGCTACAGTGTGTTTTTTTTGGGATTACTTCTTAATTATTTCTTGATTCCAAACTTTTTTTTAAAAAAAAAAACCATTTTTCAGCGTAATAGTTCCAGTTGGACAATTGCTAGAATGGAAAAAGGAAATATATTTTTTTCAATTGCTACGCTATGTTTTTCAAAAGAAAAATATAATTAAATAATTAGAGTGGGTCGATAAGATAATTAAAATAGATATTTTATTATTTCTTAAAAATAGTTTAAAATAAAATTAGATTTTAATAAAATTTAATGAAAAAAATATTTAAATTGATTGAGTGACTTTTTAAGTGAAATATTAATAGTTCAGTGACTTTCTAAGTGAAATACCAATAGTTGAGGACTTTTGAGTTATAAAACAAAGTTGAGTGACTTTCTAAGTGAACAAGCCTAATTTGAGTGACTTTGTAAGTGAACTATTTAAAGTTGAGTGACCATCTGAGAAATTACCTCTAAAAAAAAACATCTAATAAATAGGAATAACTTAGTAAATAATATTTTATATTTATTATTTTTCCTAATGAACGTGAAAAAAGCTGAAACAACACTTATTTTGAAATGTAAAGAACACCTCAGAAACTTCATGAAGAACCTCATTTTTCGATGAAGCACCACCAAAAGAATTTACAATTTGGCCAAAAATAAGTGTCATCAAAGGTTGAGTTAATCCTTCACCAATAGCACCAAAAGTTCCAATGGTCATTAGTGCAACATCCACTCTATCTGCAAATGAAAATAATTTGTAGAATGACACTTTCTGATCTTTAATTATGGATGATTTTTCTCCATTATCATCCATTTTTTGGACCTTAGAGGGGATATAGAAAATTAGGAATGTAAGAGAAACTCCTCCTTCCCTCCTTTGTTCAAGAAAATTTATAAGTGTAGTGCACTTCAATAGTGTTCTTTAAAGACAAAGAAAGAACAAGCAAAGTAGTGATAATTATAAATTAATCTCTCCGTTTTAATTTTGTATGGAGTGAGAAAATAAAGAAGACTGTTGAATCTTGTGCTATAAAATACTCATTAATTTTGTGATCTAAACATGTCATGTGAAAAATTAAAAATTGCTAAGAAAGGAAATAGCCTTTCTTTTTCAAACAGACTACAAATAAAAGTAGGTCAAGCAAATTGAAACGGAGAGAATAATTTCTAAAGTATTCCCTTTTTCATTTTATTTGACCTCTATACTAAAAGTAGATGTTTCATGTTACTTGTTCATTTTAGCAAATTAAGAGAATTTTTTTTCTTTTTATAGTACTCTTAGTATCAAACAGCTACATAAAGTAGTATTCCATCTAATTTAGAGTTTCATAACATCATTAATAAGGTTAATTTGATAAAAATACATATGTACCTAAAACTTTATTAAATGATCGGTAAGGGTCAAATAATATGAAACATAAATACTAAATTTTCGTTAGTAGTGAATGTATGACCCGTGCATATGTACATTTAATCGTGTGTTTAATTAGTTGCAGTTCATATCAATTTTGAATATGCTCTTTTTTTTGTATCATATATAGTATACTCCGTCCTTTTTTGTTGTCTACGAAATCATAAATAAAAATTACTTTTTTTTAATTACTTTACTTGTATGATCTCTTCAATATAAGTTGATACTCTACTTATGTATATCTTGTTCTATGTAATCATATACTATTATTTTACTTTCAAGAAGAATTAATATTAAGAATTGTGATGTATTCTTTTTCTTAGCAATATATAACTTTATTCTTCACAACAGCAATGATATCAACAATCAGTACATCTAAGAATGCAAGTAAAAAATATCATTGTAAACTTATTTATATATAATCTAGACAAATACTATGAGAGACGAAGTAAAGGTAAGGGGATTGGATGAGTAGCGGAGTCTAAATCTTTACTAAAAGAGTTCAAAATGTAAAAAATAAACACACATAGAAGTCAGAGGAAATTCAACATTTATTATATATACATAAAAATAAACGTTCACTATGTATAAACAGTATAAGTTTCCACTTAAGGAGATCCGAAACCCTCCTTGGCCCTACGTAGCTCCGCCCCTACTGGGATGGTAGCTACATGAGTGGTGTGAAGATGAGGTGTGCAATGTGTTGGAGGGTGGGTTACTTCCACATGTACTGATCTAATTTTATAAAAACACTTAGGGAAGCAGTTCATTGCTAATATACTATTTCATATTCTGTCATAGAAAGCATTTGTTGCATGTCTCCTGTGCAATGCATATGTATCGAACAAAAGAATAGTGTTTCTTTCATAATTCACAAATTACAACAACAATTTTCACAACCATCTTCATCAAAGATAAATGACACGAGTCATTTTTCGTTCCTGGGTAGAGGAAGAGGGTACTTAACTAACTGCATTTCAGCTATCATCCATCAGTAATGACACGTCTATGCCGGGGTAAAAACAAAGGGGAAAGGGAAAAGACCAAAAGCATTTTCTGTCCAGTATAACCCTGAAGAAACTAAAACGAATATGTTACACACTCAACTCTATGCTCTTGCATGAACAATATGGATGAACTGGGAACTGTTCCACAAATACCAGAAACAAAAAACACCATGTTTCAGTAATCTGTTGCTCCATTAGAAGTAGGTACTCTTTGTCGTTTCTCCACGTACTCAGATGGAAACCAACCTGCCCTGCCTTGGCATTCTCCTTCTGACCACCCCGATTGAGTCACCTGAACATAACATGAAATTGGAAAAGAGAGGCACTCTTCAATTCAACATGGATGTAACAGGATAGAAGAATTAACCGTGGTTTCTTCTTTTGGACTCTACAGTGTTTCATTGAACATATTTTGTACATGTATGAATAGATCATAGTTTTATTACCTCTACAATTTTTGAGAAGCAGAATAAAAATGGCATATAGAACAAGAAAATTTACAGGTGGTGTGTCCTTTCCTTTTTCATTTACATAGTATTCTTTATTTTGCTTACTTTCATTCTCTCTTTATTTTTCCTTTTTTGGTGGGGAGAAGGGCCACAGGAGCGGCAGGTTTAAAGTGAGAAGGGCAGTAAGAGGGGCACGTTTAAAGTGGGAAGTTGCACATATATCAAATAAGCCTTTAGAAGGAAGACTGGTGAGTAGTACTAACAGCAGTCATCTTTAATGGAAAATTGGAGAAGCCTTAGAACTATAAAAGGTTTGTTAGGTTTAGAAAAAGGATATACATATGAGTTTTATGTCAACTTCAATCAATAAGTTATTATCTTAAGAAGAAGGGCCAGAATTATAGAACAACCTTACGAACAACAACATAATCACCGACAGACAAGCTTAGCTCCTTTTCTGATTCAGCTTCGAAAGAATGAATAGCCTGTGTGACAGAGACACAAAAATTACAACCATGCTTCATTAAATACTTCAAATCATTAATAAAACAGTAACACTGCACGAATAAGAGCGTCTTCAGAGCCACACAGTATAAAAGAGCTCACACCAGGAACATATCCTCATTCTCAATCAGCTTTCCCTCAGAGGTTTCTTTCAAATAGTATAATAAATAAATCATTCTGTGATAAGATTATAACAACTTAGACAACTTTGATTAAAGCAGAGGTTACCTCGGCCAAAAAGTATTTTGTTTTCTCAGGTATGTGGGCCGGAGGGTTTACAGGTAGTGTGGCTACAGGAGGAGCAGCCTCTTTTCGCTGCTTTTCAGAAACTATCTGTACAAATTGCAAATTGTCAAGTAAGAAAAAATTACCTAGGTGTAAAGCATACCTCCGGAGAAATAAGAAAGGGAAAACATTCACCTCAGCTTCAATGTTACCCAGAATAACAGCAACTCTCTCATGATAAAGCTTTTCTGCTTCAACCTACAGATGATTATACTCACTTTCACCACAGTATGAAAATGGTTGACCATGCAAAAGACATGTTTCAATTCCTTGAGAGGCAAATATGCACCAGCATACATACCATTGCAACAAGCCTCTGAAATGTAAGCCTCTCCTGCTGTGATTCTACAGCAGCTAATGCTGCTGCTGCTTCTTTACCTAGTACTGTCATGTTGGCTTTGAGTTCCTGCATTTTAGTTTCTGCTGCGTGCAGCTTTGCCACATTCTCCGGGATGGGAGCTTCACTCACCCGAGCTTGTCTTCTAGAAACTTCAGCTGCCTGCTTACCTTGTATTCAATATTAAGGATGTGATGACAGTGTGGAATAGTACGATAAGACAAGTATCAACAGACGTTTATCATACAGTCTTTAGAAACAGAAATAATCGTTACAGTAACCTGTATCTCCGCCTCTTGCCTCATTTTACTGTAGCGCTGAGCAAGATGACGAGCATCCTCTAAGGGAGAACCAGCTACCATAGCTCTCAATGGTTCCAGTACCTGGAAATCCAAAAGCACATTTTAGTCTGCTGCCGTAAGGCTGAACTATGAAGTATTGGACACAGGTTTACGCTACAAAGAGCCATGTATCAAAAATAAATGTGCAGTATTTTGAAAAGAAATAACAGAAAGAGAAGTGAAAAAGAAGGTATTGACATTTGCCAAAATTATGTTTCATGCAACAAAAAGGTCAGTATCATGATTGTTTACAGTATGTCACTAATCCTTCTTTTTGGTTGGGGAAGAGGTTGATTTTTCTTTTTGCAACTGAAGGATGTGATTGCAGAAAACCATCCAGAAACCAAAGCGAAAAAAATTCCAAGACCAAGAAGGGCACATGGAAGTGACCTCTTTCTTGCCACATGTGTCAAAGGAGAAAAATGGAAAGGAAAATGATTATCCTTTATGTTTTCAAGGGAACTGTTTCAGCATTTTCTTTATGCATTTGTTACCTGCTATCAGCACCAGAACTTAAGACTATCATTATTCGTGTAAGGATATCACGGTCTCAGACTCTTAGGCTAGGCAGGGAACAAACTACTGAAAAGATAGCCAGCAATCCACAAATGTTTAGGTCTAGGGAAAAAACGTTTATCTAGCTCATGCAACTCTAACAAATAAATAAGCCAATATATATTGCTTCTAGTAGTTTTCATTGACATACTCCAGATTACATGCACATTTTACCAACCTGACTAAAGAGTAGCTTATTTAGATCTTCAACCTCCTTCTCTGCATGTTTACGAGCATCACCGTAAATAGAAGCAGCCTTAGCTAACACCTCGTCATTGGGATTTTCGACTCCATATTTGCAGGAATCTTCTGATAATTTAGTTCCTGGCTACCATAAACTTCCACCAAATAAGCTGAAATATACACACACACCAAAAAATAAAAAGAGGAAAAGAAAAGAAAAACATGTCTTGGTCCCACAATAATGGGAGAGAGGAGGAGGAGATTCTAGCCTAGCCAGCAGTATCCAGAAAATAAGAAAGATAAACATCAAGGTTAAGGACAATCTTGTCTTATCCCCAAGAAGGCATAAAGGACTGCCCGAATATCTTAGACGTAGCAGCAAACAAACTCATTAGTTTTATCCAATGCGAGCAGAGAATCATGACTACAACAAAGTTTCATCGGAAAGTAGATCTATTTATACAAAATACGCCTTCAAAAGTTCTACCTGCTTCTATATGCTTGTATCCTATAGCTGTAAATGTTTCAGCTGCCTTAACAATCTCTTTCTGAAAATCCTGCAAAATGATACGAACAAAGATATCCTAACTTCAGAAAGAGAAGGAAACACAATGTGAATTCAGATCAGAATTAAGCAATGAATTTGCCAAGTCCTAGATCCACAACTACAAACGACAAGATATAGGAAAAATGCTCTCCACTAGCATGACATCTATCGTGTTCATCAATACAAATTGTCTTGTGCATTTAGAAAAGAACCTCGGAAAGTAAACAACATATTGCCCAACAACAACAACAACAAAAGCACGACACAAAAGGCAAGCCAAGCGCATATAAAAGAATCTTAAAATGGGTAAATGCGCAAAAGGAATTAGAAAAATGAATGCATGTGGACAAGACAAGCTGAATAGCTCAAGGTGATACAACAAGCCAAGCTCGACATAATTATGCTCAACTCGCCTAAGAAGAAGATCAAGTGCATCTTAACAAGCCAATAAATTGTAGTAGCCGGAGCAGAAGAAGAGGAAAATGACTAAACAAGCTTGCTAAGAATATCATAAAATAGGTCAAACTCAAGCTCATTTAGAAAAGTGAAAGCATATCAATGAGCCGAGCTGAACAACATTATGATCAGGTCAGCTAGGTCAAATCTCAGCCTTACAGGAAAAAATGTGATCCAGCTAAGAATTACAACAGAGGCGACCGTTTAGTTCAGAATCTTCAGACCACGTAACACTGACGCGGATATCAAACAAATAAATACTTGAACAGAGCACTTAACACCTAGATTTCACTCATGTACGCCAACCACATCCTCAGTTATTACTCTAGAGTGGCTTAAACTTTTATGTTTGGTTACAGACTGTATTTTGTCGATGCCCAATTTTGTTCATCTTTTTATAAATCAAAAGCATCTTTGTAACCACCCAAGACAGTGTCAAATTATATATATAGGGGAATGTTGCTCAACCGCAGTCATCTATCAAGTTAGCCCAACTAAATATACATCAGCGGACTCTCATTTTGCATTAAAAAGTTATATGAAACAAGGACAATCTTATCACATATGTCAAACAATCTCATGTCCGTTTGGTCCCAGACAAAGGACAAAACAAGATTAAACACAGGTGCATCTTCTGAAAATAGACAATACTAGTAAAAAAGAAGTTTTGACAGGGTTGGCTGCATAAGACTGCCTACCAGTAGGCAGAAGCTTCTTAAGTCTCTACAAAAATAGAATTTGATACCATGTGAAAAAAGATAAAAGAGAAAAGAGATAGCATTTATAATTGAATTGGTTGACTAATAATTTACAAGAAGAGTTCTTTCTATAGGATTCTTAGATCACGTACAACATGGTAAGTAGTTAATTCTCTATTTCTATGAATTATGATTGTAAGTAAATCTTAATCTTAATGATACCCGGTGTAATCCCACAGGCGGGGTCTGGGTAGGGTGGTGTGTACGCAGCCTTAGCCCTACCATGAGAAGGTAGAGAAGTTGTTTCCGATAGACCCTCGGCTCAAGTAAAGCATATTAAAATTCAAGCATGTAAAGCAAATACAGTACTGAACAATCCATACTGAAAACAAATGGAGCTGATTGTAAGTAAATATATACGACATATTTTACATTGTACTACAGAATAATATGAAATGTTCCCTCCAATGTCCTAATTAAATTTAATAGATCTAGACATGCTGTGAATCTGCATATATTCTCTCAACTTTCAACATAGCAAAACCATGCGAGTACATGCATCTACAAGAAAAACATCTCCAAAACTATCTATATTCGAACTCAAGAATCTTCACGTCCCATTTTGCATCCCTTTAAATATATATGGAAGCTTCATCCCCTCAACTACTTTCCATATATAAAGAAACAACTAAGTTTTTCTTGATTTTCCATTCATCGTTACATATCAACAACTACTTACCAAGTCAAATGAACAAAAATAGTGATCTCACTTCAAATTTTGGCATCTTCCTTTTGTAAGTCAGATCTAACTAAAGCCCAAAGAGTGTTCTACCTCCCAGGCTCCCACTAATTCCCCGGGATACCCGACACATTCCACCAGCAACAAAGATAACTTTGTCCACCAAGGTTAGGACAGATGGGAAGAAATCACCTAGAGGTTTTTGTAACCTGAGACCTCATGGTTTTCAACCCATTGCATTGACCACTAGGCCACAACCTTGTGTGCAGGCAGAAGTGACTTAAGTCTCTAGAAAAATAGACTCTAATTCAATGTGAAAAAAGAGAAAAGAGATAGCAATTCTAATTGAATTGGTTGACTAATAATCCATAGGAAGAGTTTGTTTTACAGGAGTCATAGATCACGTACAACATGCTAAGTAGTTATTCTCTATTTCTATGATTGTAAGTAAATATTTTACAGTGTACCACAAAACAATCTGAAATGTTCTAATTAAATTTCATAGATCTAGACATGTTGTGAATCGGACTATATTCTCTAAACTTTGAACATAGCAAAACCATGTGCGTACATGCATCTACAAGGAAAACATCTCCAAAACTATCTATATTCGAACTCAAGAATCTTCACATCCCACTTTGCACCCCTTCAAAAAATATATGGAAGCTTCCTCTCGTCAACTACTTATTACATAATAGAAAATAAAGAAACAACTAAGTTTTTCTTGACTTCCCATTACATCATTACATTTTTTTTTTGATAAAGTACATCATTACATATTAACAACTATTACCAAGTTTCAAATGCACAAAAATAGCGATCTCGCTTCAAATTTTGGCATCTTCCTATGGTAAGCCAGATCCAACTAAAGCCCAAATAATGATCTACCTCCCATTAAAAGAATTCTTTTTGGCTAAATCACTCACCTTTTTGCAATGTCAACTATAGGCAAGAAGCCGGAAGAGCAAAGTGAAGGCCTTTGATAATGACTAAATCATTTAAGTAGCTATTACATGCTAAAAGAATATATTAGCAGCAGTTATTCTGCAAGTAAATGAATTGCAGTCAGGAGTATACTGTAGTAAATTTCATAGTTAGAAAGTAAATGACAGAACGTCAAACGTTCCAATATATGAAAAAAAGCTGTAGACACCGAACAGGCTTTTATTTACATTATGTGATAGAACCCTTACCCTTTTCTCCCGGGTAGACTTATACAACTTGTCCAGTTGATGATGCAATTGCATCTCCATCTCATCAATGACCATAACATCTGAACTTTCATAACCAGTTGCACTGAACTGCTTGATGACTGCCTGAAGTTAAAGAATCAAAATAACTAGCAAGTAAGAATCAATTTATGACACTATAAAACTAACAATTACTATGGAAAGAAACAATTTGTTCCATCCCTCAAAAGTCAATTACTCAATTAAATTCTTGAGTAAGATGGAGGGTCATTGTTGTTGCTTGCTTTTTTTAAATAGAAATGTTTCAATCTTAGGATACAGGAAAAGTCTTTCCTCCCTTATCTCTCAGACAAATACAGATATTGGTTTGCAAGGGAGGATGTACCATTTACATCAAACCTTGTAGTTATCTTAAAACATTCATTTACTATGTACAAATTATAACTTTCGAACCCAGTAACATCAAAGGCTAGAATCTCGAACCCATAAACTTCAACTCTGAAAAAGCACTTTTTGGCAACACATCCAATTCAAGATTAAACTGAAAAGGAAAACCTGACAAACATAGAAATTCATAAAGCTTAAAATCTTCCCTTACTCTCCTACAGTGATTCTCCAGAATTCAAATATTCATTCACACATTAAACCAAGATGGACCACCAAAGTCCCAACTCATAAACTCAAAAAATAGACCAATTTGAAAATGAAGAAAAAAAAGATGATGAATCAAAATTGACTTTGCTACTACACAATTAGTTCGAATCAATCCAAAATTGAAACTCTACCCATTTTACAGTTCTACTAGATGAATCGTTATAAATTAAGAATACACACAAGAAGAAACATGTAAACATTACACCAGAATTCCAAGAAAATCACATTTTCTCACAGCCCCAAACAAGAAAATTGGATCAAGAAAAAAGAATGATGGGGTGGACCTGTTGCTGTTTGGCGACTTGTTCTCTGAGCTTACTAGCTTGCTTCCTCAAAGCATCCATGGCTGTAATCTTAGCGGGTGGATTTTACAATTTTTGGGATTTTGATTTGCTTCTATATCTGATCTGAACAAAGGCTACTGCTTGCTGCTTCAAGAAAAGAAAGCTGCTTTTAGCTTTGATTATTGAAAGCTGCTTTAATTGCATAGCATTTAGTAGAGAGGAAAATGTTTTTTTAGAATTAATTTTTTTAATTTTTTTTATATTTGATTTGAAAAACATTATCCTTAGAAAAATATTTTTTTTAAAATGAGAAAAATAATTTTACTATTAAAACAAGTTTTATAAGTATGCCTTTGGCCATGTGATTTTATCTCATGATATGAAATTATGAGATGAAATCAGCGTATGAACATGTGATTTCACGTTAATTTCATATCATGAAATGAAATCTCAAATTCTCCAAAAATAATTATTTGGAAATTTCAAATCATGATTTGGATTTTTCAAATACAAAAATTAACCCACAAATTTATATTTTATAAAAAAAATTCACATTTAATTTATATATATCTACTAACTATTTGTTTTATATGTAAATAAAATTTATAATTAATATCATTACTTTTTAAACAGCTTATATCTCATATAATGATTATTCTCGCCGATATATAATTTATTTTTATTTCAAATCAATTCTTAACTTACCATTTATATTCACCAAATTCACTATTTTTTTTATCAAATTTATTACTACATTCAAATCAATGTTTAATAATAATAAAAATTTCATCATTATATTGAGTGGACAAGACTCACCATTTTGACATTATTTGGAAAAATAATTTTCTTAGCTACTAACAACTTGAACACTACAACTTATGTTTATTTTATTTTTTATTGAATTAAGGTTTGATCAATAAATATTGTATTTTTTAGAATATCTTTGTGATAATGTATTATGCGATTTTATAATTTTTTATTTACTTGGTAAGATTGTATAAAGAATTGGGACAATTTTAATAATTTTACAACTTGTGAATTTTTATGTTTATGAGAAAACATACAATATAAAAAGTCTAAATTGCATGTCCTAACAAAACTTCAACTTCATTTCATAATTTCATATTATGATTCTATATCATGATTTCATATCACATGATCAAACGAGCCCTTGGAATCACAAAACCATGGATCATATTATTCAGTGCTTATATTGATTATCTTTTCTCCATGACTCCACCCAATGCCTCCGATCTCCCCCGATTGAGCATCATACTCTCACAATCTTATTCCACCCTCATAGTATTTGGCTGAATTACATATAAATATTTTTGAAATAAAAAAGAAGTTATTTTCCTTCGTAACAAATACACTCTTAATATATTTTCACATAATTTCAAAGACTTTCATAATGAATATTTACAATGTTTTTTTAATGTATAAACAATCTTAATAATGAAATGCTTCATGGATTTTGACATTCAAAAGCATTTTTTAAAAACATTACTCAAACATCTTATCAGTTATCAAAAAAAGTACTTCTCAAATGAACTAGCTCAACACAAATTGTTCGTCTCTAAAAATGTTTTTTTTTTAAATTTATTTTGATAAAAATATTTTTCAAAATCAACAGTTTTTGATAGTTTGAACAGACGGCTCTTTTGGATTTACTTATTTTAAGTGCTTTTAAGCCAAAATAGTTTTTAAGCACTTTTGGAGTGTTTGAATAAGTTTTAAAAGTGCTTACAAGCACTCAATTTTAAGTTAAAATGCTAAAAATAAGTCAAAAGTCTTTCTGACTTATAACTTTCGTTTATAAATCAAAAATGAAAAGTCAATTCAAACAAGCTCAAATTACAAAGTTGCAAATATGTCTTTCTTTGTAGTATTGGGCTGGGCTCAAAAGAGGCTCTTGTAATTGTAGTTATGTCCAAATGGATCAACATTGGTTCCTATAATCAGCTGATGGGCCAAGAAAGCCCAATTTTGAAAGAGCTTTTCAAAAGTCCTTCCTTTAGCTCTTTTCACCCAAACTCATACCAAACATAACAAGAAGAAAAAATGTATAGTACTTGAAATTAAATGAAATAATATGATATGAATCTATCAAATTTATGTTTCCATCAGCCAGGCCAAGACTAATTAATGGTTAAAAAGGGACACATATAGAGTACAAAAGAACTGAAAATTTCCCCGGGATGGTTCAATTGGTTTGGAGGGTGATCATCCACACGGATGATTCGGGATCAATTCTCCCTCAATGTTTTCTGAATCGAGTCTGTCGCATAGGGCTTGCCTAGTGCAATTTACATTCCCTGTGTGGTTTGCAGGCTATCACTTTACCCAGTGGCAGATCTAGGAATTTCGAGATGGGTGTGTAAATTTTCTTCTCAACTATGTTAAGGATGAGCAAAATTAAATATGCATTCATAATAACTAACATTTAACCTTTATACACCATATAATTTTCTGGCGAAGGGTGTTCACCGGACCACCCTTCGCCTAAGATGGCTCCGCCCCTGACTTTACCCGGTGCGCATAAAGTGCTCACCTGAAGAGCAAAAGTTGTAGTGGCTGCGAGTTATCCTGGGATTCCAAAAAATATATATATAAAATGTTGACTCCCCCTACCCCTCTTCCCTCTTCTCAATTTTTTTGTGTGTTTACTTCTTCGTATTTTAATTCTTCTTAATAAAAATTCTAACTCCACCACAGGACGAAGAGAGTAGCATAAATTGGCTCATTGGCATACGTTAGATCCAATTATATGCTTTTGCAGTACTCATCCGAAGGCGTCATATGGCATAGGCGTGGTCGAAACGACACTCATATGCTTCATCATTATACACCAACAACAAGTTGGGGCAAAAGATCGATTTATTGAGATCGTCAATCCTATTTTTTATAGGGGCAGTTGATAATTAAATCGCTTACTAATAAGTAATTCATGACTATGCAATTTGAAAAAAAATGTCCACCATCACATCAATCAATTTATTCAATATTGTGTTCCGGAAAGAAAAAATAACGCATGAAAAGTTAAATTAAGAAATTTGAAATGTGTCATATTTTAAAGAATATAACAAGAAGAGTATTTGAAACCACTACACAGAATAATATCAATATCCGATCTTTGCAAGGCTAGGTGGTTCGTGTTGGAATCATGATCGAACATGTCACTTGTTTGGTAAACTTAGTTAAGAAATAAAGTTACGTAATTGCTATTAATATTTGATTTACGCCTTTACTAACAATTCCGCACTTCAAATTAAATATTAAAAGAAAAAAACAGGGGTTTCCTTTCTCTTGGAGAGATAATAAATTGAGGTTGTTGAATTACTAGATTTTTGTCTTTGGTCAAATGTAGTAAAGAAAGTAATCAATGTCATATAACAACTTGCTTATTTAATTGGGACTTCTCTTGCCCACATACATTTTTCCCACCTATATGACTGTATCTTTTGACATGTAGAACAAATTATCAATAAATGCCACCTTCTTGAATTTTTAGCATTGGTGTTTGATTTACTCTGAAAGGAACTCATCCACTAGTTACCAATCAAGATCCATACTAATTAGGATTGCGGTGGATTAATAAGTATTTTTTCTCAGAAATTTTGAGTTCAAATTTCTCTTAATACAGAATTACTTTTCTTAGAAAACGTTCAGACTTTAATGAGAGTATCAAACATCAAGTGAAAAACTTTTTTAAATAAAGCAAGATCCCATATTTCCATTAATATTGCCAAGTGCCACATGACCTATTTATACTTTGTCCCTCCCCCCAACTCACTGACAGATTCACCTTATATATATATATATTTTTTTAAAATGTTAAAAATTCTAACATATATAATAAGAAAAGGGTTTGAAAAATATTTTAAGTCATGAATTAGACTACCAATTTTGAGATTGTAATATTTTTAAATCTTTGTAATTCTAATATTGTTCCCCTTCCCAAAAGCCAGCACATGTACTTATGCACACAACAAATTTCGTACCATAGTCCTTGCATGGGGGTCTTCATGGAAACCCACATTTGTCTAACTCATTCAAATGAGATATAGTGTCTCGCGATTTCTTAAATTTGATATATTTTATTCGATTTATATTTAAGTTATCTTTGATCCTAATTATATCATTTTTAAAGAGGATCCTCTAGGCACTAACATGGTAAAGAAAGTGGATACATTTTATTTTTTAGATGCGTGAGGTTAAAAGATATATCTTGAACTCTATTATTTTCATATAAATAAACTTTTTTAGCCAAAATAATGAATGTTCAATTGTGTATACCTTTTCATTTAACATATTTAGATATAATGACGATTTATTTCAAGTTGTGTAATCTTCTTTTTCGGGCAAAATATTTAAACAAAATTGTGTGTAGCCAAATAAAAATTATATTAGCCTCGTGAATAATGAAGCTCCAAAAATATTCTTTTACAAATCTAGTATGACCCAACAAAATTATTGGATCAGTAAAAATATATTTTTAGTATAGTAAACGAGTTAAATCAAACGTTCAGAGTGTGGAATTTTGTATTTTGGCCACTTTGCTATCTATAAGGAAACAACACAACATTTGCCTTGGTTCAGAAAAAAGATAAAAAGAGAAGAAGAAAACAAAAACTGAGGGAGTGTGAAAGTTTTTTTTGAATTTATTGGGAGATTTAATTAGATTCCGATTCGAGGAAAATGTATGTTACACTTTTAAATTCGAGGAAAAGTGTACTAAGAGTTAATTACTTTACTACATTACATGCCTGATTCCTTAGCCAAGGGTAATATGGGAATTTACTCCAGTGTGATTTTGAAACAATATTGTACTTACAGCTTTACAATTACACTTTTGCATTTATTGGACATAAAAGCCAGCCGACATTTCCCTTTTTTTTTTTTTTACCTCAGCCGGAAAATGTGGGCCCCTTGTTTCTCCATATTCCCCATTTTCTCAACTTCCTTTTAATATATGGACCCCACTTCATCAATTCCCATTTCCTTCTTTTTATTTGTGTCTCACAGCTTCTTCTTTAAATTTTCCCACTTTTTAAAAATCAATTTTAAGGTCAAAAATCTAATATAACAAACTTTGTTCTGCCTCGGGTGACTATTAATCCATAGCGATACATAGCCTAATCATTGTCTCTTTAATGTCAGTCTGTCTACCTTCTTCAGCGTCTTTAGTCTTTCCTTCATCAAACCAAATGTGTATCCTATATTTGGTAGCTCGATAAGGTCAAAGCTAATACATGAATAATCAAGTTATTCATGTATTAATTTTATATCATGTTTGATTTGCAAATAGGATAAAAGTTATTAATGTATTAATTTTATATAATGTGTGATTGGCAGATTTTCAAATATTGTAAAAAAATTATTCATGTATTATTTTTATACTGTGTTTGATTACGTTTTTTTGTAATCTTACATAATTAATACTTGTATAACTTATGAGGGAATCTATGTATAATTTATGCGGGATAGAAGATAGAATAAGTTATGTGGGTATTAATTATACATGTATTAAAATAGTAAATTACACATTTGCCCTTATTAATTTACTCTTAAATGTATATTAATTTACAACAAATCAAATATGTTAAACAAAGTACTACTAAATTTTTTTAACTTTTTAATTGCTTAATTACTTTTAATTTCTTTTGTTAATAGTTTTCTTTTTAGTTAAAAATTCAAGTTCTAATTTTTTTTGGCTTAAAAATACAAGTTTTAATTTTTTTTAGTTTTTTAATTTACTTTAATTTAAATTACATATTACTTAATTGCTTTATCATATATATTCAATTACTTAATTACTTTCCGTTATTTGTTATTTACTTTGTTATTTTTAGCTATTGATATTTATTTAATTTTAATGAGTTATTTATATAGTTGGTTATTTTAATAGTTATAATAAATAATATCTCACTAATTACTTTTGAAATTAAGAAATAAAAATTAACTCACTAATATATTGTAAACTCTGCATAACTAATACATGTATAACTAAACTCTGCATAACTAATACCTGCATAATTAATACATGTATAACTAAATCCTGTATAATTAATACATACATAAATAATACCTACATAATTAATATCCACATTACTAATACTCGTATAACTCTATCCAGCTACCAAACGACCGCTTTTAAGTATTGGGGCTTTTAGCATCCGCTGTGGGGAACAAAAGCTTGATAGGAGCATCAAATCTTTTGATGTTCCACTTTGTTTATTTTGTGGCAAGTTAACTCTTTGAAATTTAATCACTCCATTTATTATATATTAGTTATAAAATATATTAAAGGTACAACTGTAAAAGAAAATTAATTTTTTTAAAAAGATTTAGTTAACTCTTGAAATTCTATCAGTATCACATGAATTTGAATAAATAGAATAACATATATTATTAAAAATTACAAAAAATACTATAAATCATAATAATTAGCAACTAAAAATATTTTTAAATCTTATAAGAAATTTGGTTGACTTTATATTCCACGTGTACCATTTATATTGGAATAGAAGAAGTAACATCTATTATTTGAAAATGACACCAAAAGTTCTAGAATTCACAATAAATTAACAACTAAAAATATTTATGATTATTTGTGTGAATTGGAATAGAAGTACAATATATTATTTATAAATGATGCAAAAAGTACTATAAATCACAACAAATTAATAGCATTAAATATTTTTATAAAAAAATTGATTCTTTAAATTTCATTTGTATCACATAAATTGAGATTAAAAAAATAACATATGTTGGACCGTGCTGGCACGACGCGTAATATCTAGTCTAATGAGAACCCACAAAATGTACGGTTCTCAAATTGTCCACCATTCATTTATTTTTATCACCTATTGCGGTTTTGCCACACATAAATTAATGTCTCATCAATTCTCATCTTTTTGCCTTTAAATTTATTTCTAGCATTTTCTTATTTTTATTGTTCTTTTTTCTCTTTTTTTCACAAGCCATCATTTTCACTAAATTGTTTTTTTCTTCCTTTCTTGGGTTTTCCTTGATTTTCTATTTATATATTTTTGTATTTTAGACTCAGAAAAAGAAAAAAGGAAAGGACATTTCTTTTCATTTCTAAATTAGAAAAACCATTACCATCACATTTCTCAAATGTTTTTTCTAATCATCTTAGTGTAAGTTTTTATATTGTGTTAATAATACTTCATGGATTGACGAGTTAAAATATTTTCAGATTCATTCGAAAAAAGGATATAAAAATTGTTTATGAAAGACGCATTTTGGTTATAAGACGATAAATATTTGAAACTAGAAACTATATGGGGTAAAATTTGGACAGGTGGGCAAATCAAGAAGCGACATGTGACTAGAAGAATAGGTCAAAAGTGACTTAGCAGAGATAATACGAAATACTATCTTTAGAATATTACTGATAAAGGTTAATTCATGAAAGATCTAGAGTCAAAACAGTCGGAGTCAATGTCGTATCAACAAAATCCGCTTACATTCAAAAATACAAGATTGATTCAGACAATACAAGGTCGAGATAAGCTCAATGGTCCAATCATTGCCAAAGGATGCAAGATCCTCATCAGTCATTACTTAACTAAAGTAACATGCACATAATGAACGTAATAAAGATGAAATTCTCAAACAATATATACTCCCTAAAATTTAATTATAAGTAGTCTTTTATCTGCTCATCGTAAACCATATGATTTTTTTTTCATTTACCTACATTATACTCCTATTTTTTGAGTTCTCATTCTCTCAAGCTATGTGATTTCATTGTTCTAAATCATATAATAAGATCAAGCTTTGTTCAATGACGCTATCAGCCATCAACATTATAGCTCAACTTAATTCTAATCTTTTACTTTACAATTTGGATTTAATTTCATATTTGTTATTCCTTTTATCTTGTTCGTACTTATTAAGCAAGTTACAACATACAAGATTACATGTGTTTTGACTATCTTAATTCACGTATCCTTGATTCATATTTATAAATTTAATTATACCGTTTTAAAAATATACAATAAACTAATTTTTTTTTTTTTTAAGATAGGCAACAACTTTGTGTAAGATCACATGACGAGCATGTTCCATTTGAAAAGCATATGATTGGAAATTATAGCTTTATCAAGGTACTTCTGGATCCAAATTTTGTCATATTTCATTTTAAAATTATGTACTACTTTAATAAATTGTATATAGAAAAAAGAAAAACTTTGAATTTTTTAATGTGCGATAGAATTTGCAAAAAAAATTCTTCTCTAGTGTAATTTTATTTAATGAGAATGTGTAATAATGTCTCAAACTTAGATCAAGTTATATTGATAATTACTTTAAACACGATTTATATGTAATTATATACGTGAATAAAGTTATGATTGAAAAATAAGTTGTTTGAGCAACTTGACAATAAGAAAGAAAGAAAAGGATCTAATGCGAATAATTTAGTGCAAATCGAGAGAATTTAATCACATCATGGTTAAACTCAATTGATCTTTAGAAAGAATAAAGATTTAAAAAAATACATTACGATTATCTCGTGATACAAAAAACAAATTTAGCAAAGTTGTTATATCACGTTAGGTAAAACTCTATAGACTATAATATCGTGACAAATTTCACCAAATTTGAAAAGAAAAAATAAATAGTGACTTTTTAAGTTTTTTTTTAAAAGTATGTTTTATCTTTGGTATAAAAGCTAAAGCTTTGCAATTTGTCATAGGTTTTGGTATAAATACACTAAGAGTATACCAATTTAAAATAATTTGCTAAAATAAGACAATGATATAATGACAGTCTATCATCGATGTGGTGCGGCGGATGAGGCTGCTCCTTCCTTAATTAGATGTATCAAGTTCGAGTTTTGGATATGAAAAAATCTTTGATAGGAAGCGTTTTCCTTCAAATGGAGCCTTGTGCGGCTCAAATCTGAAATAATCAGGATCTAATATGACTACTGAACACTTAATCAGAAATAAATAAAATATATATATAGAATGAGAATTGAAAATTTTAGTCACACCATAAAGAGAAAACCATGACATAAGAATGGACAAATTGTCAACAGGATTGAATAAATGAAGAAGAAAAAGAAAAAGAATTACCGCATATCACGGTGAATCAAATTAAATAAAATTATAAATTCTTTCCTTTTTTTACAGGGCCTTATACAAAAAAAACAAAAAAACTTTACTTATTTATTTTAATAAATTAAAAAAGATTCTATTATTTTCTTTCAATATAATCGTTATTATTAAACAACTATATAATTATTAAAAAGAATAATTTAGTAGTCTAGTTTAGATTTCAAAGCATAATTATTAAAAAGAATAATTTAATAAAATAAACTCCTAATAAATAGCGTAAGCTAGGTGGCCATATCTGTACTTTTTACCAATAGTATTAGCATTGTATTTGTAATTTATTGTTCTTTGAATGATGCTAATGCATGATTTTTTGTGTATTAGTTGTTGTTATTATTATTATTATTTTTATTTGAATTATCAAAAATAATCTCTCTATATACTACTTTATCCTTTTCATACCTAATTCATAAGAGTTATTAGAAATTTCTTTTGAATAGTTCCGTAAGAGGATTGTCAAATCAAGGAGAACCCAACCGCTGAATGTAGTACACCATCTAGTCCGTGTTCATTTAAGTGAATTTTCACAACTTTTTTTTCATAATTCAAAATAAATGAATAATTTAAATTTTAAAAGAACACTAAAAATTTTAGTCACATTTACCCTTCATGTAATAAAGTTCTTAATTATTATATATTCCTTAGGAGATTGATTTGGAAATAATCAAATAAATAATAATAAAAAGTAATCTTTAATTTATGTTATTAAATATTTTTCTCAAAAAAAAAGGTGTGTGTCATAATCCAACAATTCACCGGAGAGTATTATAAACCTACCAAATTATGATATTGAGAAAAGACAAAAAGAAAAAACTTAGAAAATATTAGTGTCATAATAAAAAAGAAAATGCTGGTCTGTGTATGAAAAAAACATAGAAATATAATATTACAGCCTCACAATCCACACACAAAGTGACGCTTCGTTTGATTTCCAAAGAAACAGAGGGGACCCAATACCCATCTGCTACTCACTCTTCTCCATTGGTACTACCAAACTTCAAAATTCCTCCATTCCCCAATACACCACAAAACAAAGCTAAAACAAGAACAAGATTCGTCAATTCAGATTTGAAACTGAAGCAAAAGATCCCATTTTTTGCAAACAGAGCAACAGTAATCACCTAGTTTCATAAGCCCAAAACATGCCTTCAGGTTCCAAGAAGCGAAAAGCTGCTAAGAAAAAGAAGCAGGTTCAAGCAATAGAACCCCCTTCTCGCAGTACTGGTTCTTTTCCTGGTACTTACTTCACACTCTGTAATGACTAATAGGGGTTTTGCTGTGTTTTGGGGTTTTGTTTTTTTTTGAAAAAAAAAAGAACTTTATGCTTTGTTAATCAATCTTGGACATACCCATGTGCGTATTTTCCCCCAAATCTTTAAGGACTTTACAGTTTGTGATCTGTTTACCAATTTTGCTTGGTGGGTCTGGTTTACTTTATCCTGTTGTGTTTTATATTTTTCTCCGTATTGGTATGTTTGTTGATTGAACTTTAGTTAGTTATTGGTGGTTTCTTGTTGTGTGTGTATTAGATGATTGTATAGTGTGTTTGTTTCATAAGTGTTTTTGGTGGGAGCATTCATGACCCACCAACCCATGTTACTTCCATTATTGCTTACTTTTTAGTTGTTAATTTTGATTTGTGGGACATAAAAGCTGATGGGTATTGCTAACTTGTGACATTCTGCTTCTTTTGGTATTGACTTACTATGGATGGATCTATGGCAGGTGAGGAGGATCTGAAGCGTGATGATAAAGAGAGTGATAGTGAGGGTAGTTCCCCTGCATCACAAGATTATCAGAATCACCAAAACCAGTTTACTGAAGGGGAGGTTGAAGATGGAGAGAAGCAATTGGATGATTCACATGATCGGTCAATTGAAGTGAATGAATTCAATGGGGTGAAACATGAAGGCAAGGAAGTGGAGATTGTCGGAAATGAAGAAGGAGGTCTTGTTCAGGTTGAAAGGGAATTGAAGGTTGAGCTTGAATCTGAGAGTCAGAATGCTGAACCCATGATTGAGTCTTACAGAGGAGGGTTGCGAAGGAGTTCCAGTAGCAGCAGCAGTAGCTCAGAAGAAAAATATGATGTTGCTGATAAGAATAATATTGTGGTTGATGATGCTCCAGCTGTTGAATTAGTGAAAGATATTGAATCTTTGCCTGATAAGAACAGTATTGTGGTTGATGATGCTCCAGCTGTTGAATTAGTGAAAGATATTGAATCTTTGCTTGATGAGAATAGTATTGTGGTTGATGATGCTCCAGCTGTTGAATTAGTGAAAGATAATGAATCTTTGCCCGATAAACAAGTTGCGGATAGCCTTGTGGGAGCAACCTATGCATCTGATTCGGATAAGGCTGCAATATCAGAAGACATAGTTCAAGTCACAATAAGTGCTTCAGATGCTTATAATGTGACTGCATCTACTGTTGAGCCAGTGGTGAAGGAAAAAGGGGAAGAAAATCTGTGTGTTGTGGATGAGAAAGATACAGCTTCAGATATTGTTGTTGAAAGTTGGAAGGAAAATTTTGGTGCTATAGTTGACAAAGCCACTATTTCAGAAGTTCTGATGGAGACGGGATCAGAGAAAAGAGATGAAGCAGCTACTGCAGGGTCATGTGATGCTAGTGCAATATCAAATGGTAATACTTTAGAAAATACAGATGCAAAGGCCTCTGCGACCCTAGAAAATGAAGAAAAAATAGAGGCACCACACAGTGCTCCTAAAATTGATGCCAGTGTTTCTGCAGATGATGTGAAAGAATCTCCAGCTCGAGATTGCCATGACCATCAGGTTATTTATCTTTTTATTTGTGCCATTCATATAGGAGAGTGTTCTTAATCACATCTGGCAGCTCATGTTTATGTGGTAAATCTTTTAAGTTCATTTTTTTTTTTTTACAGTTAACAGCGTTGCCTTCACGACCAGTGCAAACAACTTCCTGGAAGAGTTGCTGTGGCTTGTTTGAATTGTTTGCAGGATCAAATAGATGAATTGAGGTTAGACATCAGCCTTCTTTATTTTGTTTGTTAACCACATTATTTTTTTACCTTTTGTACGTCTGCAAGAAGAACAAAAATGTATAACTTTTATCAGTTGGATGTGTCTTTTGGTGTTCTTCTGTTTTGTTTTACTTCATATCCTTTATGCTTGACTTTAATCTTGTTACCACAGTTTTTAAGTGTTTATTGGTCTGAAAATCGTTTTTTGCCTTGTGGCGTGGATTAGCTGTTGTAAGATTAACTACAAGAAGTAAGCATGATAGCCAAAACATTATGCAGATCAGTGACAGCCCAGAAAAGTTTATCTACAGTAACTTCGCAATCACTTTCTCTAGAAAATTAAGTGTAATACTCTGTTCTTGCTGAACTCAATTATTTAACAGTGTAACTGCTCCTAACACATTATGTCAACGTGAATTTCATCTCATTGATGGTGTCGTATTATGCAATCTTGTTGCTCAAGTGACCATCAAATTAAGCTATTTTCTATGAGCATACTGTCCAAATGATCGTTTTCATGCTAAACAGAATAGCAAGGTTGATCTGCTATGTTGCCATTTAGGATTGTTTTCTTCAAGCTGTGTTGTCAATGTTTTTTTATTTTTGCTTATTTATGTCGCGTATAATGTATGTGAGACTTGGATTCAATGCTGACCCCATGGTTTTGATTTGTTTTTCCATATGATATACTAGAGTGCAAATGGTTGCACATCATGTTCATACATAATCTAGTTAGGTCAACTAATCAACTAACAAGGATTTTAGGATCTCTTTCATTATTTTTGTCATATATCCAAGTTCTGGAATGGCCATGTCATGAGAGATCATCATGTTCTCTTCACATGTTAATCATTATCTTTTATTTTTCTAGAGGCAGGGGGATCACTTAGATATATTTTAGTAGGGTTTGCGAGAGTCTTTTTGTCTGTTCCGTGACGTGTATGTTGGTAGAAATTATAGAGAACATCTTTGGCTGAAAACTCTTAAGTTTTTTAACATTGGAATTAGTTCCAAATGGAGCAGATCTGTATTTTGGGATTGAGGGATTGTTGTCATTGTTGTATATCTTAGTAGGGTCTAATTTTTATTGGTGCCACTGTACCATTTTATGCTTTTAGTCCGTCTAAATAGAATGACACCTTCCTATACAGAAACAATTTAACTTTAAACTTCCTAATTTATCTTTAATGAGATCAGTTTTAGCCACACAAATGTTAAGGGATTTATAGACCACAAGTTAAAAAAGTCTTTCATTCTTAAACTCTGTGGCCAGTCAAACACCATTACATGAAATAGGATGGAAGGAGTAGAACTCATGGGATTTGCTGAATAGGCAAGAAAGTATAGGTAAATATCCCCTGTATTTCAGCAGAGCAGTTACATCTTGCTTAGTTTAAGTGTTTAAACTTATGGGGTGAGATTCACTTTTGATATAAGGTGTCATAAAAAAGATTGCATGAAAGAGTACAATGGTGTATCATGCAGTCATAAAGTTTTTGAAATGGCATACCTTCTACAAGTTGGTATAGAAAATTGTTTATGGTTATAAAGCTCATGAGCAAGGGTAGATTTTTGGATTAAATGCGAGGAAAAACTCAGTTTATTAATCAACTTAATGTAATTCATTAACAGCTGTAAGGATCACCAGATTAGAGTAATTTAAGATATTAGGCAGGATGCACCAAGGACCTTTGTACTTTTCACATATAATGATATGCTGGTAGCACTTTCAGGGAGGTTTTGGCTGGTTAAATATTCCAGCAATGGTGTGAAAGGTCAAACATGTACTCCTGGTAAAATTCAATTGGGTTTAGATTTCATGAGGAAGCTAGAAACATACGAGTGGAGAAAACAGCATTTTGAGGCCTTTTTGAAGCAAAATATGCTTTGTTACAAAAGGTTATTAACTGCTACTATTAGCTGAGAGCCTGAGACAATGAAGTAATGTGACGTGTAGGATATCCTGTTTCTCTTTTTTGCATGGCAAGACAACAAACTAATAATCTGCAGAGTTTTATGAAAAAAGACATCAAGATATATAACAAACAACTTCTCAGTTACCAGTTACTCTGAGGAAAAGTGTATGCAGTAGCTAACTTAATGAAAGCAACTGGTGAGGCTGATGCATTGAGGATCATGAGAATCAAAAAAGAAATATAGATGCACTAATGAAATCCTTCCTGAAAGTACTTTGGTTCTTTGAGGCTTTGAGCATGATGGTGATGAATTTGATTTAGATAGAAGATATTTCATCTCTATCTCTCATTGAATTCTTGCATGATTTCCACCTGTCTTGCTGTTGTCAATGATTTAGCAGTTAACTGGAGCACCTGCGTTTGAATTACTTTAGGGATCTTTATGAGAAGCCTGGACATTTAAAGTTCTGCAATATGCTAGACTCCTAACATAAGGATATTGTACTATTTTAATAGCTTTTTCCACTCATACTGTAACACCTGATAAATGTTCTATTGAGTTTACTCTCTCAACTATGTCTGGCAATTAAATATCTGTATCTATAGCACTGACATTGGTGGTCCTCTTATGATTATGATTAAATGTCTTTTTTTTAATGCAGAATAAGAGCATGAAGCTGGTTGAATGGAGTAGCAACATTTGGAATTCTAAAAGTTGATGACTGCCTTCATTCTCTTGAACAGTGTCTTTGCAAGGGGTCTTGTTATAGAAACTTACATGTTCAGTACTCCTAGTTTAGTTTGAAAAAGCAGCTTAGAACTTCTCGTCTCTTTGCTGCTTTCCTGGTATTTTGCAGTGGTTAGTTTCTTTTCTCGTATGTTCTATTGGTGTGATGTACCTGCTCCTCAGGGAGTTGGAAGAGCCTTTCTTAATGTTTTTTTGGTTGCACAGGACACTTGGAATTGTTATTCATCAAAATTTCACCAGCATATAGTTATCCTTTGGGTTCAGACATATATAGTCTTCAAAGCTTTGTTATTAATAGTCACTCCTTTTACTTCTCTTCACTAAGTTTGACATCGGTGTTGGTTATTTTTCTGTTTCCTATTCTAGTGGTCCTAACCTTGCTGCCAAATTTGGTGTGGACCTTCGGATGGTGAATGTCTATGCTAGTTGACGCAGAGAGTTTGTATATGCTACACAATCTTTTGATTAGATTTGAATTACTCCATGGAATTTAGGTACCAAAGAATAACTATGCTTCAAATGGTATCTGTTAGATCAGATTTAAGGTTTGTTTCGGATTCCCCTTTTGAAGTTAATGAGTGAATTCGGCTGGCTGTTACCCTTTGACAGCATTAGGTAATTCCTTGTTTAACTTTCATAATTCAGGAGATATGTGATTTGCATATATGATGTTTTTCTTTATAATGTCCAATTTTCTTCTGGGAAAAAGCCAATGAAGGGTATTTTTGTGCTTCACTTATTTGTTTCTTACAATTTGAATACTGAAGATAGTTTATTACAAACAGCCAATTGGCCAACTTTGTATACACAAGAATGAATAAAAACAATGACAATTGGCAAAACAAAACAAGAAAAGGTAACAGCAAATTCAATCAACACATTCCACCCGATTCATCTTCCAAGTTCATTCATCTCCTTGATGAAGCACCATGAATGGCAGCTATGTATACCAGTTGAGTAAATGATAGAATTATCAAGAATGCCTCCATTGTTTTCTGCAAAATTATCCAAAAATTGTAGAGGCGTTAATGTCAACAGTTCTCTTAAATTTGCATATAGATTTTACTCTGTATACAGATGAAGGGTGCTATACCAATTTGGAACTCCTGTAGTTGAGTTGAATTTCTTTACAAGCAAAGCTGCATGGATGACAATTTCATTACTTTACTGATATGTAGAATAGTACATAAAAAAGAACAAATAGCACAAAGCATCAAGATATAAATTCAGATTCAGATTCAGATCTTCGTTAAGTGAAAATAGACTGGGCCTTACCCCATGGCAAGGAGTGTAAGACTCCAGGCAATTACAGCAGCAGAAGCAGCAGATGGAAAGCTATCGATGTTCCAATGACGAATGTGGTTAAGTCCAGAGAGAACAGATGCAACTCCCACCACACCTGCTATTAAAGCAAACACAACAAAGAATCCAGTAGCAGCATTTCCAATTGGGAAGTAAATTGGAGAGAAATGTGCTGGAAGATCCATTCCTGGACCTGTAAAAAATCACACACACCATGATCAGTCTTAACAAAATACTATATTTAGTAAAAAGATAGAACATTTAGCAGACTAGACTCTCTCCAGCAACGAACTTAGTCAATGAAGTGAGTGAAAATTATTGTCAATCAGGCTAATAGTTGTGGTGCGTGCAAACTGACCTTAGACACGACGGTTATGAAAAGAACAAAGAATTTAGTGAACATAAGGATTTTGACAAGATGCTTACCAATGACAAAACCATTATCAATGGCAAAGTTCATAGCCCAACCAGCAATGCCTAAAACAACAACATACATGCAGAAATTAAGGACCAAAAGCAAAGATGCAACAGGTTTCATCTGTCCACTAGCCATTCTTGGTTCTTGAAAATGATTATGATGTAAAGACTTGAAAACTCTTTTTGATGAAAATTGAACAAGTTCTTTTTTCTTTTTTTTTTGTTAAGGCTAAGAAGATTATGTTGTACAAATGCATATGATGTCTGCAAGTTCTTTGGGGTCTTTATAAATGCTTTAATCTCAGAAGGTTTTGGTTCTTTTCTTGTAAGGCTGTTTGTTCTAAAGGGCTTTGTGGGGTTGTAAAGGCAATGCTTCATAATCAAGGCAGGGAGCCAAAAACCAAGATCCTTATCAAGGCAAGGAAGCAAAAACCAAGATTCTTTACCAGCTAAAGATTTCTTAGTATATCTTTTGAGGTGGTACATTCTTTGATTTCAAAAGGAACATTCTTTGTTTTCAAATTTTTGCATAACTATGTTTGAAATACAAAATGAGCTATGTAAAATAACAAAAATGGTCTCTTTATGTTTGAGTTAGGTTCAAAGTGATCCCCTATATATAATCTTGGACAATTTTGGTCTTTTAAGTCTGCAAAAATGAGCACCTTTGGTTTTCACCAAATATAAAGCAAACTCCATCTGTTAGATTTGATAGATATTTTGAAGAAGAAAAAAGGATATACTTTGTTAAATATTTAACAGAGATCAAAAGTGTGTACTTTTGATAAATTTAAGAACCAAAACTAATCTAAGGTATATTTAAGGGGATACTCAAATCTATCCTCAAAAATAAGGAACCATTTTTTTGTGTCATTTTCTATATAGTTGTTTAGTGTAATTTATCCAAGTTTAGTGTAATTTGGGATTTAGAATATAAGTACAACAATAACATAGCTAGTGTAATCCCACAAGTTGGGAGCAAGGAAGGGTAGAGTGTATGCAGCTTTACCCCTACTTTGTAAAGGTAGAGAGATTGTTTATGATGGACCCTCAACTCAAGTAAAGCATATCAAATCAGATATGAAAATAATGCGGAAATGAGCAGTGGCAGCAACAAATAATATGATAACCAAAGCAAAGGACATGGGTAATACTAAAATCAAGGATTAAGATAATAAGAATATAATAATAACAATAAAGTGAAGGGCAACTAGGAGGATGCTTGACTACTTACTAACTTTCCACTCTAATCCTCGACTTCCACAACTTTCTATCTAGAGTCATATCCTCCGTAAACTACTTGTCTGTATCTAGTCTAATCACTTCTCATCAATACTTATTCGACATACCTCTACCTTTCCTCAAACCTACTATAGTGGTATAGCCAACCTCGAACACCTCTACAATGGGGGGCACCCGAGCATCTCTTCTTCACATGACCAAATCGTCTTAGTTTCGCTTTCCTCATTTTATCCACCATGGAGGCGACTCTCACCTTGTCTCAAATATCTTCATTACACTATCTTTCCTAATATACCCACACATCCATCTCAATATCGGGCGAGTTCTTGATCAGTCAACACCCCCAAACAACAATGGTCTAACAACCACTTTATACAACTTACCTTTTAAGTCTCGGTAGCACATTCTTATCACACAAGAAAACGGATACTAACCTCTATTTCATTCAGCCCACTCTAATAGAATGTGTAGCATCATCATCAATCTCGTTAAAATGACACTAGTATATTAGTGTTTAGTGTCATTTATCAGCCAAAGTTTATTTTTTTTCCCTCTCTTCCTTGAGGCAGCCGTTGAAGCCTTCAAAATACCGTTAAAACCATATAGTGAACTTTCCCCATTGGCTTCTTCTCATGCCTAATTATGTTGTTCCTCGTTGCTATATCTCAAGATCTTTAATTGGTTTAGCAAGATTCTTCAGAGTAGCTAGCCCCACTTGCTATTCAATTCTATCTAAGCACCTAAAGAACCGACGAATTGATGAAGCTAAAGAACTTTTTGAAAGAATCCCATCTCCAAATATCTATTTATGCACCAAAATGATAGCTGGGTATGCAGAAAATCTAAGGTTGAATGAGGCACTGATGCTGTTTGACAAAATGCCTGTGAAAGATACGGTTATGTGGAACTTGATGATTAAAGGGTGTGTAGATTGTGGGAATATGGAAATGGGTTTGAAGCTATTTGAGGAAATGATCCAAAGAAATGTAATTTCTTACACGACGATGATAACCGGGTTTTTGAAGTTTGGAAAGGTTGAAGAGGCTGAGAGTTTGTTTTGGGAGATGCCACAAAGGGATGTGGCTGCTTGGAATGCTATGATTTATGGGTATTTTGAGAATGGAAGAGTGGAGGAGGCTGTTAAGTTGTTTGAGCTGATGCCTCATAGGAATGTGATTTCGTGGACGTCGGTTATTAGTGGGCTTGATCAGTACGGGAGGGGTGATGAGGCTCTGTTGATTTTTAAGAAGATGCTAGATTTCTTCATTGAGCCCACTTCTAGGACTTTTGCTTCTGTTATTACAGCTTGTGCTAATGCAAGGGATTTAGGTCTAGGTAGTGAAATTCATGCCTGTGTTGTGAAGCTTGGTTATCTATATGATACTTATATCACTGCTTCACTAATCACATTGTATGCTAATTGCATGCACATGGATGATTCTTCTAAGGTATTCAGCGAGAGGTTGCATATAAATATAGTTGTATGGACGTCTCTATTGACAGGGTATGGCTTGAATTATAAACACAAAGAAGCATTGAAAGTGTTTGGGGAAATGATTAGGATTGGTCTACTTCCCAATCAGTCTTCCTTCACTAGTGCCCTAAATTCATCCTGTGAAATGGAGTCTATTGATCTTGGCAAAGAGATTCATGGTGTAGCAGTCAAACTCGGATTGAACACTGATGCATTTGTTGGCAATTCACTAGTTGTACTGTATTCAAAATGTGGAAATATAAACGATGGACTCATTGTATTCAAGGAGATTCCTGGAAAAAACATTGTTTCATGGAACTCAATTATCGTTGGATGTGCGCAACATGGATGTGGAAATTGGGCACTCACATTGTTCGCCCAGATGGTCCGTTCAAGGGCTGATACGGATGATATTACATTTACTGGGTTACTTGCTGCTTGTAGCCATTCTGGCATGCTAGAGAAAGGAAGACGCTTATTTCGATATATCCCCCAACACTCATCCATTGAAGTGACAATTGAGCATTATAGTTGTATGGTAGATATCCTTTGCAGAAGTGGGAAGTTAAATGAGGCAGAGGATTTGGTGAAAAGCATGCCCATGAGACCAAATTTGTCAATATGGTTAGCTTTGCTTAGTGGTTGTAAGAAGCATTTAAACTTAGAACTGGCCGAAAGAGCTGCAGAAAACGTTTTTCATCTTGACCCAAACTGTAGTGCTGCTTATGTTTTGTTATCTAACATTTATGCCTTTTCTGATAGATGGAATGATGTAGCAAGAGTTAGAGGAAATATGAAAAGAAGAGGAAACACAAAACAACCAGGATGCAGTTGGGTTAATCAGAAGGGAATCCGGCATACATTTCTTTCTGGTGATACTTCACATTCTCTAAGTGATAGGATATATGAAAAGCTGGAATGGTTGACTGAAAAGTTGAAGGAATATGGTTATGTCCCTGATCAAAGATATGCATTGCATGATGTAGAGGATGAACAGAAGGAAGTACTTCTGTCATATCATAGTGAGAGGCTTGCTATCTGCTTTGCATTAATTACGACACATGGTAGTGCTATAACAGTAATGAAGAACCTGCGTGTCTGTGGGGACTGCCATTCTGCGATCAAGCTCATAGCAAAAATTGTTGATCGTGAAATCATTGTAAGAGATTCTAGCCGCTTCCATCACTTCAGGGATGGCTTTTGTTCGTGTTCAGATTATTGGTAGCATTATCCTTTTGATTTTCATTGTGGGAATGGTTAGTGGAGCCTTGTAATTAGTTCACCAGAAGCAGTAACACATTTAAATTTTAGGGAGCTACCAGAGTTTGGATTGGACCAACATTCTGTGAAATGCTTTGCACCAATATAGTAGGGTCCTCTTGATGATGTTACCAATGAAAAAAATCAGATATTGGCATCCACTGCTTCAAATGTCTAGCAGCTGATCTTGAAGCCATGTCTAGAATGTTTCTGATACTATCCTATGATTGACCAAATATACCTGGTGTCAAGGCAGCCACTGCACATTAACAAAGCTTGAGGATATACCTGAAGTCAAGGCAGCCACTGCACATTAACAAAGCTTGAGGTACCTGGTGGCCTATTATGCCAATCTTGTAGATCTTACTATTCTTGGAGTTGGAATGTACTTAATTGTGTAGTAGATGAAGTTCCCAAGTTATTTAGCTAGGATCAGCAAATTGAGACCCTGGTCTGTTCTGCATTAATCAACATAGGAAGATTCCATCGACTGATTTTCCAACAGCAATCAGATAGAGAGATACATTTCATCATTGGAGCTATAGTCATAAAAATCTTGCTCTTTTGGGTGTGCATGGAGAAGGGAGAAGGAGATAACTAGATAATTGTCTAATATAGAACATGCCAATAATGTTCCTGTCATTGCAAACAGGAAATACTCAATATACACTTGTGAGAAATATCATCACAAGTTTTGGAAAGATAGCTATTTGTTTTCTGCCTCAGCCTTGAGAAACTTGAATTATACATGCATGGCTGCTGACACTTAGAGACTCCTTGAATAATACTGGAGCTGTTATCTGATTAGCATTGAATATAGAGCCTTGAGCCATCAGCATTGCTATAGCTGATGTTGTCTTCATGTTTTTACTGCTAAAGCTTGAAATGCTTCCTATTTCTCATCAACCTCAGGTATTTATCCATGAACACACCTCCCCAGTTCTCCTGATTGAAAGTCCTATGAGCAGAGTGGTATACTTATTTTTTGGTGTAAAGAGAATCTGGTTAATGCTGATTTGATGTGAAGGTGGATCTTTCTGTAATATTCAAGCACAATTCATGCAGCATTGATAATACTTATCCAGAAAAGAGTGATGTCTGAACAATGAAGTAAGGAGCCATTTGTACTAAAATAGTAGGTAAAAAGTGAGGTGAAAAAATAATGTCCCAATCAATGAGATGCTCTCTCCATCCCTATTAGTTGTCCACCTTAAGTTGAACTAGCTGTTAAAATAGTCGAAGATTCATTGGAAATAGTTCATCAAGATCAAATGAAAAATATTGGAGAAACAAATTTTAATGGTGTCTATTTTTATGCCCTACACTTCAACATAAATGATCATAATATTTCAAGGTATTGTGGGGTTAACTTTGAGTATCCTAATAAAGCCTTGAATTCGGATAGGTGCAACTGAATCATTCAGAAGTTCTCACAAGCAAGTGAAGAAAATTATACTCATTTGCTTTCTCAATTGTACGTCAAACATTTCATTACTACACATCTGCTAGATGATTATGGACGAACACTGGATTCTCTTAAATTAATTTTACAGTATACACAAGACTGCATGCATTTTTTTACAGAACATATATACAGTAAAACAAATAACATACCCTATACTTCTATCCTTTTGAAATAAGATATGGGAAAACATAGTTTTTTTTTCCTAAATATATTCTTAAAGTAAGAGTATGACAAACACCTAATAAAATTTTACAGTATCAAAACTGAGTACTACTTCCAAAAACATCTGATTGCACATCAAATATCTCTTGACAACCCTTACTTAAAACCAAAAAGCTCATTCATCCTCCTGGCTACGCAACCTAGCAAGCTTGTTAGTTACTACGACATCAAGCTTGGATGCTCTCTAGACAATTTCTTTCCTTTTCCTTGTGGATACAGTATGAGCAATCTCAGCACAGTAAGTCCTGTAAATAAGAGAAAGAAGTTAACAGTGAGATCACAAAGTAAGCAAGATGGAATAAGCAAACGAATTTTGCTGTCTTGCATTACCTGTTGTGCATCAACAAAATATCAAGTTCACTTGCATTGTGCACAACAAACTTCTTAAAGCCATTGGCAAAATGTTGAACAAAAATTATCCAAAATCAAGTGAAGTGTTGAATATTACTAAATATACATAGAAAGGGGTTGAAAGATAAAAAGGATGTAAGCAGGGTTAAAGTAACAGAAAGCTTATTGATAAAGAAGCCAACTGTGTCGCAAGATCTGTTCTTTAGTTTAATTTCTGCCCGTAAAACAAAACACCCAGTAACAAAGTAGTCTGGACATTAGATACCATAGGCAACAAAATTTTAAACAAAACTTGAAGAAAAATACTGCAAAACATGGTCTTTGATGCAATCTCAGCCGAAAGATGGTGATATTTTTATACTAATCACTGGTCAATCAGCAATTATGTGAAAAATTCATCAGTGACTAAACACTTCAGAACTTTTAAACCAAATCACAATTCAGACAAAAATGGGGAAACCAAAACCTTAAAGAAGGATGAGATATGCTATAAGATCAGATGGTAGTGCATGTATTTGAATTCATCATTGAACTCTCCAGAATAGATGGATGAGCATCATCACACCTCACTCACATAACTCCGCAAACAAGCTTAGCACCATACAAGGAAAGCTAAAAACAAAACAAATATACCAATTTAACATTATTGTTTAGGAAGGATCAGAAATAATGAGTCAATCACCACCTTGCAAATCCAATAAATTGGATGCAACTTAAGACTGGGGCGACAAAAACTATCATCATTTTCCCTTTCAAATACAAAAAAATCAACAAAATAAGCACAATAAACAAGGTAAACAAATTTCATAAAACTAAGAGTAAGCTTATAAATAATATAATATTAGCATTGCGGAGATTTTATGGTGCCACAAAATACAATCTTCTTGAATAGAAGACATGTAAGCAGGGTTAAAGTAACAGAACGCTTATTGACAAAGAAGCAACTGTGTCGCAAGACCTGCTCTATAGTTAGTTTCTGCCCGTAAAAACGAAACACCCAGCAACAGAGTAAAGTCTGGACATTAGATACCATAGGCAACAAATAATTTGAAGGTAAGCTGAAGGATGTGATTAAAAACAAAAGGAGAATTAATGCACAAATTTGTTCTAGATGTAATCTCAGCCGAAAGATGGTGATCTTTTATATTAATCACTGTCAATCAGCAATTTGGGAAAAAATCATCATTGATTGCATCAGTGACTAAACACTTTAGAACTTCAAACTAAATCAATATAGATAAAATGGGGGAATCCAAAACCTTAAAAAAGGATGAGATATGCTATAAGATCAGATGGTAGTGCATGTATTTGAATTCATCATTGAACTCTAAGAATAGGTGGATAAGCATCATCACACCTTATGAGCATATCGTCCACAAACAAGATTTAAGATCAAGAGAAAATAGCTAAATCTAAACAAATGCAAAATTTCAACATTATTGTTTAGGAAGAATCAGATATGATGTGTCAATCACCACCTTGCAAATCCAATAAATTGAATGCAACTTAAGACTGGGGCGACAATAACTGTCATCATTTTCCCTTTCCAATACAAAAAAAATCAACAAAATAAGCACAACAAAGAAGGTAAACAAATTTCATACTAATGTTAACACAAAAAAGAGAATGGTTTCCACTATTACTGAACATTACAATGACATTGAAGCTAAAACTAAAAATATACTGTTTACAAGTAATAGAATAATAGCATTGCAGAGATTATATTGCACCACAAAATACAATCTTCTTTGATAAAATATATGTAAGCAGGGTTAAAGTAACAGAAAGCTTATTGATAAAGAAACCAACTGTGTCGCAAGACCTGCTTTATAGTTCAGTTTCTGCCCGTAAAAACGAAACACCCAGCAACAGAGTAAAGACTGGACATTAGATACCATAGGCAACAAATAAATTGAAGGTAAACTGAAGTGATTAAAAACAAAAGGAGAATAATGCACAAAGTAGTTCTAGATGCAATCTCAGCCGAAAGATGGTGATCTTTTATATTAATCACTGTCAATCAGCAATTTGGGAAAAAAATCATCATTGAATGCATCAGTGAGCAAAACTTTTTAAACAAATCACAATACAGATAAAAATGGGGAAACCCAAAACATTAAAGAAGGTGAGATATGCTATAAGATCAGATGGTAGTGCATGTATTTGAATTCATCATTGAATCCTACAGAATAGGTGGATACGCATCATCACACCATATAGCATGTCTCCACAAACAAGTTTAGCATCAAAACAAAACTACAACCAAACAAGTATAAAACAAACATTATTGTTTAGGAAGAATCAGATATAATGAGTCAATCACCACCTTGCAAATCCAATAAATTGGATGCAACTTAAGACTGGGGCGACAATAACTATCATCATTTTCCACTTACAACAAACAAAAATACAATAGATAATAACAGCAAACAAATTTTTGTCCTAATGTTGAAGCAACTGAATCAAATCACAAAAAAAACACAGAGGCACAGAAATCCAAGACCTTAAAAGGATGACAAATGCTATAAGATCAGATGGTAGTGCATGTTTGAATTCATCATTGAGCTCTACAGAATAGGTGGATAAGCATCCTCACATCTTATAAGCATATCATCCACAAACACGATTTAAAATCAAAAGAAAAACGCTAAAACCAAACAAAAATATAAGTCCCACGTTATTGTTTAAGAAGAATCAGATATGATGTGTCAATCACCACCTTGCAAATCCAATAAATTGGATGCAACTTAAGACTGGGGCGACAATAACTCTCATTATTTTCCCTTTCCAACACAAAAAACCAACAAAATAGTAAACAAAATTCTATCTTTTTAAGAATTGAAATAACGATACCTTAACTCTACACTGTAGAATTAGGGTTACTTCAGATCCGCTGTGCTGGGTAAATGGAGTATAATAGTAGGGTTTATATAAGAAGAAGATGACCATTTGCTAGGGTTTACAGCCGTCAAGCGATAAAAAAACAAAAAAACAATCTAGGGCTGTAAAGTTTGATCAAACTCCAGTTTAGTCCTATAAGTTTTATTTTAATTATTAGTGAGTTTTATGTAATTCTAATAAGATTTGAAATCTTTTAATTTAAATGAGGTAACCGTGTATGTTTTTCCAATGTAAAAGAAATTTCAGTTATTAGAATAAAAATATTTAAAATTCATAAAGAAAAATCACATTAAAAGAAAAGATAAAAATTAAATATGTGTTTGTCATTGATCGGTAATCTTAAATATTATACTTATTTTTTAATTGAGAACATTTTTCGTGAATTGTATTATAAATACTTATGTAGCATATTGATGTTGTACTCAACTAGACAAATGCTCGTGCCTAAGTGACTTCATTCACCTTCTGAATGAGGTTAAACTACCCACAATAAAATAACTACACTTTAGTCCAGAACATCATTAGGTTTTGCAATATAAATCCTTTATAATCATTATTTTTTCGTGGTCATTTCATTGTTTATGTTTCATTTTCAAAAAGAAAAAAAAAATTTACCCAAAAAAAGAAATCATAAAGGTTCGAAAACGACCGTTTCGTATTAAAAATAAGTCTTTTTTAACTTCTCTAAGAGCTCTCACTGTTTTGCTCTCTATTGGTGACTCGAACTCACCGAAAATTAGCACGCAGTCATAGACTTGTTTAGGAAAGGTAGATCGGAGACGATATGCAAGCTATGACAAATTTAAGGTTTAAAAATGTACAAAATGGATACCGTGGATTATACTCTTATAATTTCGCCTTTTCAATTTTTCGATAAACCTGGTGTCTGTCTTAATTAGTTCCACAGGATACTTCTTACCTCTCACCAGCACAAGTCTGGATAAGCTTGAACATATAGGAATATGATTTCAGCTTTTCTTCTGCTAGCATTTGTAAACTAGTCAACCAGTTCTTCAACTCCAACTAGAATTTTTTTTTATATGAATACACAGTTCCTCACAAGGTCAATGACCAAAAATGAAAGTAGAAGATTTAAAATGAAGTTAAAACATTAAGAAGGAAACAGAAGAAACAGAAAAGATGTGTGTGATATTAAGAACAGAGATACTTGTGTTATTAAAAGATCTACTATGCTTTTGAGGCTAAGTTGGAGTCATATACATGTATGCAGATATCGATCGGTATCATGCAGGTATGTCTACCAGACAAACCTTACTAGGAGGACAAGCATTCAAGCAGCTATAAATTGAAGAATGAAACTCATATGAGTTGGGTGAGGAGGGGATGACATCAACCCATTCTTTTTCTACCATCTCCACATGCTGATTTGGCTTTAAAATGGCTTCAAATTGAAGTTTGTCCATCTTCTTAGTCAATTTCCTTGCAAAATCGACGGAAAATACTATGTTGAAGTGTTCTTCCAAGTAGCCAGCATCCCTGAAGACTTGGATCCCCGAATTGGCTTCACGAGACTTGGTAAAACCAAGTAGCATCTCCCCATTTATGAATTCTTGATTGCCAGAACATACCTGTATTGCAAGCCAATTGTTAACATGGTTTCATAATAGTGCAAAGCCACTGCTTATATGGATTCACAGAAGTGCAAAACCACCGATAACACCAATTAAACAAGTGACTGATAATGGTTCAATTGAGATCCTTATACTGTCTCTCTACTTCCCGTTTTTAGTTTTGACTCTATGTTTTTGAACGTCTCTTATTCTTTTTCCCCCTTTGGTGCTTTGGGGATAGGAGATGAGCATCTTCAGATCCATTATAATGCTTGTTTTGCACCTGTTTGAAGCATTGTCTCAAGACATGACACTTAGCAAGGAAGCTAGTAACCCAAAGGACTGAACAGTAAGTGGTGATTGTTAGAACCTATATTATCTCACTAATTCAAAATTTCCCACCTTTATACTGAAAGCAAGGTTTAAAGAAAAGAGCTAAAGTTCCAAAAAATAGAGAACACCGAAATACGGAGAAACTCGCAGCAAATGAAGGATATCATGTCATCATACACCCACCTCTCCCTCGGCTACTTCCTCCCTAATGTCTAGTACAATAACCTGCAGATTCAAAGCCATTGCTAGTTCCACCCTAATCTTATTACTTCCAACCTCTTCGCGAACAAATGTGTAGAACAGTACAAACTAGTCCAATCACTTAGTCAGCTAGGCATGGCATTCGCCATCGTAGGTAACATAGCCATCCTATCCAGCAATTCCACCACCCACTCTCCTCGCCCTCCTTACAACTAAATACTATTTAATCTCCATAAGAATTTGCCATCTATAACACTGACATGAAGAGCTAGCTTTTTTTCGATAAAGTTAAGAGCTAGGCAGCTAGCTTTCTTACATGACATTCGACATTACATCTGTGAGTGGACGAGGTAACTGCTCTAAGCACTTGTTCAGCGGTTGATAATTTTCAAAGAAATAAACTGTGTACCTTTTAAACTAAAAAGACTTTTTAAAGTTACACATGAATCAATACCCCTTAAAGATGAGGAAGTGGATCTTAACAGAGGATTTCCCTATAATAGCTCAAATGAAGATCCTACTGGTTCACATTTTTGATGTAAATGATGTTGGAAAAAGATTCTAAGTTACCATTACTGCCTTCAGAAAACTTTCTTCTAAAATAAAATCCAGGTCAATACAATAACTACCCCCACCCCCAACACACACACACACAAAAAAAAAAAAAAAAAAGGAGAGAGAGAGAGAGGGAAATAAAAAAAATAAAGGCTGGTGCTTGAATTGCTGAGAGAGGGAAATAAAAAAAATAAAGGCTGGTGCTTGAATTGCTTCTAAACACTGGCAACGCAGAGTCGCAGACGTGTTTTATAGAAAACTTCACATGCATACATCAATTCAACTGCTGGTGATGAAAAATATTTCAGAATAAGTGTTATCAGTTTCATCGATTGACTTAAAAGTAGACAGGAATATAAAGAGTGTATATTTGCAGCCCTTTTCCAGAATCACTATAGAGATTTTTCTAAGCAATACAAGAGCACAACCAATTCTCGAGGCTTTCTTCATGCATGCCAAATTAACAATTTAAACGTAAGACATATCTATAAGGACAAGAAAAAGGAGTATACATGCTTATTTAACACTCAGAAGTCAAATGCAGAAGTCAACACCTAGCCAATATCTGAACTCTCACCTGAATATACTCTACGCCCATCACATGTAAATGCTCTAGTAGGTTCTGTGATGAGAGCAAAGTAACAATTCCTGCAGATCCAGCTGGTCTTTGGAGTATCTCCCATGGTGATTTCATTAAAATTTTATGTTTGTTTTCTTCTTCCTGTGAAGCACTGACAACAGGGAGCTTCTCTTCTTCCAAGAACCAAACCTGTGAATGATTCAAATGATGTAAAAACTAAGAAACTGCATGCAGCTAGACCTATTATTATGTCAATAGTGATGATAAAATTGTGAAAGAGAAAATGGACATAGTTTACAAAAAACAATTAAAAAATAATGTGAATAAAATCATAGATAAACAGTAGTTAAATAGTTCTATCTCAGAAATTGTTCCAACCAACCGAAATTAACGATATCCGGAAGTTGCTCGAATGCCTGATAGAAGAAACTTGTCCACTTTTTCATAGAGATAATAGTTTCCAATCTAGATGAACTGTCTATAAGCATGCAATAGAACTTCCCTCAATGGAAGTAAATGAGAAGACTTTGGCCTTTGCTTTATTTGGCCCCGGCCCCAGGGTAGGGATTTTTTAGAATAAGGATATGGAGCACGATTAGGCCATTAACACAACTCATTTTTCACAATTGAGGTTCATCTATATGACTTTAAAGAAGTATAGCCGCATCAATAACGCTTAGAGTTCCTATATCTGTTTTAAAGCATGACTGGATGAGTGAAAAAGCTCCAGTTAAAGACCAACCAAGTGGCTCATCTATACGTTCAGAATTAGATTGAGGCAATCAAAGTGCTAACAGTAATTGTCAGCTAAAAGTGTGTATTAGTAACATTTATCCTAAAGCAATAAAGATACGATGGTGGAAAGTGAAATAAATTCCTTATAGATAATTATGACCAAGGTTCCTATCTGTCACGTAACTAATTACAAAGCCAAAGTACATGCATCTAACCTTCTCACAGTCGAAAGAGAAGTAGTCATGATCCATGAACAATTGTTTGAGATATTCAATAGATTCAGCTGGACACACCACTATAAGAGGTACAGAGGGCCGGTCCTCCATCTGCAATTGACAAGAAATATTTCAAAACATGATGCAAAGTAACTCTCTCCAGCAAGACAAGTAATATCCCTTCTTCATGAGAACATCCAAAACTAAAGTAAATGGACCTTTAGTCAATCAGCTCGAATGTGAATTACACTTGCATGTATACAAGTCTAGGAAAAAACTCATAATTTACACGTCCCAAACTTTATCAAGATCATCTAATAACAATAGTAATGCATGTGTAATCTACTTTCAAACAATTGGCTGCTGGGAATAAAGTGATAACTACACGGTAGATCTACTTCACTCCTGACGGGTATATAGGAAATACCAAAATAGCAGTTCAATTTACAAAATACAATGCCATCTGTAGTTCTACTTCTGAAGGAAGGACTACCTTGAGCAATCTGTGGCTGTCATCTAGCAACGCCTTGACATGCAGATAAGCAATCTCCTCATGAGGCCCACCAGGTTCAGGAATAGAAGACGTTCCAAGAAGCTTGCTTTCTGCCAAAGCTAAGACAATCGCAACCTTGCCAGAAGATATGAGGCAATGACCCTGCTCTTGAACTTTAGAACCAATGCTCGAGTGTTCAACATTTTCTTTAGAGAAGAATTCTTTGGATAGTTTTAATGTATTGTTTACTTGTAAAGCATTAACAAAGTCTGGAAAGCTCCATCTGCAGCAAGGAAAAAATTCAAAATTCAAGCAAATGATAGTATTTCTCCAACCAACCCCCAAAATAAAGAAATAAGAACGAGTATAATCATGAGATAAGGCCATTTGTTATATATAAAAGTCAATATCAGGTAAAAGAATCCAGTCCTAGACATCACCCAACCAGTATACTGAGCCTAAAGCCCACAACTAACTTGCATTAAAAAGATGAGATTTCTAGCTTTGTGTGTTCTTCTAAAAAAACTCTTCACCGGGACCTCTTCCCATATATCTTTCAGCACTACCAATTTTGAACAGGCCACCGCAGAAGATTAATTAGAAATGCATAATCATCCAAAGCACAGGTCAATTTGTGTCTATGGTTTTTGTTTCTTCCCTTCGTTCTTCTTTCATTTTTATTTTTTTTGGGGGGGTGGGTTGAGGGGGGTGTGAAGTAGGTCAATTTGGTTGTTTGCTTCTAGTTATACACCGGTTACCACAAACCGTGGAAAAGATAGGGTCTCAAAAAGAATCCTAACTTTTTCCCTTGCCATCGTACTTATCATTTAGAATATGGGATGTCAGTGTAAAAGAATGGTTAGCCTACTTAAAGCATGTATGACATATACTTCGCAGGTTTAGAAAAGGGTATATAATGACAAAAGACAGGAAATTAACTAATATTTGCACCTCTTATATGGAATCTTTTTATTCTGCAAGGCATGCTGAAGCAAGATTGAATTTACATCAACTATCTGATTTGCAAGGAAGCTCCTTTGGTTTTTCTCTCCATATCTGAAACCATGAAATATATGATCTTGTTCCATTTCATGCAATATTTTCTTGGCTGCTATAAGGCGTTTCTGAAACTTTTTTCTCTCTTTCCATTCCTGAAAAAGCAGAAGATGAGTAGGCCAAACACGCTAGATCAATGCTATAGATTTAGTACCTAAGACAATCACAGAGGAGCACCGGAGAGAAAAGCAACTTTAGAGGCATTACTTAATGACCAGCACTCATCTGGAAGAGCTAAGTATGAACTCTCCATCAAGAATTACTGTCATTGAGCTCAGATAAGAAAAGTATGAAATCCATTAATGATAGTAACTGCACTACATTCTTATGAGGAGAAGTGGCTAATCATTTATTTTAGATGTTAAAGAATTTATCATTCTGCATAAACCAAATTCACCTTGGTTCTTATCTCACCATTGTGGAGTTAACAACTATTCATGATGTGAATATATGGTGGCACAACCACCATCTTCTAACAAGTGGCTACAGTCATCTTACTTTTCTTTATACGGGAACTGTTATTTGCAGATGATTGTCAATTGATTAAATGAGGGAGTGAGTCAACGAAAAGTTGAAAATACCGAAAGACACTCCATTAAGTAAGGGTTTTAGGATAAGTAGAACTATTACGCAAGTTTAGCCTCCATAATAAGAGTGAAGGCAAAGTGAGATTCGATGTAATTGCAGTGCCCAACTGCAGAATCTTTTTAGATAGTTTTTTTTTTTTTTGGTGAAGTAATTAAATTGTATTAGAAAGGCATCAAGGAGTAAAGGTTCCAGCTAAAAATAAAGTTGCTTCAAACATGAAAATAACATGAAGCTAACTGAGCAAAAACCTGTAACGCAGCCATAAAGATAAACCCCCTTAAACTTGGCCTTAAAAGAAAAAAAGACATGATAGATGAAGATACAACACAGAGAATAAAAATAGGATGACTGAAATGAATAAGAGATGTGGATTTCTGTGCAACTACAAAGTACCTAACAAAGTTTTATTAAACGGCAGTAAGGCCAGCAATGTTATATTGGAGTAAATGCTGGGTTTCTATGGTCTTGATAAGAAAAAAGTTAGGCTGCTAAGGTCTAATTATTCATAGGATGAGAGTCATAGAAATGTGAATGTTGAGATGTATTTGTCTTTAAAAAATGTTGAGCAAGATTAGAAATGATTACACCTGACAGAGGATGCAAGCAACACACATAGGATAAGATAAGAGATCACCTATTGGCAAGATGTGGTCTGAGTTTTGCAAATAACAAGCATCATCGTGAGTAACGGAAGGAAAGTTCTCTTATGGCATGACAAATGGATAGTCCACAATCATCCAAAAATACAACTCCCTTTGGTTTTTCAACTTGGTTCAGTATCCTGAAGCTACTGTAGCAGAATCCAGGGACTGTGAGATATGGAACATCAGATTCAGAAGACATTTCAATGATTGGGAATTGGTGAGAGTTGCTGAATTTTACAGTACAATTGGGAGTTTTCAGGGATTTCCCTATGAAGATCATAGATTCAAATGGGAAAAACAAAGTGGAAGCTTCTATACTGTCAAAGTGCCAGGACAATATGGAAAGAGATGAACAAAATGTGTTTTGAGCGCAGCTATAATTCCTTACCAAAATCTAAGGAAAATTGTAATTTTTTGGTTAATTACTTCCAAACTAAAGGTATTGTATCTGGTCTACCCCTGAAAGAGGTGTGTGGCAAGACGAGGATGGCAGAAGGGCAAAAGGAGTACTAGAGAAGGCGCCAAGAAGAAGACAAAGAAATGAACTTAAACTTGACTGCTTTACACACATCTATAATTGGTCAAATTTATAAAGTAAACCACACAAGAGTAACTTGCAACCAATATTGAATATGGAAGAACCCAATCAGAGTACTTCAGAAAAGGTGGCTATAACTTCTTTGAAAATGGCAATGTGACTTCTAAAATGATTGAGACAGCACTCTGATTCTGGAAAAGTGAACAAAAACAAAATCAACTCACAAGGTGTTGCTTCCCTAGAAAAGATAAGTAAAATTTCTTTTAAAACAAATTGTAATTTCTGAAACCATACTGACAGCACTCTGCAATAGCGTGTGACCTATATGATAAATTCTGGCAAAATGGGAGAAATAAGAAAAGCAACTCACAAGCTGTCGCCTCTCTTTCTTGGACCTCTCATCTGCACGGATGTTTAATTCTAAAAGACCCTTTGGAGGTGTAATCAGCATTTCCCTTTTACTCAAATCAATATTTGGAACAATTGCTTCAACAAAGGGGACCCATACAAGAGGACCAGATGCACTTCCTTCCAACTGTGGTTTTGCACTTCGATCCGGTAGAAGCTCAACATGTAGGAGATCACTAGCTCCACTGTTGAAAACATTAATAACAGTTCCTACCAGTTCTCTAGTTTCCTGGAGCACATAAAAGTAGAAGATCCCTTTTAAGTGCCACTCAGCTCCAATAGAAATTAAACTAAAGAACCCTGTACCCTTTTATGAAAGTCAGAAGCCGTGGAACACAAACCTTTAGAAATACTCTCATCCCAACAAGGTCAGGGGTGTAAAATTCACCTTCCTCCAGGACTGGTCTATCTTCATCCTTCACCAGTAAGGCTGACCCCACAAGTTTTTGAGCCTGAGGAAAATCGAGAAAACGAGATATATCAAACGGTCATGCCCTAAGATAAAGATTAAGTCCATTTCCAAAATATGGCTCAGGAAATACACAAAACTGGTATGAGAGTTGTAGTAATGGTTCCGTATTTAATGGGCGGAGTGAAATTTGCCTTTATTTACAAAAGATGAGCCAAATATTTTCAATTCGGTAATAATGTCATAAAATTCTTCCAACTTTCTTACATGACACTGCCACTTTGCCATATTGAAATACTGTGATTGTAACATGCATGATTCAGAATTTATTTAACATAGGTAAGACGAAGGCCATGATAATCAAAAGACATATTTACTGCATTCCATAATATATGAGGAAAAACAAAGTAGAATGGGTTTTTTTTTTTTTGGTTTCCCACCCGGTGTCCGGAGCCCAGGTAGTGTAATGTGGGTTGTGGAAACCCAATGTACTGCATAATTACACTGAGATCACCTGCTCTATTGTGTTAATCTCGTGGAATTTAAGTATCCAACTCTTCTGTCCTGGATGACCTCTTCCCTCCACTAGTTCGATTTCTTGAATCATATCTCTCCCTGTAACTTGCTGCCTCAACCATCGCCTTCCTGGCTGAATTAAGAGTGAATTCATGAAAAGGATATCCTCAAGCATGCCAAAAACGAGAAATCAGCCCCATTATTAAGTTTCTGATGCTTTCTACCTGGGAAAATCGCAATTCAGGGAAATCAGTTGTCGCTTTTACTCGAACCTCTCCTTGAAGCCCATGAACACTATAAATATACCCAGTTTCAACAAATAATCCCTCTGTCTCACTAGCCTCCACGATCTCTTCGGTAGCTGAAATGCAACAAACATATAAGGTGCTTAACAACTTGAGAACAAAGTGACTTTGCAGAAACTATTCAGAAAACTTTCCTCGTGAATGAAGACTACTGTGATATCTAGCATAACTAAGATGCTTGACAGTCTAAGCACTGCGTTCTGTAACTGATAACTGTTAAACTGATCATTATACAATAATGAATTATTGAGAAAGCTTGAATCTCCATTCCATACTTCTCAGAGAAACTGTACAGAGAAAGCATACAAAACTTTCCAGTCACGCAATCTAAACTACTATTCAGCTAAATCACCTTATATATACATTCACTAACCTACCTAATTACTCAATGGAAAATATCTTCTAACAGATTGCTATCAACCATCTAACTGACACTTTAATCTAACAGCCAAGTATAACCAATTCACATGACTTGGAATATCATGATGAGTAACAAATCTGTAGACAGCATACATTATAATTAGCTGATATCCTTCCAGGAAGAACATCATACATGATTTTTCTATGTTATGTGATTAACTTGATTCGGGGAACTTTTAATTGGAATTTGTAACAATTTACAATTCAAAGATTACCTCACACTTGCTTAAGCTTAAGGGTGTAGAATTACAACAATCACAATACGTAATACTTAAGATAGCTCAAAAATACAAAATATACTTGCAGATGATAAAACTAATGATTAACCAGTGTGTCATTGAAGGATATAGCCCAAGCAAAATTTCATAGAACAGTAAATAACAGCATGAAATTCAAGGTTTTGCTCAATTCCAGAACTTCTATTAAACCTAGTGTCTTCTGATAGGTCATGGTCATTGTACCTTGTTTGGGATAGGCTAGAAACATGAATGTGTCTTGAGTTACCGTTCATCTATATTCAACCAACCAAAAGAACAAATATTCATCTCCTACTGTACTTCTGCATCTCTTTGCCTTAGATAATGATGCTCTCACCTTCGATCTTTGGTATGGATTCTAAGCAATTGTCAGAGTGCAACTATAAGATTAAGTACCAAATGAAACCAGAAGTGTGTCACCTCGGGACAAAGCCGCATAATATGAGTTGCCAAGACACTTTACTTCCCTACGCAAGACATAAATAGCCAACTAAAAAAAGCAAAAGATCTGACCCAAGAAATCAATTGATATCAGACAAATCTACCTTACATGAATCTGATAATGTGTTTTGCCCACATAAACGTAATCCGCCAATCTGTGAAATAATGACTAACTTAACTACATATAACTTCGATTTAATTATCTGAAGATGCTATTTCTTCAAACCATAACCAACAAATAGACAAACAACAGAGCAAGCTTACAGAAAGAAACAAAACGAAGATGAGAAATGTACAAAATAAGCTAAAGTGAGAACGACATGTCCAATGTTTTAAGTCTCAAATCCCATAATATGTACCTAAAATTTTATATTAAGCAGCATGTATTCAGCAGTGGCCTCCGTGAGATAGGGGTAAGGTCTGCATACACTCTACCCCCACCCTGTGGGACTACACTGTATGTTGTTGTTGTATTATTCAGCAAAGAATACAACAACTACTACTACTACTACTTGTTAATCCCAAACTTATTTTGGTCCACTATATTAATCCTCAACATCCATTCACCCCATATATGGACCCCTTAAACTCCAATACTCAATAATTTGCGTTTAGAACAAATTAGGGGTTCTCTGAAAAATTCAGACTCTCTAAATCTCAGAGCCACGGGCTTATTTCTATATTGGCATACAATCTCTAAACCAAACCAAAAGGATCTTGCCAAGCTGGCTGGACACCACTTCATCAAAAACTAATACTAATGACAATTCAAAGGAACATAAAATCCACAAAAGCAAAGCATAATATCTTGAGAACATACTTCACAATTCTGTTGAAAACAGTACACTTGGAAGAGAGTAATTGCTGATACTACCAAAATAAACACAACCCCAGTTCGAAAAAAGTCAGAAAAAATCAAAGTAACCATTAATGGAAACTCAAAAATCAATAAAGATTGAAACTTTAATGGAAAAAAGAATTACCAGTGCAGTTCAGCAAAGGGAAGGTAGTGTTTCGGTGAAAATGGAAAATTTTCAAGCTTGATGGATTTTCCAAAAACCCAATTCTTTGATTGAGAAAAGGAAGTGTTAATCTTTGAGTACAGCAGAGACCAACTGGAGCAGAGATAGAATTTGAAGAACAGGAAAGAGCAGAGGAGCCTTGCATGTTTTGTGATAACACCCAAGAAAGAAAGAAAAGAGTACTGAAATTTGAAAAGAACAATGAAAAAAATCTTGCAAGATAGAATCTTTAGTACAACACTTTCTGCAGATAGTACATGCTGTTAATGAATTTATTTTGAAATAATTATATTATTATATATTAAACATAAAACAGAAATTGATATAGTAGATATTTTCATTGAGTTTGGGGCTAAAATTATCCCTCATTTATGAGGGTAGGTCTATTTTGATCTTTTATATATAATCCACACTTCGGAAAAAAAAAACCTAAACTCTCTGTAAAAAAGCTTTATTTGGCCGCAACAAGAAGAGAACTCAAGTGAAAGATAATTTTTTTCTTTTCCAGCAATGGTTATTAGATAATTTTTACTGATGATGGATTCTTGCACATCAGCAACATTGAGAGGACGTTATATAAGGATCTGCATACAGATCTCAATTGAAAGCCCTATATAAAACGAGGTAAAAATTGAGAGCCACAAAAGGTGATTTATGAAGGAGAAGGCTTATTTTGCACAGGCAATGGAGAAATTGATCATATTCTACGGAACTATCAACACCAAAAAAAAAACATCCCAAGCAGACCCCACCAACCCACCGAACAACCCTACAAACGCAAAAGATGCTTGGCACATTGTCACCTTCCCAAAAAAAACATCAACAAGCAAATATTACCACATTTCAACAGAACTAAGCAAGGGAGACAATCGAGGAAATTTCCCAATACACCGATAAGCAATTCAATGTCCAGACCAGGTACGTTCTTTAACTATAATAGCTTTATTAATATTGATAACCTTGAACCACCAAGAAAAGTGTTAAACAATGTTCAATTACTCCAAAATAATTTTCTTTTAAGAAGGAAAAAAAATTATTAACTATAAATACCAAAAATACCCAAACCAGCTGGAAACCATATACACATCTTCCAATCAACCCCATTAATGAGACTAACTCTATGAAATCCGAAAAAAATCCTTCAAATCTTTTCCATTTGAGGAGAGTTATCAAAGAGAGTAATTCTACTCCTAACACAGTTAATCTTATTAATGATGGGTCCCACTGAGACCTAGACTAGTAACCTCTCTCTCACTCCTCTCCAACGACTCTCCAGGAACTATCCCCATGAAAATCACCATCACCATCCCTTCTAATCTCTGCAACCCCTATGCTATAGTGGGTAATTATCACCACGATTCAGTTCAGGTGACTACTAATGTCACCTCAATTAACTCCCAAAAATCCTCATTTTCTATTGATGATGGAAGCAAAGCTCCCTCAAACCCACCTATTCAAAAAAAAAAAGCCCTCTTTCTACTCTTAAGAATGACAACCCCACCAGAATCTCCCATTATTCTCACCTCAAAATCACCACCTCCATATTTCTCTCCATCCGCGTGGCTGGAGATGGCGATGCATGGACCAATCTCCTTCCAAGTAACCATTGGGGACCTACCCGTGAAAATAATAATCCAAGACCCATCATATCTAGCATATGTAGTCAAGGAAGGACTGGACCATGCAATAAAGGGTCTAGGGAAAATGGCCGATATGGAGCCAATATCTGCTACAAACACAACTACTGGGAATACAAGAGCCCTTGTCCCTAAACTCAATGAACCTCTTGATGTCACAAACATTTCAAATATTGTCATTTTTCCAGTTGTCCCTTCAATCTAGTCGACCATGAACCTCTCATTTGTACCATGGTCACATAAGAAAATCTAAATGCCCAGTGAATATCAAGAGACAAATGGAAAAAGATTAAGAGAATGACCGGTCATAGAAATATTAAAGAGGAGCAACGAGGAGCTCGAACTCCTCCTAGCCTCTTTTGGAGACAAAAAGTTCAGGTCGTCATATTGAAAAAGTTGCTTCTGAAGAGTTCAAAGAGCTTTCAATCAAATCCATGGTAGTATACTGTCCCAAAGAGATAACCAAGTGCTCGCTAAACTTGAGAAACGAGAAGGGCAATATATCATATGTGGTAGCATTGAAAGTGTTGTAGGAGCCACTAGGACCTTTCCATTTGGAGAAAGGAAAAAGTCTAATGTCGAACCCACCCCTAACAACAAATCTGATGAATTTCATAATTTGAAATGTTAGGGGTGCCAACAACACTAGCTTTAGGCATTAGTGTGAGGCGATGGTGAAAATGCATAACCCTAATATGCTTGTTCTTCTATAAACAAGAATGGGCAAGCACAAATGACTCACTAAAGTCCTTAAATGTTGATGGACTATCTAGGGGTATTGTTATCATGTGGAAGAAGAACACCCTTAAGCTTAGCGATACCTACATCACTATTCAAAGCATTCATGTCATCGTCTAGGTAATCTCTAAAACCAAACCTTAGTTTTTCTTTCAACAATCTACGCCAATAATGACTACTCTATTAGATCTGCTCTTCGAAAAGAACTTACCAACTTAGCTAGGAGTATTAATGGGGACTGGATAATTGGGGGTGATTTTAACGAAATTCATAGGGCTAGTGAGAAGTTTGAGGGGAAAGGCATTAATAACTCTAGGGGTAATGCTTTTAGAAGTTGTTTGGACCAGTAAAACATGGTGGGCCTTGAGTTTAAAGGGTGTAAGTACACTTAGACCAATAAAAGGTACATGAACAAACATAGCTTTATCTTTTGAGAGGTTAGATAGATATGTTACAGACAATTCTTGGATACTCAGGTGTCCCCAAGCAACAGTTACCCATCTGCCTAGAACTAAGTCTGACCACTGCCCCCTTCAAGTCAGACTTTGGACTCTTCATGCAACCAACCATAAGAAAAAATCTGTAGATTGGAGCCTATATGGTGTGACAATTCAACCTTTCAAAATCTAATTTAAAGTTGTATTGAGCTCCTCCTTAACTTTCCTGGAGCCATTGACATGTTCCGAAAAATGTCACTAAATAGAACAAGCAAATTTTTGGCAACATTTTCCATAAGATGCGAATAATTCTTGCCAGAATTGACGGCATCTAAAATCCGTGTCCTACCTGCATAGCCCCTTTCTCTGAAACCTTGAATCTGAGCTCCTTAAAGACTATGACTTCCTTCTTAAAATGGAAGAAGACTTTTGGAAAATCAAGTCTAGGATTGATTGGCTTGATAAGGGAGACGTTAATAATAAGTTCTTCCACACATCCACCATCAATAGTAGGAGAATAAACATAATCAATAGTCTTTGGGAAGACTCTGGCAACATCCTCCTTGAGCAACAACCTATCTCTTCTCACATATATTCTTACTTTGCAAAACTCTTATCCACAGAACAATCCTCCTCAAGTTATCATAGCAGGACCCAGGAGTAAGAGCATACCCCTTCCCATTCTGACCTTGACTCCCCCCAAGAGACACTGAAATTATCCAAGCCCTACATTCTTTCAAGTCTTTCAAAGCTCCTGGGCCTGACGACCTCCACCCCCTCTTCAACCAAAAATTATGGCATGAAGTGGGTGAAAAGGCCACTACTTTCTGCAAGGAGGTGTTTGGAAGCATCATTATGCCCAACCACATGAACGCCACCTTTGTTTGTCTTATTTCTAAATTCTCAAATTCTACCAACATTAAAAATTACAGACCTGTAAGGCTTTGCGACACTGTGTACAAGCTTGTTACTAAAATAATAGTGAAGAGAATCAATCCCCTTCTTCCCATTATTATTGGTCCTAACCAAGTCAGAGTCCTTTCCAATAGAAGAATTGTTGATAATGCAATCGTTGTCCAGGAATTCATCTCCCACTTTAAGAAAATGAAAGGGAAAAACTCTAACGTGATTCTCAAATTAAAATAAACCTGAAAAAAGCCTTTAACAAGCTTGAATGGTCTTACATCAGGGACTCTCTCTTGTTCTTCAATTTCTCTAAAAAATTTACTAATCTCATTATGTCATGTGTCAGCACTAACTCCGTATCAATCTTAGTTAATGGAGAAAAAACATATTTATTCAATCCTTCTCGAGACATAAGGCAGGGGAACCCTATGCCCACCTACCTCTTTATCATCTGTATGAAAAGACTCTCCAGGGACATCAACGGGGCAATCGTCAATAAATCTTGGTACCTCATCAAAATTATCACCAAGGCCCCCACATTTTCTCATATCTTCTTTATGGATGACCTAACTTTGTTTGCTAAACCAATCTTCAAAATTATAATATAATTTTAAAATTATGAGGAAATTTTATAGAGAATCTGGCCAAAGCATTAATCATAGCAAGTCCAAAGTTATTTTTTCTTCTAATTGTACCACTGATAATGCCTATACTTGCTCCAATATCCTGAACATCCAAGCTAGCAACACGATTGAGAAATAATCTTGGATTCTCCATTTTACACAAAAAAAATAAAATGTTCATAATGACTTACAGTTTCTTATTAATTCAATGTATAACAAGATAGCAAGGTGGAAAACCAATTTTCTGAACATGACTAGAAGAAATATATTGGCTAAAGCTTTACTCAACAGCATATCTTGTCTTATTATGCAATACATCAAAATTCCTGCCAAAATTAATAAGCTCATCAATAGAATTCAAAGAAACTTTGTTTGGGAAATCAATGTTAAAAGGAAGAAAATGCACCTTGTCAACTGAGACACACTCACCTGCCACAAAAATGATGGAGGACTAGGCAGGCAAAATAGTGAGCTTAGGAATAGATTACTGCATGCAAGCATTGCCTAAAAATAAATTAAAGATTTAAACAGCCTGTGAAGGAAAGTGCTCACCAGCAAATACTCTAATCATGTTGTTGATTGGAGAAAGAAGCTCATTTCCAGAACTTATAAGTGTATTATGGAAGGATAGATGGATACCATGGATGGACTAAGGTGGATAGATCATACGGGAACTAGGGTAAGCTTTTTCAACTATAAATATATACACCACTATGACTCCATCAGAAACATAATACATGGGCCTCTCAGTCTGGGAGGAGGACATGGTTGTTAGTGATGTTGTCACTAATGGCAAATGAAATCTAGACAACATCTCACTCCAACTTGCCAAACGAAATCAAAGTCAACATTAAAGTAATGTATATCATTCCTGATAACACCAGAGAAGATAAGCCTACATGGGGATTAATTACCAATGGTATATTCTCCACAAACAGTGCTTGCATGCTTATCCACTCGAAATCTGTTCAGATTCCTCCTAATCCTAATAGAAAGGAATTTAAGTGGATTTGGAGGATATCTTGCCCTAATAAAATCAAAACATTCATTTGGCTTATGCACTACAATAAATTTCCTTCCTCCTCTAATCTCAATAGGATAGATCTGAATGTTCCTTCAGAATGTCAGGTTTGTGGTTTTCCCTCAGAAGACATTGAGAATTTTTTTTTTTGAATGTGGAAAAGCTATTGAATTCTGGGATGCTATTTTGGCTAATAATACCTCTATTCACATGTTCGATAGAAATATGTTTTACTGTGTGAACTGGTTCAACATTTGAAAATCTACCTAAAGGAAAAAGTACAACAATTTCATTCCATGGGATGCTATCCTCCCTCAATGTTTCTGGAGAATTTGCTTCAAAGAAATCATAACCTTTTCAACAAGAAAAAATAGAGCATCTCCAACGCCAACACTATCAACCAAGCTACTTAATTCTACCTCAAGAATAATAACCAAAAACATGTCATCCAGGTCAAGTAGGATCCCCCCCGGATATAGCACTATTAGTTTAAATTTTCACCATTAGAAAAATCTTCCTCGTCATTAGTTTTTAACATTATTATATTAGAGAGATCAATAGTGTTCTATTTTAGTAAAGTTAAGGGGTCGTTTGGTGTGAAGGATAATACCCCATAGTCCTGAGATTAAATTATAGTGCCACTTAATTTGTTGTTTGGTTGGCAAGTTCGGGATAACTTATCCCGGAATTAATAAATAGTACCGGGATAAGTTATCCCTCCCCTTGGGTGGTATAGTAATCCCGGGATAACTATCCCAGGATAAAATAAATACTGATAAAGATATCCCTTTAAATCCTTTTTATATATCACTTTTCACATTCATGAAGGGTATTTTTGTAAACTAATAAATTGTTCTTAAACTTTATGAAAATTATTTTATTTTTAGTACAACAAACCAAACACTCAACAAAAAATAATCTCAGCATAACCTATCCATCATAACCAATCTCATCATAACTTATCCCATCATAATTTATCTCATTATAACTTGTATTCAAACCAAACGACTCCTAAAGGTATTAGATATGCTCAAGATGACCAAAAGAAACTTACTCCCATAAATAAAGAACAATTTTAGTCTAAAAGATATTCTCGTGTATTTTTTTATGCATTTTGATATTGCTTAATTGAGTGAATGACTATATTAGAAACAATCTCTTTATACTCACATGATAAAGGTAAAATTATATACACACTACGTACTCTTCTCAAACTCAACCTGTAATTTTCTTTATGATGTTATTATTGTATTGATTATTGAGTGGAATATGAAAGCATTTTTCACAATTATGATATAAATAATTTTAAAATTACTCATTTTATTGAAAATCTAATCAAACATGAGATAAAACAATTTAATATTTTAAGATATAAATTTAAAATTTATATTTTATATCAAAATTGTAATCTTTGCCACACAAATTAAACAATCCCTAAAGTATATAGTCTTTAGGCAATCTTTCATCTTCTATATTGTCTGGCTCTGTATAAATAATTAGTAGGTATTTTCTGTCTAAATTTTTTGAAAAGAAAAAAATAAACAAAGTGCAAAGAAAGAAAATTACTTTTGCAGTTTTTGCTAGTATAAATTTCATTCCAAAAAAAATTAATTTGGTTTACTTAACAGACTTTGTTTTTCAGCTTCAAAACTAGTCAAATTCCCAATTGAAATATCACTTCATCTTCCACTTGATTGTCATTCTAAGATTCTGGCTGGCATAAAAGTATATTCTTCTATACTTATCACCATAAATTTTATTCTTATAAATTTCTTCATGTTACACCTCACATTAAATAATACAAATAGTATGATATAGCATATTATTTTTTTTTTGATGAACTACTAATCAATTCTTGAATTCATAATATTAAGATTTTAATTTAAGACACAAAGTATTATATAATATAAGAAACATTAATTGATTCAGTTTCTTTTTGAAAAAGACAAGTTAATACACAATCAAAATTATACTAATAAATTTTTTTTAAAAAAAATACTATATGATTTGTATCGCTTAATTTAATTGGTGTTTAAAATTAAGCTACTTAATTTTGTGATTAAACTGACATTAATAGTTTTAATTTAGTTATATTAGGTGTCAATCCTAAAATTCAGCACATAAAAATGAATATGATATGTTGTTGAGTGCTCTACTTTTTTGTTTGGATGTTATTGACATAATTATTATATACTTCTAAAAGTTTTTAAAAAAAATTCCAGTTGAAGATTGTCACCAAAATTTGTTCCAAATAAAATCTATGCATTTGGGACAAATTTTTGGCAACAACCTTCGAATGAAATCTCTTTTTTACTTTTAGAAGTATATAATGATTATGCCAAAAACTTCCAAACAAAAAGAGTAGAGTATGCAACAACAGATCAGGTTCACGTTTATGTGATAAATTTTAGGATTGACACCTAATACAACTTAATTATAATTATCAGTGTCAGAACAATAACGAAATTTAGCTTCTTAATTCTAAACACCAATTAGATTAAGCGATATAGATCATATAGTACATTTTTAAAATAAATTATTTGTATAAGTTGATTGGGTATTAGAGATATTTTGAATCAAAATGATATGCATTAGTTTTGTGTATTAATAGTATCAAAATTTATCCAAAAATAAAGGTAAAAAAATTCCTAAGTTTAGATTTGTACTTATTTCCCGTTAGTGTTATTAGCTCTCATATGGAGCTCCAATTAATTAAAATTTGTGTGTTATATATTTATTAAGAAAATATTTTTTATTAATTTTTTTATATTCAAAATTCGAATTCGATTATTTGGTTAATGATAAAGATATTCTATTTATTTCACCATAATTTTTTGATATTCTCCTTTACTGCGACAATCTAACAAAGTTTATTCCACGAATTTTTTTCAAACATGTCTCATAATAAGTGTTTTCAAAAATATTTTCGACGCGAGTCTTGGAGTGGGATATACCAAAAACATTCTAGAGTGTAAATGAAAGGCGTAAATCATTAAGAAAAATCTCAAACGTTATATTCAATATATATATATATATATATATAATTGAAATAATTACCGAAATCACTAAATCAATAACCTATTACAAATAAATCAATATATTTTTGTCAGTTTGATTATTAATTTCGATCAATTTTGAACCGCTCTATTTTTAGGTGACATTTGATATTACTTTGATTCTTTTACCATTCTGATATGATAAATATTAGTAGTATAATTTTTTGCATAACTTGTAACTTTCACATTTTTTTAATTGAAGAAAATCAACTCAATATTTAAACTCGAGAGTTGGTTGACTCTGATCAATAAAGGAGATTAAATAAGTTATGACCGACATAGTACTCAAAATAAAATAATTAATTCTAGTAGTATAAACTAAGTTATGCATTAACTATGGTATTATTCTTGTATCAATTAAACTTTTCATGAAGTATTTTATATCTTCATCATTAATTAAATGTAAATAGCATTGTTATTTGTAATCATTGTTTAGTCATCAAAGTGACCTTCAACTTAATCACATGATGTAAATAATTTCAATTTGTCTTTTTATGAATTGTTTGATTATGATATTTTGAGTAAATATATAATCTCAACATAAAACATAATATTTCTCGTGTCTTAGTTTATGTAGTTCAGTTTGAATTTCAAAAGTTGAACAATTTAATTTTTTATTGTGAATTCAAATATAAAGATATATAAATTTATTCGAAATAAAATATATATTAAAAAACTATGTGAATATGTCTAATTGAGGATTTGTAGAATTTATAGTTTTTGAATATATATTTTATTTCAAATAAATTTATATATTTTATATTTGAATTCACAATAAAATATTAATATGTTCAACTTTTAAAATTCAAACTGAATTTCATAAATTGAGACATGAGAAATATTATGTTTTATATTGAAATTATTTACTCAAAATATTATAAAAGACAAATTGAAACTGTTCACATCATGTGATTAAGTTGAAGGTTACTTTGCGTAACTAAATAATGATTACAAGTAACAGTACTATTCACATTTAATTAATGATGAAAAATCAAGGTTACCCTGCGTGACTAAATAATTATTACAAATAACCGTGCTTTTCACATTTAATTAATGATGAAAAATCATGATTCCTCAATTAGACATATTCACATTATGTAGATTGAGATGAATTAATTATATGCAAATATGTCAATAACAATACATGTGAAAATTAGTTTTCTAATAGATAGTTTAATATATTAATACATAAGTAATAAAAAAATATTTTTTTATCGATAACTTACACCAAATTAATATAACTTATTATGCTAGTTAAGTAATTTAATAAGATATATTATCTATCAATTGATTAATAATTAAATAGAAATTCTTTATTTAAACACAATAACAACATACACAGTAATTTAATTTCACTAATTAGGATTTGAAAAGACATAATGTTAAACCAACAAAATACATTAATTACTATAATAATAAATTATTGTAATTTATAGTATTTTTTACATAGTTTTTAAATATATATTTTATTTTGAATAAATATGTATATTTTATATTTGAATTCACAATAAGAAATTAATTTGTTCAACTTTTGAAATTCAAACTGAACTATATAATCTGAAACATGAGGAATATCATGTTTTATGTTGATATTATTTATTCAAAATATCGCAACCAAACAATTCATAAAAGAGTAATTGAAACTGTTCATATCATGTGATTAAGTTGAAGGTTACTTTGCGTGACTAAATAATGATTACAAATAACAGTGTCTATTCACATTTAATTAATGATGAAAAATCAAGGTTACTTTGTGTGAATAATGATTACAAATAACAGTGTCTATTTACATTTAATTAATGATAAAAAATCAAGGTTACTTTGCGTGAATAATAATTACAAATAACAGTGCTATTCAATTTAATTAATGATGAAAAATCTTGATTTTCCAATCAGACATATTCACATTATATAGATTGAGATGAATTAATTATGTACAAATCTATCAATAACTATACATGAGACAATTAATTTCCTTATAGATAATTTAATATTAATACATAAATGATTAAAAAAAAGTATCTTTGTATCCGTAACTCAGACCAAATTAATATAACTTATTATTAATAAAATATATTATCTATTAATTAATTATAATTGAATAGATATTATATATTTAAATACTATAACAACATATACAATAATTTAATTTCACTAATTAGAATTTGAAGAGACATAATGTTAAACTATGAAGATACATTAATTATTCTAATAATTAATTATTGTAATTTATAGTATTTTTTACATAGTTTTTTAGTATATATTTATTTCAAATAAATATATATATTTTATATTCGAATTCACAGTTAAAAATTAATTTGTTCAACTTTTGAAATTCAAACTGAACTACATAAACTGAGACACGGGGAATATTATGTTTTATATTGAGATTATTTACTCAAAATATCGCAACCAAACAATTATAAAAGACAAATTGAAACTGTTCATATCATGTATCATGTGATTAAGTTGAAGGTAACTTTGCGTGACTAAATAATGATTACAAATAACAGTGTCTATTCACATTTAATTAATGATAAAAAATCACGATTACTTTGCGTGACTAAATAATAATTATAAATAACAGTGATATTCACGTTTAATTAATGATGAAAAATCTTGACTCCTCAATCAGACATATTCACATTATATAGATTGAGATGAATTAATTATGTACAAATTTATCAATAACAACACATGAGACAATTAATTTTTTAATAAATAATTTAATATCAATACATAAATGATAAAAAAATATCTTTGTATCGGTAATTCACACCAAATTAATATAACTTATTATAATACTAAAATAATAAAATATATTATCTATTAATTGATTATAATTAAATAGATATTGTATATTTAAATACAATAACAACATATACAGTAATTTAGTTTCACTAATTAGAATTTGGAGAGACATAATGTTAAACTAACAAGATACATTAATTACTATAATAATTAATTATGGTAATTTATAGTATTTTTTACATAGTTTTTGAATATATATTTTATTTTGAATAAATTTATATATTTTATATTCGAATTCACAATAAAAAATTAAGTTGTTCAACTTTTGAAATTCAAACAGAACTACATAAATCGAGACACGAGTAATATCATGTTTTATGTTGAGATTATTTACTCAAAATACCACAACCAAACAATCATAAAAGACAAATTGAAACTGTTCACATCATGTATCATGTGATTAAGTTGAAGGTAACTTTGTGTGACTAAATAATGATTACAAGTAACAGTTCTATTCACATTTAATCAATGATGAAAAGTCAAGGTTACTTTGCGTGAATAAATAATGATTACAAGTAACAATGCTATTCACGTTTAATTAATGATGAAAAATCTTGATTCCTCAAACGGACATATTCACATTATATAAATTGAGATGAATTAATTAAATACAAATATGTCAATAACAATACATGAGACAATTAATTTCCCAATAGATAGTTTAATATTACTCCCTCCGTTCACTTTTACTTATCACTATAATAAATTTTCATTTTCACTTGTCACTTTTGACATATCAAGAAAAGACAATTTTTTTTCATGTTTTATCCTTAGCATTAAATATTATTCTCCAAATCATTTTCTAAGAGTTAATACTAAACATCAATTAATCGGAATAGTGTGGTAAAATACTTATATCAATAATTATTTTTTTAATAAATGTGCTTAGTCAAACAGTAACAAGTAAAACTGAACAGATGGAGTAATACATAAATGATAAAAAATATTTTTGTATCAGTAACTTACACCAAATTAATATAATTTATTATAATAATAAAGTAATTTAATAAAATATAGTATCTGTTAATTGATTATAATTAAATAAAAATTATATATACACACAATAGTTTAATTTCACTAAGAATAATATATGTAGATTTTATCAATACATTTTGCTCGTCTCAAGTAATCACAATAAAACAATATTAACAATAACATATAAACTTAAAATAAAAGCATAATAAATAATAACAAAATTATTACGTAGCATTTAAAAAAAATACATACTAATACACGTTAATTTGCCGTCATCTTATCCTACCAATTTGATAATATAAAAAGACTATTGAAATTAATTGCCCAATTTAGCAATTATCCAGATAGTTAGTACATGTCATAATATATATAGTTGGTTATTTCTTTTCCGAGCAAGCAATTTTTAATTCTTATTTTTCTAACTATTTATGAATCTTTCAGATATTTGTATAAAAATTGTTTTGACTAAACTAAAACAAGATGACATTCTGAATTTTTAGAAGTTATTATAAATGTTTGGTATCAATTTAATGTTTTGTCTACTAAATTATGTAATATATGGAAAAATATTAAATTTGAATTTAATATTGTTCGAAAGGATATTTTAAAAAAAATTATATTGCACAACTTCTAAAAAAAAGAGAAATCTATATGATGACCTAAAAATAAAATATATGAGTAAATTAACCTATGAAATGAAAATTTATATGAAAGCCTTTAATAGATCAGAAAGTTTAAATTTTATATTTGTCAAGTGATTAAATTAAACATGCATATATACATTTGATCATGATTAATTGATAAGTTTAGTAAGTAGAAAATACGACATGCCTTTATTGATTTGTGTTTAAACTTGATCAAATATCAAATATTAATATTGTCATTAATTATTATTAAAAAATATTTATATTTTTGGAACTATTTTAGTGCTAGAGTAATGTTTACATTAAAAGCATATTAATTAAGTAATCTGGTATTAGTCAAACAAATGTCTAGATACATTAATAAATACTATGAATTTATATTTTTATACAAACTAGATAGAGTGTTATATTAGAAGAATTTATGTTATTTTTTTTAACAATTTAAATTAAAGGTAATAAATTAATTAAGCTATATAAATCAGAAATATACATTTAAACCATATCTTAGTAATATTTAGGCTTAAAGTCTAATCAAAACCTAGGTTAAAAAATAGTAAATTCATTAAAAAAAATCAAGTGGTTAATTCTTATATCCAACTTGTAAATCTATTCAAAACGCAAGGTAAAAATACATAATAATTCTCCGTAAATAATTTTTTTAATATAATCAATTTAATCTTAGGCGGTGATATGTGATCTAAATGTTTTTGAGGAAGATGATGTACTTAAACATCAAAGGTTCCTTTCTTCTATGGGCATCCATCTATTTCGAAGATACTAAAATCTAATTTTCTATATGAAAATTATATGGTATGCTTACAGCTATTGAATTTCTTAATATTAAAGATAAATAATAAATCATTTAAAATAATATAATAAATTAGGAATATGTATTTACATCATATCATAATGACAACTAAATTAAAAATCTAATCAAAACCTAGATTAAAAGAAATAGTGATGTCATTGAAAAAAATTGTACTTAATTAAAACCTAAGGTAAAAACATTATAACTCCCTATAAATAATTTTTTAACATAATTACATCATCATCTTTTTCTTGTATTTTCAACAGTGTGGTTTTTTATCACATTTAAATACAATTAAATTAAGTTGAATTAAATACTCCCCAACTATTTTTTCCTAATATTTTTATACCTGCCATAACTCGTTTAGCACCCCAGCCCCCGCTCTACCCCCAACCCTACCACATTTGTCCTCAATCATTCTCTTTTTTAATGCACTTTCCTTTCCTCCAATCATATCATTCAGATTCTTTTTTTAATTTATTTTATATATTTATTTATATTACTATACTATACAGTATATATATATATATATCTGTTATATAGCATAGTCAAAACGCAGTTTGAAGTGTGAAAATAGAAAAAAGAAAGACATTTCTCTTTCTTCACGTCTCTGTATTTTTTTTTGCCCTCTTTTCTCCATTTGGTGTGTCTGCTCGATCGTGCTACACTTTTTATGAGGTTTATGTTCTGGTAAATTTTAGCCTTTTTTTTTTCAACTCTCTTTCTTTCTTTTGGTGTCTTTCTGCTACTATTCTTGAGGTTTTTCTTTTTTGTTTTACTTCTTTTTTGCTTTGTTTGGCCTAAATTCTGCTGCTTCTTTTTTTTTTTTGTGGGGTTGGGGTTGTGTTGAAATCGAAGTTTGTCAAGTTGTTTTCTTGAGGGTGTGTTTGGTTTGCTTTGGTTTAGTCTAGTTTTCTAGGTTTTAAGTTGTGTGAGTTTTGCTAAGTATTTCTTGCATGAAGCTTTTTTCTTTCTGTGTAAGCATTTTTTTTTTGTTTGGTGATGTTTATTTGTTGTGTGCTGGTAGTGGGTTTTGAGAAAGTTGGGAACTTTAACTTCATTTAAGTGGTTTTTTTGTAATAGGGTAAAGATGAGATCTTTAATTTCATACCTCTTGAATTGGAATTTGTTGTTTTACGTGCCTGCTGAGTAATGAGGTTTTTTTCTTTCTGAGGGATCACTTTTTTTGTTTGTTGATGTTTATTTCTTGTGTGCTGGTATTGGGTTTTGAGAAAGTTGTGAACTTTAACTTCGGTGGTTTTGTAATGGAGTAAAGAAACGATCTTTAATCTCATACCTTTAGAATTGGAATTTGTTGTTTTATGTGCCTGTTGAGTAATGATTTCTTCTGTCAGTCATGGTAAGGTCCGCCTCAGACCCCACTTGTGGTTGTTGCTGTAAATTTAACGTCCAAAATTAGAGCTTTGGTGAGTGGTTGTGCTTGTTTTGTTTTGAGATGAATGAATTTGTCCATCAACTGATGTTGGTCAAAGTTCTTCTGTCTCATTGTTTATTGCTCAACTTTTATGCTCAGTTATCTGGGAAGATGTTTAGTACAGATTGGGAAGAATGGATGTTTGCTGAGTAGCCTGATCGGTATCTTGGCCTCATTTAGTTATTACCAAGGTAGAAACAAGGAGTCAAAGGTTTCTATTAGGAATTGAAAGTTGCTTTTGAAAAAAAAGAATTAGTTCTTTAATTAAAGTTGGTGTCTTTGGGGGCTCTCTACGAGGTAGGGTTAGGGTTTGCGTACACTCTACGCTCCCCAGACCCCACTTGTGGGATACACTAGGTAAGTTGTTGTTGTTGTCATCTTTGGGGGAATCTTGTGGGTCTTGAATTTTTAGGAGAAGCATCTTGCACCAAGTTGAAATATTTGACTGATTGGTACAGCTTTACCCATAAGTTTAAGAAGTTGAAAGCTGAAACAGGAGCAACAGAGGTTTAGAATTTTTATTATAAAGTTATCTTTGCTCTCTATTAGAGCTGGTAAAGAGCTCTTAATGTTGTATCAATTAGCATTCCCAGCATGTATATCATACCTGTTTGGTTGTAATTTTTTTGTTAAATGCTCTCTGGTTTCTTTAGCTAATGTATATGAATGCAAACTATGAAAACCTCCAATTCATCAGAAAGAAAATGAATAATGCAGAATAAATTCACATAGCAAATGTGAAGGTGATAAGAGAGACTCAACCCCAGAGGTCCCTTGCAATCATGTAATATTGACAATATCACTTGAGAATGTACGCTAGTTTGTTTTAGGTAGCTTGTGTGCACTTGATCTTAGCTGGATTGCTTACCTATTGTTAAGTTGGCTTTTTCTAGATTTTGTTTTAAATGTAAAAGGCAGCATTGCGTGGACAAGTGTTTTCAACTGTGCAATGGTCCCTGGAGATTCTCCAGAAATGATACTGTATTTATTTACCAGCCCTAATTATGCTGCATTACAGATCTTCTGAAGATACCAATGATAAATGTATCTAAAGAAAAGGGAAGAACACCATGGGAGATTCGTCCAGGATCTGATTCCGTCCATATCACTAGTGATGCTTCTCTTTTCACAAGCTCAGTGCCTGTTCTTCAACATGAGAAGCGTATGAATACATTGATGAGTCTTTTACTCATACTGCATTTGCCCATTTTCTTTAAGAAAATCTCACATCTTCTTAATCTCTTTGAAATTCTTGGATGTAGTGAAAGTGAGTGACGGCGACCATGGTCATCAATCCATTGATGATGCATCACCAAGCTTGAAGAAAATTCACCCGGATGTAGAGGTTGATGTGCTGCTGGATGATGGTGAAAATCGTGCAATTGGAAGCTTGCTTCCTGATGACGAGGATGAACTTTTAGCTGGGATAATGGATGGATTTGACCCTAGTCAGTTTCCCAATCACACAGATGACTTGGAAGAGTATGATCTTTTTGGAAGTGGAGGAGGCTTAGAGTTGGAGCTTGATGGTCAGGAACACTTAAACCTGGGTATATCAAGAGTAAGTCTGGCTGATTCAGGTAGCAATGGAGCTGCTATTTATGGATTTTCAAATGGTGGTGGTGCGGTTACCGAACATCCACTTGGAGAGCACCCTTCAAGAACATTATTTGTTCGCAACATAAATAGCAATGTCGAGGATTCTGAGCTAAGAACTCTCTTTGAGGTTAGTTGCTTTACACTGGATAAGTATGTTCTTTGTAATTTCACGTGACCCTCTTTTCCGATTTGTCAGTGCTCAATCCTAATGCGTTCCCTGCATATGTAATAACTAGTTTTCATGAACGTGTGTTGCATGTTGATCTTCAATCTTTACTTAAAGTTTGTACCACAAAATAGTTAATCAGAAAGATACTATAATTGAAAGCTACTTTATTTGTGGTTACCAAAACAAGAAGAGTTGCTCAATTATTTCTTCTAAGTCAATTTGAATTAGTTCCAATAGGTTTATTTGGGTTTGTTTTATTTTCTTTATTAAAGGGTGAACATAGAAATAGAATCACACAATGTGGAAATGACATTGAATTTATTAATATAGTTTGCATGAATTTGGCAAGGCCCTCATGCCAACTAAACAATAAAGATGTCGGACTGTATGGATGAATGATAATTCAACTTTAGCCTTAGAACCTTCCCTCTTTTAGTATAGTATATGATATGATGATATATGATATGATGGTAATATAATATAATATAATATATTATATTTTGATGCTTTGTCTAGTTAGGGATGGGTTCTGCTTGTCAGTTTAATAATTGGTCTAGAACCATATTGCTTTCCGGTCTTCTTTTTTTAAATGCTGGATGAATATTTCTGTAGAAAGATTTCTTTTGTGTAAACAATATGTGAGGGTAGTAGTAGTTGAAAAGAAGAAGCTAATGGGTCCGTCTTTTACAATTTCTGGAGGCTTCATCCCGATCCCAAAGCTTTTGTATTTCTTTAATCTTGATCAGTTGCACTGCCTAAGGTTCTACTTTTTCCTTTTGGTACAAAACAATGATACAAAACAATGATGTTCTGCTTATTATGAGTTTATCTTGTACTGAAAGTATTGCCTTAGTCGAGTAAATTCACTGGGTATCTGTGTTCATGAGATGCTTCATTTGTTATGGAAACCTGTTAATCTTATTATTGTATTGTTGTATGAGCTGCAAATTAAGCTGAGCATGGAAAATGTCAAAGCACTGGCCTGGGTGTTTGCAATATCGCATTTGAGTCTAAATGGTTGCTTGACAGACAAGAATGTCTTGTAAAGTTGCTGATTTATAAGGTGTTTTTTTCTCCTTATAACCATTTTCAGTTTTTAACATCCTGCTCTTTTTCTTTTTTCTTCTAATTAGCAATATGGTGATATCCGAACTCTCTATACTGCCTGTAAGCATAGGGGCTTTGTCATGATATCATACTTCGATATTCGTGCTGCTCGAACTGCAATGCGAGCATTGCAAAATAAGCCACTGCGAAGGAGAAAACTAGACATACATTTCTCAATCCCCAAGGTACTTCTTTGTCTGCTACTTTAAATGGTTTTACACAATTACATTGTATGTTATTTTTGAAAATTATTACATTGTATGCTATTTATTTGTTTTGTTTCCTGACTGACCTCCTCTCCTTGTCCTGTTATTCTTCTCTCTGCCCCTCAATGTATAATATCAGGACAACCCCTCAGACAAAGATGTAAATCAAGGAACCCTTGTGGTTTTTAATCTAGATCCATCTGTATCAAATGATGACCTCCGCGTAATATTTGGGGCTTATGGTGAGATCAAAGAGGTCAGAGACTCGATTAGTTAAACCATTTGTTTCCCATTTTACTCCATCTATTCATTTTCCCTCGTGTGCTTCCTCAAGGAGCTAGTTTATGTTAAGTACATATGACATCCCACTTTCTTGCATTGCAGATAAGGGAAACACCACACAAGAGGCACCATAAATTTATCGAATATTATGATGTTAGAGCTGCAGAAGCTGCCCTTAGGTCCTTAAATAAGAGTGACATAGCTGGCAAGCGCATAAAGCTTGAACCAAGCCGCCCTGGAGGAGCTCGTCGAAAGTGAGTAATCCTTTTTTTCTTCAGTTTAAACCATGTTTATTTTTTATTACTGAGATTCTTTTGCTTCTTTAAGTGGGCTACTCATCTGGTGCTTCTCCTTCTTCCTGGACGCCTTTTGCTCTTTATATACCCTCGAGCTTGAGCTCTTTATGAGCATGCCGTCATACTATATCATTTTGATATCAACTAAATTCTAGATCTTGTTGATGTTCATAATGAGTCTCTTTTTGTTGGATGTTCCTTCAAGTTAGGTTTACCTTAGCCACAAATTCAAGGTTGCATTATTTAATATGTTTCTGTTTTTGCGCTGTTACATATTTGGGTTCAGTTTCTTGAATCTTGATTTTTGATCTTGGCATTCTTTTTTTTTTCCTGTGTTGCATTTGTAGTCTTGTATTGCAATCAACTCAAGAACCTGAACAAGATGACTCTTGGACTTTTCGGCATCCATTGGGTTCCTCAATTGGTAATTCCTCCCCGGGTAAGTTTACCGAGGGTTTTGACTTCTATGTACTGCTGAGACAATTTAAGGTTTTTTTCTCCTTCTGTTTGTGCCTGTGTCTTTATTATTATTATTTTTTTTTTGGGTATTGCTTATATTTCTGGCAGGTAATTGGCCACAATTTGGCAGCTCTATAGAGCATGGCTCCACGCAAAGTCCTGGCACTTCACCAGGCTTTAGATCCCTGAGTCCCACCATTGCCAATAATTTACATGGGTTAGCTTCAATTTTGCATCCTCGTGCATCAAATACCGTGAGGGTAGCACCTATTGGTAATGCTCGCACAATGAGCGGTCATGCAGATTATCCTAATGGTTCAAACCATGGTGCTCCCTTCCCTCAGTCTAATTCTTTCCCTGAGCCTAAAATAAGCCAGTTTGGTGGAACAGTGTCCTCTTTTGGTGCTTCAAATACAAATGGTTCTGCTGTTGAAACACTATCAGGACCACAGTTTCTCTGGGGCAGTCCAAAGTTGCAGTCTCAACAGAGTAATTCTTCAGCCCGGAAAACTGAGTCTTTGGCGAATGCCTTTTCATTTGGTGGTCAGGGCGACAGGTTTTCCTTGTCAAATCATCAAAAATCTTTCCTCAATTCATCTCAGCACCACCTTCATCATGTTGGATCTGCTCCATCTGGTCTTCCCCTTGATAGGCACTTTGGTTTTTACCCAGACTCATCAATCTTAAGCCCAGGTTTTAGGGGCATGGGTATAGGTCCTCGTGACGGAAGTTTGCTGGTTAACTATGGTTCTCGTACTACTTTGAATGCTGGTGTTGCTGTTCCGAGGAATATGTCAGACAATGCTTCTCCTAGATTTGGCATGATGTCTTCCCAAAGACTTAGTCCATTGTTCCTAGGTAATGGTCATTTCCCAGGACATGCAGCTACTAGCTTTGAGGGGCTGACTGAACGCAGTCGCACTCGACGTGTTGACAATAATAATGGGAACCAGATGGACAACAAGAAGCTGTTTCAACTTGATTTGGATAAGATTAGATGTGGTGAAGATACTCGGACAACTTTGATGATTAAAAATATTCCTAACAAGTAATAGCAACTTCTCAATGCTTGTACCTTGTTAAGTATGACCTATTTTAGTATGGGTGACAGTTGACCTTGTCTTCCTCCAGGTACACCTCCAAGATGCTTTTAGCTGCTATTGACGAACAACATAAAGGCACTTTTGATTTTCTGTATCTGCCCATCGATTTCAAGGTAATCCTATAGTAGTTAGGATTATGTGGTTTCCTTTTTGTTTCTCAAAGTCTGATGGAAATTCTTGTTTGCAAGCAGAACAAATGCAATGTAGGATATGCGTTTATCAACATGTTGACTCCATCACTCATTATCACATTTTATGAGGTTTGTTTTTGTCTATTCTGTTTAACGTATTGTATTACTTTCTTTTCCTAAAGTGATTGGGCTATGAGCTTTGAATCTATGTCTCTCCTTGTTGTATACTTCCTGCCTTCCCGGTTATATAAAAAGGTTGCTATGCCTTCTTAATTAACTCTTCCTTCTATTGTTTTTGCACTCTTGAACTTTTGAAGTATAAGCGTGGTGCTGAGTATTAACTTTGTGCAGGCATTTAATGGAAAGAAGTGGGAGAAATTCAATAGTGAGAAAGTTGCTGCTTTGGCTTATGCTCGGATTCAGGGAAAGACGGCCCTTGTAGCCCACTTCCAGAATTCAAGTTTGATGAATGAAGATAAGCGATGTAGGCCCATCCTTTTCCACTCAGAAAGCTCAGAATTGGGGGATCAGGTAATATAGACCATGTTGTTAAGAATTACGCATGCAAAATGTAACTACTGTTATGTCGTGCATTGCGATTCAGCTTCCTTTGATTATTTTCTCCTAGTTTTCAGGCTATATGATTGGATTTTCTTGTTGAGATGACAACATTGAAACTGCATCTTTTTCATCAAAACACTATTATAGCTTAAGATGAAAACTTACCTGCAGATTGTTCAAGAACATCTTTCATCAGGCTGCTTACATATTCAAGTCTGCCGGTTAAACGAGTCAGACATCCTGGGGTCACAAGGCAGCCCACCTGAGGATCCAGTTGACAAATTGGAGAATAGCTAGCAGGAGCATTGAAATGTTTTTTTGCTCGCGGCTTGAAGAGTGTGCAGCTGGCTAGTACAAGTGTGATATACATGTGCAGAGTAGCATGATTTAAGGCACAGAATAGAAGTATGAAGATCTTTGTATTATAGTGAGTAGGTGTTTTTGGTTAGAAATCTCTAAGAGGAAGAGGGTTCTTTTAGACTTAAGTGACTAAAGCATCTGTAGTTCATGTTGTAATCCCATTGGCAAGTTGAAATGGCAAATGCTATCTCAACATGGCATGCAAGGTTGTAGTTTTGTAACATTTTGGTGGTTAGAGTGAAGAGGGATGCTTGAATGTAAAGTGGGAAGGAAAGCTGGCTGTTGTTTTGTATCAAACAAGCATTTTGGTATTTATGTGAAACTTCTTTTGAGACTATATTGTTATCTGCTATAAAATTGCATAACAAATTTGCTTGTTTCATTTTTACTTTTCATCTCATTCAACTTTTCAAATTAACTTTTCTCTTCTAAGTTTGCCTTTGTTTATGTTGTCTTCTTTTTTAAAAAAAAATAATAATAAATCTTTGTAAGTGGGAGAATTATGTGAAGTTATTGAATAGAGGATGCCAGAGAATCATGCTAATGGCTATTGTTATTGTTCCTTAATGTCGTAATGTTACGTAATGTTTTCCTTTTTTTTGTAGTTAGTCGAGTTGAGAGTCAGATAGAAATAACTTTTCTACCTCCCCAAGTTAGGGTAAGGTTTGCGTGCATACTACCCTACAGATTATTTTAGAAGCTGAGATGGAAAACCTAAAAAAGTAGATGAAATAATGTTATGCTCTTTGCATTCACATTTTACGAATCTCTTATTGGTCGTTTGGATCGTGAGCGTAAATCACAATACATATTATGTGTAAATCACAATACATATTATATTAAAGGAATCGTAAGATTGTGAATAATAATACATGTTCTTGTAGATGATTATAGCAGATTATTCAATGAATTAATCGAGATGCATGCACAAGCAACTGATCAGTGCGCTTTTGATGAAATATAGTACATTAAATTTCCAATACGTAACTGACATGTAGGATGTCCGGTTGGAGTAGTAAAGAAGCGCATGTAGACAATTACAATCCCCGTACATGGCTTGCCTGGACACCATAATTATATTATTATACAAAAAGTACATGAAGTTCTGCAAAATTACTGAAGTTTTCGTTGATACTTTCCCCGTTCGCTTTCACTTGTCCATTAGACTTTGCACGACTTTTAAAAAACAATGATCAATATGCGTACTTTTTAAGTTTTACCACAATCACACTGAAGTTTTCGTTGATACTTTCCCCGTTCGCTTTCACTTGTCCATTAGACTTTGCACGACTTTTAAGAAACAATGATCAATATGCGTACTTTTTAAGTTTTACCACAATCACATATTAATTGATATTTAGTCTTAGGTCTTAGAAATGATTTAGGGAATAAATAATTAATACTGAAGATAAAATATGAGAAAAAATGTTTTTCTCTTGATATGCTAAAAGTGTCCAATAAAAGTGAAAATGTATTTTTAGTATAATGGACAAGTAAAAGCGAATGGATGTAGTATGAATTAGTAAAACTTCATAGGTCTTTTTCCATTACCAGCTCTGGACAAGTTACTGGAAAAATAAAGAGATACTGGCGCTGTGTTTAAACACATAATTCAAGCAAACGGTTTAAAGAAAGTAATCTTGGATTATTTGTTCAATTCATTCAAATGAATGGAACTCTTCTACCCAGCATAACATGTTGGATCATTTTATTTGAGAAGATAGTTTTACAGTGTTCTGATACAAACAATATACAACATCTTACATAAATAACACGAAAATATATCCTATACTGCTGATAATAATAATAATAATTATTATTATGTACAAGACAGGAGATTCAGAATCAACTCCAAGGCTCCATAGGCTCTAGAAATACCAGATATATTCTTATTACAAAAAAAGAGATTTACCTGAAGTGCAGAGGAGAGCTAAAGGTACTTTGAGATAGGACACTCTGCCTGCATCCAAAATTTGGACCACGTTGTCTAGATTTCCATTTCTCGAGTTACTTCCAATTTCAGACCGTGTTGTGTTGGTTTCGATGTTTTCAGTTCCACGTCAATTAGGAAATAACATTTGTCTTCCTCTCTGACATAACGGACGTGTCCATTCATCATACTGAGAAGTTTCTGGGAAACATTTAACGCGATTCCTTCTAGTGTTGTCCATCTATTTCTTTCTCCAGACATGTCATCAATTAGAGCAGCAGATAGTCCTTGGCCAGGGTGAGTCATTCTAGCAAATAAAGTGTGTTTAATTTTACATAAACATTTATCAATAGAAGTAATTACAACACATATAATTATTGAAAGGCTATGCAAGGCGGTTTCGCTGATTATGACAAAGATGTTTACAGTTACAAAAGTAAGACAATTGACAACGTTCTTCCTGATTTTCCACTCCTCACTTGAAAGATTCAAAGTGAGTGTTTGATAACAAAAAACAAATCCAGCTAAGTGAATAAAGCACCATAATATTTCCAATGATTAGATTAAACTCCTCAACGCACTTCAACTGATTAGGCGTTATACGTTGTGCGGTTGCATTAAAGGACAGACACCAGATAAAATGAATAAGCTCATGTCCTTGTGTAACAAACCATCAATAGATAAATAGCACTGAAGTTACCTGAACTGGAGATGGATTAATTCATTTCCATCTTGTATAAGTTTCAAACCAGGTAACACCTTGATTTCCACCCAACCATCCGGAGAAGGTGCATGATGCACTACACTAAGCAAGAAATCAGACAGAACACGCTGAAGCTTAATTTGATCACCATATAGAGGAAGAGTTTTGATCTGGTCAGGGATATCATGCAGCAGCTGTAAGTTCTTTTCTTTCAGGAAAATCATTACTTGACTCACAATAGTATCCACAACATTTCCTAGAACAAATTCCTCCATGTTTAGCTCCACTTTGCTGCTAGAACCAGGAGAAAGTAATGTGCATTTAGCAGACCTTTTAGCCATAGAGAAACAACACAAAGAGAAACAAAGAAGCAAGTATCAACATACATATATTATGGTGGCTTATTGTTGCACTAGCAAATACAAAGAGTCGTTTACAGTGGATTTTAGAAGAAGACTATAAGCTTTTAATGTGTTTGCAGTCTTTTGGGTACTTCTCTCTCTTTTTCTTTGGTGCTCTTGTAAACTGATTCAACTCCTTTGGAAAGCCGTTTCTAGTGAAATTAACAGTTAATGAGTACCATCTACTCGAGACCGGGATGCTGTGTCCAATCTACACAAATTAACGTCAGCCACGATAAGGGAAGAGTTGCTGTAAAGGAAAGAACAGTGGTAAGTGGCAACTGTTTCTTTGTAACCGCTGGACGACCAACCCATTCAGAAGGTCTTAGAAGAATGGATAATGGAAATGGTTCTCTGAGATCATATATGAGATTTTCTCCAACATTAAGTGACGACTAGTTGAGGTGGAAAATTGAAAAAACATAAGAAAGAAATAAAGAGTAATTTTAATCAAGTTCATATAGAAGAAGCATTACCTGTCCTCTATACCTCCAAAACCCATATTGTCAAGAACAGACAGTATCTGTTTCTCACAGGCTTCACTTGTCTCAAGAAGCTGTTTCTGATTATCTGAAACACCAGATGCTTCAAGGAGTTTATGGGTAAACTGGATTCCATTCAATGGATTTTTCATCTGCTGTAGTACATAAGCATATTCTTTAAATTTCGAAAGGGAATCTTTATAGTCTTGTCTCTCATCTGACACCTCTGGGTCAACCATCGTAGGCTGCAAGAAACAGAAACACCCACATATATTCCCATGCTCATCAGTTCTCTTGTTTGCTGTTAGGAACACTTCCACAAACTCTCCTGTCCTATTAAAAAAGCCAAATTGAAGCTTTTTGGTGTCATGACCACTAATTGCTTGGTAGAAAAGAATCATAAATTTTGTAAGGGCATCTTTTCCCGTAAGACCACAAAGACCACCAAATACTTCACCAGGAAGTGTCCTCCCCATGACCTCATATCTTGTCCAACCAGTCAACCTTTCCATTGCTGCATTCCACTCCGAACAACAAGCATTTTCATCAGAAGCAAATATTGGTGGAATCAATGGATTAAGACTTTGTACAATAGCCTCATAATCTCCTCGCAACTGAATGAATTTATCCATGACAGATTTCTCAGGAGTGACATCTTGAGCCACAAAACACACACCAACAACATCATTTTTGTGGTCCCGGCTTGTGCAGGTATTGGTCACAAGGTATATAACTGATCCAGGTGGATCTTTCCCAAACCTTCGCAATTTTATTTCCACATTTTTGTCCTCCTCACCTGAATCACAAGTTACAAAGATAGAGAGAGGGTGGGGAGTGAGAACAAGCTGGGGAATGTTAGTGGAAGCTTCTATGCTCAGGCTGTCAGTCAATTTTGACTTACCCAGAAGAGGAAAAATAGTCTTTTCAACTAAAAGAGTAAGCTAAGTCTCACTATGCAGTGGAGATGACTGACTAGTCAATGCTGAAAGCATAATATTGCCCCAAGTAATGTAGGTAACTATGCATATATATATTATACTAACAAACAAGATGAAAGGCCAATTAAATAAGTGTAGGTAGCCAATTCTCTTACCAGTAGGCCTGAATTTCAAATCTATGAAGATACACTATCATGTATGGACTGCAATGCATAAAGAATGAAGAAAAAAGAACACAATGAACACATAGATAGAATTATAGCCATGTAATACTAAGGATGTTTCCAAATTATAATGTTTACTATTAAGTCTAAATAAGAAGTACCTAACAGAGCTCTGTGTAGAACTTTTTCAACAGTTCCACGTGAATCTTCATTAGCAATATCATTAATGAGAGACATTCCAACAGCTTCACTAGCATGCAACCCAGTCAAGTCAGCAATCTTCTCATTCCATCCATTTATTAAGCCAGATGGATCAACTCCAAAAATTGGAGCAGTGGCTGTCTCGATCAACCTAACCATTTCCATTGCCACAGAACTAAGTTCATCCATGCTTGGCCCATCAGCATCATTCTGTTGAGAAGTGGTCACAGTTTTTAGAGAGCTGCTTTCGTTCTCATGGATTGATTCTCTCATTATGATTTGTAGAGAATGAATGGCATTAATCTCCGGAATCTCCCATGGCAAACTTCTGCTTTTAACCACTTCAAGAAAGGCATTAAATGAAGATCGTGGGTGCATTTTTCCTCCATCATCTTTATCATCTGGATGATGCTTAGCACCTCCCCACTTGACTTCCTTAGCTGTGTGAGACCTGAACCAGAATAGAAAATCCTTGGAAGTAATTCTCGCAGTAGCCATGCCACAAACAGCATCTCCCAGTAAAGCAGCACCAGGATAACCAGCATCTGCAAGACAGTCCGTACTTAAACCTGTGGAGTCCTTATGAGCAACTAGTAACCACTGTGCAATATCTTTAACTTGTGCTTCAGTTGGTGTCACCCCAAGCAACCAACATTTTCCACCAGAATAAAGTGCAGCTCCATCACACTTCACAAGGTCCTTAATACTAGGGGATTGTGTTACAATGCCAAATGGAACATCTCGAAGAAGCATGTCACATAGTACGGTCTGCATTTGGAGAGTTTTCTTCTCTGCCAACTGTGATGCCAATTGAAGCTCCATATTAAGCTGCAGGCCAAATGCCTGCGTGAAGAATTCACAAGCATATCGAAGCGGGAAAGGCACATAGCGAGGAGAAGTGTGATGACAAACAATCAAACCCCAAAGCTTCATTGAATCACCACTATTGATAAGAACTGCCATCACCAACGACGAAATAGATCCCATGTTGGCCATATACTTGCTATGGCACTCATGAGGTGATCTAAGAGTCGAATTTACCAAGCAGATAGGCTGCTTTAGTTCAACACTCTGAACAACCTTAACAGGCTGCGCATTACAATCACATATCATCCTAACTCTGTTCTGTTTGAACAAGAAGCGAGCAGCTTGTGGGATATCTGTTGCAGGATAATGCAAACCCAAATAAGGTTCCAAGTCTGATCTCCTAATCTCAGACACAATTTCACCATGATTATCATCATGAAACTTATAGACCATTACCCTATCATATCCAGTCAGCTTCTGCACATCTTCCACCGCTGTATCGCATAGAACCCCTACATCTCCACCAGGGAGTGACTGCAACCTAGATATTGACCGTACCGCCAGTTTTTGTGACTGCACTGCCCCAGCAAGCAGCAATGCAGGATCACTAGAATTAGCAGGTTCCAAATCAATCACAATGCCCACATCAATCCTGTGAAGTATAGCATAAAAAGGCTTATGGGTAGTCCTAGAATGAACCCATATAGGGTTCAACAAAGAAATTTCCCTAGAAGCCATAACTTTAGCCAATGAATCCCCTGAAGAAGGAGTAAAAAGGGTTCTAGCATCAACACCAATCAGACCTAATTTCAACTTTGTAGGCTTAAACCCCAAAATATCAAAGCAATTCTCACTGTAACCTATAATCTTGAAAGTGGGTTCCTCAATAGCAACCATACACCCAAATGGTTGAACAAGCCCACCCCTCTGAATTCTTGAAAGATAAGAAGTAATTTCTTCCTCATTAGCTTCCTGCGGTGGATAAGGAACTGATTTTGAATAGTCAAAAGACTTACCAGACACACTAGACTGCTCAAACTCAGCCATTAACTTTGCATCAGCATTGTACTGAGCCATAGCAGCCTTACTGGAGTTATTCTTCATGTTACTAGCAGCAGAAGAAGTAGAAAAGCCGGAATCTTTGTTGTTGTTTAGGTTATTGTGGCTCATAGAGGTTCTTCCTCCTCTTCTGTTTTCACTACTCTGTGACTCCATTTAATGGGTTCTTGAAAATGGTTTATTCTTAGAGAAAACTCAGGTACAAAGAGCAGCTGGTATTCTATCATGACTGTACTTGATTCTTCTGCTTGAGCCCTCCTTGTAGCTCCACACGTCTCCTTCTCTCTCCCTTTCTCTAGTACGTACTGTACTAATATCTTTTACTTAATTATGTCATTATACCTTTCTAATCACTATATTTTGAGCTCTCAATATGAAAAGAAATTCTGATGACCAATATGATGTAAATTCAAATTAATCAAACTGAGAAACAAAACTTCATTTTTATTTAGGTGTCATTCGAGTTTAAAATAGAGAGTCATCTTTATAAGAAAAGACATAACTATTCAAATTTGAGTTTAATTAAGTCCTAACACAAGCATTGGATGAAAAATAAAATTTAAAACCTTATGAATTACAGCAATGAATGATAACCTTTTTCATTTCTCTTTTGGAAGGAATAATGAGTTACTTCCTATATTCTATATTAACTAAATTTTTAGGGTTTTTTCATTGTTTTAAGTAACTGAATTGTTCAAAGTTTAAGATGGATGTTTGAGAAATTTTTTTTTAATGAAGCTTGATATTTTCTAGGACATAAATTACACTACTTGCAAAGTTATATTTATGATTTCATAAAAAACAATAATGAAAAATATGATTTAAATTAATCCTTAAATATTTTTCTACCTCACAAATTCAATAGAAACAGTACTATAGTAATAATTTGAATAGAACAAGTTTATTAATCACTTGTTGTAATAATGATCACATAATTAAGAGACATTGGGAATAGAACATATGCACTTTTCTCTAAGTGAGAATAACAAGTACTCTAGCTCCCTCGGTTCAATAATAGTTATCCACTATTGATTTGATATACCTCTTAAAAACAATAAATAATAGGAGTATTATTACTATATTATCTTTTTTTTAATATAGTGGATAATTATTATTGGACGAAGAGAATAGTATTGTACTAAAATATGAAATGCTCAATTATTTTAGATGAATTCTTAAGAACCACAAGTTTTAAGGACATTAAAGTTGAGATAGTGTGGTCATGCATGTATACCCCAAGAAGAATGGCTTGTGAGGAGAATGTAGGGCCTTTTAGCTTTGGTGGATTAAAAAAGATTCCTTAAAAACAATGGTGGAGAAGGGGACATCAAATCGTTTGCTTTTAAATATGCAAAACAACACGTCCAATTCAATATTAGTATATAATAGTACGAAATTTATTAGATACAAACTTGCCGATTATTGAAGATATATATAATAATAGACATGTAACAAATATGTATGTATATATAATTTTTTTGTATTTTATACAATGATGGTAATCAAAATAGCAAATACCATACCAGGCTGCGTATCGGTTCGGTTTTGAAGTTTATCGGTTCGGTTATCGGTTTAACAGTTAAGATTTGACACAAAAAAAAGTCATTAAAAATCACTTAGAAACAAGGTGACAAACCAAATGAACCGTGCACATGAGTTCACAAATTACATCTTGCTAAAAAGCAAACACTTTTACATTGTAGAATATCCAAGAGTTTGAGACAGCTAGAAATAAAAGTAGGAAACTAAACTCTAAGTCAAGGACTTTATATACAAAATGATATAAATATAATTATTTAATCTACTATCGGGTTATCGGTTAACCCATTAAGAAAAAATCTCAAAAGAACCGATAACCCGATAACAAAAAAAATCAAAACCATTATCAAAACCTCTAAACCAATAACCCATTACTGATAAACCAGTAAAAAAAATTTAGTTCGGGTTATCGATTTCGGTTCGGTTTTGAACAGCCCTAATGCCCACCCCTACTTACGACAGCGCAATTTTAGAACATATTATAATATATTTTCTCCATTCACTTTTATTTGTCACTTATTCTTAAAATATATTTTCATTTTTATTTGTCCTTTTTGACATATCAAGAAAAAACAATTTTATTTTTTTATGTTTTACCTTCAACATTAAATATGTATTCTTCAAATCATTTTTTAAAACCTAATACCAAACATCATTTAATAGGAATAAAGTAATAAAATATCTATATCAATAATTGTTTTCTTAATGGATGTGCTAAGTCAAACAGTAACAAGTAAAAATGAACCGAGGGAATACTTTATGTATAAAATATAAGGGCAATGGGATAAGAATTTAGACAAAGAGGAAATATATAGAATTTTTTTTTAATTTCTTTCGAAAAAATTGTCACACCCGTTACAATAGCCATCACAAAGGAGATTATACAGGCTTGGGAATTACAAATATATAATGAATGAAAGAAATATATATGTACACAATTAAAGAAGAGTACTAGTGAGAGTAGGGGTGTGTTTTTAAAAATATCTTCTGAAAAATATTTTAAATTTTTTTATATTTTGAAAAATATTTTTTTTTAAAAATAAATTTCTTAGAAATAACTATTTAATCTCCAATTTGAACACTATCCATCACTTACCTCCGTAGTATTTCGTTTTATATAAATGTATTTAAAATAATTTTTTTTATTTACTTACCAATCACTTAAAAAACTCACAACTAACATTTTCCTTTCGTACCCCACATACCCTTACTCCTTTAGGAGTTATGGATACAAATGAACATCTACACTTATAACAAAGTTTAGGAGTTATGGATACAAATGAACATCTACACTTATAACAAAGGTGTTATTTTTTGGTTAAGCATGACGTAACTATAGGTATTTACTCCTTCATTTATTTTTATTTGTCATTCATTTAGAATTTTGCACGAGTTTTTATTCTCTTCGTTCATCTTTATTATTTAGTTTGATGTAAAAATAAAGAACATAATATAGTTTTTTTCAAATTAAACTAGTCCACATCAAACAATAGCCAACATCTTCATCTGGAATGTATAGTCTAATTAATCTTACTAGTCATACAATAAATATGTCCACAATTTTGACATGTGCAAAGTATATATTATTATTTACTGTATATACTTAATCTGAATTTGTATTACTTAAATACAACAAAAATGAATATGCAAAGACTTGCCATCTTTCCAACTCACTAGAGTAGATCAAGTGATTTTTTCTATTTACTCCTAATAAATTTATTTACTATCTCCATTGTAGAACTCTCTATATATATTGTGTCAATTATATTTAATACGTACAATTATAGATCAAGCTATTTGTTTTGAGTTGAGAATTAAAGAGTACTCTTATAGAAGTAGATAAAATTGTCATAATTGATATTTTGAAGAAAAAAAATAAATTAGGTCAACGTGAAGTCTAAATCTACTTTCCTTAGCGTAAATAGAAAAAATAATTATCGACCACTGAATAATTCAATACTTGTATTTAGAGCTATCGAAGTCAAATCTTAAAGTGAAGAGTTGAATATAGCAACATGCATTTAAAATATTAGTTCAAATATTTAAAATAAAAAATAATATTTGTTCGTAGATGCTAATCAATTTATCCCTACGATCATACAATATATTAACAAGGTTTGACGACATAACTTAGTTTAGCAATGTAACTTTACGGGCGTTTGTTTATCCCCCTAATGTAAATTGAGTTGAATTTAATTACCCCCTAAATGATGACGTGGCAAGATTTGTATCATCAACTTTCTATAAGCGCGTGAAGAAGGAAAAAAACTCAAAAAACTGTTTCAAACCACATACATGTCATCTTCTCATTGGATGACAAAATAAATTAATTACCCATATTTTACTAATTCTTTAAATATTTTTTTTAATTCAAAACTTCTCTTTCTTTATCTATTTTTGTTCTTCTTTTTCTACTTTTCTTTTTCTTCTTTTTCAGTTCATCACCCCAGCTCCAACTTCCATTAGAGCACCTCATCTGAAATGTCAATATTCTTCCGCACCATTTTCTTCTTCTTTTCTTTTCTCATTTTTAATCTTTTCTTTGTTTTTCTGTTCTACTTTGACAAGAAACTTGGTGTTTAGTCTGTCGACACCATTTCCGGCGACTCATTTTCGACATCAAGAAATATGTCAAATCATCAGTTGAAAAATATCTCAAAGAAGAAGTCAACTTTCACTAAGAAATCAAAGATCTTGCTAGCAAAAAACAGATTATAAAGTCTTCATCCAACTTATCAAAAATCTAATATTTTTATCCAAAGAATATTTTCGATCTTCGAAAGAGGTGGCGAGATATAGTTGAAATCAGGATTGAAATTGAAATTGAAATTGAAATTTGAATTAGAGTTTTTAGATTGAGGGATAAATTCATCAAGGGGTTTAGATTTCAGCTCAACTTTCGAGAAAATTATGGTGGTGTAGAAATTGTTGATTTAATATGAAAATGGAGGTCTTTAAATGGAATAATGAAACCCATTTTCATTACAAAAACACAAAAATTGGAGAACTTTTTAAATTTTTTTATAGACTTCGTTGTTAGTGTTGCAGAAGTTGTTCAGATTTCTACATGAAAATGAGAAAATGAGAAGGTGATGAACTTGGGGACGACAATGGAAAGGATACAATTATTTAGGATATTTTAGTAATTAATTAGAGGAGTATGTATTTATAAATTAATTAATTGACGTAATTAATTTTAAAAAGTGTTAAAGAAAAAATAGTGAATAAGTAAAAAAGAAATAAAAATTAATGACGTGGTGCCTACATGGTTATGATGTGGCGCTTACGTGGCTATGATGTGGCGGGTGAGAGTGGTGTTATAGTCTCAGAGTGAAAAAAAATCACTTCAAAGATGTTAAGGGAGGTCTTTAAACGTTTGCGTAGTTTGAGTGCTAAAGTAAGTTGTATTGCCAAGTTTAGGGGTGATTTTATGTCTTTTCTCTATTTTTTATCATGTTATAACTTTGAAATTATAAAAAGAGGTATCGTCAGTGAAATTGAATGACTAATTAAAAGAAAAGTGTTATAATAGAAATGCAATAGATAAACAAAAGGTAGAAAAGAAAAAAATGAATAAGTTTAGATGATGATGTATATCGAGTGAAAACTTAAAATTATGAGATTTATGCAGAGTTTATGAGTTATTTAATTGAATAACTAGTGTTTGAGAATACATATTATGAATTTCTATCGATTTGTCACAAACCATATCACCATTTTGGAAATGTACTTTTCTTTTGTTGTAACTTTGAAATGATAAAAGAGGTATAATAAGTGATGGAATAAATAAAAGAGAAGTGGAAGAAAAAGTACAATAAGTTAAGTTTAATTAGATGATGTTTCATGAGTGAAAATCCAAATCATAATAATTTGATAGAATTTATGCGTTATCTAATATGTTAATTAGGCTAAATATAGCATGAAGTTATTCGATTTGTTATGACTTGCGTATCTTATCAAAAGTATATTTTTCTTTTCTTTATTTATAGTTTTGAGATCACGATGATTTAACATGTGTTTTGAGTGATCTAATAGGATAATTAAGTTGAATATAACATAAACTTCATATCAATAATCAATTCCATTTAGGTCTAATTCGGATCCCTCCGTTGTTTCCTTTTTCTTCCGTACCTTTTCTTTAAAATGAGAAAGAAGATGGTACACTTAAATTATATTTGTCATGACTTATATGTCATAATTATCAGCATCATTTCATTATCTCTACCATTTATGTCTTTAACTTAAGGAAATTTATTCGAATTCTCTTTATTAACCTACCATATATAATTCGAAGTAATATTTTTATTGCTACCCACAAAGATTTTTTTTTTTTTGTGTACAAATTACTCACTTAGCCAAACTATATACCACAATAGCTTTCATAGTCAACCATCTTTAACTACTTTCTTTTATTTTTATTTTACTACTTAGAAAGAATGAAGTGGTTCTAAATACAAATGTCAACCTTTTCATTAAAGCTTTTTAAAGTTTGATTTTAAAATTTAATGAACCGCAAAAATAATATATTAAAAGAATTCAAAATTTGAGAGGAACTTATATTAAAAATTGTACAAATTACTCACTCAGCCAAACTATTTACCACAAAAGCTTTCATAGTCAACCATCTTTTATTTTTATTTTACAACTTAGAAAGAATGAAGTGGTTCTAAATACAAATGTCAACCTTTCATTCAGAGTTTCAATTTAAACATTAATATTTGGTATTTTAAAAATATTAAATAATCTAAAATTATACGTTATAATGTATCTTTTATAGTTTTAAAATTTTAATACCAAATATAATGTTAAAAAAAGTTATTTGTCTTTTAAAATAATAATAATATCACATAGATTGAAATAAAAAAAAGAAAATAACATTGTTTCTCTCCATCTCCATCCAACAACAAAGCAACAAATTTTTTCCATCTCCATCCAACAATCGTTTCACTCATATTCTTGCCACTTAGTTTGATTTTTTTTCTTTCTAATTTTCTTTTACTTTTTTCGTTTTTTCATTACAAAATTATATTACCTTTTCTATTTTGTTAATTTTCCTCATTTTTTCTTAAATTTTTTTTATGCTTATTTAAATTTGAAATTCACCAAAAAGAAAAAAAAGGAAGAGCATTCAATTATTATTACTTGGACTCAAAGCAATTCATATATACACTATTATACGTTGATATACAACATATATACACCCTTATATATATATATATATATATATAGAGAGAGAGAGAGAGAGAAAATTCATACAAATATTATGCATACTTGATATCAAATACATATATCATCATCATCTTCTTCTTTTTATCAATATATATTTGATACCAAATACATTTATATTCTTTTTCTTCGTATGTATCTATACACGTGATACATCACATATTCTTCTTCTTTCTTCTAAGTATGTATCTATACACGTGATATAACACATACTCTTCTTCTTCTTCTAAGTATGTATCTATACACATGATACATCACATATTTGATACCAAATACAAATATTGCTCAAAATACACTTGATACATCACACATTTGCCATCAAATGCATGTATCTATGGACAAAAACACTATATACATCAGTGTTATCTTAGAACTAGTATGTATCTATGCACATATACACAGGATATATTAATACCTTTTTTTGATACTAGATGCACTAGATATTTGATACTGGACCATTGCGTATTCTTCTTCTTTTTAAGTATGTATCTATGCACTATACACTGAATAAATAACAATTTTTTATATTAGATACACGTACTTATTCATAGATACACATTATGTACGTGTGCATATTCAAAATTAGATATACAAATACATAAAATTGTGAAACTCAGATACATTGTGAAGCACAGATACATAAAGGAAGATGAACGAGAGAGGGAGAGATACAAATGAGAAAAGAGCGAGACGAGCAAGAAAGACACATTGTATCAGACAAATACATGTGAATCTCGTGAGATGAATACCTAGTATCTAATAACAAACTCAAGCACGTTTTATAATTAACTAAACCGTCACTTTCTTTACGAAATTACACCCTATAATATAGTGTTTTTAAAAATTTCTTCTTAATATTAACTATGTGAAATACATAGTAAAATTTTCCGATATCAAGTGCTAAATTCATTCATGTCATATTTCATTTAAAAAGAAATAGTTGAATCGAGTCTCTATAGCATATAAGAAAAAAAAAAGAAATTTTCGAAACGTCACTGTGTACACATTCCTTAGGTACAACTGCTTACAGCTTGAAGTACAAAAATACATTTACTGTCAGCCGTAGCCTATACAGTATCTTTTTTTCTATATATATACACAGAAGAAAAGAGCTTTTAGAGAGAGAAAAGCGCGCGTCTAGAGAGAGAAATTGAGAGAGAGACGCTCGGTGACTCTACCAGGTAATATAGATACAGAAATTTGTATCTCTATGCTGACTCTCTCTGTGTATTTATCTGCAATCCATGAAATCGTCTTTCACTGTTTCTGTATATACTACTGTTCATCTTCTTGTTGGAAGTTTTTTTTTGGTTTAAAGTTGGTAATTTGAGCTGTTTTTGGACTTTGAATTTTGTTTAGGGTTTTTGATCTGTTGATCACTTGTGGTATTGGTTGTTGGATTATGTGTGATTCCTTGATTGAATTGATGAAAGTTGATTGAAGTTGACTTTGCGATCTTCTGGGTTTACTTTTAATTATTTTGGGGTTTTGGGTTTTCTATTCTTGTGAATTTTTTAGGCTTTGGTATGGATATACGAGAACTTCATTACTGGTAAATTTTCATTTTTTTCTTAATTTACGAATACAATCTGATTTTTTGAAAATATTCTGGAAATATGGAGTATTCATCTGTTTTCTTGACCATATGTGCAGTATTCTGCTTTTTATTTTATTAAAAAAATTGGGTAGTAGTTTGATTTTTATTTTTGAATTCTAGAAACTTAGGAAAATGAGTCTTTTTTCTTGTAGATCTTAATGAAAGATGGTTTATCTGGAGTATATGGGTGGTGTGGTGGTTTATAGGTTTCCTGATAGGTCTGAATTAGGTTAATTTGGGGAAAGTTTGGGTTTCCATGAGCTGGGGAGGAAAAATAAGAGGAAAAAAAGTGTTCTTTCCACTGATTTGATTCGTCTTTACAGGGTTCTGTTAAAAAAACAGTCTTTATGGGGTTAATTTCAAAGGTGGGCAGAAGTAGCATCTGATCTTTGTTTTTCATGGGAAAAAGCTTTCATTTTTTTATTTTTTTTTAATGTTTAGGGAAATTAAGCTTCAATTTTGGCAGATAATAATAAAGGATGAAGTTTGTGGGGTAGATAGTGATATAGGAAGTGAAGAGTAAAAAAACATGACTTGAAGAATTGTGGGAAACAAGTAGTTTATCCAGTTAAGGCATTATTGATTGATTGAGACAAAAGGATTCCCTCAAAACAACTCAACTCCAGCAAGCTTATGTGGAAGAAGGTTTATGTGTGTTTGGTGGTGTGAATTGGGTGGTTTTTGTCGGCAGGTCCAGTTTTGATGGGTTAGTGTAGACTGTGGAGCAAATTAAAAGAGTCAGTAAACAATATTGGTCTTATCATCCATCTTTACAAAAAACTGATTAGAAGGTGTGATTTCACCACCCTTGTAGCTTTTATTAAAATTTGGTGGTTCAACATTAGTAAATTGTGGTAAAAAAATTGTTTCCATGCTTTGATGGGCGAGAAATATTCAGTGCAGAAAAATTATCTACATAGATGTTCTTGATGTTTGCTTCAGCCAATAGTTGAGTTTTGGGAGTGGTTTATGATAGGAGGAGTTTTCTCTGTTCCTTTATATCAAAGTGATTTTGGTTATTGGTTTGTCAGAGTTCGTCTGAGTATGATTTCTTTTGATTATTTCACTGCATACAGTTGATTACTATAAACATCGTTCTATATATTCTACTTTTTGATATGCTAACCTTCAGGCTTAGCCATGAATTCTTAAGGTTTTTCAATTTTCTTTGACAACAGTCTCTCTTGTGGCTGATACCATCTGTCTGAAGGGATTTTGAATCCCTACTGATGCTTTCAGATCAAGATTGTGCTAGACATCCCAAGTACGAATCAAATGCCATCACTAAAAATGAAGACAAAGCTAGCCACAACCAGTACGAAAGAAAAAAATGGCCTCCACGTCTGTCCAAATTCAAGTGTCATATCCAAGAATTCTCTCTCTCGAACCAGAAGTGTGCAGAATGCTGACGAAGTTGCAGATCTAATTCACAATACTCATGATGGTAGGTTTGGTTCTATGTAATGGCTCTTGAGAATAAGAACTTTTTCGTTGTTATTGTGATGGTGTGAGAATGATGCTTTTCTCCTCACCCACAAGTTTTACAATGGAAGTCTCTGCTCTATGCTGACATTGCCATTTCTTCGTACTGCGCATTCTAGTTCAATCATCAGTTGCTTTAATTCTTGCAGTTCCTAGCTACTACAAAGTATATCCACACCAAGTTGGAAGAAATGGAGATCATGCTAATGATTTGGTAGATATCCTGCTTGAAAAGCAACAGCCACCCGCTACTGATTCTGCAAACCTTGATACAGCGGTAAATACGTTCTGGATTGTAAACTATTAGTACCTGTCGCTTTAAGTTTCATTTATAGTAGTCTTAATTTATTATTCATTTCTTTCAACTATTTGGTGTATAATGGACACTAATTCTTCCAAACACCCACATGTTGCTCTCATGCATCTTCTGCTTGTTATATAATAAATTTATACAGTTCCAATTTTTCTAGGTGAATGGTCATAAAATGTTTTTCATAGACATTATGGAGATAAAAAAAACTGAATATAGAAATTCATAGGAGAAAACAAGTGGAGGTCTCAAGTTCGAAACCTCTTGCCAGCGAAAGCAAGGGGTTTGCCTTCTGGGTCGAGCTCGTCGCACCAGGCTTGCCTAGTGCGGGTTACCTCTCCTGTGTGGTTTGCGAGCTATTGCATAGGAGCAGGGGTTTTACCCTGTGCGCACCCAAAGGGTAGCGGCTGCGGGTTTCCCTTTGTCATAAAAAAAAAAAAAAAAAAAAAAAACAAGGAACCAAAGAAAGGTCCACAGTTAAGTTGTCTGATCTCTCCATATCTCTACTTTAGTGGCTGTGTGAAGATAACAGTATGTGAAAGGGCTGAGACACGAGCATCAGGAAAAGTAGGCCATGTATTCCCTCTCTCAATAAATGACTTGATTTGTTTTACGAGAGTCAAATTGAGTAATCTTCATGTTGATATTTGACATGAATTAATCTGTTTTCTGAAACAAAATATATATGTTAAGAAAAACGGTTTTCTTGAACAGGTAATAATTTTTTGAAATGTCAAGTGTTATAGATGTTGAAAATCAGCACTAGAAGGTGCCACAATTACATCAAAAAGTCAGCAAAAAGGAACAAAAAAGAAGATAAAAAGAAAAAAAAGAAACATGCTGGCTATCTATACAAAATATTTAATGAACTGTACAAAGGTTTCAATATCATCTATCCATTCCCGTTGTGCCAAAAGGATATCCACAAAATGCAGTCTGAATTGATCTTCAAGACTTGAGTTCTTTTGTCCTTATAAACAAATCTTCTGGCTAAAACATAATAATTTATCTCAGAAGTAAATAATGCTTGTTAAATACCCAATACAAATAATTTAGCCTGAGATTTCAGTATCCAGTTGCCAAAGTGTTGGACACATTGACAGCCTTACTTACCCATATAATAGAAGGTCACTGGGAAACTCCTTCATTCTTTAGATTTCTATGTGGTTTCATGCTTTATCTTGTACGTTTCCCTTGATTATCCATTTGTTTCTAGCTTTTTTTGTTGTACTCAATTTGTGCTTGATTTTTTTTGCTCAAGAAAAAGAATAATGCACAAGTAGAGTACAACAAAAGCCGACCCCAACTAGCTTGAGATTGAGGCCTAGTTATTGTTGTTGAGTGCATCATAAACAGCTAGAAAGAAATAGATAATCCACATAATATAACTCACATATTATTACTCTATTAATTCACATAATATAGGGCTGGTAGACACATCCATGTGCTCCTATCCCCTGAAAGTTTTACATTTTAGTTTACTATGCCATACTTGTGCCTGCATGCCACAAGTTGACAATTTGAGTTTTGATGTTTGTACTGTCCTATCATGTTTTGGAATTGCTGCAGGAGTCTACAGTAGTAATCTGCAAATCAAGTTCAGAGACAATCTTTTCACCTAGTGTGGAGCCTGTTGGTGGTGCGTACAGTGAGTCTGATATACCAAGTGATGGAGGTACACCTTCAATTTTGTTGGATTCTTTTGTTGATTGTGAAATTCATAATCAGATTTTGTTTCTTTGTTCTCTTTGTCCTGAAAAAGTTCTTAGGCAAACCACAACCCACCCTTAAATTTGCTTTATTTCTCCTGTTCTTGAAAAGGATGTTATCACACAGCCAAAAGCCCCTCGGGCCGTAGATGATAAGAGCTGAGAAGCAAAACTCTCTCTCTCTCCTAGTTCTGGCAAAAAAGATCATTATTACATAAACTTATTGTATTTTTGGTTGCTTACAGCAAGCTGTGAGTTTTATGTACCCCAATTGGAGACTGAAGATAGTGATAGCAGCAGAAGTTCGTGTGAACATCAGACGTGCAATGTTTCAGATTTCTACATCTCCGATATGATTGTTTCTTGTTTGGCCGTCGAGGGTGAAACCATCTATGATGACAGTTTGACTGACAGATTCTTGGCTGATTACAAGTGTGAAGAACCAAATATCTTTACTAATGTTGATGAGGAATACTTGCTGTTGCCTTTTCTGGAAGACACTGCAGCAGCTAGCTATAGTCAAGAGTGCAGAACATCTAGTGAAACTGCCGTTCAGTCAGATGACTCTAGCTTATACATGGCAATTCACCAGCTCAGATCATCTGAACAATCTGATGCTTTCACATATTTAGAATCTGATCAAGCAGAATGCTTTGACCCACATATTTTCATAAGAAATTTGCCAGACATATTAGAGAGGCCGAATATTTTGCCAAAAGAATCAGAAACATGCAAATCGATCACCCTAGTACTTGACCTAGATGGTGAGATGCACTACTTGGGTACTCCAATTTTACTTCTGATTATAGTCTTGCTGCAATTTTTGGTTACGCTGGAAATGATGCAATGTGTGGCTTGATTTTAAAAACAGTCTTTTGCTATACCTGAGGGCTAGTTACTAAGATACTTTTACGGCAGGGAGAGTACCCTGGTACCTTCTTGTATAATACGTATATTTTACAGTATGACATGGTTCCCATAAGATGGTCTAATATTTTGCGTATTCATTTCATGTCTTCAGAAACACTTGTTCATTCTACACTGGAGCACTGTGACGATGCAGACTTCACATTTCCCGTTTTCTTCAGCATGAAAGAAAACGTTGTCTATGTGAAACAGCGGCCTCACCTCCGGACATTCTTGGAGAGAGTTGCAGAGATGTTTGACATTGTAATTTTTACTGCTAGTCAGAGCATATATGCGAAGCAACTGTTGGATATTCTGGATCCAGATGGAAAGATTATCTCAAGGCGAGCATATCGTGAATCATGCATCTTCTCTGATGGAAGTTATACAAAGGATTTAACAGTATTAGGTGTTGATCTGGCAAAAGTTGTAATTGTAGATAATTCCCCACAGGTAATCTACTGGCATCTTGTTTTTGATGATAAACCTATTATTATACGCTTATTCTGTTAGTTTGGAATGTGCTTTAGTCATGCTAATATGTTTACTTAGGTCCTATGCTTTCTATGAGTCTTTTAGCCCTGTTTATGCCACTAGATATCTAAAGAATGTCTAGTACTTTTTTTTTGGGGGTATAATGGTGGCTTGAGAAGATTATAAATGGAGAAACATGGTCAGTAAAAATCTATAGCCTACCCCGATTTTGAAACTGAGGTGGTGGTGTAGTAGTAGTAGTTGTATATGCTTATCCTGTTGGTGAGACAGATAGACACAAATCTCTTGATACTTCTGGTACTGGGTTGGTAGATTTCTCCCTTTTAATTTTTTTTTGGTTATAGGCGGTAAGGGGAGTGTACTGGTGAAATTAAGTCACTAAAATTCCTGTGCAATCTGTAAAATAGATACAACACCTTTATCAGGCATTTCACTGCAGTACTCTAGTCGTCTGTAGGCAGAATTCAAAATTGTTTGTAAAAAAAAAAATAGTCTCTTGATGTTTGTGAGTTTTTTTTTAAAGTTTCACGTGCTTAGATGGAAATTGGAGATAACTTAAAGAGACATGAACAGCAACATAGCGTATGCAGAGTCCTTATTTGAGCATGAAGTAAGGCTATTGTATTATGTAACTGAATATTAGTTTCCCATCTTGATTTCAGGTTTTCAGATTGCAAGTGAATAATGGGATTCCTATTAAGAGTTGGTTTGATGACCCTTCAGACTCTGCACTAATTTCTTTACTTCCATTCCTAGAGACACTGGCTGATGCTGATGATGTCCGACCTATCATTGCTAAGAAATTTGGTAACAAGGAATAAGAGGCCCTTGTTTCTTCCTAGTAGTTCCTCTAACACCTCCTCTCTTCTCATTTAAACAGAATTATCCTTCATTTACATGCTCATTGTTCTATCCTCATTGAGCCTTGATATAATTGGGGTGTGCAATAAGAATACTAGTCCTTTTCTGGTTGAGTCAGTTTTTTGTGCGCGTTCCTTTCTTGTTTCCACCCTGTTGACAACTTTCTTCAGTCCATTGCTTATCTAATTTGTTTCACATATAGTTGCAAGAGGTTCTCCTTGTGTGCAATGTACAGTTATATTTACCTAGTTATTTACAAGCTTGTGTATATGAATTGATCTATTGTGAAATAAATTGTGATTTCATGTTTCATTATCATAGCATAAAGCTGTCCGTTGGATTAAATTGCCTGTTCATTGTATAGCCTTTGCACAATCTCGTGTACTTATCAATTTTGCAATAACATAAGTTCCCGATCAAAGGCTAATTGGCCAAAAACATTAGGGTTGGCGGTAGAAATAGGTTTAGAAGCTATTTGGATTTTGGATCATCATTAGATGATGCTTTAAAGACCACCAACTTTTAGAAGGAAAAAATAGAATAGCATGGACATGCAAGCACTTGCTTGTTTCTTCATGTAGACTTGTACTGGCTGTTCTGATCTTCTTTTATGTCAGAACGCTTCTTGTATATGTGCTAAACATAGTCGAAAATCCTTCAAACTCGCCTCAAAGCCTAAGTATAAAACCTTAGGTCTGGAGGTTACTACCTAATCATTTTGCCTATTGATGAAATATTCCACTTGTAAGATTGACTGCCTACTATTTATCAGGAAACGAGAACAGTTTTCTTGCTAACATTTCACCCAGAGAATTGATTGCTTTGGAGTTGAAAATAATAATGGTATAGTTCCACCACTTATCTACTGCAGGGAGACCAATTTTAGCGATTCATACTACTAAGGGCTAAATAGAGCTGTATCGCCAGAATGCTTTGAATATTGGTAGATTGCCTTTCTTGGTCGCTGATACCTGCTGAACAGCATTAGAGTGACGGCTAACTTAAATTGTACCAAAGTAGAGACTAGATATATGTGCAAGGGTCATATAATTTCCATTTTCTAACTAGTTAAATTTCTTGCATGGTGTAATAACTGTCAGTCTTTGACTGGAAAATCCCTCTGCTTCTTAAAAATCTCAAACAAAAAAAAAAGAAAAATTGAAAAGAAAGCTCAAGGTGATACCTTACCAAAAAAGTAAACGCTAGGGGATAAAAGTAAGAATAACTCTGAGCAACATAATCTTCTTGTTATAGTGAAATTGAAATCTAAAGACATTCTGTTTAAGTTTACTTTACCTTCCATTTTATGAACTCTCTCATTTTCCATGCTTGGTTAACAGTTCCTTGTGATTTGAACATCATGCTGTTGCTTTTTCCATCGGTTTTGATTTCATGTTAGTGAATCTAGTAAGCTATTCTTCTGCATTTATTTTGCTTAACATCTCAAAAAACTGAAGAATAATGCTTTTCAAGGATCTTCAGTTATTGCTAATTCAAAAAATAAGTTAATACAACTGTTTACATACTTGATATGATGAATACCTAGAATATTATAGGGAGCCTTTTTTTTTGAGTGGGTTTTTTTGGTGAGCTAATAGCTGGCCCGTGCGATTCACGTTATTTCAGATAGTTTCGAAGAATAGTTAGGTTGGCATTTCTACAACAGTTTATACGTTTGAATTGTGTCAATCTGCTAATATGGTTGACAAATCATTGCTGCTGGGCGTAGACTATATCATTCTTTGGGATTATCCCAAGAATGAATGCTCATCAAGATAGCTGAGCTAAAGCACTAGATCATTAATGATTAGCCTTTTGCTAAAATTAGAGTTCTTTGTAGATTTAGGTCATTAAACTTCAATGGGGATGACACTTTCTGCCTGTTTGGTGGCTCAATCTGTATATACTAGTAGTTTTTGGGTGCAAGGAATATTGTGCAAAAGGATTGCAGTTTGACTAGGAGGTAGGAAGTTTACGATTTTATGCAGGACCAAATAGCATGATTAATCCATAGTCCTTCCCTGGGATGTGAGTCATATGGCAAGCTTGTGATATTAACCATGGCTGAACTCTTTAGGGTGGAATATGAATTAAACCTTGTGAAAGCATGTCAGATAATGGAGTGCATCATTGTGGGTCAGCATGTAGTTCTGAGAATTTGTTTGTTAGGTGTACAATTGCAGGATGTTCCTTGGTATACCTGCTTCCCATCCTTTCAGTATTCTCACCCATTCGAGTCATGATATTATTGACTTGCTTTTCAATCAAAATGATTTCATAACCACAAAGAAAAACCTCTTTCCTTTGAACATGATGCTTAATATTGACACGAGGGTTGAATAGTTTAGGTGAGTAATTCCGCAAGAATGAGTGCTTTCTAGGTGGTTGGGGAAGCTGCAAACAATCTAGATGATGTCACTGGTGATGTAGAGGTTGGGACTAGACTTTCAATTGGATCTTTCCCAGTCGAACCCTCTGTGCGGATACTGAGAGTGAGAAGTTTGCATGATTTAGGTAGCTCATGGTCCAGCTTACCATTATATTTTTTGTCATTGATATCTGTGCTTGTAAAATTTCATTACCCTTTCCAATCTGAATCTGTTATCTGCAGGTCATATGGAGATAACTAATGTTTTGGCCACGAAGTGGACTAATCTTAGGTATGCAGTATTGATTTGTTTAATGTTTTCTCAGGGTCACGACAGAAAAACTACCTTTTGTTTTATTTTGTTTTGAGAAAAACTAACTACTGCTGACAATATCAGGTTTTCATTTCCAAAATCAGGTTGTTTTCTCTTATTTTCTTTTTTTCCTTCATTATTGAAGTGTCAGGATGAACTCAAACCTGTGCAAGGTATTTTCCTAGGGCAGGATCTATAATAAGAGATGTCATATCTTACCCCTTTCTGTATAGTGTGTCCCTGCTGTATAGATCAACTGTCATTACCCTTCTTTTTTTTTCATGTCTTTGATGCTCATTTAACTTCGTGGCATGAATAGTATATGTTCAACCGAGGAAAAACTGTAAAAGAGTGCCTTTTCTTTTTTCTTTTTCTTCTTTGTTTTTTAAACGAGAGAAGTGTATGAACAAAAACTCTTCTCTTCCCTTATATGTAGAGGGATCTTGAGTTTGTCAGCATCATCTGTCGAACTGGACTGTTTTTGATGTAATAAGTCAGGTTGTATTACTCCCTCTGGTAACTTGTGATGATTGTCCATATTGTGTGATTTGACACATACAAGGTGCACTTGATTAATTGTCACTTAAAACACTACAAGTTTTTTCCATGAAGAAAATAACCACCTTTTAACTTGGAACTCCTGAATTATAGGATCTAGTTATCTTAATGATCTCTCTGTATAATGACTTCTCTTTGGATTAATTCTCGTCTCATACTTGTTAATATCTAGGGAATAATATTAGTGAATGATTAACCATTGAATTTGTCATATGCTGTTCTTAAGGATATTCTGTTCAACATAGCCTCAGAGTAATTAGAAAATTTGATAAAATGACAACTATTCAAATTAAGATTATTCTAATAAAGTGCGGTTTCTGCTATTGCATTTTAGGCTTCTTGAGCAAGGATTTTGGTATATGACTATGTGCTGTGCGGTTTTGTTACAAAATTGTGAATGTTGATAAATGGCTTATGAATTTCTGTGTACGCAAGTATATCATTATTTGGATTGGTATGAAAGCAATGAATATAACGCGTTCACGGGATATAGGACATCCTTTCATGAGAATATGAAAAGGAAAAGAGAGAGAACAGCAACTAACTAGGCAAAGTAGGAAGCTATTTCCAGATGCAATTGTTTTCTGGTTCTGAAGCTGCAACTTTCGATCTGTCAAGGAGAAGCACTTTACTAGAAGGTCCTTAAAGTGTAGTAACAATAAAAAAGTTATCTAATAAAATGGGAAGTCTCCGATCTTCACAATAGTGCCTAAAAGGTAAATATGATTTTTATACTTGAATCAATAAAATGAAATGAAATGAAACAATGCTAAGCTTAGTTCGTTGAACATGGCTTAAGAGTGTCTATACAAAGCCTTTCTCTTCTTCACTAGAAGAGACTATGAATCTTTTGTTCGAAAGATACTTCATTCATAAAAATGATTCTTGAAGTTATACATCCTTTTTTTTTTCTTAAAAAATACCACACGAGAGCATGTCACAAGATATATTGCTCTCAGACGGCACTAGTCTAAATGTGCATGGTATACATATATTCAAGTACTCTATAAATATATAAAATTTGTACAATGACTTTTGTAAACTAGACCATCAAAGGTATTGTGCTGTAATTTTCCCCCAAGTTTTTTCCCTTTTAGTTTCAAAGGCCTTTATACACGTCATATATGCTTATAACACAGATCGTGCGCCAACATCAGCTCTTCCAGTCATGAGTGCATGTGTTGCGCCTACAACTGACTAGATTACAAGTTAGAGCTGGTTTTGACTCTTTAGTACAAACTCAAGTTGGAATAATTTACTTTGACTCGACCAAAATTTGAGTGAACTAAATCTGATTTAAACTATTTTACCCTGCCCACATCTCACCCCACCAATCTATTTGACACCCTAAGATGTCAATTTAAGCCATAAAAGTGTATCCAGCCATTAGTAAAGTTTAACAAGTTGGATTATGACCTAATCAATCCATTGGCGACCAAACCAATCTTGACTCAAACAAACTTTGATCATATGATAGACACAGAGAGAGGACAGTTTAGACCATTGAGTAGAGATACATTTGAGGTCCTAGAACAAGACCTAAAAAATACATGATAGACACATAGAAGCAAAAACCTCTTTGGCTTTTGATCTCAGCACCTTTTCCTTTCTCTGTGACTTCCATTAGCGGCTCTAGGGCACGAACATACTCCAATCTTACTGGTCTCTGGAAGAATTTGTCCTCGAAAATGAAGAAGCCTCTGATGCCAATGTGCCCGTACTATGTGAAGGTGAGATTCCATGAGCAGGGGGCCGCCTATAAGGGGATACAGAATATCTTGATTTTTCTGCTGAATGTGGTTGTCTTGCAGTTTCTGGTGATTCTGATTCAAGAGCAGGAGTTCCTGAAGAATGTGGCTCCACAACCTCTTGACCCTGTGCATTAGAACATGTCAATCTCTAGTGCCAGATGACAGTGTCAAAATCACATGCACACTAGTTTATTTATATTATACCTACACCACAGAGACAGATATTAATTATTATCTGCTTAAGTTAACCATTAAAGAATGTAACAAGTTGGAATTCTACACATTCAGTAATCCCTCAACACTCGGAAGACATTGAGAGAAATCAATGCTTGCAGCAGACTGTTTGATCAATATTTAGCCACTCACATCTTCACTCTCTTCCTTTGTCTATCTTCGAGATTGTGTTCAAATCCCCTTTTTTTTTTGTTGGGTGACAAGTAAGGAGGTTTTATCTACTGTATATGCCAGGAAGGTGCAAAGATGGGACGATGCTCCTTTGCCCACATAAGGAGTCCAAAGAGCCCACCAGACTATTCATATCATTTAACATTATTCATCCTATATACCAATATGCCGAAAGTATGTTCACCCATACTTTGTACTGTGTCAACCTCAAACTGAAAGATATGAGAACATCTACAGCTAAATTGTTCAACACATTCCAAATTATGCATGCAGGAACAGTTCTACAAAAAGTTCCCAGTGCCTTGTTGATCTTTTGCCCTAGCAAGCTTTCAAAAATATTCCTTCACTGATGGCCTAACCAGTTTTGTCCCAAATAATTTCAAGAATAGGCACTAAATCTATCAGCTGCAGTTACAATGCAATAACAATTGCACAAGGGTTTCACAAGCACTTGATTATAAAAACTTCTGAACCGGACACCACCGTTGTAATAGAACTGATTTAGTCTTATTTATGCTCTTTGGTTGTCCTTTCAGTTCATATATTATTCGTATGTTTCATTCCATGCCATTTTGCATATGACTACTATTCCACATGTACTTACGTCCCTTTTGCTGGGGCTCTGCATTTCACGATGTAGATTCATATACGCAGAACAACAGGGCTGTTCTCTAAGCTTCCACATTATCAGCTTATTGGTGAGCCAAACTTGATTCATGGGGCATAGTCTTCTTTATTCAGTTTTCTTATGTATGGGTATGCCGGGTCCCTGTTCCGGCAAAACATTTTCTTTATGATATGTTAGAGACTTCATAGATAGACGAGTCTAGACATCCAGTTATGTAAACAATGGCAGTTCTTCCTATTTATCAGATATGTTATGATTAAAGGTTTTGAACTTAATGAAAGCTTAATGAATGGAAATTCCTTTTTTAAAGACTTTATTCATGAATCTATTTCATTCTATTCCGCATATGTCTTAAGGGAATGTCATGTTAGCTAGATCACTCAGGCAAGTTAAGGCATCGAGTGCCGGTCCCGCCCAGACCCGGGTGACCAGGCCCAGGTAGGAAGAGTGATAACTTCACTCTATGGGCCTCCCATGGTAGATAATTCATACCGTAGTTTTCTTCCCTTTCTAATTTGTGGTCCACATACTCTAGAGAACATGCAGTTGAAATTTGAGTGTCAACCATATTTATGTGAAAATAGAAAAACTTGTCATTCACTTAACAATGTACAAAGGTGATCCTTGTATAGCAATCTTGAGCTATGCATAATATGGTAGGTAATAGATTTGTATGCTAATAAAGTGACTAAATATTCTATAATTAAATTCTAAATATCCTAAGGTATCCTATAGAATATTCTATGTTGATTTTCATCTTCCATTTTTTTTAAGAAAAAAAACCATCATCTGATAGCAATTCAACAAGATAAGCAATTATAAGGAAGGAACCTGATGGGTTTGATTGTATTCCTCATCCGTTTGCTGTTCCAGATGATGATATTGCTGCTGTTGTAGGTGAGAGTACTGCTGTAATTGGAGATGTCCCTGTTGTTGCCATTGTTGTTGTTGTTGATGTACTTGGTATTGGTGCAAGAGTAGTTGATAACCATGTTGTTGCATCTGGTATGCAAGTTCTTGTGACTGTCGATATTGCTCTAGCTGCTGCTCCTGTGTTTGCGGATAGTGTTGCTGCGTTTGCTGGCCTTCCTGCGGTTGCATCTGTTGTGCTTGCTGTTGAAACTGCTGTTGCCATAGTTGCTGTGCCTGTGGTAAATATTGTAGCTGGTGCAGAAGATATTGCTGCTGTGGATATTGTAAAGACTGAATTTGCTGGAAATACTGTTGCTGTTGCAGTAGAGATGTTTGCTGCTGATTCTGTTGCTGTTGTTGTTGCTGAATAAGCTGGTGCTGCTGATACAGCTGTTGACTTGGATGCGGATGCATCTGTTGCTGTTGTATACCAGAGTAGGGCTGTTGCATTTGCAGCTGATGCTGCTGATACTCCCCGTGCAAAAGATGCTGCTGCTGGTAATGGTGTTGTGATGTTTGATTCTGTGCTTCTTGGTAGTGTAGGGGCCCAATTTGCTGGCTACTCTGCCTAGAATGTTGAGGTGTACTTCGTTGAGAAAAAGAAGCATGTGAGGAAGACATTTGAGGGTGGTTTTCTGATAGGGAGATGTGTTGTGATTTTTGATTCAATGCTTCGTGATGGGGATTTGGCACACTTTGCTGCCTATCGTGCACAGAATGTTGAGCTGTACTTGGTTGAGAATAAGAAACAGGTGAGGAAGACGCCAGGGGGTGCTTTCCAGACATGGAGATCTGCTGTGGCTTATTATTCAATGTCCAGCATTGGTTACTTGGGATATTCCCCTGAGAAGTACCTGTTTGGCACTGCACAGTAGCCTTATCTAGGACCTGTTGGATCTGTGAATCACCCTGAGAATCATGCAGGCATGGTTCTTGTGAAGCAGCTCGTTGTGACTGCTGTTGCTGATCATCTCCTGCAGGTTGATTGGGCACCTCTGAATTACCGCTCTCAGGAACTGCGACTGTATCATTTAGCTGTGAACTTTCAGCAGTAACAGGACCTGGATGCGTTTGTGCTGATTCGGAAAACAGACATGCTGATGGAGATGAACAACTAACTGGTCCATTTCCATCATTTACAGGATCTTGTAGTCTGCCCGTGCTTGATGAGGGAATTTCTTCACCACTTTCAAGATCATCAGAATGCATGGCGACGAAGTCCTGGGATTCCCTTTCCCCAGAAACCAAGGAAAGATTCTCCAAAGAAACTGGCATCGGTGGCTGTTTAAGTTCAACATCCTGATCTCGATTGATAGTTTCTGCTTGTGAGGCTTCTAAAACAGAAAGGGGCCTCGATGGTTCTTTTAAGTCCAGAATAGGCCCAGGAGATTTGGGTACATCTTCTCCAGGTTGGGGTAAGGAATCATAAGAGAAGTCCATTGGTGCAGGCAAATTTTCTCTCCTCTCCTGCGATGGACCATGACTTAATTCCATTGGCGTCGATGAATCATCCTTTGATTGAACCACAGGGTCAAAAGACAACTCATTTTTCCCAGAGCCATTTCCACTGGATAGATCTTCCATTTCGGGAGATAGCTGTTCTTGTTGACCAGTCACATCTTTGTCATTGACCACAGCTAAAGATGGGTCTGCAGAAAGCTGATCTGGTTGCTTCCCATCTTTAACCGTCAGTAAATGCACCTGCTCTCCTTTGGACAGCTGGATCATATCGCCAGAGCTTAGTCCTTTTGATGGCTGATTAACTAAGACATAAGAAATGTTTCTCCTTTCCTCAGTATAACCGTTCAGTGAACTCTTCTCAGTACCTATGTGTTTAGATGAGGTATTGGTTCTTATGAACTGAGGAAACAACTTGATGTGACGACTCCATGCCTTTCTTATCTCAGAGATAGAACCACAAAGATCAACTAACTGTTGCAACCATAAATGATGATTATTAGGGACAGGTGAAAGTGGATTTAACACATCCAAAACACAAATTAGTAAAGCTTGGCAAATATAATAAAAAAAGGACACTTCACTTTATAGAAACCTAGGGCCAGATTCAGTGGTACAAGACCATAAGGAATTGTAAAGAAGAACAATTAAACATTTTGCTTTTAGTATGGCGCAGATTTGGTAAGGGTCGGCATATCTCCTAGCAAACTGAATCAGAAGTTTCAAGTAAACTGAGTTCTCGATTAAAAATTGTAATTCCTGTAGGGAGGTGGTATTCACACTTTTGGCTGGTTAAAGGAGGAAGTGGGTTTCTAGAAACATTAGTTATTGCATAACAATTGGAGATAAACTGACTGTTGAAACTGAGACCATCCCACGTACATTTTGTACTTTCAGATGAGATCTAAAGTAGAAATCACTATACATACAAAAAGGGCAGACGGTGCACTAAGCTTCCGCTATGTGCGGGTTCAGGGGAAATCACTATACATGAAAAGAAAATCAACTTATCATGTATGCATACTGAGTGTATCTTTTTAAAATCACTCAGTTTCAAAGTCTTCTCATTCACTTTAGTACGATCAGGGCTTAGTTAGTCATGACACAATCCCCTTCTAATTCGGCTAGTTAGGAAGATTTGATAACACGTTGATAGATGTGAACTGTTGGATCAAGTTTACAATGTGCACAGCAGTGTTTAGCTCACTTCCAAACTGTTGTTAGTTGTCCCTACCTGTTCACTAGTTAAATTCTTAAGAAATAGATACTTGATTCATGAGTATGTAGCACTCAGTCATTTCTTTCAGATTTCCATTCCATTAATTATTGATGGACCCAGTTGACCAGCGACATCAGCAAACAGATGAAGCCATGAAAATAGTGAGCAATTTTTCCACTTAAATAAGATAATTCCCCTCCTCATTTTTCCTTCCACAGCCAAAATGAAGAATAAGAAAAGAAAACAATGTAGAACTGAAATATTTAGAGGGGGGCTCTCACCTCCAAAAATAATAAGGATATACTCTCTCGATCATTTATATCCAAATCTTCGGATATGTCTGACACAGGAGAGATTGCATTAGCTATGACAGAGTCTACAATGCTCAATTGCTTAGTTCCTTCATGCACCATTGCAAATCTTATCAATTCCTGCAGAAGTAGGATATATTCATTATTTGGTATTAGTCACAAATCTCATGTAGTGCCAAAATAGCTCACAACTTAGAAGTTCTTCAGGATCTTTTCAAGCAAAAGAGTCAAAAAGAGTAGTAACTTTTAGATGTGTACCTTTTTTTTTATGAAGTAAGTTGTTTCATTACCAGCATCAGGAAGATGCAAAGAGTACAAAAGTAGATATGTTTCATTACCAGCATCAAGAAGATGCAAAGAGTACCAAAGTAGATACGCTAGCTCCATTACATGATAAAAGTTAAGACCCGGGAGCCAACCAAAAAATATAGATGGTGGCTAAGTTGCTCGAACTCGGGTGCGGGTGTCCGATACGAGTGCGGATCTAGAGGTTGGATCCTTCATGATCTAATTTTTAAGATTCGGGATATGGATCCATGTATGGATACAGGTGCTGGGATTCGCCTAAAAATAATTAAAATATCTAAAAATAGAGTTATAAAACCTAAATTATGGGATATTATGTGGAGAACTTGAGGAGAATCTTGGAAGGAGAATAAAGGAAAAGGAGTTACAGAAATTTCTATATAAAAGGTATTCCATTTTCTTCAATTTCTCCTTAGTTTTTGTATTGATTATAGGAATCACTAAAATTGTCCAGGCTTTCCCCATCGATTTTGGTCAAAATACCCAAAATCCGTTGAGCAAATCGGACACAGATCCCACACCCACACCCACACCCACACCCATGTCGTGTCGACACGGGTGCGGCACCAAAAGTGAAGAGTCCGAGCAACTTAGGATGGTGGTTTTGACTTCTTAAAATAGATGCCCTCGAGAGTTCTTTATTAGTAACAATGGAATCATCACTACACAACAGAATTCCAAATGAGCCATTGGCGTTAAACCTTTCCAAACTCAAGAGGTGAACCTATTACTTACAAATTGTCCTACCCTCACTAGAACACTGGATGCTATTTTTTTTAAAATACTGGTGGTTATAACAGTGATGTCTAGGCTAGCTTGTGCATGCCTCGACTATTCCACCAAGTAACTCTACCTGCAAAGGCTTAGGCAAGTGAGAAGAAATCGCCTAATATGTTTTGTTTCAGTTGGAATTTGAACACAGGTCACTCCAAGGTTCCACAGCTTCATTGACAGATAGGCATTCAAGGGCTACACCCAGTGGCGGAGCCACCTTGAGTTCAGTTCGGCAGAAAATTATACTATTTATACATGGTTAAAATAATTTTTATGTATATATAGTAGATGTCGAACCCCCTTACTGAAAATCCTGGCTCCGCCACTGGCTACACCATTGGGTGCCAAACTAAATATTATTTTCTTATGCGAGCAGTTGATAAATTGGTATTTACCAACTTATCTATACCTTTTTACCTAGAATTTTTTTAAAAAAAAAAACTGGTAACTTTGTGTCTATTGATAGAAACAGATCAGTACATGGGCTGTACTAGGGCCATATTTACAAGTAAATCCAGATCCTATGATCCCATGTCTACAATGAATCTAACACATCAATAATAGATACAGGATCAGTAGACCGAATCTGATTACACCAAAAACATAGAATCAAGATACAATTCAATTTGATCTGTTCTATACTATTCTCTATGTTCTCAAAACACCTAGCATTTCTCTCCTTCCAGATTGTCCACCATGTGCTGGCTGGTATGATTCTCCACCCACTTCTGCTTCTTGCCTGAACCCCAACCTCTTCCCAACTTTGAAGGGCCTCTGTAACCTTTCCTGGCATGGAGAAACCTTTAAGGTTTATGAATAGCCTCCAAAGCTGACCTGTGGTCTTGCAGTGAAGGAACAAATGTCGAACATGCTTGTTCTCCGCAAAAAACACATCTTGGACATAAAATTATCCCCTTTTTCATCAGATTGTCTTGTGTAAGGACAGCTTTCTTAGATAGGAGCCAAATAAAACATGATACCTTGTAAGGTATATTCACTTTCCATATAGTTTTCCAGGGCCGGTTGACATTCTGTTGATTGTGATTTTTCAACCATCTGTATGCTTTGCCAACCCTGAAGGTTCCTCTGTCACTGCCCTGCCACCAAAGCTCATCTTCCCCTTCTTGTGTTCCTTTAAACTGGCCAATAGTGTTAAGGTAATCTGCAACTCTTGTGATTTCCCAGTCATTTACTTGTCTTCTGAAACTGATTTCCCATGAAACTGATTTCCCACCCATCGGTGTCCACATTCCTGCAATTGTTCGTTGCTGATTTAACATTAAATTGTGGATATCTAGATAGATATTTCTCAGAATCCCCATCTCATGCCAATCATCTCCCCAGAAGCTTGTCTTTTCCCCATTCCTAACCTTAACCTTGGTTTTGATCTTGAAATCATCCCACAAGGCCCTTATAGATCTCCACAGATTCACACCATATGGGGAAATTACTTCCTTTGTTATCCACCTATTTTCTTCCTCATACTTGGCTTTAATGACTTTTCTCCATAACGGATGTTTGTCATTAGCATATTTCCACAACCATTTCATTCTGAGGGCCTTGCTATGATTCTGCAGATTTTTAATACCCAAACCCCTATATCTTTTTTCTATTATCAGATCATTCCACTTTACCAGATTGTAACCTTTCCTGTCCTTGTTTCCCTGCCATAGGAACTTCCTTCTAATCCTGTCCAATCTGTCTTGACCCCTACTGGAATGGGAAATAATGACATCATGTAAGTAGGCATAGCATCTAGGACTGAGTTAATTAGAGTTACTCTTCCTTCAAGAGACAAGTATTGCCCCTTCCATCTGGCCAATTTCTTCTCACACTTTTCTATTACGCTGCTCCAAATTTCTTTAGACATTGATTTGGCACCCAAAGGCATCCCAAGGTATGTAGTTGGGAGAGCCCCAACTTGTCCACCTAGGATTATTTTTAGTGCCTCCATGTTATTTACTTCATTAATGGGATAAAGAAAACTCTTTCTCCAATTAATATGCAACCCAGAGATTCCTTCAAATAGGACTAATATTACTCTCAGATATCTGAGTTGTTCTTCTTCTGCCCCACAAAAGATGAGTGTGTCATCTGCGTATTGCAAATGAGTCACCTCTAAACTTTCCCTTCCATCGCTGGCCACATCAAAACCTCTCAACCATCCATTTGTGTTAGATGTTTTGAGCATGTTGTTAAGTCCCTCCATAACTAGCAAAAACAGGAAAGGGGACAGAGGATCCCCCTGCCTGAGGCCCCTTTGAGCTCCAAAGAATCCTGTTGGTGCACTATTAATCAAAACAAAGAATTTCACTGAAGATATACAAAATTATATCTACTTGATCCACTTCAGCCCAAATCCCATCTTCTTCAGAACATTCAGCAAGCATCCCCAGTTAACATGGTCATAAGTTTTTTCAATGTCAAGCTTACATAATATTCCTGCTTTCTTCTGCTTCATTCTTGAGCCTACAGCTTCATTTGCCACTAGGACTGCATCCATAATTTGTCTATCTTTAATAAATGCCATTTGATGAGAATCTACCAATTTCTCCATCACCCCCTTTCCATCTCTGTTAGGACTTTGGAGAAGATTTTATAGATGCTTCCTATCAGGTTTATGGGTCTGAAATCTCTCAACTCTGTGGCACCTTTCTTCTTGGGAATGAGAGCAATGAAAGTAGCATTGAAGCTTTTTTCCAACACTTCTTGCTCATGAAAATTTTGGAATGCCTTCATTATGTCATGTTTTACAATCTCCCGGCATTTAATGTAAAAGCCCATGGTGAAACCGTCAGGTCTTGGGGCTTTATCCATTGCACATAGCTCAAGACATCTCAATACTTCATCTTCTTCAAAGTTCCTCTGTAAACTTTCTTTCTCCTCTATTGAAATGACTGGACAGTTTGGGATATTGCTAGTTGGTCTCCATTGGGAAGTTTCTGTGTAAAGTCTCTGATAAAAATCAATTACCTCTTTTTCAATTCTGTTTGTATCTTGTGTGATCTCACCTTCTACCTCCAATTGATCAATGTTATTATACCTTTTGTGGGCATTTGCAATTCTGTGGAAATACTTGGTGTTTCTGTCCCCCTCTTTCAGCCATAGGGTTCTTGATCTCTGTCTCCAAGAAATTTCTTCTCTTTTGATTAGATTCTCATATTCCAGTAGCACCTCACCTTTCCTTGTGGATTCTTATTCTGATAAAGGCCTGGTTGTAACCACAAAATCAAAATCTGCCAGCTTCTCTAACAATTTCTTTCTCTGTAAGCCTAAATTTCCTTGAACTTCTCTGCTCCACTCCTTAAGTTTATTCTTCAAGGCTTTCATTTTGCAGGCCAATACATAGTCAGGTCTCCCCCAAAATTGAATTTGTTCCACCAGTCCCTGACTCTATCTGTGAACCCCTCATTATCTAGCCACCAATTTTCGAACTTGAAATATCTTTTATTTTTGTTCCAGGTCCCACCTTGTAGGGCTAATGGTACATGGTCTGAAATAATCCTTTGAAGTGGGATTACTTTCAAGTTGTTGAAGCTTTCATCCCATTCTTTTGAAAACAAGATTCTGTCTATTCTGGAAGCTACTTCATGGTTGTCCCCTTTGTACCAGGTGAATGTTGCATTTTCCATTTGCAGATCAATTAGCCCCATATCTTCAATGAAATCTGAAAATTCCCTCATCCCTATTGTTCTTCTAACACAACTCCTTTTTCCTGAGACAAATCTACTAGCATTATAATCACCACAAACAACCCAAGGACCTTGGAATAGACCTCTGACATCACCAATCTCTTCCCATATTGATCTTTCAATGTAGCAATTTGGTGCGTACACACCAGTAATATGACAAGAGAATTTTGAAGTTGTGCTTCAAACTTGCAAGTTAGGGTATATGAACCAATCTCGAGAACTTCTCCCTTCCATATTCTGCTATCCCACATCATCAATATACCCCCTATTGTTCCACTGGCCTCCAAGTACTCATATTTGATCCATTTATTTCCCCAAATTTGGTTTACTAACTCTGTAATGTCCCCCTCCAACTTTGTTTCTTGGAAACAATAAATGTCTGCTTTCCAATCACACACCATACTTTTAACAAGTCTCCTTTTATCTCTACAATTCAATCCCCTCACATTCCATGAAATTAGTTTGAATCGCATCAAGAACTATTGTGGTTGTCTCTCCCTTTGGCCCTGTTTCCACCGCTTTTAAATTTTACATCAAAGGCCACCAAACTTTTGAGTTCCTGGGCACCTTTGATTCTGGTCTTCCTGAATATCAGTCTCCATTCTCCTTACTTTTCTGCTACTATCTACCTGCAATAGTAATTCCAGAGCTTCCTCTTCATGACCCTGAAAGTCCGCCCCCAAGATTTTCCCTAATTTCACCATGTTTTGTTTTACCCATAGTGATGTCTCCTTCTCTTTGTCTTGTATCATTAGCCGAGTTTGAGCGCAAAGAGGCTCGGCATCCTCCACCTCCCAATTTTCTATTGCTTCTACAGAATTTTGGACTATCAAATCTGTAGTCGTTTCTGTAATTCTGTTACCCTTTCTCGCTGTATTAGCAAGATGTTCTGATCCCTTTGATAGCTGTGAAGTTTCCCCTTCAGTTTCCATTGTAGTCCCCATTACTTCATCCTCTATTCCCATCTCTGATGTCTGCATATCCACTAGAGCAGTTTGTTGTTGGGTGTTAAGAAAAACTTCGAAGAAGTTGTCTTTTATTGAGGAGGTGGACCCAAATTCTTTTAAATTATTGTAAATGAAGTAGGCTGCTGGGTCCGGCCCAATTAGCTTTTTATTTGCTGGGTTCAGAGTGTATTTTTCCTTGGACCTTTTCTCATTAAAACCCTGCACATGCTGTGCACATTTCTTTGACTCTCCTTTACCTCCAGCTGTCAATTCTGACCTACCCACATGCTCTCCGTCAACCAAATCCCTAAAACAATGGGATATTGGTACTTTGTTACAGAGCAAACTCTGCTTTGTCCGCTGGGTAATAGGATTCGCTGGGTAATGCCATCCATCGTCTTCTCCGGCGCTACCTCCGACTGACACCGACAACATTTCGAATCGGGGCTTTGACTCGGACCAGATCGGGATGTAAAACTTTAGGCCATTTTGTGAAATTGCGACTTCTTTCAAAATACTCTTCCCTTCATTCGCAACTAGAATTCTGGCCCACTTCATGTGGTTCCTGAGCTCTGTTTCATCCTCTGTAGCCAACCATCCTCCACACACTTCTCCAATTTCCTGGAAAACTTTGTGTGACCACAACTGTAGTGGTATTCCGACAGCTCTAATCCAGGTTTCCTTTGGACTTTTAGAGACTGATGTACACCCCTCTGTAGGGCTCCATCATTTGAGATTGATTTTGTTCTTCTGCCAGTACCATTGTTGTTGTATGATCTGGTCCGCCATGAATCTAATGGGGAATTCGAACAGAAATCTTCTATTGTTCATCTCGTAGATATTTACCCCAAAGGTGTTTTTCCAGGTGGTTGAGGACCATCTCCTTATCTCACTCAATGTAGGTCCCTCCTTGCTTTCATCTTCCAAGCCCCCAACCAGACATCTGTTTAGCATCCCTGTCTCTTCGGCTCCTGGTTTAAAAGAGATTTCTATTACCCCCTTATCTCTTCTAACCTTTGTTTCTCCCGTTTTCTTTGGATACCAGTTATTGTCTCTAACTGCCTTAGCATAATGGTAGTTGACATCAGTTAACCTGGGTGGGCCTGCCACTTCTTGTTTCTTTGGACATTTAATAAACTCTTCAATTTTAAGAGCAATGTCACACCAACCAGCATTCAATGTTGTCTCTGGAATAATCAATACTGATCTCCCCCTCTTATTTAAGGAAAGAATGCTCATGTATCTTCCGTGTTCATTTTTCTTCTTGGTACTAAAATGCTCTGCCCCTCTTTCCGACATTTTCCATCTCCTGATTAAGTTCGTTTGGTCCTTTGAAGCTTCCTTCAAGGTGAAGCAGATCCATTCCATAGTGTTGCTGCTCATTTCTGTCCTTCTCATCATTCTGCGGCTTCTCTCAACCCATTCATACCAGACTGTTGCGTTCGTCGTCCATCTCGTGATGTCAAAAGATTTGAATCCAGCATTAAAGTAAATCCAATTCAGATTCTCCCCCATGATGACTGTAGTAGTGAGGTAGGAGAACAAAGAAAACTAACCCTGAATGGAGAAATTGGAGGGGAAAGGAAGAAAAAAAGGTCAAGTAGAAATATTCTGACAGGTTACCAGAATTTCAACGGTTGGAAAGAAGAAGAGGGAAGATTCCGATGGAAGAAGTCCACCGAAATGGGTGTCCTAAGGGACCTTAGGTGTTCTCCTCGAAACTTGTGTCTAGAGCATTTAGTTTACTCTTTTCCTTGACTCAACTTAGAATTCATTTTATTTTATTTTTTTATTTATTTTTTTATTTAGGTAACAACTTGTATTCTATTCCCAAAAAAAAAACCAGAACATGCCACAACAAATTACAGGTTCCTAATTACATTTGTGGAGAGTAGCAGGAAGATCTTCAATCCTATAGAAAAATTTACAAGGAACCTAAAACATCTGTATCTGATTCTAGATCTTCCATGTACTCCTGTTTACACCAAAAAAGAAACAAAACTAAGCAGTTCATCTTAATCTTCTAGATGGAATTACTCTTGTTTTGGAAGCATCTGAGATTTCTTTCTTTCCACACAGACCACCAAATGCAAGCTGGAATGATTTTCCATCTCTCTTTATGCCCAGTAATGCTTATGTCCATATCCTCAAAGTCTGGGTAACTCTCCTACGCATAACCCAATTCATGCTTTAAGATTGATGAAAACATTCCACAAAATGTTGGTTATTCTACGGTGAAGGAAGAGATGGGTGACAGTCTCTACTTCTTCTTCACCACATAGGAGGCACCTAGGACTCAGATGAATATTTCTCTTCATAAGATTTTCCTGGGTCAAAACTAACTGCCTGCTTAGCAAGAAGCTAAGTAAAACAAAACACTTTGTAGGGGATTTTAGTTTTCCATATCAGCTTCCAAGGCCATCACCCATTCCTCTGACTGTTATAAGGATTAAATTTCTTGTAGGCTCTTTTGACACTGAAATTGTCTTGATTGTGATCCTGTCATCCCAAACTATCCTGTGCATCAGTAGTTCCTTTGAACTGCCCCAAGACCTTGTAAAACTCCACCAACCTTTGGATCTCCCAGTCATTTAAAGGTCTTCTAAAACTCAGATTCCACCCTTGGTTTGACCACATCTAATATCCGGGAACAAAGTTTTTAAAGATCCTTGTTCTAGCTATCTATCTTCCTAAAAAGAGGTTTTCCTACCATTACCCAATTTAATACTGCAGTTTCCTCTGAGCTTTGGCAAATGGTTTCTGATGGCTCTCCAAAGGCTTGATCCGTAAGTGCAGTGACCATTTTAGTTATCCAGTGATCCTCCATTTCATATTTGGCCTGTATTACATCTTTCCACAAAGCTTGGAAGCAAATCTCCACAACCACTTCATCATAAGGCACTGGTTCTGGATTTTTAAATTCCTTATCCCCATCCCCGCTGCCTATTTACTCTCAAACAAAGTATCCCACTTAACCAAGTGGAATTTCTTGGTTTCACTATTTCCTTCCCACAGGAAGTTCCTCCTCAAAGCATCAGTTCCTCCTCAAAGCATCAAGTCTATCAATAACACCATCAGGAATAGGGAAAAGCGACATCACATAGGTAAGCATAGAGTCAAAAACACTGTTGATGAGTGTTAATCTTCCTCCTAAAGAAAGGTACTGGCTCTTCCAATTCACCAACCTTTTTTCACATTTTTCAATCACCCCATTCCAGATGCCTATAGATTTGCTTTTGGCTCCCAAGGGCATCCCCAAGTATGTAGTTGGTGGGTCTCCTGTCCTTCCGCCAAAATCCTAGCCCTGGATACAAGAAACTCTTGTTCCAATTGATGTGAAGCCCTGAGATAGCTTCAAAATTTTACAACCACCTAGAATTTTGTTATGTACGTTGATAAAAATAGTGTTTTAATGGTGGTTTCATTGCATTTTACATGCTTTACGTGTTGAAGAGAGGTTATGGAATAAAACTAGTCAAAAAGTGAGCCACAATGAAGAGGATAGAAGAAAATATGTGCAGTAGGTAAAGATTTGCAACTGCAAATCCCCTGCCACAATAATGATGCATTACAGAGCTCCCAGATATATTAAAATCATTACTCTCTCCAGTAGCGATGCGTCATTCAGCGATCACGGCCCAGGCGAATCCAAGGTTTGAAATTTATGGATCGCTACAGCAATTACAAGTTAATATACAGTAATAAATGGGTTCACAATCACATATTTGTAGATATTCTATGGGTCTCTAATAAAATATAGGGTCTGCGCAAAAGCTATTGGTTCCTGTGAACCCATAAACTATGCTCTGGATTCGCCACTGACCTGGGCAGACGTGGATGCTATTTTGGAATTTCAACTTGGAAAATTTTGGATGTATATAAGCAACCTTTGGAAGGAATTATCAAAATCTCTGCCTTTTTTAAAAAAAAATTATACGTAACTGAAAGAATATTATAGATGTAAAAATGGGGGTAACTTTAAGAAAAAGCTGGACAGAAGTACATCCAAAAGATAACTTAACAGTGAGTGTAAAGAGCTAAGAAAGTCAGCCAACACCTCCGCTCTAATACATTTATTGAGGTTATGTAGAACCAAAGACTAAGCAAAAATAAACATTTGTGCTTTAGATTAAGAGCCTGTTTGGATTGGCTTATTTTAAGTGCTTTTAAGCCAAAATAGCTTTTAAGCACTTTTGTAGTGCATACGTAATGTATACTTTGACTATTTTTTATAAACTAAATGGCTGAATGGTGTATATTGATATATAGCTATATCTTCTTCTTTATTTCAATATCATTATTTTAAACAAAAGACGATTAAATAAAGTAGAAAAAAAGTTACACTAGAGATCCTGAAATTTACATGTCATAACAAGACAAAAATTCTTAACTTATGGCGTAAGTGCATCCAAACAAGCTCTAACTGCATTGTCGTTTGTGATATAAAAAACTCTAGCATTTCTTTCTCTCCATACGACCCACCAAACTACTGCTGGGATAGACTTCTAGATGTAACCCAACGCCTTATGCATATCCTGTTTGTGCCATGAAAGGAGAAAATCAACTGAGCTCCTAGGCATGCACCATTTAATTCCCACAGATATGGCTACTTGTGGCTATTTTCAAGCTTTGGTAGCAAGGAATCAACACTCAAACACCTTGAAGATTGAATATTGGAGCACTTTGATTGAGAATTTCTTATACGTTCTTACTTTAATATTCAATTACTTGTTTTATAATGAATATAGTGGTGTAATTAGTTTAATTTCATATTGTGAACAGTGCTAGTAAAGATACTACATAGCTAGGGTTTTGATTCATCTCTTGTTGCTTTTGTGTTGATGAATTATTATTGTTTATGATATGGATCTTTGATTGTTTGATTAATCTCATGTTTATTGCTTTTCAAAGGGCAATATCCCCTATTAGCCTTGTTGAAACTTGGGAAGGAAGTTATATGTTAATTAACAAGATCTATGTTGATCAACTTTACCCATTTTTCTAGTTTAGTTTCTATCTTTCGTAAGATTTATTTCTAATCATCTTGAAAGGTGTTTAGCATTGCATAGGAGGTCATAAATTCTCTACTACCTTAGTCGCCCTTAAATTCTTTCGAAATTATACTTGACAACAATCGCCTAGCCTTCCTATTTAGGAAGCATAGTTCAGATGTCATAATCTATTTTCTTGCTTGGTATAGCCAAAAGATTGCCTACTTCCATAAAATAAAAAATAAAAGTTTTAACTAATGGTATAACATGAAGTTTACATTACACTCACATACTTCATAATAGTACTAAATCATTTTCTACAATCTGATATAAAAGATGAGCCTGTGGACCTCACTTCTTCCTGAGTATCTCATTAAACATCACCGTTCTAAAATACTCAAGTTTACAATGTGCCAACTCCAAGGAAATTCACGTTGGAGGAGGGAGTACTGACATAACCTACCAGTTGCAAGAAGGGCATCGTTTCCACAACAAAGATAAGGAAAACATACCTCATAAAGAAGTCTGCAACCAGGGAAACACTTTATTCCATCAATTATTACATCTCTTGCAGCCTCCACACTAGCAGTGATCTGGCACCAATGAAAGGTAGTATCAGATTCTGTCCAAGAAAATGAGCAAGACCCATAGAAAGAGCTATTACAATTAAGTTGTGTTAACTGCAGTGTGAAATGTTTTACAAAGACAAGACCTTGTACCAAACAACATGTCTCATTATTTTTTTTTTGAGGAACAGGTAACTGTGTATTCACAAAATTCCATCATCCAAACAATGATGAGGGTGAGCACTTACATCCCATAGGGTAAAAGAAATGTTGCCATAAGAACTAGTCTATGGAGCTTACAATTTCCCTATAAAATCAACAAAAAGTTCTATATCCCCCACTATATCCTATTAACACCAAAAATATAGAAGACTAAGGCAATTCATTCTGATTTTTTGAATGTTGTTGCTTTTGTCTTCAAAGCCTCTTGCATTTCTTTCCTTCCACAATGTCCACCAGATGCTTGCAGGGATCAATTCCCACCAGTCCTCTTCTGACTCTCTTCTTCCAATCTCTTTCCAGCAATCCATCATACTTTTAGTAGTTTTGGGAACCACCCAACTCACTCCAAGTATACGCAAGAACATGTTCCACAGATTTGCAGTTGCTTTACAGTGTAGAAATAGATGGCTATTTATTTCAGCATCCTGGTCACACATAAAACATCTTGAGCAAATCTGTCTACCTCTTCTTCTCTGTAGTACTTCATGAGTCAAACAAGCTTTTCTGCAAACTAACCACACAAAACAAGAAACTTTTAGGGGGACTTTGGTTTTCCAGATTAACTTCCAAGGCCAGCTCCTAATCTGTAGTTGTCCAGTATTTCTCCTCCAATAGCATGACTTCACAGTGAACGCACCCTTGCTTTGAAGTTTCTCCTCCAATAGCATGACTTCACCCTTGCTGTGAAGTTTCCACACTGGTCTGTCAGGTGCATTGGTAGTTCCATTGAAATCATTTATCACCATAAGCAAATCTGCAACTCTTTGAACCTCCCAATCATTGAGGGCCCTTCTAAAGTTGAAATTTCAACCTTGTATGCTCCACATCTGAGCTATAGTGGCCCTAGTCTGTTGACTGAGGAGGAACCTGTTGACAACATGTCTCACTTTTTATGAAGTAGAATATCACTAAACCAAACATGTCTCGCTCACCCTTTACTGAGCTAGATATTAAGTGACAATACTTTCTCGTGATTACATTTGAGCAACTATCTGCTAACTCCTAATAAATGTAATAAACTTCTACATTTAATTATGTATATAGATCCATGTCTGATGGGCCGCACTAGCCTGGACTGCACGGGTAAGCCCTGAAACTGGTACAAGGGGCTGGGGGTGGGCTTTCTAAATGTGAGGGGCTGCTCTGGGTTTTTCCTGGATACCAGGGAACCGGGACCTGTTAAGCCCACTTTAGAAGATACTGAGTAAGACTAGCAACTGTCAAAGGGAGATAAATAAGGGAGTGCTTACTGATAAACTCCGAAAACTCCTTCATCGCCAACCACCTTTCCTCTTGGGAACTTGATAGAGTCAAAGTTCCTTCCTAGCACCCATGGGATATTACACTTCCCGAAAACAACTGTCATCTCTTTCCAAAAAGTTTCCTTGGAACCCTTCCCGTAAGACCAAACACTCCCTTCTGAATCCCCACTCCAACCCATTCCTGGTGTTTCTAAACCGAGCCGCTAACATGAACTCAATTCTCCTCGTCTCCATACTTCCTAATTTCCTCTCATCTCATAGTAAATTGTATACCACCAAAGTTTCCCCAAGCTGGTATATAGTCATTTTTCTCCCATCTCCCCTCCTCACACACTTCTATAATACTATCTAGCACTGCCTCCATTTTTAGTTTCTTGAAAAACAAAGTAAGTCTTACCCCATTCTGGCCTTTTTGTTCAGGTCATTCATTCCATCACATCCAACTAATGACTTTAATGTCTATCTACCATTTCTTTTTCTTACCCCGCCATTTTTCTCCTCCACCACCACCTTTACCCTTCCTATTCCGTGTTCCTCCTCATGTATACCACTATGTGTCATCCCCTTTTTGTGTGACAACCGAACAATTTCCCTCCCAGTCATATCAACATTTTCTACTCTTACATCTCCTTTTACTCTTGTTCTGTATCAAGTAAGAGTTCAATAATTTTATCCTCCTTTTCTGTGCCAAGTGAACTAACTGCAGCATATGAGTGGAGAAGTGTAAAGGGGGATATCATCCCCGAGTTTCGAAGGTTGTTGTTGGCTCCAGACGAGTTACGCGGTCATCAAAAAAAGTAACTTTATCCTCCTTTTCCTTCAAATGAAACTCTAGGAACTTTCCAAAGTTGACATTTTTCCAGCCCATTTTTGGTTAGCTTCTTCTCCCTTTCAATGAAAGCTAAAGGTTAAGGATCATTAGAGTAGGAAAGCAGCAACTCAACTTAAAGGATAGTATGATGATAGATAAAGGCATAAAAGTCAAAATAGGGGGTACTATGATTGAAACTCCTTAAAACTGATTATCCAAAGAGATCTGTCAAGAAAGCATCCATAATTCTCTCTCTATCTCCCACTCCCTTGTCCCTCCCCAACCAGTGAAACATCAAAAGAAACCACTAAACCAACAATTGCGAAATAATGTGTTTTAAGCTGCAGCATAAATTGCATACCACGTGTCTGAGGCGATAATAACCAATGTATAGCATAGGAATGCATTGCAATTTCTGCTCCTTCACTGCCATATTAATTGCTCTTTCGTAAATATCACAAGCAGCTGAGCAATTTCCCTGGCAAATTTCAGGAAGCAACGTCTTAGAATAATTACTGTTCCTCAATTTATGACAACTTGTTTAACTTAATAAACAATTACCAGACGTTTTTCCATATTTGCTCGATTAGTAACATATTGAATGAAACAGGAGTCCCAATCTGCATTAATAGGAGGAAAGGAAGCACGAGCACCATCCGGATCTCCAATTTGCTCCATATATCTAGCAGTAAAAAGATGGATTTCTGGAACAATCTGCAAGAAGCACTTAGAGATAAGAGTCCTCGCTTAACATTAACACTATTGTATATGGTATCCAGAGAACTCAACTGTATGATTTAGTTTTGAAACATTGCGTCCTTTTATTTTATAACTCTCTTGTAAATACAAGTGTTTCTAGCAAGTAATTTCATTCACGAGCAAATTCAAGAAATTTTTGGTTCAGAATTTGTCCAGGCAACAACAATTTACAAACTCAACCATCAGAAACAACAACATACCCAGTGTAATCTCACAACCACCAACCATCAGAAACTCGGAAAGAAAACTTCAACTAGAATAATTCAAATGAAGCTTACTTTCAACAAGTTGCACTGCTATAGAAAGAACAGTCTGTAGGAAAATAATGTGCTTCTTGGTGCCCTCATATTGAAACACGCACGGTACTACTCCGTCTTCCAAATGTGCAAATTTTTCGTTATTGATTCTTTTCTTTTTATGAGACCTTTTCGTTATTGATAATTTAACTGGGAAAAATTGGTCTACAGAATTCATAGGGGCCAGTCACCATTTCCTCAATAGGGATAAGCAGCACTTGCTAGAAATTGCTCTTACGCAGTATAACAGTAACTGGTGAACATATTTGCAGGTAAACCATGTGATCCACAAGGCAAATCTGAGGTTGGTAAATTGCTTAATTTAAAGGTTAAAAGAAGTAATCCCTCAAGATTATAACTGATTAACTTACATATTCACTTAACCAGATCCAGCTATAGCAGTACGACAGACCAATCAATAAAAGAAAAGTGATTCAAAATTCAAATAAAAATTGAAGTCGTTGTCAACCAATGCCTGTCCAGGAAGTATTTTGAAGTTACCTTTGAGAAAACTTTTGTTGCTCGTTCTAAAGCAAACATCGCTAGCTCTCGTCCTCCCTTAGTCTCCATAAAATCAACATAACGTATCCAGAACTCAGGGTAGTTGGCACAGGATATCAAGCATCTCTCATACAGTTTTAGGGCCTGTAGCAGAATAGTTTACAATTTTGGAGCAAAATCAAGCAGGAATCCCCAATATCTTCAGGGAACACTAAAGCATACCCAATCAAAATCGTGTTGCTTTTCAATGAAGTCGAGATAATCATGCCAGTTCTTCAGCTCATCATTGTCAAGAGGAGTTGACTGGAAATATCGCCTCTGGATGTTTGATTCAAAACTTTTAATTTTTTCCTTTAGTTGACACGCTTTCTGATATAGCTGATCTCCACAGTATCTGTACTTATACAGTGCTTTCACTCTGACTGAACCGTCACTAGGATCCTGGAGGTCCTTAACAACTTGAGCAATTTCTTTATTTGATAACACAACTGTTGCATCGGATAGCTCCTTTAGTTGTACTTCATGGCTGTTATCACTGAGATGTAGAATCTCCTCTTCTAAATTGGTTACAAGCTTCTTAAAGCTGGATAATTAATAAGGCATATGAACTTTTTAGGATTCACCAATGATAAGTTTTGAATCTGAAGCAGAGAAGATACAATTACACAGGATGTGGCAAGAGGCGGCAGGTGCTGACCTAACACATAGAGCTATTCCATTAAATAGAAATGTTCACCATTTGCTTTACCATGAACCAGCTCAGGTTATGTCAAGGGCAGTGCTTTTGGTAATGTAATACAATTGCGAATTCATTTTTCAGAAAATAAAATTTTATTAATATTAAATCTTTTACTGTCCTAAAGGGGTGTTTTGAAAATAACAAATCAGGAAATAATAGAAAATTTCAAAATAGAAGCTGAAACCAAGACAAATACTCGATGTACGAATGGAGAAAGTAAAGCAAGACGTACTTCTCGTAGTACTTATGCAACTTCTTTGTGGGGAAGCGTAGAGCCTGTACATAAACTAGAGTAAGGAAGCCCCACTTCTCCTGCGAGAACTCAAAGGACATGTACTTGTCCCATAAGACATGACAGAAGTAGTCCTTCCCAACAAGGGAGATTCCTTTGGTAAACAACCTGTCAAAAGTTTAAAAGAATATACTGATTGTATGGATTACTATTTATGACGCCACTAAACAAGGACATAACTTACACTTGAATTTTCAGAAGCTTTTAATGAATTTCAAAAGTGTAAGCATATTGTTGCACATAACGAGGTTTTCACTTTGTATGAAAATAAAAGATGGAATATGAACAGGTAAAAAGAAAAAGAAAATAGTTGTGACTTGTGACTCAACCAATCCTCCATGATATTGCAGTTCAGTATTTAGAAGAGTTATGTGATGCAGGGATGCTACTTCTGTCTATGTGCAAACCATGATACTCTCCTATAGTTACTTCAGTAGTGAATTCCATTGTTTCATTGTCTTTTCGCTTGAAAATATTTCTCAGATATTAACATTTTCATCATTATAGTTAACAACTAACATGGCAGGTAAGTCTGGCCTCTTTTTCAAGAAACTTACAGAAGTATAATTTCCAAGGATTTACCTACGAATATCAAATGGATCCTCGAACGAACTCACAGCAAAGGTACAATAGTCAACCCACAGACCAACAGAAAATGGTGTTGATTCCACAGCTCGCTCAAAGATTTCAACAGCTTTTTCAGCATTACATAGCCGTGCCTCGTGATAAGCAAATCTTTTCCAATGCCAGTGGCATAGTGGAAACTTAGACAAAAAGGAGTCAAAAGCCAAACAAATCGTATTTCTATCATCCTGCAGTATTTAAAACAGAATTACTTGTGTTGAGCAAAAATATAAGAATGAGAAGAATCATGTGAAATTGCATGTAGCTAATAAGATAGAAAGGGCTTTTCTTACATGTTTGTTCTAATATTCAGAGGTGGGAGGTGGCCTTACTTCCTTTTCAAAAGCAAGAATGTGGACATAAAAAAGAATTTAATTGATAGAACAGAGGAAGACTAATGTGCAGCTGATACTCATATTGATAAAATGATTTGAACAGCTCATTGTAACTTGTAAAAACGGGGATATTACCCCATTTATCTAATACTGAATCGATGACCTATTTAAGCTCTTATTTGGATTTGAAAAAGAAAAAACTTTGCTGACAAGTACATATTTTTATTTTGGCAGAAGAGTCCTCTGAATATTTTGGTCTAACATTAATTTCGATGATATCATCAACAGATCTAGATGCATATCTTCCATGTTCAAGTGACTGCCCCTTAAAAGATTCATCTTTTACCCAAACTTTTTGTCAATCTGGAACAGGAAAACAGTTTGACTATTGATTACACCCACTCCAAATAGAAGCAGAAACAGTTACAAGAGAGCAGTTCCTGCAAGCAGGTAAGTAATACCAATGATGTGTTCTGGCCAAGAGAGCAACCAAGATGCTTATGATGCTAAGAAAGTTAAATGGCAAAAGAGAAATGGAGATCAAGGCCAGAGAAGCTAAAAATTAGAAGTGAAAAGCAACATATTCTATCAAGTGAATCATGACCCAACTTTCATTTTCTTGTTTGGTTGCTTAATGGTTGATACACAGTTTTATGTGCTTACAATGGTGACTTTGTTATTTTACACTTTGATCATATTTGGGTGTAAAACAAAAATGAGTCCTTATCCCAAAAAAAAAGTGTTTTAAGTGGAGATGGACCAAGCTAGTGAAGAGGGTACATGGACACTACTTTATTCTTTCTTGCCAGGTGAGTATCCCAAGAATGCTTGTTGGGGGTTAACTCAATATCCATCCTTTGATGCAGATTCATATTCAAGGATGAATCCTTATAGATAAGGGGGATGATCTATGTTGCTCAGACTACACCGTGTCAGATCCTCCAAAAATGCATTACTTTTCAAGGATCCGTCACACACCCTTAGATATTGTTGAAGAGTACGAGCAACATAGTAATGCTGCGTGCATGGACAAACAAGAATTAAACCGAGTAGCTTATGATGTTAAAATAGTAGAATTGTGATGAGTAATGCCGATCAAAGTAAGAGAAGTTCGAATTAGAAGCGAAGAGCAACATATTCTACCGAGTCAATCATGACCCAATTCTAATGATGCACGCACAACTCTCGATCTATGGGGAATTTGGATATTGACTCATGAAAGAAAATTGTAGCCCTTTTATTGATAAGGTAAAGTAATTTATAAAAGAAAATTGTGGTTTTCACTTTATCAACAAAAAACATTATAAAAGAAAATTGTAGCCCTGGACATCTAGTTCCTATGGATTCAAACATTTTTCATTTGGATTCTCCTACACAAAGTTCTGGCTATTACACAACAACATCCAGAGCAAAGTGTGGCACATAACTGCACGACGAGAAGGCAGCAGCCTATGCAGCCAGCGCAATGCACTGCAATCAGAGAAGTGCTATTTTGTAGAGTAGCTTAATGCGTGATCGCTTCTGTACACATTTTATTATATTGTTTTGAGAGCTTTTGTTACTTTTGACCAAGCCCGCGAGTTTTCACGGACAGATACAAATTATTCATAAGGCTATGCAATGTCACTCCGAGAAAGGCTTCTCTCCCAAGTTCTATTGAAGAATTTTACTTTGCTACCTAAGATTGGATCCTTGTAGCATTCATTCATCTTGTAGATTAGGTTCATAAAGACGAAGTTTATACACCTTGCTTCGTGATCAATTTCTAAGTATTTGGGTTCAATCTCCTCCTACTCCATCTTTGCCTTCTGGGCTTTTGATTCAATTGAGAGTTGAAGTTTTATACTTATTTGCCTTTCCATTTGGGCTTTTCATTTTATTTTTTTAGATGTAATAATTTTTTTTATTAGAGAATACCACCAAGAGAGTGCAATTGATGAATAGTACAACCCCAGCAAAATGCGTCGAAGTACACTAGCTACATGTGAAAAGCACTAAAGGAAATTGATCATTTTTTATTGTAACTAAGGAAATTAATCATCCTATCTATTTCCTGTACATTTTCGTTTCTATACCAAAAAGTTAATAGAATTAAACATCTATGCTTTAAGGTACAAATATTTTCCTCTTTGTTTTCAAAATCTCTTATTTATTTCCTTCAATACAATCCAGCATATAGCCATCAGTATAGTGTTCCACAACTTTTTGTCGCCTTTTGTAGTCTTCTTCTAATCCAACAATGTAGCATGTCTTAAAAGATTTTGGCATGCACAATTTAACTTTCTGGGTTTTTGATTCTATTGAAGGTTGAAGTTTAACATACTCCCACTTGTCTTTGATTAGGGGGTTCCGCATCTATCAATATATTGTAGGTGTCGGGCAAATGCTCGTCATAACTACTAAGGCTTATTTTTCTTAACAGAGTCCATCATTGTTATACTTAATTTCTCTCGTACAATCATCCCAAAGCCATGACCATAGAAGAGCCAAACCCATCAAAACATTGAACATTGCAGTGAACTAATCCAAGAACGAGAATGTTGTTTTACTTTCTGGACTTGGAGTATTGTCGTTCTTACACAAACTAGAAAATGCAAAATAGTAAAGTTCAATACAAAATGATCAACAAAAGCCCAATAGAAAGCTATGTCCTATATCAAGCATGATGATAAATTTGAGCCATGTGAAGCCAAGTGAATTTGGACTTACAGGGTAGGTTTTCTCAATCTCTGATATCAGTGAGTTCCAGGAATCAAGGTCTTCTGAGCCTCCAGAAATCATATCCTTAAGCCTCTCATTATGATCTTCAATAAAGGAAACCATAATTCTGTCTTCAGAATCAAGCAATACTAAAACATCGAAAAGAAAAATGGCACATGTTGCATGACTAATGAGGCTAGTTATAAGAAAACTAGAGAGACAAAGAAGATAATAACTTAGTCAAACCTCCAGAAGTTTGCAATAAAAGGAAAATCATGGAAACCAAAAAACTAAAATTTTGAGATAATCATAATTATCAAACATAAATGAAAAAATATGAGAAACAGAAGAGAAAATAGCCGAATAAAGCCTTAACGATTTTCTTCCTAAGTTCTCTGTTGCATTCAATGGCTGTAATTCCGTGCAAGAAAGGCCAAGCCACTGGGAATATCATGTTTGAAGTTCATGCACATGAAAAATTGTCAATCTACAGTGAGTGTGTTAAGGTCCCTAGTTTTGGATCGAGTCGCTGGACGATTAACTGAAAAGTCAGGCCCAACAGTCAGGTCTAAGCCCTTGTTCTTGTTCCTTGACTTACCTATGATTGCTGAAATTTGCTATTCATTCAGGGAATTGAAGACCTGGGTACTTGTTTGAGAAAGTTCCGAATCTCTGAAACTTGATAAAATCCAACTTATTTTATTAATAACGTCAACTCTCTTAAATAGAGGTTTACAATAGCAAGAGTCCTAATAAATTAGAAATAACAAAAGTCCTATAAAACTAAAATAATAAGAATCCTAATCCACTCAGGGTAATTCTGTTTGACTAAAACAATAATTCACAAATATTAATCTTTCTTGCGTCTGTAATATTGTCTCCCGACAAACGCATCAATAACATTACTCCCTTCCTGAAGAAAAAGCTTGTCCTCAAGCTTGCAACCTGCAGGTATTTGCATGTTGTGTGCCTGTGATAGCATGGAGTGAGATGGCAGGCTCTCCACTGTCCGTTGGTACTTCTTCAGATTCCCCATCCTCTACTTCCAGCCAAAATAACTTTTTGCACTGATGGCCTGGAACATAAGGATCATCACAGTTGTAGCACAATCCCTTTGCACGTCGGGCAGCCATCTCGGTGCGAGTCAACTGTTTTACAAAAGGATTAGAAGCACCTACCTTAGCACTTGGAGTTACTGGGGTAGTGGCAGCTCTTGCACTAAAGTTTGAGGTTGAATCATAGCTCCCTTGTGTGCTAGAAGAAATTTGGATCTTCTTCTCAAATGCTCTTGCCAGACTCATTGCTTGTACTAGATTCGATGGGTTGTGCAATTCCACATCGAGGCGAATCAAATCAACTAACCCTGCTGTGAACATATCTACTTGTTGGTCTATACGTACCGATGATGCACGAGCCAACATTTTTTGGAAGTGTCAACAGAACTAGTCTGTTTCAAGTTGATCAATTCTCCCAACGGATTGCTTTTCATTGGTGGGTCAAAATGAAGAGTACAATATTCCTTGAAGACAACCCATGTTAAATTGGGTTCCTCTTGTTCCAGTTGATAAACCCACAATTGCGCCTCCCCTACCATGTGAAAAGCAGCTAAACCTACTTTTTCGTGGTGGTTTGTATGCTGGTTAGTGAAGAATTTCTCACAACGGTGAAGCCAAATAAGAGGATCTTCACTTCCATCATAAGTAGGAAAGTATAATTTAGTGTATCTAGGAACAATACATCTTCCTCCGTTGTTGTCATCAGTCCCATTGTTAGTCCCATTGTTGTTGTTTCTTCCTCCCAGACGCACCTCTAGTAGTTCACCTGCCTTGCTGATTCGTTGGACAGAAGCAGCGCTATTATCTCCAACTTCAACTCCCTTCGCACGTCCCGTGGTGCGGATTAAGGTTTCAATTTGCTGCGATAGTTGCTGGAATTTGCCATTCATCCTTGCTTCTGAAGCTGCTACTTTTGCTTCAGTTTGAGTTTGGGCTTCCTTTAACAGATTTCGCAACTTTACTTCTATCGTATTTTCGTCCATGGTGACAAGCTCTGATACCAATTTGTTAAGGTCCCTAGTTTTGGATCGAGTCACTGGACGATTAACTGAAAAGTCAGGCCCAACAGTCAAGTCTAAGCCTTTGTTCTTGTTCCTTGACTTACCTATGATTGCTGAAATTTGCAATTCATTCAGGGAATTGCAGACCTGGGAACTTGTTTGAGAAAGTTCCGAATCTCTGAAACTTGATAAAATCCAACTTATTTTATTAATAACGTCAACTCTCTTAAATAGAGGTTTACAATAGCAAGAGTCCTAATAAATTAGAAATAACAAAAGTCCTATAAAACTAAAATAATAAGAATCCTAATCCACGCAGGGAAGTTCTGTCTGACTAAAACAACTAAAACAATAATTCAGAAATATTAATCTTACTTGCGTCTGTAATATTGTCTCCCGACAAACGCATCAATAACAGAGTGTGCTTTCATTTTTTTCCTTGTACTTTTTTTTACAAGTTACATTAAATGTGTTCATTAGAGAATCATGGCATGAAAATGTCTGATAGTCTGAGAGTGGAGGTTCGGATTCCAGAATAATCATATCATACATTGCACAATGAACAAAGTGAGTGTTTCTCTATAGTAGAAACCAAAAAATGAACTTGCTATTAAAATGGATAAGCTAAATAGAAGAAGGATGATCATCAGCAACTGGTTTCAATTATGTGAAGAAACAATAAAAAACATCACCCACATGCTATTGCAATGTGATGTAGTGCTAGATTTATGGATTTTTTGTGTCTCATACTCTGTATGAATGGCTGTGTTTCTCATGTTTTGCAAAATAGATTTAGTCAAACAGACCCAGGGTGTAAAATGTTGAAATCACAAACCAAGAGATGACTGTGAACATTCTAAGGTATTCAGCAATCCTTCATTTTAGAAACTAGCTTCAGAAACAATGTTGAATTAACATCTGACCCCAAGCTACATGGCCTGAGCTGACTAATCATTGACCCCAACTCTATTTAAACAGCTAATAGTGTGTTTCACTTGAATACTTCTTTCTCTTTGTTGTCTTATTTCATTAACAATTTCTGTAGATGAAATGGTTATACCACTTGCTACCCGTCATCCTGACCATTCAAACTCAAGAAACACTACGCAGCTATAGAGGAGGAATAAAATCATAAACTACCAAATAGCAATTTTCTTTAGATAGTAGATACTCTATTTCAAATTTTCATATTACATTCAGTAATATTTGCATTACAATGTTCTTTGGTAAATTTTAATTAGCTACACCAAATTTTACTTTCACTAATAAGATTCTAATACTTTTTGGGAATGAAATAAGATTCTAGTACTAGTAAAATGAGCTTCTAGAATCATCTCCATATAAAGTTTTTAATTCTATTCCAAAACTTTGGCGATGATGCTCACAAAAATAACAAGACAATCCAACAGTTGTGCATTATCTTCTCAAAAATTATATGCACACGAATTACAACATTTCATGAAAATGATACTTATTCAATCTGACAAAAGGAAAGAGTTCTTCAAACAGCTTTGTTTTGTTACTTCTAAGCAAATCATCCTTTATCATAAAACTCATTCCTAGAGCTACAACCCCAGTGAAACTAGAACCTAATTAATATGGTCACCTGCTTCATTTCATTTCAATCGTTTTTAGTAAAACTAGAACCTAATATAAGTTTCTTATCCTGTAGGAGATGATAACAATCACAAGAATGAGAACGAAAAGTGGAATGTGTGGATTGGGATGAGGTCCATCACCAGCATTGTGATTGTGTACCTCCATAGCTGGAGAACTATGTTGGAAGCAGCCAACTAGGGTTCACGTTTGATGAACGTATGCTTTATGTACACACACGCGGGAGGTCAGGTTTAATTGACATGTGTTTTATTGATGTATTTTCTTTTTTTTCATAACTAGTTTGATTTACTACACTTACGCTGAGAGTTTTTTGGACCTAACCTCTCTACCTCCACAAGGTAGGAATAAAGTCTGCATACACTTTCTCATTCAGGGAAGTGGGGACAACAACAAAGATATCACACATCGTATTGGTGCGGTGTGGATGAAATGGAGGCTTGCCTCCGGAGTTTTGTATGACTAAAAGGTACCACCTAAACTTAAAGGTAAGTTCTACAGAGTGGTGGTTAGACCATCTTTGTTGTATGGAACAAAGTATTGGCCAGTCAAGAACTTCCACATTCAAAAGGTGCAAGTTGCGAAAAAGAGAATGTTGAGATGGATGTGTGGGCATACTAGGAGCAATAAGATTAGAAATGAGGATATCCGAGCAAAGGTTGGAGTGGCCTCAGTGGTGGACAAGAAAGCAAAGCTGAGATGATTTGGGCATGTGAAGAGGAGATGCGCAGATGCTCCAGTGAGGAGACGCGAGAGGTCGAATATAGTAGGTGCAGGAATGGAGGGACTGATCTAAACTCCCCCGAGTTTCATACTTATGGACCAAATGAGATTGGAACAACTAACTCACTAGTGATTTCTCAATCATAAATTTTTAACCAAAAAAACAAAAAACCACAAGAAAGATTCGACATGTACGCACATGTACTACAAAAAATTACACATAAATCATCTTATCATCAACCATATCACACATGTGTGCTAGTTATATCTATTTAAGTTATCATGAATGTTATTTAACAAGTTTGATTATTTCAGGTAAAAAATTAAAAGTTTCTTTATCAGTTTGGGGTTGGGCAAGCGATTAGTTGGTTATCAAAGGAAATCATGATAGAAAAACTTCAATTTAGAGGTATAAACCTTGAATGGGATGAGGTCCGTCAGCAGCATTGTGATTGTGTACCTCCATAGCTGGAGAACTCTGTCGGAACTTGACAACTAGGGTTCACGTTTGATGAACGTATGCTTTTCTTAGGTACATCAAAACGGGAGGTCAGTTTAGGGTGGGTAACCGGAGATGAAGATGACCGGACTGTGTGTCGCCGACTCGCCGGGCAAAAAAAGGAAGCAGCGCCTCCGACCGGTGATGTTTTTTTCTTAATTAGTCCCTCTAGTCCATATTAAGGGCGGTTTGGCATGTGAGATAAAATCGTAATACCATGAAATTATAAATTTTTAAATTGTATTTTTACTCATAAATATATATATAAAAAAAGATATAAGTTGTGAAAATTATTAAAATTGTGGAATAATCTTATTAAATAAGTAAAAGTTTATAATAAAACTCTAATAGACTATCATAAAAAATAAAAAAAATTAAACATGAGTTATATGTAGTGTATTGCTCTTTTATAAAATTAAACATGATCAATAGCATTAGTAACTATATCATCATGTTAATATTTTGTGAATATTTTATCACTATTTTGGTATTCTCGCAAAAATTGTCTACATATAAAATGGTTTGTATTTATACAAAATATAAACTTGTGACCCAATTTTTATATTTGAAAATATGAAATCATGCTATGAAATTCCTAAATTTTTATTTTTTTTGAGAATTTGAGATTTCATCTCGTGATTTGAAATGATGAGATGAAATCACATGTCCAAATGTTGATTTCAAATTATAAAATGAAATTGCATGTCCAAACGCCTACTAAGCGAAATTATTGGGTGTGTGGCATACTCTTAAGAAAAATATTTAAGTACATAAATCAGAGGCTACTTTTTAGTATTACCTTTTTGATTATTCTTAAACTATTCTCCTAAAAATGTAAAGTAATTAAGAACCTTATTAAAAGGATAAATAAGGAGAAGAGTGTCAACACTTCTATTGAACTTTGAATAATTTACTTATTTTGAACTATAAAAAAAAATCAACAATTTATTTAATATGAACTAGAGGGGTACTGAATGAGGAGTATTATGTTATGGAAAATAATTTTGTTTCTCGTATTATGTAATTACTAAGGTAAGAATTACATAATTTAGTAATTATACAGTATAGTAATTTATCATAATACAATTACAATGTAATTATATAAACATACTATTTGATTGTATAGATGTAATTACACAATTAAATTAAATTTTTGACAAATATGTGCTTTTGTAAATATAGCAATTGCACACTTGTTTGTTTGTCATAATGTAAGTTCAAGTATCCTATTTGGTTACACAAGTATAATTACATAGTTAAATTAAATTTTATAAAATTAATTATTAATAATTAAAAATTATTATGTATCTTTATAAATTATATTAAATTAGGTATTTAAGATATATATTAGTTTTCGAAGTATATTAATAAATAGAAATATATTTGTACAATATTATAAAAAATAGTTGATATTTCTTTTTTTAAAATAATGTTTAATTGATTATAAAGCTAAAACTACTCATTTTGTAAGAACATCATGGACAGCATGTTTGACAAATTGATTCATATTATAAAATATAACATCACCGATTAGTCTAATATTTAACAAAAAAAGAAGAAAACGATAAACTATCAATTTCAAACTAAAAAAATGAATAACATGGATGGAATATGAAATAACAAGCCAATACGAATAAATTAAATAAATAAAAATAACATAATACTCTTATTCAAATTTCAATGCAAACATAAAACAAATTTCATCATAACTTAAGTAAATGTAATTCAAAAGAAGAAAAAAGCCATAAGACTATAATGTCATTTAGTAATAAAATTCTACTTTAATTCAAGCACTATAATAATAATGTAATTATATTAAATGAAGGAAATAAAAAATATGAAAAATTACATTGAATCATATATAAGAAGTAAAGATTGAAAATGTGAAAGAAAAAAAAAAGAGAGAGATAAATAATCTAAAGAGAAAAAAAAAAGTAAAACAAATTCAAACAATATAAAAAAGAAATAAAAATAAAAATAAGAGGAATAAAATTTAAAAGTTATCTCATAATTACATCATGTAAATATACTCAATTTTCGTCTCCTTGCAAATCGAGGAGTGTAATTACATTCTCTAAATTACACTCAATATTTCTCTGTAACTTTATAATTATTTCATCAAACAAATATGTTAATTATAAATATTAAAATTAAACCGATCAAGTTCACTATCAATTTCAATGCCAATTTTCTGTAAAGAAAAATTATAGAGATTATAATATTTAGTGCTTAAAATAAAATATTATAATGATTAGTTTGTTACACTATTTCTAGTCTTGATTTATTTCTTAATATGAAT